>JAQMCX010000045.1:11193274-11233795 GCA_029814765.1 Acanthurus leucopareius | reverse complement strand
CGGGCCGCTATTGTTCTTAGTTTTGCAGAGTCATGCAGGGTTGTCTTTGTTCGAGACATGGTCGAGGTCCCAACACCAACCATCATAACTAATAAAGAAACCCTGAATATTGTCAACAGGAAAAAAACAAAAGCCAGCCAGTTACTGGCAGAAATTGAGCATTTACTGTGGTTTGTTACTTGATTGTGAAAAAATTTTTGGGTTACTGATTCCTAAACTACATAAGTTTAGCACCCCTAAATAAGTCTTCCAAGATCATTGCCTACAAAGTAAAAAGTGTGATGAAAATATTTTCCTTATTATACAAAATAGACTAGGTGGTAAGCGCACATAAAACATAATCACCAGTAGAGTCAGACTAAGGATGAGTCAAAGAGAAATACAAATTTTTATTTGTTACACAAGAAAACACAGCACAGGGGCGACAATGCCAGTATACCATGCAATCAAGTATTACTGATGCGTGCTTGTCTCATGCAGCATGCACTGAACTGAGGAGTCCACAGATGAAACACATGCACATGTACAACAGTTTGACCTGCCAGCTTGTTCTTTATGAGAAAGTTTAACACCAGCTGAGATTCCTGTCTTTGCTGACCTCCAGTGGCTGAAGTTCTTCTCTTACTGCTCAGCTGTTACATAGCTGCTCAGTCAGAGTCACACAGATACAAAACAAACCTAGAGCTTTCAACCAGTGGAAATCATTAGAGCATTTACATTCACAGGGGAAACAAGGTTATTTAAAAAAAATCAAGTACAAATGCACTGCAAAAAGGTTTCTAGCCAGACTTGTGTCAGCAATTTGGAAGTAGAGTATTTTATATGTAATTATCTATTGTTTTGACAGCAAAGCTTTTTAAACTTACTTTGCAAAATGCGTGTTAATTGTGTTAATGGCAGTAAATTGGCTGTCTCACCTGTAATCATTTTTCATTCCTGTGTGGAGTATTCTACATGCAAATGTCAACATGTAAAACAAAACATCACAAACCAAGTTAAGTCTACATATGGTCAAGAAATCGTTATTTTTTCCAACAATGATTTGATAAGTGCCTTCTTTAAAAACAGGATTTTCAAAAGGCTGACGTTGCTGAAGTGCATGTAGACACTAAATGCTCATCTTGGTGCTAAATAACTCTTTCTGAGTAGTTTCAAAGGAACAAAACCTGAACAGATATGTTTTGTCTACGTGTCCAATTTTTTTCCATGTTATTTAAGAGGGTAGTTTCATCACATACAGCCACAGGATAGAAAATGTCTGTACAGTACATAGCAAGTTTGTAGGTTGTAAACAATTCTGTCAGACTGCAAAAATAACCGAGCCGTTCAGCGACACGTCTCTCAAGCTGACACAACAACAGCATCCTGTAAACATCATTGTCATGAGATTTAAGAATTCTTTGTTTTTTTAAGGATGAAAAAGGACTTTAGAAACACATCGACAATTCTGATTTTATAAACAGAAGACTTTAGAGAAAGTCGGTACAAAAGCCAGGAACAGCCAGTGACAGATAAGACAACAAACCCCAAAACTGTGTCTCTGTAGTGGAAAAATGTGGAGTACGTCCAGCCTGCGCTGAGTGAGAAATACTGTTTTGAGTTCCAGCAGGGTTTTTTGTAAAAACAGCCCATTCCCTCAAGGCAAGCTTCCCAAAATCCTGATGCCTCCCATTGTCATTGTGCATATCATGTCTGTCAAAACACTTTTGGAAATATACATCCTTGTTATCAAAATATACATCAATATTTGTACAATACAAAGAAATACAACATTTGTTCATAGAAGCCCTGTGTTTGGAATCAATGTAAGGGTTTCCCTCTGCCATTTTCAGTTTATCTTAAGCATTCACTTACAAAAGTCATGTCAAATTAGTGCACTTGATGTAAAGATTAAGATGTAAACATCACTACACAGCATATAAAGCAGGAAGAGGTCATTTAGGCATGGCGTCTCTTACATGCTGGTGTGGGGGGAAAAAAAAAAGATGGAAGCTACTGTTTCGGGTTACGCTAATCCAGAAATACATGAAGTTCCAACACATTTCCAGGTGCAAAATACCTTAGTACAGTAAGTAAAGTTAAAAAAAATAAATACAAGAATGTTTCAAACAAACATATTCATTCCCTCCAGGCTCTGAAGAAAACAGACTTTGATTTGGCTGCTCAAGGTTTTTTCTGCAAGTCGCATGCTTTTGGTTAAACAGGTTACTACAGCGAGAAGCAGAGCCATGCTGAACCAGAGTTTACCGAAGTTAGGAGTAGGAGAAAACAAATCCAAAGTTTATATTGAGCAGTCACCAAGCAGGATGTCATGTTCTGCAACATCCAAAGCCTAATCTTCAACTGCATTTTAATTCTTGTTTGTCAAAATACCAGTGGACAAAAAAAAACATACTAAGAAACATCTTGATGTTGAGTTGAGGTTACAAACAACACGAATGGTTTCAACTGACATCTCTGTCTCTAAATTTATGGCTTAGAGGACACTGTACTGATATCATAGGACTTAATATCCTTTTTACACTGGCTCCATAACTGACTACACCGTCATACCTGGACAGTGTCAGTATATGCTTTTATCCTGCACTGGTTCCACATTTGAGGAGAATGATGCTCCGACTGAATTCACACTGCAAGGACCATGATCAACAACTTTTATTTCTCATTTATTTCTTTTCTGTTTAACAACCATATTCAGAGCCTCCTTTTCCTCCAACAATCTGATTGTTTCATAGACAATAGTTTTGCAAAATGTAACAATTCCAGCTGTGCAAAGTTTCCCAACTATGAGAAACTGAAATTTGAGCAGTTTTTTTCCTGCTTGATAAGCTGTGCTTTTGCTGTTTTAATCTAGGATGTAGTGCTGCATAACACTAAAGAAAAGCAGCAAAAACATCAGTATTGTTCTTGTTTACTGTAGATAGAGTTTGGCTGCCAGTTGATTAGAAAATGAGACATTGACCATGTTGCTTACAGAGTGAACCAGGGGTTATTCTTAGGTTTATAGTTGGTTGAGTAATTGCAGGATCACACAAACGAAGCTGCATTGTTCTTATCCAAGCTGAAACTGAGAAAAAAAAAGAACCACAACTTCTGCTTCTAAAATAATATCTTTCACCTTTTGGTCCTTCAACAATTATGCCCAGCATTATCAAACTAAGCTTTACTGCCACTATTTAAAAAATAGACATTTATTTAAAAAAAAACAAACAAAAAAAAACCAATCCAGTCAAATGACATAAAACCACATTTTATAGATACAAAAATGTTGAGTCTTGGCTGTTCAACCAACTCCTTCTTTCCCTGTTACCAACATATCGTAGTTTACAAATGTAATAAATAAGACCAGAACATCTACAATTCCATGAGGCAGATATTTACAATTACAAAATTCAAGTAAAATTTTCTTCCATTCCCTCTAGAACAGACAAGTTTGTAAATGAGTTTTTTAACTTGAGAGAGAAAAGATATGAGCAGTTGAAGTGAGTGAAGTGCTGAGCTGTCACTTTGTCAGATGTGCTCTTTGTGGAGTTTCTTTTCTGCAATCTGTTGATCGTCCATCCTGAGGACCAGTGGAGACCGTCTCTGCTGTGTGACTGCAGTCAGCAAGAGAAAGTCCTGCCTCTTGTGGCTGAGAAGAAGTGACGCCCACCTCCAGCTCCGGCTGCTCATTGGATTCCTCACCATCTGAACACGGCTCCCACTCATCTTGCTCACTCTCCGTGGAGCCCTGCACAGCGATCTGGGGAACCAGCGTGAACCTCCTCACTACTGGCACTTCCAGCTCCACATCCTCACTGGTTTGGGGGCGAGTGAGCATCCAGGCCATCCTGTGCTGCTCATGTTTTGTTTGAGCAGCAGGAGTTGTAGTTGTGACTGTATCTGTGGTGTTGGTTTTCTCCTCCGGCTCATCAAAGCTCACCTCCTGCACCGCCTCCTGTTTCTTAAAAGAGTCCCGCCGCTCTGATAGGTTGAGTTTTCGCATCACCACCAGCTGCTCGGACCGTTCGATCCCGGAGTCCCTCATCCTCTGGTTGCCGATGTACCCCCCCAGCCTGCTGTGATCAGTCCCAATGTAGGTGCCTCCACAGGCACCTTCTGCCTCTGAGTCACCCAGCAGGTCTCCCTCACCATAATACGGCACTTCTAATGTGTGCCTGCGGGGGGTGTATGTCTTCTTATCATGATGGTAAACACCAGACAGCTTCTCAGCCGACTGCACCCTCTTCAGCAGAGGAGATCGAGGTGGCTCAGCACTGCGGGGGCGGACAATGTGTCTAACGATGGTGGGTGGGGAAAGGGTTTTGCCATGATAGGTGTGAAGGGTCTTGGCGAAGCCTGAGAGTGGAGAGGGAGAGCGCTGGGGAGAAAGAGGTTGGGTGGAGGATGAGGAGGAGTTGCAGGCCAGGGGAGAGGGGGGAATGTTACTGGTTGACTTTCGACGGCCCACTTTGGTGTAGCGTTGCGTGCTTAGTTTGGAGCCCAGTCCGTGCAGAGAGCTGGGCCGGATATGAGCAGCAGGGGAACTGGGAGAGCTGGAGCAAGGAGATGTGCTCTGCGGGGAGTTAGTGTCTGGAAGAAACGTTTCCAAAAATTTCACAAACCTCAATTTGTTCGTCATATTAATGCACAATCTATTAACTATTAATGCCAGTTCTAAGATGTTAAAGTCTCTTACTACAAAAAACATTTAAGGGCATCATGAAAAACTTTAAAGCAACAGTGAGCTCACCACAGGCCTGATGGTCTGGTGCAGGGCTTCTGCAGGGTGTGGAGGGTCCAGGTGAGAGGCTGTGTGTCGGGGAGCCTGGAAGACTCTCACTTGAGGAAACGGAGTGGTGGAGTCCTGAGGAGAAGCTACGACTGCTGTGCATCACTGTGCTCTGCTTGGACAGCTTCTTCAAGATGCTTCGTCGCCTGGAGGAAGAACAACAAGCTCAGTTACGTGATATTATGTTGTTTAGTAATTTGAGAAAAGGCACTCAAACCAGGTTCAAGTGGGTGTTGACGGTCTGTTAAGTATTAAGATTTACTGAAACTCTTATAATCAATATGAATCTTCAATTTTTTTTCTACATGAACTAATTTCTTGTTACTATTTTACAATGAAGTTGTTTTCTGTACTAAAAGAATATGTACTACCACTTTTAATATACCAATTACAAATAAACTGTGCCAGTCTCCTTTTTAAGATTAACTGTAACAGCATTTACATTTTGAGAAGAAAGTGGACCATGGCAGTAGAATTCACCATGCATTGATTATAAATCTACGTAATCCTATTGTTATTAGACTTCATTTGACAGTGTCTAACACTAGAGGGAGACAGAGCACTGACTTTTGCAGGCAAGTTCATCTAGCGACCTCACAGAGTAAACAAATAGTGAGTAACACTGCAGAGCTGCAGAGATGGACAGAAAACCAAACCTCAGATTCTCACCTGTCATAATTATCTCTCCTCTTGCTCTTCTTGCTGCGACGGGCCATTTTTCCTTTGTGTTTAGTCTTTCGAGCTGGACCCACTTTGATTGATGTGTTCTCAAGCGCTATGGTCTGAAGTGCCACCTTGCCTCCACTCTGCACATGAGGTCGGGAACACAGACCAATTCATTTTCATGATTGAGGGACAAGACAAGGCCATTAAAACTTGATATCAAACAAACAGACAATAACATCTTGCCACAGCAGTCTGAGTGAGTTGCTGTACCTTCAGTAGCAGTTCCATCATCTCAGGGTGAACCAGGCCCTGGACAGACTCTCCATTTATGTGGGTGATGAGGTCTCCAGTGCGAAGACCTGCTTGGTAAGCTGGGCTGCCCTCCTCCACACTCTGTTAAAACAGCAACACAGTTGAGTGAGAGTTTTATTGAGCATTACATAACTACTGTTATACCTCTCTTCTCTGGTTTAGTGTAATCAGAGTCAAGCACATCACTTGATATAGACACATAACATTCAAAACCCCTAAGGACTAGTTAAAGTGGTTTGTCTTGTAAGGCATGTGCAAGTGTTTAGTCTTATGGTGACACCCACCGACACCATGTGATGCACAGTGTAGACATCGCTATCGCCCATGTAGACACGGATGGCCTGCAGGGTAAAGCCGTATTTCTTCCCTGAGGTGTGGATGACAATGGGAGGCCTAAGGCTGCTGGGGCTGAGCGACAGGTCCCGACTAGGGGAGGAGTCCCGGGAGGAAGGGTTGGAGGACAGGGAGCGAGGGGAAATGGGACCTGGCTGGAGGCCACCAGGCGAGTCATCTGAAATAAACAAGGGACAGTTTTCCTCTGAATATGTAGATAGAACAATACACAGCATCATGCCTCAGAAAGGGCTTCAGGATAAAAGGCTATGAGTATTTGTCTGTCCAAAAAGGCATTCTTCTCTAAATAATACACACTTGAATTTAACACAAAATTGACATACAAAACTTAAGACCTCCGGGTCAATAACTTTCTTTTATTATGTTCAAGGTACAGGGCTGTCTTAGTTTCATGTTTCTAAATATTAGGAGATATCACGAGCTTAGATTTCATTAGTTCATCTGCTAACAAATCTTTCGATTAATATTAAGAGTTGCAACAGATTTTAAATGTGTATCTAACTTTCTGATTCCACTTGAAATACTACCTCTAGTGTAGAATTTAACACTGATGGCTAATTGTCAAATGAATTCTGTCTCCTGCTTGACTGAGGTGTCGATGACAACCTTCCTTACCTGTAGTGATGATTAGAGACAGGGCAGAGACTGAGGCCGACTTGGGCACTTTCCCTCCACAGGGAAGCCTCTGTCTGTCCGGCGTCTCCAGCTGGTTACCAAAGCGTCGGGGGCCAGCTGGGTCCTTAGGGGATGAGTGTTTGGCCCCAGTGCTGTTACTCCGAATCCTGATCCTCCGAAGGTTTGACACAACCACCTCAGCTACAGGAAATATAGGATAAAAAGTTAAAAAAAACATGCATGCTCACTCTGCTCACTATATACACCTCTTATAAAAGTTATGTGTAGTTTAGTGAACAAAAAGGTAAAAAATGTCAATGCCAGTCAGCATTTACCTTCATCATCTGTGGAGAGTGCAAAGCGGGGCATCGTCTCCAAGCTGTGGGTGCTGCTCATCACCAGAGGACTGGTGCTCCTCTCAGATTGGGAGGAGCTGGAGGAGGCCCGAGGGCGAAGGCTGCAAACATTCACAGACCAGTTGGACAGGTAAAACTATAACACAACACTGCATCCAAAGTGTGTTATGATCACTTGCTACTTTCACACATATAAAAACTAACTCTTAAAGGCCTGTTAAACTATTAAATTCATTCGCTGTTTTAGCAGTGATTCTACATGTAACCGAGCAATGAGGTGTAAAGCAAAAAAAGAAATCAACAAATAGACCTTACATCACTTTAGAAAGCCAAGATAAGAATGAAAGCACATTATGATATAACACCTGTTTTGGTCTTTGCCTACCTTGCCATGCGTCCAGCATTTCTGCGCTCCACGCTGCCTTCTGCTGGGCTCAGGGAGGGACTGAGTCCTCCCATGTCGACACGGTCCTCCTTGTCCTCACTGTGGCTGCGGTCTGAAGAAAAGCTCAGGTTGGATGGTGTTGCCAGATGTTCTGTGCTGCTGTAAACCTAAAATGTTCGACAGGAGAAGTGTGAAAAACAGAGCTAAGTAATGAATAGCTATCAGATGATGCAAATCATACAGCCGTACTGGAGGCCCTCCACCCTTTAGTAAACATAAACATATAACTTTGCTATCTCAAAATCATTTAACAGACATAACTGATTGAAAAAAAACCCTGAAATGTTCTAAATTTAATTTATATCTATTCTTTAAAATGCCTGACTTCTCTCTAAACCTTCAAATCCCTTGTACTTCAGCCCATGTAGCCTTTACCTTGCTGAAACGATGCGACCAGGACGCAAACTGCCTTATTTCTAAGGAAGACTCTTCATCATTTGTTTCCTCATCTTCATCAGAAGCCAAATGATGGTAACGATCTGAACGAGCTACAAAACAGAAAGAGAAGATTCTCCACATTTCAGAGGAATTCACACAAATGAAATCAACAAAAAAAAAAACTACAGATACAAGTCTGTGCACTCTAAATTTTTCAATGAGATATTTCAGTCAAACATAGTCCAAATGTGGAAAAAATACTATAGCCTGAAGTCAGCACTACTTAGAATTTACATACTCTACTATTAACTATTAACTATTACATACTGTCAAAGTAGCTGGTGTCGTCTTCTGCCTCCAGCTGAGGGATGAATTCAGCTTTCTGTCTCAGAAGCCCATTCCAGTCCAAACCCTGGAAGAAGGGGTGCTGTTTGACCTCTGAGGCTCCGCCTGCAACAGTCCAGTTTACACAGCCATTAAAATACTGGATTAAGTTTTACAACACTGGCTTTAAATGTTTAATTAAACACAAACATTTTTGTATTTGACACCATGCCTAAAATTGGTCAAATTACTTTTAGAAAATGTGTGTGTATTCCTGACTTAATATTTTAAATTCTTTTATATATATATATATATTGATATTGGTTTCATACATGCACTTTATGAAGTTTATGGATATAATTACTGCATTTTATAAGACAGTACGCACTTGAATATTTTTTCTGCATTCAATATCTTGTACAGAATGCAAGGTCACAAAAAAGCACTCAAATTTTTCCATATCAGTCTGTATCAAACACCATCTGCAGCTTTTCTCATGTGTTAATCAGCAGTAAACTGAGCAGTACCAGTTCCTAGTCTGTCTAAAGGACTCTGTCTGAGCAAGCGGGTGATAAGGTCCTGGGCGTCAGCAGGCAAGGCATCATCTCCTTCTGGCCAAATGATTTCGTCTGCAAAAAAATACAGAAAAACAAGCTGGAATCATGATCACTCAAATTAACAAAACGTAACAAAAACATAACTTCTACAAGTGTTGAAATGTTCAGAACTTATAGTAAAAACCAGCAAAGGTCATATTTTTGTACAGATACAATTTCTTCAGGCAAGTTATTTTCTTCTATTGGCCCGTGACATAAAAGTAGTACTGTTCTCTGTACAAGGCCTAAGGAGATCTTAAACATGCGGCACTTTGTAAGCAAAGATTTTATGTTTGGCAACAAACACAATGATAACAAGCTGTGAATTTTTGCTCACAAGGGTTTCAAAACAATACGTGCAAATGAATCCTCTCCTTCTACTAAGTATTTATTCATATTTAATATAGGGCTCACCACTGACAACTTGTCCAAAAAGCTCTTCAGGTGTGTCTCCGAAGAATGGAACACAGCCGACCAGGAATTCATAGAGGATAATCCCCATTGCCCACCAGTCCACTGGCTTCCCATAGCCCTGCCTGAGGATCACCTCTGGGGCTATGTACTCTGGTGTGCCACACACCTGCACAAGCAAATCACAACAGGTGAGGAACAGAAACAGCTGCAGTTGCTAAGTAATATTACTTGTCTCATATGCAAACAAACAAACAATAAAGAAGTCTGACCTGTTTGTCAATGAACTCTCTTGTGTCCTTCTCAATGTGACCTTCATATAAGTTGGTAGTCATGTTCATTAAGCCAATTTTAGACAGGCCAAAGTCTGTCAGCTTGATGTGGCCCATGGATGTAATCAACAAGCTGTTTGAGTGGGAAAAAAAAGTCAATACCTTCATCTAATTCTACAAGAAAACACAAGTACCCTGATTACAATATAAAAGAAAAATGAGGGTCAGAGCAGGGGCTCAGTGCTTTTTCTAAAAACAGCGCTATTTTCATGTTTGTGTTCTTACTTATCAGGTTTAAGATCCCGATGCACAATGCCATAGTTGTGAAGGTACTCCAGGGCCAGGACTGTTTCAGCAAAGTACATCCTTGTCATTTCTACTGGCAGTGGGCCCATGTTCTTGAGCAGGTTGGCACAATCTCCACCTTAATTGAACAGAAAACCACGAGTATTGTGTTCATTTTAGTTTCTGTTGCCTAGACTTGGTTTCTAATTATTTTTTATTTTTGTATTTATAATTTCTGTATGCAGCTCAAGATTAGATAAGCTCAAATGACAATATTACGAATATACATGTAGATCCATCACAGCAGTCTTTTTCTACTTTACCTTCCACGTATTCCATGACCATGCAGAGGTGTCGTCGTGTCTCAAACGAGCAGAACATTGAGACAACAAAAGGGTTCTCAGCAAAAGTTAGGATGTCTCGTTCCACAAAAGCTTGCTGGATTTGGTTTCTCAGGACCAGGTTATGACGATTTATCTTTTTCATGGCAAACCGTTGGCGGGTCTCTTTGTGGCGGACCAGATACACGGCCCTGTTGAAACCATGAGAATCATGTTAGACTATTATCTTCACAAGAAGCTGTTAGGTAAGTCCAAACTCCTCTGAAACAGGGTTTTTAGAGTTTGCTTATTTTTTATTATACACATTACAAAATAATTAATTCATCACAATGATGAAAACTCCAAGGTCATGATGCAGTAGATTTTCATATAAGGAACTTCAGTAATATACTACCTGCAAGGAACCTAAAGCTGTCTATTGATTTGTTTTGAATCTTGAATGTCTTTGTTGCTCTTGTTTTAAGACAATAGAAAGTTTGCAACAAATCTGTTGAAAAACAAAAAAAACAATGCAAGAAAATGCAAAGAAGGCTCAAACAATGGCCCTCTGTTCTTACCCATAAGCTCCATTACTGATGAGTTTGATAGTTTCAAAGTCACTCTCGAGAGGTTTCCTGCGAGTTGGTGTCAGTGTCTGTGAAGTCTTATTCTACAGGGAAGAAAAAGAATCCCGTTGCTGGTGGTCATTCATGCACAATTCAAAACTTAAGATACATAACAGAAGCAAAACTGTTCTAGTATTCTAGTGACAGTATAATTATGTTCCAGGCCTCTTCTGCAGTCTGCTCCAGAAAGCTTATGGACCAGCTTCTTGTTAAAGTAGCAAATACATAGTTTTCAAGTTTTATTTCAAATATCTAAATTTCTGACAATATGAATAAAACTGACTTGACTTCCATTCAATCATTTCTCTTTCTATATTGCAGTCACAGAACTGAGAGCAATTTTTAGATTTATTTTCACCTTAAACATGGCTTAGCTTCCTGAAGCCTGAGCATTTAACAAAATGAAAAGAACATCCTTTTACATTAAAATAGGTCACAGGAAACAACAAAAAATCTAATGTCCTTATCCTTTGGAGACACATTTAAAACAGCACCCAGTTGCCAAAATAATATGTTAAGCATCAATCTATTACCATTTTTTTAATCTGAAAACCAAATCCTCTTAAATTATCACACACTGAGCAGACTCACAGGTGGGATAAAAATAATAAAAGTCAAGGTTTACCTCCACATTACCATCTGGTTCCACAGACACTGAAGGACTGGCATCATACTGTTCAAACTGTACCATGTCTAGGAACAATGTAGAGAGTGTGTTTAATGTTACTACAAAGTATCTTAATCATTAACCTTTCTGACATTCTCAGCTGTTATGGACTCTTCAGTGATCTGATGTGTTGTTAGATCACCTGAGGACTGTGACGGATTGTAAAAATTATGTAGCTGTACAAAAACTGGTTCTGCTGCAGACTGTTTATGAGGCATTAAAAACTAAGTAAGTTTTTTAACCAACTCAACCTGAATTTCTTGCTAGGCTTACACTGTAGGTTTACACTGTAGGACTTCCATCAGCCAGAGCCGCCAAAGTTATTTACATTTTTTGTATGATGGTTCATGTAGGTTTAATCTTTAGTGTAAGCTAAAACACAAAGTAATATCAAAGAACACAAGCACAGAGTAATATAACTAGAAAAGACATGTTGCTAGCAAGTGTGTTTTCATCTCTAAGCTACATGTGAGGGAATAAAGACATTTTCAGCTGCAGAGATTAAACTAAGTGTAAGGCTTCACTGTATGACAGAGCTTTACCTTCCAATGGGTTCCGTGTCAGACCCAGCTGGCTGATGATGTATCGTGGGATGTCCGTCTTGATTCCACGACCGACTTTAGCATGACCCTCTGCTGCCTCAAGTAAGTGATAGAACTCCTCTGGGTCAAATTCCTGTGAATAGCATTCAAAACCTATTAATGTGGGATGGCTGGCAGCAATGTCCTGCCAGACTGAACTCAAAGCAGGAAAGAGCAAAAGCAAATGTTTTTTTCTGTGTCACAGGAACAATTCAAAGGCAATCTGTAGCCTTAAGTCTTAAGTCTGGCTTTAAGTCTGGTGGATTCTCCTATATCATAACCATTTAGTTAAGTAGAAATCATTGGTTTTATTCAATTTGACAGACATAGTGAAAGTTAAGTTATATTGTCTTCCTTCAAAGATCATCAGTTTCCTGCTCTGGTGGCACACATCCACTTTCTCAGAGACAATAAAGGTCAAGATCTCATTTCAATTCCGTCTCAGCATGTACTGACCTCTACTCATTTTAATCATATCTCATTTTCAATTATGACAAGATTTTCCTCCTTCTCGGCTTACCAGACACTCCAGGAGGCGCGCGGGCCGAGAGATTATGATGAGGATCTTCCTGATCAGCTGGATAATGATGGTTACCTCCTCACTTTCAGAGCGCTCATAGGCCTGTAAAACAAAATGGAGGCAGAGGTGAAAAAAAAAAACATCCAAAAAACAAAACAGGAAAAAAAAGGATTTTATTTATGAAATTAAATATCATTACACCTCAGACTTAACATGGTGTACTATGTTGAAGAGTGCACACTGTTTTGTTTTGCATTTGCTGCAATATGGAAATACAATATAATAACAATTCTTAAACTTTTGTGACAAAGAAAATTAAAAGGATGTAAACCTTTCTTGTCATTTAAGCTTAGTTGTGTCAATAAGAAATAACTGATCAAATGGAGAGGGGACACTTTTTCACTTTTCCTACTGCCACTTGACTACTCCCAACCCTCAAAACAGATTCTGCCAAAAGCACTGCTTCATACTTAACAGGAAATATAAATACATAAAAAAACAGTCTGTTAAAGGCAGATGGAGATGGTTTTAAGAGAAACATGAAAACAGCTGCTGCTTGACAGAGATGCGTCAGAGAAGACGTCACTTAAAACCAAGAGGAATTATGAGAATTATCACTGGGTGGGTGGGTGAGGGGGTGGAGTCTTAATGATTCATTCACGGCCTTTCTTGTAGACTGCTGGAGTGATAGTCAGTGTTAGTGGTGAAGCAGTAGCTGCACAGTATACAGTGTTTTACAGTGCATTTGTGCTCAATGTAAGACCATGACAAGATTAAAGGAAAGGCCACAGCTACAGGTTAGCTTAGTTTAGCATAGCAGCTAGAAACGGGAAAATGCTAGCTTTTTTAGCTATTTTAGCTGAGAGGTCAACAAAACTTGTAGGCTAGCACCTCCAAAAATGTCAAACTGTTGATTTAACTTTCTCAAATGTTCTAAATGGTTGAAAGACACATGGTCTACGAAGTGTGATTTATTGTATGCTGCCCCCTGGTCATGCCACCAGACCCATAATCCAATGTGATTGTCACAATGTGGAAGTGTGAGAAAGACAGTCTTGTTAATAAAAAGCCACATGGGCAATTGCTCACACAAATGTGCATTATACTTTTGAAAAAAAAAGAAAAAGAGAATCCTCACATGCTCAGTGTTAGATCAGTTTGGAAAATCTGGGTTAAGTGGCAAACCATGTGTTAGGAACTTTTTAAGTGGGTGTCCTAGGTGGTGCTCTTTTACATTCACTTTTCATGGTATCAAGACAAAAGTTCTTCTGCTGCTTCATTTAAAGTAAGGGTAACACAGTACAGGTGCTGCCACTTTTTTGCATTTGCATTTAGACTGTGACTGGAGGTTGACAAATACATAAAATGCCGTTGTTTTCAGTCAAAATGGTGCTTATAACGAAGCTACCTTTGTTGCAAGGATAAGGAGACTGTGCAAAAGATGATTCTTTTTCCAATCTGTGATTCCAAAAGTAAAATAATGTTGAAAGTAATTTCTACTGGTACTTCGAACAGCTAACAAATAAGGAGCCAGAGAGAATTCAGATGACTGACAATGACATTTAACACTTAAACTTAATTGCAAAGTGACCAAAAAGTGAGTCTTTGGGTTTGTGTGTGTATAGGTGACAGCATTTGTTCCACTATATGGGAACAGACTTATCAGTTCAGCTGGAGGTGCGGCGAGTCTGCACTGCCTTCTGTCTGACAGCATGCAGAGGAACAGGGGAGGAGGTTGCTATAGAAACTAACATTTTATCACAACACAGATAAGATCTGCAGCGAGAAAGTACCTCTTACCATTACTGACAATTTCTACTACCCATCTATTTTGTGTGCCTTTGGCTATCAGATGGTCTTTGAGTGACAGGCCTTAATGCACATTTCACTCTCCCCTTAAAAGTCACCTTTTGTAACTTCATTAAATCTGGGATTCCAGTTGAATAGCTCATGTGTAAAAGCTAATCAGTTGATGCTGAGGCTGCAGCACACTATTAGATTAAGTTAGTCCTCTTTGTTTACAAATTAACAAAGCTGTTTTGACCCATGTGATCTCTCCATCACAAATCTGTCAGGTGCTTCCTCACCTCATGAAGCAGCTTCTCCAGTTTCTCCTGCAGCTCAGCAAAGTAGCGAGAAGTAACCAGGCCTTTTTGGGACTTATCCAGGCAGTCTCTGACCAGCTCGACTAACTGGTGCTGGATGAAGCCCAGCACCCCGTCAGCCAACGGGAGGGAGCTGTCTGGAGAACAGTGGGTGATTATCTCCAACAAGCGCTCCTCCATCTGGGCTGTGGCCTGCAGGAAGGACAAGCACACAAACACACAGTTAAGGCATTTAAAAGGACCACTAATTATGAATTTTACTGTTCACACCACCAAATGTCCATAACATATATGTGGGTGGATTCATATGTTGCTGACCCAGTGATCACTTGGCCACCTGCTGAGGACTGTGGCTTTCAAGAGGCAGTTTCTATCCTATACTCTATTTTTTAAAACAAAATGCCCCTACCTACTGACCCTCAAGACACTTCACATTTCTTTGTCTACAGTTAATCCACCATTCAGGTGGATTAACGAATAAACCTTGTCATGTTAAGGCAGAAAAATGTGTGGTAAACAAACTATAAAAAAGAGTAATGTGCAATATCTTTGCTGAAGTTTTCTTGTACATACCTTTGGAAAACGCTCTCTGTAAACATGGTTCATCATGACAATCTCATTATCGAAGGAGACACTGGATCGCCCAGGGCTATGAGAGGGACAAAACAATAGATTGGTGCATTATAAAAAAGTGTACAATTTTTAATTTTTTTTTTTTTTTTTTACCAGTGCTCAATCAAATACAACTGTCCTCTGAGCCATCAAGCTGGGATGCTTGTGAAAGTGGTTATGTCACCAAGGCCATCAGGGTTATCTAGAGATGTTCAAAGATCAGTTCAGTTCAGCCCATCCAAACACACAAACACATAATCCTAGACTAATGGTTTAAATTTGACTGAAAGAGGTTTTCTGAGGTCAACATCCACACTGCCACAAGCAATACTGTGAGCCAACATTCAATTTCAGCAGCACTTAAGCTTTTAAAGCTACAATCAGAGCGGATTTCACTTTTAGGTTTGATGTTTTTCATTTAGAGGTTTCTACACCACCAGCAGAGGTTTTTTCTGGCCAAAAAATGTGAATACTCAACATCACTCAATTAGTCATTTACTGAAACACCACATAAGTATTAAAGCTGGTGTATTTTTACAGTAAACCATGTCTGATGAGGCTTCAAACAGAACAGATGGAGGAAAAACCTATCACATGCAAACAGACTCTCTAAGCCTTGTTTTTTTTGTCATTAAAAGATCCCTCTGTTAGCTTGGATGGCTGCTGCCCAACACACACTGCTGCACCTCACCGTGGCTCTCTGCATCAAGCCCCCAAGTCCTCTAAACCACCCCCACCCTTGACTACAGTTCAGCATCTAGATCCCTGAGGCACTGTTAGCTAGCATGCCCACGCACGGCACACCATGGTGCCAGAACACAGAGCACTCAGGCATCGCACAAACAGCACAGAGCAGAGCCAACAGACAAAAGTTGTCAAAAACCACAAAGCTCTGCAGTCAGATATCCACCTGCCTGCCGGCCAGGAGGCATTTATTATAGATCCGAGGCACTTGTGACACCAAACAGAGTGTTAACTTGTGAATTTGTTCTGGTCACATTAGTACACAAACATCTTGACATCTGACAGTCTGTCAGTACATAATGACACCAAGGACCTTGTGAACAGAGCAAAAACATGCAATCACTGTTTAAAGATAATCTAAAATATTTTCCGCAGCAAAGAGGTATTTAATCCTCTGGGAAGGCTTACTACATTTAATCTGCATTAAAAATCACTTTTATAGATTTAATAACAGGCCAAGAGAGAAGATAAAACACTTCAATGGGGCTGTAACTAATGAATATTTTTCATTACTGATTGGTTTCCCAAATAATTTCACGTCAAATTAATGAATCTTACGATCTATGTAATGTTATTAAATTCTTTTGTTTTTTTTTAAAAATAAACACTCCTTATACAGCCTTAAGGGACAACTTTAAATTTTCTTTTGTCCAAGAAACAGTCCAAAACCAAAAAACTGTTTATTTACTATCATAAAAAATTTGGAAATTCCTGCTTTAAGAAAAATTGAAACAAACAAATGCTTTGACATTTTTGCTTGAAAAATGATGAAAACAATTAAATCGGTCATCAAAATAGTTGCCAAATAACTTTCCTTTAATCAACTAATTGCTTAATAAACTAATAATGCAGTTCTAGCTTAAACTGCACTGCAAAGAAAATTTTGCTTTTTGAGAAAATACACATGGCGAACAAAAGTGTAACCCAGTAATACTTCTCCAATCTTAGAGTGGATCGTTGCTGAAAGATAAGACACTTGTCCACGTCCCTTTACCATGTTAGTTGCAAAAACAAACATCGGTGTCAAGACAAGTGGCTATTCCATACTTCACACAGAGGATCATCTGAATCTTCAGAGTCACCTTGATCCATCATTAGGTTGTAAGCACTTGTTTCCTTAATATAATATGTGGCATTATAGACTGACAAAATCTTTTTGCTAACTTAGACTCCATCAATGCAAGGTCAGGATGACTACCTGAGGCTCCGAGACCGAGGGCGTATGACTGTTGAGGGCCGCCCATCTTCATCAGTTATGCTGTCTGTACTGCGGAAGTGTTTGAAGAGGAAGTGCAGCTCATCTTGTGTCGGCTGGTAGGGAAGCTGGTGAAGGCGCTCCTGAGAGGATGAGGAGGACTGCAGACACAGAGAAGGATGCATCAGTGAATAGAACTCATTCAAATGTATACATTTAAGAGGTTTAGGAGGAAGTCTTCACTTTCTTCTCAGGATAATTTTGACAAAACATTACCTACATTTTACTATCTGATCAGCCAACCTGAGACAATTGTTTTGATAACAGCACTTGATGATAACCGCTAATTTTGACTAAAGTGAATTCTGAGACATAAGATGTAAAAAAGTCATACTACAATGTTCATATTGGCATTTTCTATCTTTTGTAGTGAGTTTAATGGTAGGACCTAACTGATATCACAAGGTTATCACATTTGGTGGGGGGTAAAAAAAAGAAAGCTCTTTTTGTTGAACTATGACCAAAATAAACCTTTACCAGTCCCCAACACACAAAGTCTAAAAAGATCTCAAAGAAACAAAAGAGAAGTCCACTAAACATATTTGAATGTAAGACATGTTCAAAATACTAATCACTTCACAGACCCAACTCTTCTACCTTGCTTGCAGTACTAAGTCACATTTGGCTCCTGTATTATCAGCTTGCGTCAAATCTGAGAATGTGCCCCTCTAATTAAGAACCTGCAAGTTTTCAAAGTGACAGTCTTTTTTAAATATAGAACCTAATAACTAATTAATATTAAATGTCTTTACGTAACACCAATAAAACAGCATTTGTCTGCTGTGAATATTACACTCACTTAATATTTACATTCTAGTTAATGACGACAGCAGCACAGTGTACACTGTGCCTACAAGCAGCCGAGCCAGATGTTTGTACACATGTCAAGGATTTAAATGAGGCACACAGATTTGGCTGATGCATTAATTTAGAATAGTAGATAAAGAGAAAAAAAAAACTTAATATTTCTTCAGAAATGAATGAAAACATCACTTCAGGTACTAGCACTCACACTAATGAAGCCCACAGACGCATCTTTATTTACACAAATAAGTTCCATGTTCCACACCTACTGAGGGGATGAGTAAACTCTTTTCAAATTAAACAGAACATGGTGTACGCTGCAAGCAATCTGTTTTATTTTGCGGCCCATGTGTCCTTAACAGAAGAAGACCAGTGGGACGGCATCTGTTAACTCTTTCTCTATTGCCTTAGTATAAAGAGGGCAGTGAGGGCTGCTGAGGAGCCCCATTGTCTAGGCTGACCTCTGGGTCTGTGCCTGGGTCTACCCAATAAACTTCCTTTCAGTAGCTGCACATGGCAGACTTTCAGCACTCTCTCCCCCACTGCAAACTGTGCATTTGAATGCCATTTTATTGCATCATCATGTAAACTAATGCAATTACAGCTTTACTCTAGAGCAAAGTATCTGATATATAGTAATATTTTCAAACCTTCTTTGGTAAGACCTTGAGTGAGTAACTAACTTTAAGTAAGTTCCTGGGTTGAAAAACACCTCACAATACTCTGATAGTTATACTCACAAAAAGCTTGAATAGAGATTCAGGAATACTTGTCAAATAATAACATCAAATTGGCCAAGTTAGCATAATTACCACACCTAATGTTAATAAAATATCAATAAAAAACATGCAAACTGTTAATGCTATGAACTTGTGATGTTGTGAGGCCTTGATCCAATAACTAAAACAAAGAGTGCACACACGCGCACGCGCGCACGCACGCACACACGCACGCACGCACACACGCACACACACACACACACACACACACACTTTCTCCTCATCAACATGCTTGTACACATACTGTGTGTATTACTTCTAACACTGAGTTCCACAGACTGGGAGAATGACTAATTCAAGCAGATGATAGAGGAAAACAATTAACGGTTTGTCATCTCAGTCTTGGCATTCCTGCGCATTAGCATGAATGTGCTATCTGGGCTGAGTGAGGTGTTAGAATTTCCTGGCCGCCATGTATCGACCAGGGAGGATGGTGCCATGTTTTGGGGTGACTTACTGAAACAGTGGAGCTTGGCGGGTTGGTTCCATAGCCAGACGAGGGGAGGGATGCCAGCGACCATCTCCGGCCCTCAGCTCTGAGAGAAACGGACATGCATGTTACATAAGCCTCAGCAGCTTTGGCATTAGTTAGCATTTCATATGTGAAACTCCTTACATAACAGACGACGGAGGAGTCCTATGACTACAAGAGCATGAAATTAATGTCTTTTCTTCCAAATCACACATAACAGGGTTCGCTGTTCCCTTACTAGATTCACAGCAGCATTTATTCTGATATATGCAAATAAATCAATATCCTCACAGAACAAAACAAATATAAAACACAAACTTTACAAGCCATCAGACATGTTGCAAAAGTTTTAAAAGAAGCTACCTGTCAGCACGGGCCAGGTGACTGAGATCAGCAGCACAGAGACAGAAAAAAAGCAAAGAAAGTGGTTGCAGTGAATAAAGAGAAGTGATCCTGCTGCAAGTGATCTTGTGACCCCTGGCATTCAGTTGAGGGATTAGTACTGACAATGTTGCCTTCCATGCCACCTTTCATTTTGTCCAGATACAACAAGTAGCTGGGAAACTAAATTAATTTGAGGATACAGTTTACATAATAGAAACAAATCTTCACTTCAAAGCATGTCCAGCGAAAGAACCTAGTCTCCAGTTTGGATACTGAGCAGCAAAACAATGTAAAGCACACACTAGATCTGAAAGGGGAGAAAAACAACACAGACCTACCAAACAATATCACTGACTATGAATGTTGGTAGTCTAAAAAATACAAGGATTTTGTTAAAAAGTTGAAGGATACACGGTTCATTTATTGATTGCGTTTCATATTGATTAAGGTGATGATGATGGGCTCCTTACTTATGCCAGCACAATTTTTTCCTAGCAGGCATCATTTTTCTCTTTCTTTTCCATCAAATTTCAGGTCAAAACACCTGAACAGCTCATGAGTTTTTAACAGCTGTTCTTGGGTGTCTTCAAGGTGCCGCCCCACTCGCAGGCTACACATGCCTGGAGCAAGACAAGCGTGTTGTCATGGGAACAGAGGTTGAAAGATGTGTGAGTGGGCTTTGGGGGTACCCTCTAACTGCACTCATCCTGCTGAAGAGGAGTCGGCTCTGAGGAGACCTGGCAGAGGTGTGAATGCTCCAGGCTTAGCCAGCCTCAGTCACCTTACTGCTGTTTCTCCTCAGCTTGCAGACAGTCTGCCTCTGTCTGAGCACAAACACTGAATCTCACAGGAAACCCTTACAATGTGATCACCCATTACATTTATTTAATTATTGTTTATGAATATGTATTGGGTTAATTTGGGTACACATGGTCAAACTGCAGGGCTCGTAAACAAGAGGCACATAAACTCATTAATAAAGACTTAATATAGTTTGTGTAATTATTTTGGCACAGAAGCTAAGCTTTAATCAAAAAAGAGGCTTTTGTGTGGAACATAAAATTTCTAATGATACAGGCATAATACATGAAAACTGTCTTGCTCTTAAACAGAGCTTTTCTTCAAATACCTATTCACCCTGTAATTAATAATTCCATATCTCCAAGAAACTTTAGAAAAAATATTTAGAAATTTACCTTTACCATTAAAGTGTTAACCATTTTTTTAACTGTTTAAAAGAATACAATAATTATAATCTCAGGACTTTCAGATCTGGAAGCAAAAATATCACTCCAATGAAAAAAGATTCGGCAGAGCAAGGTTAACATACCTTCGGGCAAATGGAAAATTGAGGCAGGCACTGTTCGACACATTGCGAGGGCTATCCAGTGGACTGCTTGCAGCTAAAAGGGAAAGGAAATACAACGTTACTATGGGTACTATTCAAAACTGTAATAATAAATCATGAAAATAGAACAGAGAAGACCACATGGTTGTATTTACAAGTGGAAATTTTCCCAAGAGGATGACATAATGTCTACACAGGAACCCTCAATCACTGCAAAACCCAGAGGAAATACCCAGCATCTCAGAAAGATCCAATGTATCAATGTATCTTGGTATTACTTTCCCAAATATTACAGCATGTATCTCTGAACATTTTTAATTTAGGAGGAGAAGCCTTATCCAGTATGGCCTCACTAGAGTCTGGAGGTCTGGATACACGAGAGACCATGGTTCGTTTACATGCAAGAGTACCAAGCACCAATTAGGGCACAAGAGAGACTCAATTAGAGTCTGACTGCACTCAGTGATTAGATAATCCTCAGTTTGACTGAGCTCAAAGGAGAGCACATCTACATACTGCTGGTATGAAGAGCTCTTGAGTAAAATTCTTTTCTTAGAGTGCAGCTGCTTCATGGCCTTAAAGGGGCTTTACACTGTCTGTACTATTGTTTTCTCACATAAGAAAAGGACATCAATTTTTTTGTCAAATTGATAACCTTGAACATTCAAAAACACATTCCTTTTTTTTGTATTTGGACCGCAAAACTAGGCCAATCAGTTCTTCAACATTCAATTATTGCAGATATTCAATAATGTTTTTGTAAATATCGCCTATTGAGTAACAAAACACTTGCACACAGAGATGCAACGCTAGGTTTTGGGTAATCATCATGACACAGTTTTTCAGTTTCCCACAGTTTTTGTCACCGTTACACAGTTTCAGCCATTAATGTGTATAAAACATAAACTGAGGATCAGTTGGGGAGTGCAAGTAGGCAAAGTAAAAAAGTGTTTGTTATGTAGAATAATTCACATTACACTAAACTGCTTCATATAATCACTTGATTATGTCTGAACAGTCTGCAATGCCAACCAGATACTGGCATTGGTGCAGCTTACAAGTTAGAGTTGAACAAGCCTAATCTTGTATTAGTGACCATGTGGTAAGGCAAGGTGCCCTCCGGCTTACAAACATTAACGTGAGCAGAGATGATACTTAAGCAGCACGCTAAAACGTGATGTGTTCACTGGCAAATTTATATGTCACTGATCAAACACAGTGTAACTGTTTGCTTACTGCCAAATCTACCTCTAAAAAGGTGAAAAAAATTGATTTCTAAGAAGGTCAGGCACTGAGCGTGTTCACATCAAATGTTTCTACAGGACACAGTTAAAATAAAATCCAGGAGGTCAAGTTTAAGGGTTAATTAAATTTAAGACATCACAATGCATTTAAATTTTGTGACACAGATTTTTAAGGAATCAAAAGTTTATCCTTCATCTCAATGTGTAAGATGAACGAGCACAATGAGCACAATGCTACAAAGTGTTTTAGATGTTTTGTGTGCTTGCATGTATTGGATTGGCATTTTTAAGTGAGTCACTAGATAACACTAAACCACACTGCAGGTAGAGTAGAACCAACACCATCCCTTTTCAGGAGCAGTGCTCCTGTTGGGACTTGTTGGGATTTTAAGTTGCCCAACATAACATTAGACCTTACCAGTCTGGAGTGAGAGTGGGGAGAGTGGCCGGGACAGCGTGGGTGATGGCGTCCCCACACCGAGGCTCTTCCTGTTGCTGCTGCGGCAACTGAGGACAAAGACAGAAAGTCAACAGATTGCCTGATACATCGCTCATTTGCATTACTCTTTAAAATGTGTATGAAAAAGGCACTGTGGTAGTGTGAATATTAAGAGACTGCCATGGCCTGTGTGAGCCAATTAAATCTGTTTACATTTAATGTTCCTTGTAATTAATGGACGTTAGAGATATTTATTAATTGGTGTGAGGATTTCTAATTTGAAATATAAGGAACAACATAGGGAACTTAATCATTTTAAGGCAGATTTACTTTATTTATTTTGTGGAATATATCACATGGATTAAGTATGCTTGGCGAGTCCACTGACATCTTTGCATTTGGCTCATTTGCCATGTTTCTGTTATAATCATTATCATTGCCATACCAGTTCTTGGGCACAATACTGCCTCATTTTTAAATATTTAATTCATTAGCAGGTATACTCCAAAAGTTTTAATTTTGCCAAATCTTAGTGAATATTTACAACCATAAGTAATCAGTACTGTGTAACAGCAAAGATAAAACACATGCAGGATTCTGGTGTTTCTTTTAATCACCAGACAGTTGAGATAGATGATGAAACAATGCAGACTGACAATAACCTGGTATATTCCTTTGAGTTGACTGTAATCATTTTGGCCCTTGCTTTATCCACCTATAATTACATGTTTGACTCATGCAATGTTTCAGCATGTATTTATATGTTACTGTGTCTGTGACTGCTTTGAGAAGCAGCTTGACAACACAAAGGACATTTTATGACACTGCAAAACTGGGCAGATTAAAAAGGCACTTGACCTCTAAAGTAGCAGCCTGTGATCCACTAAGAAAAAACTCCTCCAACACACTGAGTAAGCCTGAACAAAAAACAATACTGATGTGTTGGTGTGCAAACCGGTTGGCTGGGAGGGAACTGGGAGTGGTGGGAATTTCATAATTTATTGTTGCACTTCCATTTTAAGGTCCATCAAATTATTTTTAAGTTGTATTTTGCCTTATATACAATTTTGTTTGTTGGATATTTCATTTTAATGAGATAAGCTCAGCTTCATTTTAACTGAGTTAGTCAAAATATTTTCTTTTACAAAGATTTATGAATCCATGATAATGTTTTTGATCAAATATTTAGTATATAAATGTCAAAAAAGAACTGACAGAAAGGTCTTCATATATTTTTTGTATCACCAACAGTCCAAAACCTAAGTATATTCTGTTTACTTTTATATGTCAAAAACAGAAGTAAAAGATCCTGTGAGGATTTGAGACACTGGAGCCTGTGTAGCATCTTTCACAATTTTTCTTTGAAAAAATGAAAAAAATGAAATACTGAAATTTGAGGGTTTTTACGGACAGTAGTTGAGTCCTAGGCTTCACAAAAAAGCTTGCACCGCCTGTTCTTCTTGCCTGCATATGCATTAGTCCATATTCAGCAGAATCTCTCTGCTCACCGTCTAAAATTTTTGCAATCTAAGTTACATCCTTAACATTTTACATTTTCAGCTTGAAAGAGCGAAGCTTTTGTGTCACGGACTGAATGATGTTGTCAATTGCAAGATGAGCTTTATTTTCTGATAATCGTTTGAACATTTGCATTTTCTGTAGTTTCCAAAAATACATACTTCTAATACAGATAAGGCCTATAATACTTTGTTAGAAGAACTGAGATTTCTTTGTCCCTGCTCAGTGAGATCTAACTCAACCGATGAGATTATTTCCGCCTTCAGAGCAGCCCTGCCTTGAGAGATGTTTATATAACTACAACTCTAATCTGCAGGCAGATGTGTGACACACCAGCATGGCCTTGTCAGCTGAAGAGGGAAACCTGATGAGAATCAGGACACAAAGAGGAAACCTCCTGTCAACAGACTCATGGCTGAAGGGACTGTGTGCATCAACAGCAACAGCAGGCTCAGCTTGAGCCACAGATGTCCAAGATTCTGTGTGCATGTCTGATTGTGTAAAGGGAGGGAGGGAATGCTAAATCCTCTGACTCTGAAAAGAAGGAGCAAACTTTGAGCAATAATCTTAAACAGAGCAGATATTACCGTGACAAGTGGTTAAACAGTTGGCAAATCAGTCACTTCTGTATTTCAAACTAATAATTCTGAACATGTTTGGTTTCAGGTTGTCAAATGGGGAAAATGTGCTGTTCTTCTCTATTTTATACTCTGCAATTGAAATATATTGATTTTTTGGGACTGTTTGTTGAACAAAACAAGAAACTGAAAGACTTTGGCTAATTCGACAAATGTTGGGGTAAATATTAGGGTTCGCTGATTCTCTCTGTTTCACGCAAACTTAATCTGTTGGGGTTTGGGGTTGTTGGTTAGATGGGGCAAGACAGAGCCTTGGACTCTGCCAGTTTGTAATGGGCATTTTTCACATTTTTTCTGTTTGACATGACTACAATTCAAAAGCACATACTACAGATGAATCAATAATCAGTATTTTAACAATGAACAGCCAAGATGTCAGTTCATTCAGTGTCACTGCATGAGACAGTGAACAGCTGCAGATTTTATCTCTGGTCATCTCACTGTAAACATGACAAACGATCAACTTTGACCTCCAGTCAGAAATTATCTCGACACTAATATCCATCAATTAAAACAGAAATAGGGCTTTCTGTGTATAAAAAATCTTTTTGTGTTTGCTGAACTTTCATTTGTACATCCACAGTTTTTTGTGTCAACTGCATCCAACTGTCCGTATAGACCTGCTTACATTCCATCCAAGTCAACAAAGAAAAATGTGTATTATGTCTGCAATTTGAAGTTTTGCCTTAGAGAATGTCGATTTCAGTGCAAACATTGTCTGCAAAATGTATCAGCTGCTTTTAGCTATGTTATTTTCCTGACAAATGATGTGTATCATCACAAACACAAGCGTTATACTGAACAAACACAAGGATTAACGTTTACTAACGTTATAGCAATCGGCTTTCTGAAAGGTGCACAGACAAGCTAAGTTAGCTTAACATTGTGCTGGGAATGTTGTAATATAACGTCCCTATTTAAGCATATACATTGAATAAGACGTGTGAAACTACACAAAGACCAGCAGCGCCTCACTTAAAAATTATGTGACAACACTTTAACATAACAATAGTCAGAATAAACCTCTAAACTAGCTTGAGTGTTAACCTCCATAATCCAACTCTTAGTAACTAACGTTACCTTTTAGAACGCTTCAACAACGCTCCCGGAACAAAATGCGACTTGTTCTGGCTCGGCACCGCAGACCAGTGACTCGGATCAGACATACTGAAGAATTTTCTTATATTTTGCCCTCGTTACAAACTTGATGAGGATCTCAGTAAACTAAAGCTGGGGTCGAAGAGGAACCCGCCGTCCTTTCTACTGCTGCTACTGCCGCTCTCCCCGGTCCCACCATCGCCTCTTCTTCTCGGCAGTTGCTTTTGTATTCGCACCGAGTGTTTCTGCCTCGTGCAGTCCCGACGGCTCTAGACCTGCCGTTACATCCTCCGGTCGGCTCTCTGACCTTGGTCCTGGCCCCGACACATTCCCTCGAAGCAATTTGTTTGGTGTGTGAAAGCGTTCAGACTGCAGCAGCACACTTTACTTTGACCGAACAGACGCTGCTGGCTGATTGTCTGTGAGCGAGCGTGAGTCTGATGCTGCGTTCAAGTGCTGCTCGTTACCCTAACTCCTTAAAGCTGTAAAAATGTGCTGAGTTGATCAGACTATCAAGTATCATAATACAGAAAAGAAATAAGTGCTCGTCACAATTCACCAAACCTAAAGGATTTCAGCCACAGTTGCTTGTTTTGTCTATCCAGTTGTCAAAAACTCGGTAATATCTAATTTTATAAGTTATGAAACAGCACAAGCAGAAAATCCTCACTTTTGAACAGTCAGTTAGTTGGCATTTCTGTAGGATAAATGACTTGTCCTTTTGGTCGATTATCAGAAATTGTCATTGCACATGACAATTGCACATGCTGTTTACCTACAAAACAAAATTTTGATTTTTTTTTTATTGGCTAAATGGACTGCAAAGAATTTTCAATGATCAATACTCATTATCATATTTTATATTAGAATTTAAAAAATCAATAGCTTTTATTACAAAAGCATCACTTGCAACATTAAAACAGGATGCTCTTTGTGCTATGATGTATTGGTTGGTTGCACTGCAAGCCTACACTAGGTTATTCAACATGATGGTCAGAGTGTAATAAGGTTTAGGACTACTGTAACCTTATTTATTGGTTTACTGGGCCAACGCTTATTAATTAATGGGTAAAATAGCCAAAGTTAGCCCCTGTTGTCCCCACGCAAATGTTAAAAATGCTTGCTGAAATAGAAAAAAACATCATTACAGTTATTCACATATAAAATTTAAAAAAATATATATTATGCAAAGACTCAAAGATTGTTTGCATTAATTGGCTGATTGATTAATCAGCTAATCATTTCAGCTTTACTCTTTATTTACTGTTTGTTTCAAATCAAAAACTGGGTTATTTCCATTCTGCTTTAACAGTAGTAAAAGACATTGATACACTGTTAAAGCTCTAATCACTCTGCAAAGGAAAGCAGAGCAAAGAAGTGAGGCTGCTAAAGATTGTAGGAGTGAAACTAACCTGCACGCCCCAGAAACTCCTACGTTGAACAAGTTCTACAAAACAACCAAAAGCTGATTACAGCCAGAAACTTTTTCTCTTAACATACTGAATATTTATAGGCTACACTCAGAAAACATAACACAGCTGTGTGGTGGAGATGGTTCTGCTCTATCCCTATTATTCAGCAGATCCACACCATAGGTTACTAGTGCTGTTACCCCCTCTGAGGGGGTACCGTGGAAATTAACATTTATACCTGTGTTAAAGAGTTCAACTTAGAAAAATGAATGAATATCTAAAAACTGTGATGCAACCCTGATGATGAATATGAAGACTGCAAGAATTCACTGTCTGAATTTTGTTGTTGTTGATTTTGAGCTACTATTCACTTTTTCAAGTGCAAAGGTTGCAAAACAGTGCTGATAATTCATCTGCATGAGTCTTGCTCAATAATATGGGATGCTGCTGCCTTTTTGGGTAAAGAAACCCTGCAGAATGTTTTAAGAGCAGTTTGAAATAAATGATAGCATAAGTAGTGCAGTCGCTACTTATATTACCATTGCCCATGTTTATGGTACAACCCCTACTATTATTTCTAGTTGAATTTAGACTATTTTTAAATTTAATGATAGTAAGAACCATTGCTATTGAATTACTCTTTCGATTTATCCTCTCCGTTACTCATATTTTAGTTATAATATCCTACAGAACTTGAATGTAGCATAAATGTTGTTGGGTTATACCATAAGGAGTTCGGTAGAGGTAGAATTTTTTTTTTAATTTTGACTATGGTACATTCCACTGCTTGTCTTGACTACAATGTTATTATGTAGGTTAAGGTGTATGTACATATTTTACTAACAATTTTTGTATTAGTACAAATACAGTATGCAATGATGTCAACTATTGGATAATGCAATTTGATGATTTTGGCATTAGAATTTGATCTTGTGTGCTTTGACAGCTCACAAATCAATGGAAATCTGATCGAATTATTTTCTCTATATGTTATATAGTTCTACTTCATTTTTCCCATTCACATATGTAATGTTAATTTTTGCCTGCTTAGCAATCACATGATAAAAAACCTTAATGAAAAAGGTCAATACTTAAAGGTTGCAAGAAGTGTTTGAAGTCTCTTGTATTTAAACTGATATAAATACATACAAAATTAAAAACTTTTTTAAAAATAATATACACTGTGCTTTCTATCTACGTGCAGATGCAATAGAGTGTGAGGAGGACTTTATTTGTACTATTTGTATAAAGATACTATTAGAACATGCATATTTGTGAAGTTCAACACCTACTACCATGTACGAAAATGGTCCATCTTTCCACGTCTGTTTTTTCTTTTTTAGTACAAAAAACTGTATTTGATGCTAACACCACTAGTTTTGTAGAATGAGCTCTTCGCCCTCTCTTCTGTCCGCAAAGCAAACTTAATTCCCATCTTGCCTCAAAAAATCTGAAGCATTCCTTGCCCTGATAAGACTTATGCCTCAGACAGTCCCTGGCCACTTCTAAATGTTGATATTTCAGTGTCACTTTTGATCAGTTCTCTTTTGACTTCCACATTTTGATTAATTTCATTTGATTTGTGTGATCCAGTTGTGATTATTGGAGGTCCCTCCAGTTCTGTTCAGAATTCTCAAATTTAAATTCACATCTTCCTGGAAAAGCAATTTCATCACAATCTTCTGCAGTTGTAATATCAATGGTGGGTCACAGATTAATCAAATTATGACCGTTTTGGTTGTGGCTGTAAAAACTAAGGAAATATTAAAAAAAAACAAAAAACATTTTACTATTCACAGTTTTAAAACTTGTCTGTAGTTTAGATTTGGCTGACTGTATTCTCATGTTGCTTAAATGTATTATCATGTCTTTTTTATGTTAAAGACACATTTAAACGAAATTGCACTTTTTCTGTACACAAAATATGATTCCTATTGTAGTTGTAAACACATATTCAAATCAGAGACATCAAAGGCTGTGAAGAGAAGCAATTAACTTGCATACAAATATAGAATCTGATGCAAGAGAATGAACATGTTGGATGGTAAAACAAAACAGGGGGCTTCCAATGCAAAATGCTGTGAAGAGCAATGCCAACAAATGTGCAATCATCCACGCTGAGGAACCAGATTACTGAGGGTGCGTGAAAACTGTGTTGTGTCAAGGAATTCATGACTATCGCTTGGGAGAGATTTATGACTTCCCATTTGCTCATTTTTTAACAGAGAAAATGGGATTCAGTACTGTATGGTTTTTGGTGTGATAGCCTGGCACTGCTCACACATCCAGAAACATGCTGGATGCAGCTGCCTCTGTTTGCAGTGTTGCCTTCCTCCACAGCACCCAGCACCGTTGCCAAGCAACCCACATAGACTAAGAGACAACTAATAACTGGTGAAACAGAAGCACCTCAATATACAAAAAAAACCAACTCAGACTTATTGCATTTTTCCATTAATATTTTATACACAACAATTAGATTATACAGTAAAATCTTTCATTTTTAACCACTAAGCTGAAAACACTTAGATTAGCTGTTGATTTCACTGTTATTGTTCTGCAGGGGATTTCAAATGTGGACAGATTTCCACAAACTGGTAAAAAAAATATATAAATTTGATTTTTCATATCATCATATATATTACAATCTCATATGTAAAGTATATACATCTCATTAAACATATAAATCGATCTATTGTCTGCTGTGTTAGTTAAATTAAAGCATTTCTCTGTCATGTTTTTAGTGATTTTGTAATATGCCTTTCATAGTCCTCAAATAGTTAACAAAATAATCACAAGAGGTCTATTCAGCAGCTGCTCTGGAGCTTTTTAACATATCAAACTATTATCTTTGGCAGGTGGAATTTGTTTTAGTTGCATTATAACTGTCGATGTTCAAACAAAAGACCATGAGATACAGAAAGTACCAAGACAGCTCCCAAACTGATCTTGTGATGAGATTGTTTGTTGTTTCAAAGTTCAACTATTAACTTTTAATATTATATCCAACTAACCAGATAAAAATATTTGCACTATTTTGAAGCAGCATCAGTGTTTCTTTCAGCGAAAGTCATTTTATTTTTTGTGACACTGCATGTAGCCTGGCTTCCATCCTCGCTATTTACAGTGAAAATTATTGTATGTTCACAGAATAATTCTTTCAACAACAAGGTTAAAGCATAAGTTTCATGGTTTTAAATTTTTAAGGGATTCCCTACAACAGCTAGGGACCATAATTATTGGCAAAAATGACTAAAATGGGAGTAAATTGTTTGATTAGGGAAAAAAGTAGCAGATTAATACACATTTGATGTTCTAGTTTTTGAAAAAGGATGGAGCTTTATGGCACAAAGGAATTAGTTTTATCATACTTAAGCTACATGGACCAGATGGATCAGCTATTTACTGTTTTTGTGGTAAACTGACTCATTAATGAGACTTTTTAAAGACATTTACCATTAGCAGTTCATAGAATCAGTTTGAGTGTGGCCTGTCTTACCTCCAGGGATGAAGGGTTTGTAAGGGACTGCAGGGGCTGCAGGGGCTGCATGGGCTCAGGAGGGTGGGACTCTGGCAAGTGGGTGACAAACTGTAAGGGAAGACATGTTTGCATGGATTAGTGTGCTACTCAGCAGTTCAGCACACTGACATCCATCATCAGTCAGCAGCAGAGATTTGGTTGAGAGTTGGAGGCTGACACCTGCCTCTCACTGGCTGACATCAACAGCCCTCGGTGACAGACACTCACCAACTGTCTACAGGGTGATGCTGCTGCCTCTCTGTTAGCACAGTGTGTTACAGGGAGGCTGGACGCAACACTATGGTGCATCTGATTTGCCTATTACACCACAGGAAGACAGCGGCTGGATGTAACCAAACCAAAAAGGAAGTTTCATTGTCCAACAAGTGTTTACTAAATATCTTATGCAACTTTTAAAAGTGTGTTGGAGTGTCTGAAATCTGACAATACCCTGCATGTTTTGACACAGGCTTGAATCTTGTTTAAATATATCACGAACCATTCATCAAGTTCCTAAAATCTCGGGGGCGTTACTCTTTGGGTTCCTGTGTTATCTCACAAGGCAGCTGGATCGTTTAGATATTACAAATCCTGCTATGGCAACAGTTTTATTAGAATTGAAAAGTATCTGGTCACTTCAAGAAAGAAGAATGTCAGGATGGTGATGATGTTTCCATACTGCTCCCTGCTGGCTTCAGTGGTTAATTTTTTTACAACTGGCTCTGTTGGTGGCGCTCTTCTACGATAATAATGCGGTTCATTGATCTTATTGTTTGAGGTCAGCCTGTGATAGACAGATGATAAACATTTCATCCATCATCCACCCACAGAATGCCCAAATTTTGGCATTGAGGTAAAGTGAAGTGCGTTTATGTGGTGTTAATGTTCATGCCATAAATAAGAAGGGGGCATGGCAATGGGAATAGCCTTTTGCAAAAGGATGCAAATCTTTGAAAATGGTTTCAGAGATTTCTGAATATATTGTAAAAAAGGTTGGTGATGAGCCAAAGAACAGCTGATTCATGGCTGGTTTATGCCAATTGGCAAAGAGGGGTGTGGCAGTGGGAGTGGCCCATAACAAAAGGCAGGAAACTTCGACACAGATGACTTGAAAGACACATACACACAAATATACATACACATAGGCAACATTTTTGTTGTAGATACTTATGGGAGGCATCATCATCATCTTATTAGCCTCGCCCCCACTAATAAGCCACACTTCTTTTATGAATTTAAAATCACTGGCCATATAGCCCAGGAGGCATCACTGAGCCCAACTCATTTGTGCCAACTCTACAGCAACTGCAACTTTCTGTGAAGATGAGATTTGCCAGTATGTTGTGTTTTCGAGGTTGTGTGTCTGAATGCATGAACACGTGGATGCACGCGTGCACATGGTTACAACTATCAGCAAATTCACACTTGCTCAAACAAATATGGTCTGCCATCTCACATCCTAGCACACTATTTTTGCATCAAACTATGCACGCTAAGCCATCCTAAGGTGTATAACTCCCTGATGCTGACCCAGCACCAAAGCTGTTTTCTATTGATTTCCCTGCTCAGATGTAAGCTCTGCCTTGTGGGCTCCACAGTGCTGCTAGTGTCTTAGTGCTGCAGAGGCTTCTCAGTGCTAAACACAGCACAGGCTACCAAAGCACTAATGAACATGTTGTCATAGTAATGTAGGAAGGAAGCTAGGAAAAACAACTCCTTGTGCAAAGACTCCTCATTCTGTAGTGTCGGCTTATAATTACACAACACATTCAACTAATTATACCGTATTTTGTCTCAACCCATTTTCTACTTCAGATCCCTGAACGAAAGCCCTCAGTGGTGCTTGAATTAGTAATCATCCGTCATTTCCATTTGGCATTTCCATTTTGTTGGCACTTCATGGACGCTCCCCTCCAGAGTGTTGACCGAGTAGACAATCTCGAGCTGACTAATTGGTGACGTTTATACTAAAATTTCAGAGTTTCTCAGATGTTCGGGTCCTTTAGGGAGAATCTGATATTAACTGCAGTGACAGCTAGAACCTCTAAGTGATAGCACAGTGGCAAAACTACAGCAATTAAATTTAGAAGTGTATTAAGAAGCATTGACTCTTTCAGATATATTTTAGTGGTGCTGATGCACATAATAAGTGACTGAAAATGTGGGAAAACAAGGATTTTAATCTGGAAAAAAGAAATTTGTATTAACACATTTTTCCTAAGAATGTTCAAACAAGGCATTACTTGCAAAAAATATTTCTGGGAGGCTGTTTACCTGAATACTTGCAAAACACAGATCCCTGTGATAAATAAGTCTGTTGACAAACATAGATTAAGATAGATTAGATCATGCCAGCCATTTTTGCACCATGGTGGGGGAATATTTCCAAACTTCTGTCACAAACCTGTGTCACAAAATTTGTTTCAAAAATATAAATGTGTGTCCTGTCTGATACGCCCATCAACAGTCACCAGTAAAAAACCCTGAACCCTACACCTGATTTCCCAGTGTCAGAACTCCTTTGTATCTTTGCGCGGGAGCAGCTAGGAGCCTAAAAATGAAACAAAAACAGAGCACGCCTTTGCTGAGATGATCCATGGAGGAGGTAGATGGATGGATCAGAGAATGGGCATGTGAGCAGGAGCTCCTACGCCTTATGGCTCAGCTTCTAATGGGCAGCAGGGACTGTTCCCCCCTCCCTCCCCACAAAAAAATGCCTGCATCCACTCTGGAGGGAGAGTGGGTGGATGTAAGACTGCAGCCATGTCCTTTGATGGAGATAGGATTCACAGGTTAGCAATTATACTGACATAAAATGTCTGTTCTCCCAAAGACCAAAACCCATTTGTCTGCCTTGGCGCTGTGAGGGGGAGCATGTGATTCATGCAGGAATCATGGAGTGAGGACTTCATGATGTGAGGTTAAAAACAGAAAAGAGCTGAAAAAACAACAGGATTCGCACTGAAGCATGAGCTCCACCACTGAAACTAAGTCAACAATTGTTCTGTTTACAGACAAAGTTCCTAAAAATTCAACAGTGTTGAGAAACTGAAATAAGGAATCCCACAGATATCTGATCTGCCGAAAACTTGAGACAAAATAGCTCAGCTTCCTCAACTTTATAAGTTCCATGTTGTTTCAGTAGTTTGGTTTTCCAAGTTTACGCAGCCATGACTTGTGGCAGCACAGTTAGCCCACAGTTCTTGGTTGAAAAGCTCTCTACATCCAGCAGGGTTAAATAGTTATGAGATAAATGATCAATCAGGAAAACAGCCAATTTTGAACTGGTGTTGTACTGACAGTGCCAATATTGGACACCTTTGATTTCTCAAATCTCTAAAGTAAAACCCTGTTTTCAAATAAAAAAAGTAAAAAAAACAGTAAGTTGTTATCAGAATAATGAAGCCACAAGCAAATGTCATCAGCCTGAGAGACAACGCCAGGGTTTATTTGCATTTCCATCTGTGTGTTTTGGTCTCACATCTGAGTGCCAGTCATGTTCAGGGTTTGAACAACAGCCACTTTCTACGAAAAAGTCTGACAGCAGAATGGGAAAGCCCACGATCACCACAAGATGAACACAAGATGTCATTACCTTACTCTTAATACAACTTTAAAATACAGTAGTTTCACGAGAAAGCTTGCGGTGTCGCACCTGCGCTAGAAGATGAAAATAAATAGCGGAACTTACTCCAGAGTTAGAGAGGGGATCTTCAGTTTATCTCGCCTCGACTTCATTCTTGCGGAACTCCAGGCGGGGGCTTCATTTACCAGAGCGCAGCACCACTGGGTCTCATAGCCTGCTTCCAGCCACTCATCTCTGCGGTGGGTGACTAAAAATAACCCGTTTAACAGAGTATCGAGTACCAGCGGCTTCCGGGAAGATTTGTTTTTCCGTGCGAATAAATTAAAACAAAGCGCAGTTACGTCTAAAATCAAATGAGGCGCCGCGGCAGCTTTGCGCGTCTCGTTTCTCCTCTATCTCCGAGTACCGGAGTGCGACTGCCACAAAACCGAGGGAGCGACGGGTCACCGCTAACCTCCATGTGACTGACTGGTAGGGAGGGAGGGAGGAAAAGGGGGAGTCTATTGTTGGGGGGGATGGCTAAATCAATTTGGGCTGTGGGTGACAGTCAGGTTTCTGCCAACAGGGGGAGGTTGGGTAAGGATGAAGAAGAAGTTCGGCTTTGATGTTAATTTTAAACCCAATCAGTACATTTTAATAAAAAAAAAAAGAAAAGAAAAGAAAAGGAGGGGGGGCACTGAGGTGTGACAGATCACATATCATAATCTCTTTTATACTACGTTTCTCTGTCGTGCAGCCTCTTTTGCCGGCTTTATATTTGTAACACAACAGCGCCACGACGCCGGAAAAGTTTTAGGGTTGCCTGCTTCATCCATGAATCCATTCCTCTTTGTGCCCCGTGTCGAAACAGAGCCGTGAACACTGACGAGCTGCTGGACTCTGTGAAGCTGGGGAATACCTCTGCTGGAAACGTGACAGCTGCCACACGGGATGCATTTCGCACTTTGCCTCGCGCGGTGCGTGCGTGTGTGCGCGCGCGCGTGTAGCGGCTCTGCCCTGCAATTTTCTGACTGTGAAGTAGGGAGCCATTAATTGCATGGACAGAGTCGATTTCCCCAGGCAGCGTATGTGCCGACACCGTGCATGTGTGGCCCAACTGGATCACATGTCTGAGCATGTGTAGTTTGTCAGAGGCTCGTCGGGTCTTAGGATTAGCCCGACACCCGACATGAGGATAGCATTTCACTGCATGTTTGAAAGTGGACCTCCCGAGCAAATGTGGGTGTGTGTTTATCTGTGAGCGTGTTGGTGGGTGTGTGTTTGGAGGTATAATTTTGTATATCATTTTTATTGTATTAATACTGCAGGTGGGTGTCTGGGTGTGTGTTAGTATGAATGTGGGAGAGATATCTAGTAATTGCATACATGAAAGTCAATTCGTATACTTTCTAAATATATGTATTTTGTGTGTTTGTTTATGTGAGTGTGAGTGTGTGTGTGTGTGAGAGAGAGTGTATTGTCACTTTTTGCACCTCATCTCCATTCCCCAGTGCTTCCATCTCCAATGGCAACCAGTGAAGACACCCATGTCCTCCTGGTTGCTAGGAATCTGGTGATGGTTTGCCTGGTTGCTAAGGCATGAGCTTGACCCAGTAGCCACAGCAACAATGATCAGCACACACAGACACACACTCACACACACGCTCACAAACTCACACACACTCACAGACTCAGCATGCACGTGCACAAAGAGTCAGTGTTGTTTTTCTCCAGCACAGTGGATATGATGCAGCATATTTATTTCTCAGATTATCATACCTCAAACCTACAATAAAAGTATACCATCCTTTTAAAATTTTATAATTTTTCGAGATGATGTGATGGACTTATAAGCCAGTAGTTGTTTATTTACATTTAGTTGCAGAGCAATATTATAAGTCATTTGAAACAATAATGCTGTTGTCTGCAAGATTATAGTAGGTAAGAGACTATATCAGTTAATAACAGTTTGATTATTTGGGGGCCAGCCAACAGCTGCCCAAAACATGAAAAGATAATGAAGTGCTCTGTTTCAATCATACTTTGGCTGATTGCAGTTGATGTCTTGACAGATCAGTCAATCAACTAGTCTACAACCAGCATGAGATGATATGTGTTTTTAAGCACAATGTAGTTGGATCATACTGAGAAAAATGGGAAATTGTGAGTTTTTCTTCTGTGTCTGAACCCATCTGTAGAACCTGATAAGCAGAGAAAAGAGCATGCTGTGTGTGTTTTTGTGTGCTTGAGTGTGTGCTGTTGGTTAATAGGCAGTGAGAGGTGAGAAGTGTGTGTGTGTGTGTATGTGTGTGTGTGGGGGGGGTGGGGGGTGTTCCCATTCCCGATTGCTTGGTAATTGTTTTGTCAGATCAGCATTTCATAGTGGAGTCGGTTTCTCAGTTTCCATGGCGATAAGGGCTTTCCTGCTCTTCCAATCAGTCTGTGTGCTTCCTCCCATCTCTGCTGTATGGGATGAGCTTTGAACACACACGAACATACACCATAAACACAAGAGAAATGGGTTTATACTATAATAGAAACTGCACAGCACAAGTGAGTGCAGTATTAATATCAGTTAGTCAATGCTGGAAAAGTGTGGCTGAAACATGATTCTGCAATAACATGTTAAAGGGTAACAATCCCCTAAGATTTTGCTGGAATCCTCCTTCTGATGTATTTAAGACATGTAACAGAGAGTCAAAGACTGCAGGAGGGAAGCCCTCGTGTTTATGCAGGGTGTAATGCGATGTAGAACCAGTAGTCAGAGCTAACCAGCCGAAAGAAGCCACTATTAGACTTTTCATGTCTTTGTTGAAACGTCTGGTTGAGCTTTGTCACCAGAAGCCCATTTAACGCTTTGTGAGAGACAGTGTTTGAGTACCTGTGGTGTAACTGAGCTTAAAAAAACCAAACATAGACACAGCACTCTATGACTAAGGCTCACATACATCCAACATATCACCCACAGATAATGAAAGCTTCAATGACAAGCAGGGGCTTTCAGGCAGAAATCACTGTGCACCAAAACCTGAGAAATGTGAGGTACTGTTTCAGTAAGTGTGGCAGCAAGGGGGAGAGAAAAAGAGAGGACAGTATAACTTATGGTGAGGATATAAACATGACTAATAGATTGTTGACACATCAGATGATTAATGCTAACTAGGTTAGTTTAACAAGATGCAAAGAGTTTATGATTCATAAAGGATCAAAACAGCTAGAGTCCGCATCAGTCAGATCTGAATGCAATGTGCATAAGATTGTTTATCATGGTTTAATTTAACCTCCAAGTTAGAAAACCAACGACACAAATGAATGCAACATGAGCTATACAAGGTTTATGACAAGGACTTGTATGTATGTTTTATTTAAGAGCATAAAAATAAGATGTGCCAACAGTACATAACATGGGGTTGCAGATGCACCCCAGAAGCAGATTCAGTAAGTTGTGATGCAGGAAATGAAGAAACAGCATCACAAGGGAAGTGAGTGGCAGTAAGTGTGGGCATGTGTTTGTATCTCTGTGAGTGTGAGAGAATAGGAAGTTGAGTGTGATCACATGCCCGTGGCTTTGCAAGTGATGTGCATCATACTAGTCAAACCACAAGATGGCGATGAAATACAATAATGAAAGCTGCATAACTACATCAATATGTATTTGTTATCTCTTGTTACAAATGTACAGTCAAAATTGAACATTGTGAGCAGACAAAAGCTGCGCAGCTTTTGTCTGCAGCATGCTGTTTTCGCTCAAGAGAACTTTGATTGAACATATCAGGCCCTGATGAACACAAACTGACAGATATAATCTGATATGTGACCATCTGCAGCAAAGTAAAGCACAGGTAAATCCCTGTGAGGCAGGTGTTGATACTTTCAGAGGCACATCTTGTCATTTGACTCATTATAAAAACTCCCAATGCTGCAGCTTTGAAGAAAAAATTCTGATATTTTTAACATGAGCCCTGTTTTTACATTTATTGATGCAAAAGTTACTGATACCTACCAAAAGGTTTTTGTAATTTCTCCAATCAATCCCTTCACAGGAAGCTGCAACATGGCTGCCACACAACCCTTGAGGTCAACTATGACCATTTATAGGACATCCTCAAAAACAGCTTTTTTGCTATTCATAAGAGACAATTGTTAACAATATTATCAAACAAGTCTTTACAGAGACTGACCTTTTGTTTATGGTACTATATATGTAGCATCAATTATGGTATGATTTCTCTACAGTGTAGGAGATTACCTTTACAGGGTATGAAATACTCAAAGAAATTATTTCAGCATTTCCTTAATAATCACTGATACAGGGGTCCTGATTTACAAAATTTATTTGTCAACTTTTTAATAGAGAAGCTCTGGGCTACACTGAAACCACATTCAGCTGTTTTTAGATTTTTTTTTTCTATGAGCTGAAGCAAACCAACATGGCTGTGATTGACAGAAGGTACATTACATCACAGCTGAGTCATCAGCTTAAGTGGGGTCTCCCACTGCACAAAGTGACACTGTGTTGGCTGTAGTGTTACTGTAAGGAGACTGAGAGCAGGAGCTGCTTCTAACCAGCTCCATCGACCGAAAAAATAAACATCCACTCAACACAATCCCCCTGTGATAAACGCTGACAGACCTCAAAGCCCCCAGACTTCCTCTGCTGTGGTTAAGGTGTCACTTGTGTGTATGTGTGTGTGTGTGTGTCTTTCATTTATTGATATTTCCATTGGCACTACAATATGTGTAAGCATTATTAACAGTCTAAGCTGTGGGCTGATTATGTTTTGCTTTTTTTAAAAAAAGGTAGGTTGGCCAAGTAAATATATTTCTAAGGTAAAAAAAAAAAAAAGACAATGTACCAATCAGTGTTTCAAAATTCAATATTAAAATCTGATTGTAAAAACATTATTTGCAACATTCACCATTTTGGTGAAGACACAGAACAGAAATGCTTTTGCCTTTACAAGTTTTTGGACCATTATTGAGGATGAACATGAAGAACTGAACATTAGCAATCATAATTTTAAAAGATAAATACAGTGAAATCAGGAACAAAAATTATCTACAACAACAAAAAACTCACATAAACCCAAAACTGTTAGCTATACTGTTACTATGCAGATTGCAATAGCACACTAAGAGAAGCTCGAGCAGCACATAGCACAGTGATGCCTGCTGGGATTGCTGAAGATTTAAGAAGTTTATTACTGAATATTCATGGGAAGCAGCATCTTCCAGGAGTGGGCTCACATTTTCTCGCAAACTGAGTCACAATAGGGGGTATTTTTTTATTTTTTCCCCAGGAGGACAGTTTGCAGAATTTCTTTTCAAACAAGGGACACCAGGGCTATTCTCTCTATATTTTGTGCTGTGAATCATTCATCCATTCTATCTTTTAATTTGCCTCTCTACTGAAATCAGTCAATAAAGCCAAATGAGCAATAGGAACAGGTTGAAGAAAATAATACTACAGCTGTAGCAAGCTTGCAGTTTTCAACCATCTCTTTGGTTTTAATTTTAAAAAATGTGCCAGTGATATGAATGTTTGCTACAATAACGGGTATTTTTCTTGGAAGACAAGTTGCTGTTAAATTATATATCATTATCTTATATAGAGATATTATTATCTATAAGATAATAATAATGACAAAGTATTAAATAATAATAATTATTATTATAATAATAATTACAATAATATTAAATGACAAAGCTAAACCTGACTTGACTCAGAGCTGCTGGAATAAGAAATGTTCACTTTGAACTGTAACCAAATATCTTATCTTACCGATATCCCAAATACCTTCGCAGAAAAAATGGAGAACTAAGAACAAAGTTTAAAAAAGGGTCAAATCACTGACTGTAGAGGGAAACTAAAGTCTGCTACTTAAAGAGCACTTGTTCTACTTGCACAGGTAGCAATTTGTATGGAAGCCCTAAGCGGACATGTTTTGTTTTTGTTTTTTTGTACAAGCCGTTTTCTTGAGATTTTATCTCTTTATCTCGAGAAAACAAACTTTGTTTTCTCGTGATAACGAGATATTTTCTCGTGATCTCCAGCGGATTTACAGAAGAAGAAGAAGAAGTGGCG
>JAQMCX010000045.1:11136407-11183411 GCA_029814765.1 Acanthurus leucopareius | reverse complement strand
AACAAAGAACTTAAAACTCCTACATTAGTAAGAAGACATGACGAACGTTTTTGAGCCACCGCTCGCTACGTGCGTGTGCCACTTGGAGCGCCTCCGAAGCGGAGGGGGGGGGGGCAAATAAAACTTAGAGCGCCACCTTGGGTAGGGCCGGCTCTGCTCACTGTTAGACAGTTTCATTTCATGAAAAGAAAAGAAACTGAATAAGCAGCCCACATAAGGAAAAAAAAAGAGATGAATGAGTGGCCAGCCATTTTCTCTCACAGCCAGCAGGTAGATGAGGGTAAGCCCCAGAACGTTTGTCAGTTTCCTTAAATTTGAGATGTTTTTATATACATATGACAGTGGAAACAAAAAATCATATCAGTTAGAACATCTAACAAAAACACATACTAGGTTGGATTGTCAACCAGACAAAGCATGGCCCCAACGAGATTAGCCGGTCATAGTATTCATTAAAAAATTTCAAATAACATTTAAAACCACTGCATAATACCAGCCAAAAAGATTATTTGTAATTTCAGTTTATATTATATTCATGTAATGCAAATTTCTTACAGAGTTGTGTTTAATTAAACTGACGCACAGAGAGACAGGGCCAGGAAGTAAAAGAAAACTACTGGTTTCTTTACTTTCTCAAAGCAAAATATATTAAAGCTGCTTTGTTTAGTATAGTCTGCTGGGTGCTCTGTAATATAATGGTACTTGAAAGCAACACAGTGTAAATATAATACACTTGGTCGTCACAGAGACAATAGTATCCCTAACATCCCCCTTCCTGTAGAAGAAGAAAGTGACAACACCCTCTTTGAAAAAATTCGATAATTTTTTTATTATTGTTTTGTTGTAGGCAGACAATGCACTGCTTTGCACAAATATTTCATAATACTTTGTATATTTGACATTAAAGTAATACGGAGTTAAAACACCTGTCTTTAAAATTAGCCTTTAGGTGTTTGTTTACACTGATGTTTCTTGGGATCCTTCATAATTTTATTATCTCTTATTTTCATCTTTTATGTGAACAAAGAGAAGCATAGAATTCCTGATTTAGTGGGGCCCTTTTATGCTCTCAGTTACATTTTTTGTTTGTATGGTTTTATCACTAACCCAGTTCAATTCTTAAAATTACATAAACTCTTGGAATCTACCATCACAAATGTTGCAGTTTTCAAAAGTTAAACTGCTGAACATAAAGTGGTTGGCTTTGACTGGCTCAAACAGCCTCCTAGTGTCAAACTTGGCACATTCATTCTGAGCTGTGAAGATAAATGTTCAAGTGGAATTGTGATTTTATTTATGACACCGTCTATTTTGCCGTATTAGTCAGAAGTATCAACTACGTTAAATAAACCTGTGGGTAATCACAAGTGATCTGTAGCTGCTTCACACTTCGAAGAGGTGAAGCTTGGACGTCATTGTTTTGTGTTCGTGTGCATAATTGCTGCTACCTGTTGCACTCTCACAAGCAAATAATGTGTCTGCACTTTGCACAACACAACGCCCACCTCTGTCATAGCGAGGTTTCAACAAACAAACCTTGCTCTACCATCATGAACCGTTGCATCTGTCGCAGCATTCAAATGATGAATGCAGGCAGGAGTGCAGACTGGCAAAGTTCAATTAAAGAGAGGTTTTTTTTTCTCTCACGTTTAATTTGGAGACTTTTCAGAAAGTCTGAAGTGGTGTCAGTATATAAGACAAACACAAATTATTGTAAAAATTGATGCATTTATTTTCTCCTTTATACATTTAATAACCATTTTAGTCATGTAATAATCTTTAGACATCTTACATAAGCAACTTAACTAATGTAAACTACCTTTGTTTTGTCTTTTCTTTGACTCCACAACTGAGCCCTCACACGTATCTGCTGCTTTTGGTTAGTAAATATTGATAAAATTTAAGGCTGGCTTTTTTGTAAAGATTTGTTGTCTGCTATTACATTAGGTGTGTTTATTTCTACAGTAATTATAAATCCTGTAATTATTATAATTATTAACTCATTTTGGTCGGTAGACACCAGACAGACCTCACTAGCAGCTATAGTATTAGCAGTCACAAGTTATTTCCGTAAATTTCATAAATCTCCAAAAGCTGAAGGAGAGCAGCTTGACAACATCAGAAGCAAAATCAGAATACATTTTCTCCATTAAATATGATCCAGTTTTATCAAAATCCTGCATAGTTGTTGGATTTGGTTACTTTGTGCAGCTGGTGATCAGGGTAGACAAAGACGGGGACACCATTTAACCTATTGTAATTTTAACATACAAATTATTTTGAAGCTCTTATTTTGAGTTTAAATAGCAACATGATGTTGCTTCAAAGTCCAGGTGAAAAGTGTGCAGCAAGCTTCTCAACTCTGCAACCTCTGATTCTTCATTTTATTTGTCTTGGCAGTATTGCGACGATCACTGCAGGTTTGTACAGAACTGCAGAGGTGTCGACCCCTTGGAAAATGCAAACTGAATTACTTAGAAATTACTTCTGAACATAGCCAGATATACTTTTAGCTGGAAATTTCTGTGGAAATAGCTATAGATTTGTAACAACGACTGCTGCTGACATTGTTTGTAATGTAATGGTGTTCCTAAATTTCCTGTTTGTTAAGTGCCGCTCTTTTGTTAGTGAGAGCTAGTGAGAGTGTGTTGGAAATAATGGCTGCGTTAATAACCACAAACCAGAGGTGGTATGTGTGAGGTTGATAGGTCTCGTTTTCCATTCCTCTACAGCAGCAAAGCAGCAAATTACACCCTAAGCATAGAAAAGTTTCAGATGTCAGTAAGGAAAATTTATATTTGCTAATTGACAATTTTCCTCTCAATGTTAGCTTTTATTTTAACTTCAGAGAGAGCTCATGTGGACAACTGAAGTGTAAAAGTACGAGTAACTAAAAGCTGTAGTGTCGATATACACTAGGACTGGATAAACCTTGCATCTATGTTTTCTTTCCAGAACCAGAGATTACTTAAATCTCTTCCTGTATTGCCTGTGCTCTGGAACCCCCAGCATTTTGTTTTATCGTTACAGAGTAATAAAGAGCAAAGAAGACCTCTCATAGTTTGGTTTGACTCAAGTGTTTGCTTGACAGCATGACTGTCCATCTCGTACTTGTTGCTTTCATGTCTGAAACATCCGGCTAACATGAATATTGTTAGCTTTGCTAGTGTCAGACTAAGACATAACCACACACCTTTTGGGGGGTTGTGTCCTCCAAAATTATCAACTCCCACCTCATCAACAGATCTCAGTTTCTATTTATTTTATATTTATAACAGTTTATTGAGAAAAAAAAAAATGTTTCAAAGTGAAACAACACAGTAAAATAGTCTGATAGTCACTCCAACTTACCTTACTTACCTATCAAAAATCAATTTTGAGCCAGTAACATTTCTGCATAAGACTTACTCCTGCATTATTTTGTTGAAAAACTACAATCTTATGAGTTAATATTGGTACTGCTCTCTACTTCTATATCTTATCCCATGATGCTTTCTTTCTCTGCCTGATTGTGCTGGAAGCCAGTTTACCACAGGCTCAAAAATATCTGTAATGACTTCTTGCAGTTTTGAGCTGATTTCATTGTGTATCAAGTTAGATACAAATGCTCAGCTGGGTAGATAAACCACAAACTTCAGGTATCAGCTTCAACCAAAAAATAGTAGTCTAAGAAAAATACAGAGGATAAATCTTCCCACACAACTCCCGAATTACACATAGTTCCTGTATATCAATTCTTACACATTCACTTTCCCACATCAGCCTCTCTACATATGGACCACTGCTCTCAGTTTCCTGATGGAGCAGAGGGAGCAGAACTAACCAAACAAAATATTTTTAGGATATTTAAATGTAATATCAGATTCAAGCGAGTTGATATTTTTCTTGATGTATACATAAATTTATGTAGCATATATCTGAAAAGGGGATTTTGTAATTTGGTACAAATTTAATGTTGCTCATCTCAAAGGTTTATAAGATGCTGTCTTCTTTAGCATAACTGCAGCTGTCATTGCCCTCTGGTGGTATTCGATCACAGTACAGATGGAAAACTTCAGTTTTATGAAAGACTATAGATTTAACATCCAACCAGAGGGTGGTGCTGCAGTTTAATCCCATTCGCCTGTCTGTGTGAGGCCACATTTTTATTTTGAAACTGAAAAACAGACACAGACTGTGTGTTACTTGGCATGAAAGAACAAAACTTAGTACATTAAGACTTAGGTTACTTACGGCATTTGGCTGTTACAGAGACAATACTAAACACTAATGTATGGTAGGAAACATGAATATGATCATATGAAGATATAGGTAAAGTATTTGTTCCAAAGGAATAAGAAATGAATAGAAATGTATAAATGTAAAGGTTTGAAGAGTGTATTAAGCAGCAGCATAAATACCAAGACAGAGTAAAACAGAACATGTATTATCGTCAGGTTCAACTTGTTATTTGAGCCTGGTAAACGTCTGCATTCAAATGTATATTTTCAGTGTCATCAAATTATGATAGCCGCAGACTATGACATAGCTTTTTCTTTTTCTTTAACCCAAAACTATGAAATAATAGAGTATTTATATCACACAGTTATATATTTAATACTTTTGACTCAAACAGACTGAAACAGATCAGCAGAGGATTTGTCCTGCCATCTGTTGGACAACTAATGTTACAGCATGCAACACACACTTAACCAAAAAAAGTATTAGTAATCTAGATACAAGGTTGTAAATACACTGTGTCAATTTGATTTATTTTCATATAATATAAAGGGCCTCAGAGCTGCTTGTCTTCTTGTGTGACAAAAAAATTTTAAAAAATCATAATTTTATTCATTAAATACTCATATATCTACTGAGAATATGTAACAGTGCGACATTTCTTGTGGCGCTTTAGCAGGCTTTTGAACTGATTTTATTTGTACTGTGAATCACAATAAAGAGAGAAAACAAGATTTTTAGCAGTTCTCCTGAACAAAGTATGAGTGTCTCAATAATGTGCCAGTTTTTTCTTGATCATAAAGTGGATGATACAAAATATACTCACATCTATTTTAAAGGGGAAGTTTATCATTTGGGGAAATTTGTTTTCACTGCAAGAGTAAAATGTGATGATTGAATCGTTACATTAAAAATGAAGCTATATGAAGGGGGTGTGAGCTTGGCTTAGCATGAAGACTGAAAACAGAGGTTAACAGCTAGCCTGGCTCAGTTCCAAAAGCATAAAAACCTGATTATCAGTATTTCTAAAACAACATTTTTTTTTCTGGTTTGTTTAATCCACACAAAAACATACCAAAGTTTTAGTTTTAAGCTGTGACTGTGACTCTACAGTCTATACTTTCCTCAAAGAACAATAACTTCCTGGAGTCTCCCCTAGTTGCACAGCAACTCGTTTCAACTTAGAAATAGTCTACAACATAGCCAAACAGAGGTTAGTGTTAAATAGCATTCAGTGGTGGAGAAAGTACTCAGATCTTTTCTTGAAGTAAAATTATGAATTTCACACTGTGAAAATACACAATTTAAAAAATGAAATGTAAAAGTACTAATTGTGAAGTGAAATGGTCAGTGTTTTTCTACTATATATAACATCTTACGATTAATATTACTGCCACATTCACGGGAATGCTGCTTTTTACTGTTTTGGTTATTTAATTTTCTGTGCTGTTGGATAGTTTAATCTCATGAGATTCAATAAAAACATCACATGTTGATTGTAACACCCTCCTGTGAGAACCAGTATCTCTAAAAAAGTTAACTTGTCGTGAGCTCAGAAAAACAGTCCTATTTTCAGCTTTGTAAAATTACATTTCTCTGCTAATCCAAGATACTTTCTAAATAGTTTATTTATCCTATGTGAAAAATTTAAAATTCAAAATAACTGAATTTGACACTTCACAGGGGCTGGATGAAAAATAACAAGTTACGTATAAATCTAGTTACATTCCATAGACTGAGAAAATCCCCACCCAGGTAATAATATAGAATATATACACTACTTAATATTAATAAAGAATCAATAATGTAAATAAATGTTACTGCACTTGATATACACACAAATAAAACACTGTGGTATCTCTCCTTTGTCTTTTCTTTACTGCACATCACATGTATCTGTTTTTTTAGGTCGCTGTCAGTGGTCACTTTGTCTGTCCTATTTAAAACATTACACTGACATTTTTGCTGATTTCATACTCCACGTGCGTGCCCCAAACTGAACAATACAGGAACCAGGAAAGAGTGTTTTTTCTGCCGAGAAATTAAAGTGCAGTGTGGTGGAAAGTGCAGAAAGTGTGTCACCACTTCAACATTACTCGTTCTACTTAAAATGAAACTCTACTACAGTCTCTTTGGTTATGAGTAATCTTTGCATTTTACCTTGCACAAGCTCCTTTTTTTGAAGGTCTTTTTTTGTGACCACTTCCTGTCATTTGTTTACCTGCTAACACTCTCACATCTCTACTCAGCCTTTACCTACACTCAATTTATGTTCATTACACTGACCAAACAATGAGCCAGACTATTCACAGTGAAGCTGTTTTTGTTTTTGCTCATTTGCACAAAGCAAGTCTGCATTTTTTGTCATTTATCTGAGATTAACATTTAAGGGTTCAACTACAATTCGAAATGTTTTATTGTGTTTTTATTCTCAGAAGCGATACTCTGGACTCTTGCTAAGAAAATCAAACTTTTTAAATTTTCAATAATCATTCTTGGTAATGTAAGTGTAACAAATTAGAGACTGTTGTTAAAACAGAATAAAATTCACACACAAAAGTTGCAAATAATTTCCACTTCCTATCTATAAAACTGTTCAGGTAATGTGCTATTTAAGATATTCCTTTTTTTTGTAGTTCAAAAGTTCTTGGTTTAGTTAGTGAACACTAATATACTACTAATATTTTTATTTTTGATGTAGTATTATTTGTTTTTAAATAGAGCTTCACTAACCACAAAGTGAAAGCAAGACAAAAGTTCACTGTTTTTGAAGGTGCTCAGTACACAACAAAAGCATTAGACAGTCAGATTTTTTTAAGCTGATGATGGCATTAGACAAAAAGTAAGAGGATCCAGCAAATTCATTAAAATTTATTCTGAGGCAGTACATGATTTTCTGAAATAAATTTAATCACAATCACTGCAATAGTTACAAGTACAGTGTGTAGTATTCACATGAATCTAGCAGTGAAGTTGCAGATTGCACCTGACTGAATGTACCCTCCTTTCTCACGCTCCACTTTGAAAAAAGCCTACATTAGCACAAATGATTCTCTTTATAGAAGCAGTGTTTGGTTTGTCCATTCTGGGCTACTGTAGAAACATGCTGGTACAACATAGCTGACTCAGTGCAAGAGGATCTACTCTCTCTGTAGATACAAAATGTTCATTCTGAGGTAATAAAACACAAACATAAAACACACATACTTTTCATTCATTTCAAAAAGAAAATCCACAATTTATTGGAAAACCTGCACTGACAAAGCCTGTATGGTAGTTTGGTTAACCCTCCTGCTTTCAGCCACTTCAAGCTTACATAAAAAGTCACAAAAAAAATCAACGAGGAAACTGAACAAATACTTTTTCCATAACAGAACAATTTCACAAAACATTTTCCAACAAACAAAAGATATTAAATGCTAAAAAAGAGACAAAACTAGAAAAAGAAAAGCAAATATTCCGTTTTTAGTATAAATCAACAAAACTGTAAACACTTGATATGTTTGTGCAATTTTGCTCTGAGGCAGTAAAACTTTCAGGTAAACCAGTGTTAAGGTGAGTCTGTCTTTACATCAAAGACCAAACCATTCCTGTATACCAGCATGGCAATCTCGTTGTCCAGTTGTTCCAAATCTGTCATTTCACCTTCTCTAGAGCTCTTCAGAGCTTGTTCTATAGAGCCCTGACTTGAACATTCATCACTGCTTCCTCCTGACGACCTTGAATCGCCCCTCTCATCGTCCCCGTCCTCATCAGTTCCATCGTCCTGCTGTCCTCTGAGGACAGTGGTCTCCTCTGTGTCCTCATTGATAGACTTGCTCTGTGGTTGTAGCTGGTGTAGAGTCAGCTCATGCACCTCCTCCTTTCTCTCCAGCATCTCCTGTTATTGGTCACGGTCACAAGAGACAGCAACATTCAAGATTCAAAACTTTATTTTTGAATGCACAGGAAGTTAACTGGGCTGTGCTATGTAATAATTGGCATAGCAAACAGAAAAATAGACAAATGTCAAGACAAGACAAGCTGCATAATGAAGTGACAAGACAAGCTGCGTAATGACAAAACAAATGTCTTGTCATTGCACAGCATTAGTTTGAAATGCAGAGGCCTACAGCCTACTTTTTATTTACTTCTTCTGAATATAGAATACAGAAAAAAAACCTTTATTAACCACTTTAGGGAATTGCTTGGCATGCACGTATGAGGCTGTCAAATTAAACCCATAATAAAATATGTAAAAGTATCAGTATCAGTATTAGAACCGGCAATACCAGCCTGGGTATTACCGGTACTTGGTACTGGATGGTAAGGGAGATAGGTGGAACTGCACATCATTACTTTTCAGACTGCTGGTCAGTCTGGTTTATAGTAAGCTATTGCAAATATAAATGTCTACAGTCAAGCTACGTTGCAGCTCTGTGATGCTGCAAGGAGGCACAGCTGGCTTAAAATTAACGTCAGCATGCTAATATGCTTACCGTGAGAATGCTAACATGCTAATGTTCTGCAGGTGTGATGGTTACCATGTTCACCGTCTTAGTTTACCATTTAGAAATGAGCAAAAAAAACCAAATTAGTGAGATGAAAGTCATGATTTTTTAAATTTACTCTGAATAAGAGTTTGGGTTTTAGCAGCCATATAATGACAAAGAAGTGCAGTGACTTGGTGTACAAAGTACAGTGGGGATGAAGTATTTATATGCAACACAACATCAAAAACACAAAAGAGTGACAATTACTTTACATTCTGTTTACTATGTTCTGCTTCCTGGTCAAATTAAATGTTTGTCATTCTCGCACATTGTCTTTCAACAGATTTATCAGGGGCTTTCCAACAATTCATCTACTCCCCTGGAAAAAACAACACATCATATATTCTATATCTATATCTATATCTGTATCCATATCCATATCTATAACATCTATCTTTTCTCAATTATGTCAGAAACTCATCTACATGTGACTCATTTCTTACCTCAGTGCCATCATGAGTATGCCCAGGATGTTGTTGATTGTTTTGCTCTGCCTTCATTTCTTTAACTTCTTTGCTCTTAAATTTACTACATAAATCATTTAAAGATGAACGAATCATCATCACATTCACTCTGAAGTATTTGGACAATTACGTTAAATAAACAAGACTGTCGGCTGTTGTGATCTCTGGTCTGGGTTTTATAAAATAAACTGAAGTAGCTCTTCATTCACATTGCAACTGAAATCGTATTCCTGAGATTGTAGGAGAGGGGCTTGAATTTTTTTTTTTAAATGCTATCTTATGTTCTCTTGACCTACCTCACAAGCTGTGTTTGAAGTCAAAGAAAGATTCCCACCGCTCTAAAGACTAAAGTTGTACACTTTTTGTACATGAATATAAAAGGTTGCAAGTCTTTGGCAAAAAGGTTAAACCACAAAACTTAGTATGAAGGGACTCTACAATGAACTTCTACTTGTTGTTTATAAATGACTAATGGTTTGAGAAAGAGCAAAGATTTCTCACGTCCACATGGTAGGTACGCTTACCTGATTCTCACTGACTTTCTCACAGGTGAAATCTGGAATAACAGGTGTTGGTACGGGAGGGCAGATCTTGGGTTTGATTCTGTTTATTAGAACAGTGATGAATTTTTGACTAAAATGTCTGGGACAAAAAACTGATTTAAAGACTTCATATTCTCTGACTTAATATAGTTAAACTGCGCAGACACTTAAAAAATGCAACACATGGACATGTGATAATGTTCAACAAACTGTTTCAATTTGCTACAACCAAGAACTTAAATCATTCAGGTCACTTAAAAAGCTCTACGAGTTTAACATATAGCAGCTTTATAGAAAATATTTGGTGTCATTTGTGTTACTGAACAGACAGAATGGAACTTTTAGTCCTGGTGCATACTGTGCTTTGTTAGCTTTACAAATATTTTTATCCAACAGGAGAACATTGAAAGAAGTGGTCACTCACCTCTTAAAGACAAAGGGGCATAATGTTGAAATGAAAAAGAACAAAAACAGTAAGCTTAAACTCCATAGCACTAAATTGGGGAAGAAAAGGAATAGAGAAAAATTTTTGTCAGCACCCACAATGGAAAAAGTGCACCAATAACTTGGATTGAGCTTTAGAAATAAGATGTTTCAATATGAGAGTGGATTCTGCAGGTCTGGTACCATTCACAGGCTTCTCTGGCAGTGTTTCGACAATTACTGCGACTTCAGGTCCTTCACCCTTTCTTGTCACTCCAGCCAGGGTGATATTGTATCGCGCTCCTGGTGTCAAGTTTTCAAGACGCTGTGTTATCAGTGAGGCTGATATGTTACGGCACACTGTGAAAGGAAATGTGAAAAAAAAAAAAAGTTGTCCTCACAGTCTAACAGATATTTGTTTGTTTCATTTTCTCACGTGTAGCAAGCCACAGAGTTTCATCAGAAATCAGAAAAAGAAATGGTATTACTTTAAGGTAAATGTGTATTCATTCCTTCCTTAAGTGAAACAGTTGGTTTTGCAATTAAGCTAAAGATGAGTGAAAAGTAAGTTAGCACCTTTCGGCTCCTTCTGTGGGCTGATTTTTGCAATGCAGAGGCTGTAGTGCATGAGGAAACCTCGATGGTCTTCAGTGGGGATCGCTTTCCAAGATAGGATGACAGAACTGTGTGTTTCATCAGCAAAATTTAAGTCCGGAGGTCCTGTGCGTGGAACTAAAAAGAAAAAGTTGGTTTATTCCGTCAGTTTCTTTTTTTCAGCAGTATGAGTAAACAAACCGATGCTGATTAAAAGTCTAAAAGATAGCTGCTCTGTGAGGCTGCTACTTAGGCACATAAAACACATAAAATTCATTTATACTAGAATGACTGGAATAAAATTTCACCATTATTACATATTATGTGCTATAAAAAAATAAATATTTATTGCATCAATTGTCAACTCTTAATTTTGTTTTATTATTCACAATACAATGACAAAAAAACGTGAGTGGATGGGACATGTGTTCTCCCAAAAGTTGATTTCTGTCTCTTTTTCTGATTAGTTTTTTGTTGGGAAAAAAAAGAGGGGTTGCGTAGCGTCATCACTGACAGCCAACCCTAACCCACATTTGAGTCAGACGGTGGTAAGGCAGGACCTTGATACAGTGGCTCCATTTGACGGTCACTGCTGCACAGACTAGCTCCATATGGCATCGCAGTGCAAATGGCAGTGCCTGTTTTAGAAATATTTTGGCTTTGTACAGTGGGTTGGGGTCAGGTAAGTGGAAACGCATCATTCATCTTTTTTTACTGTTAATGGTACTGTTGTGTTATTTGGCAAACTTTGTTGTAGCACTGAGCTGAGGGTCTGATGATTACAGTGACCCCATATGTCTTGTATTCAAAATCCATTTAGGGTCACTTACCATCCTCGTTTTTATAAAAAAGGCACATTTCAACTGTCTGTGGTCTCCTCCCATTGCATCTGTGTTCATAGTAAAGGTAGTGAACGTCTTTTATGGCTGCAACACAAACGGGGAAAAAAAGATTTCAAGTTTTGCTTTAAAAAGAAAATAGTTTGAATACATTTGTTGCAACATTTTAGAAATTAGGGTTACTGGCAAATACAGCTGATTGCAGGAGACAAATGGGCATGTAAGGTGTTTCTATGAAATGCAGGCTTTGGTTTGCAGTGTAACCTAACCCTGAACATAATGAAAGTAATGTTTTTGCATCTTCTTAAAAGAATCAGTTAAACAACTTACTCTTTATTATTTTGTTCCTTTGTTTTTTATTCTTCCGTCCCCTTAAAGTGATCACATTGTCTGGCCTTAACTTTCCATCTTGAAACTCCCACAACTCAAGGCAAGTTCTCTTTTTCATTTTTTCATACAATAACGTCTTGTCACAAACTGCAAGGGAAGAAAAGAAATAGTAACCTTTCAGGTGTCATTAAATATTAATATAAACAATATATGACACACTCAACCACGAACACATACTTTCTAAATCTGCAGCAGTTTTCGCTGGTACTTGTATGATTTCTGGAGGAGAAGATCCTGCTGCATTTTCAGCAATGACAGAGATGTTGACAGCAGAGTACGACACATAAATCGTGTGTTTATTTAAACTGATGTGATGGTTTTTTTTCCTGTCACACTGACATCCGCGGGAAGACTGTGTGTCCGTAAGGCTGTACATCACTGCATGTGGCATCGGCTAAGGAGAAGAACAGAGCTCAGTTTAGACAAACTCAGCAAACTGACAGGAAACAAATAAGCAGCTTCAAATGTTGCAACCCAGTGCGGAACTAATATGGATAAATCAGTGGGAAGAAAGATACACAAAAGGTCAAAATTACTAAAACTGATGATGTCCATCTGAGATGTGTTAAAAATGTTGTGAGATGCAAAATTTTGTATCAAATATTTTAAAAGAAAAAAGAAGTGCTTCAAGTGCATTTAATCCCCTCTTACCAAAGTTTATCTGAACCAAAGTACAGAATTTTCATCCTAACCGCATAATTGGGCTTATTTGAAAATGAAATACAATACGGTATAGCATTTTTTTCAAACTACATCTTCTACACTTTGGTGGTTTTCTTATTTCAAGACAGATCTCTGACGTGCCTTCAGGTTAAATATATAGTTAGGTAGCATCTAGCAGTGAAGTTGCAAATCACACCCTACTGATAATCCCTCCACTTACCCTCCTCTCCCAGTTGTGCAGGAGAATAAATATAAAAGTCTCCAATAATAAGTGTAAACAATTTTCAGAGGCGCACCAAACAAAGCAAAAAAATAACAACAAAAAACCTTGACGTCAAGAAAACTTTTAGCTAATAATTATGTTGTTTTTAGTGCAAAGTAGACTTCTGCCACTTATTGCAGCATAGTTTTGTTTTGTGTCTTTAATTTTGCGTAATATGTGGAGTACTCTAGTTTAAATAAATGCCTTTTTTATGAATAGATAGGAGGTTGGTCTGCAGGATGTGTTGCCATGTGAAATAGTTTTCTATAAGATATGTAAATCACTGTGCAGAGAGGTTGCCCTCTGTATGTTACACAGCTGGCATGCTACCAATGTCCGCTTATTATGCTAACTTTTCTGAAAGCTTAATTGCTTTGTGCTGCTTTCTTGTGGCCCACAGAGCCTACAGTCTCTCTGAAATCCACCACAAAAGCATTTTTTTATATACTTCAGGGAAACTAGGAGCTAAAAAAACTGTAAGGAGTCTCTAAATCACAGACAACATAGAAGTTACCATTGGAATGAATGGACTTCTGGTTGACTCAGATGCATACACAAAGTTATACGGATTTATTTAAGTCAAAATTTCAATTTCATATCCAGCGGATTCTGAAATTTAGTTACTGGCAATTAGTATTGTATTTGATGGCATGTTTTATTCTGTTGTATAAAGGCGCAGTGAACATAGCAAATTCATAAGAAATTTAAAAAAATTCTAGTTGAAGTTTAAGTTACCAGTTCATTTGAGTTTAAATGCTTGGTTTTCATCATATACACTCTGAGCTGTGTCCTAAATCTACGCTGCACAGCACATTGTTGCACAATAAGGGACAAATTCAATACCCATTGGTAAAAAATAGTTACTTTGTTGTTCCATTCTAAACCCACAAGTGTGTCATTTAACTTCACTGACTTACTTTCCACGTCAGTATCACCTCTCGAGTGCCGTTTAAAAGTTTTGTTTTCATTGTGACTTCAGGTTTTTGTTCCAGCTCTACAGGAAAAATACAAATGTTAGTTAGGTTGTGTTTGTTTCATTCTTACGACCAAAGAAAGTGTTTTAGAGTGGAATTGATCTTGGAAAAGCTGCATCTGTTCACAGTTTAGCATCTCCTTAAGCTGGCAAGAGTGGGAGGTAGAGGAAAGCGGTGATGGGCAAAGAGAGAAAATGTATGTTATATTTCATATTTGAGTTTGGTTTTAAAATTTACTCAGTGTGCACGGATCATTTCAGGATATTAATCATACCTGAAGCGACAGTTTAGCTTGAAGAATTCATTACAGATTTTAGTCAGTGGGGACTTCATGCTATTCTCAATTGTACTGACATTCTGTGATTCAGGTTTGTGAATTAATCAGGTTAATCATAGAGGTTGAACAGCTAAATTAAATTTCAAACAAACATTGCTTTGTCTTATGACCTAGTGTTTTCAGTCCGAACAATCGATTTAAAGGTCCAGAGCATAGGATTTATGAGCATCTAGTGGTGAAATTGCAGAATTTAACCAACTAAAATGTCTCTCTTCCAATCTTCCCTTGCATGCATAATGGTGGTAGCTGCAAAATTTGTTAAAAATGCAAAAGGCCCTCTTTGGAGTTTGGTTTGTTCATTCAGGACTACTGCAGCAACATGACAAGGCAGCATGGCAGACTCTGTGCAAGAGAATCAGCTTTCTCTGCAGACATTTAAAGTTCATTTATAGGTTAAAAAAACCCCGCAATGATTCTTATTTTCATGAATTATGAATTAATACCAATTAAAACATACTTATGAATACTGTATACTAGAATACCAGAAAATCTATGACTTTACCTGCAGGAACAGTGACATCTGGAGACCAATCACTCCACAGTGGGTTACTGGCCTGATTGGAACGCTGTCTGATTTGAACCTGGTAAGCCGTCTGCTTTGACAGATTTTCAACAATGACATGGTCTATTCAGATCAGAAGAAAAAAAAGAATAAAATCATAAATTAGCAGTTTCACAGTTTTGCTACAAGACTTGCAGTACTCTGTTTTTCCTATTGCTAACAGATCCAATAAAACAACCAAAGCTTACAATGAAACACACCTATTATCCCAGTGAAAAAGCATGGTATATCCTATTCCTTAGCGCCATATAGCTCCATGGTTGTCCTGAAACTAATAAAAACAGTGAGCTACACTGTTGCTTTGGTCTCTTTTCTGTATGGCTGAAAGCCATTTCTTTCTTAGCATTAGCAGAGCAAATACACAGTGGCAAGAAAATTTGGATATAATGTTGGAGGTATAACTTCAGCTGAAGTCCAAAAAAGGGGGATAAAAGTATCTGGCTCTTTACAAATCTTTTCTATTGTGGGCCCTGAAGAGCAGGTGCATTGGAGACTTACAGTGATCAAGTTGGCTAACTTCCAATGGGGCCCTCTGCTAACTTAATCATATTATGATGGTAAAATTAGTGATTCACAGGGATAGTTCACCCAAAAACAAAAATTCTTCCGGACACTTGGATGACACCAAACAAGCAGTATGAAGGCACAGTGTTTTTTTCTTCTGTTCATTTTTTCTTTCTGAGTTCTTGATCACCTTAGGCCTTTATTGTATCCGTGTAAAAACTATGTATAACTGACTTCAAAGCCTGATGCATTATCTGGGGGCTTGGTGCTAATTCACAGACATGTTCAAAAATGAAAAGACCTGCTGAGCAGACCAACAGCCCAACTCACAAAGGCTAAATTGGAAAAAAAAATCCAAAGAACTGGTCATGTAAAACTAAAGAAGCTCAAGGCAGCATACATTGTTTTTAAAACATTTTTAGTCATATTACCAAAGGGTTTTTAAAGACACCTTGCAAATTGGGGCCTTGTCTATGAACTACCGTTGTTTTGGGGACCCTGTTATAGAAAAGTTTTGTAACCTCCAAGTTAAAACATTAATAGTCATTTAAACCTTTCCGCAGTGTAACACAGAAACAGATCCACAAGAAGAACAAAACTTATATACTAATCTAGTATTAGGCTGGATCAAGTTTTTATTTGAAAGGTTTGAATTACAAAGAGACTACTCACAAACTGAATTCTCAATGAAGGTGTTTGTTGTTCTCTGCAATAAAAATACAGATTAAAGGTTGAATATGTAAATTATGTAGGGGAATAGCTTCAAATAGATTCAAATTGCTAAAAAAGTTTGCCTCACCCTTTCCCATGATTCTGTGGGTTGATCATATCGTCGAAATTGGATCTCAGATAAAGCTGGATGCATCTCTGCTGCTTCCCAGCTCAGCTTCAGGTTGTTTTGTAACCAGGACATATTAATTTTTTGTGGTGCTTCATACTTTACTATCAAGCAAAAGGCAATTTTTTTTGTGAGTGTGATTTACTTTACCATGTATACTTTTCTAATAGTTCCACAGTAACAACAGAGTAAAAACTCAACTGGCTAGAAGTTCTCATTTTACTTTGCTCAGAAACAGATGATTTGTCAGTAAAATGAGAGACGCATCCATCACCTGTATCCCTGAGTACAACAGATCTTCTGGCAGATGTGCAGCTGGAGTTTCCTTCATGAGCTTTCACCCAAATGTGAACTGGACGAGATCTGATAAGCTGTTCCTCGTTGAGGTGACAATAGTTTGTCTTAATGTCGCCAAATTTTGTTCCACTACAGATAAACATATAGATCTTTGAGTGCAATGAAAAAAGCAAAAAACAAGAACATCTCACATTTTGTTAGCAATAGACTGAGGGTGTATATTAACTTCTTTGCATTTACAGTTTTCCTTCTTTCTTTCTGGTGACTGTTCAGAAAGAGAAAGAAAAATCCCCCCAAAAATTCCTTTAATTAAAACATATTTTGTTGACAGATTGTGCAGAAGTTGCTAAAGTAAGTTAGCATCTTCTTTTTTTATTCTTTATGCTAGCATCATGTTACAGAGACACTTCACAATTTTGTTCCAGCTCTTTATTAAACATTTATTATGAGCAAAAATTAGTATAGTGGTCAAAACATAAGACTCCAAATATCTTTTTCACTGTTTTGACAAATCTCTCAAAAATTTGGCCAATTTTTTTTGTTTTTTTTTTTAAAAAAAACTATTGGAATTTCCACTATAATTTGGTATAAAAACGTGTAGGTTTTGATCACAGCTTGGACACACAACATGTGTTTGCAATATCTGAATCAGTGTGAAACCACTGGCCTCATTTACGAGACACTCCCTTTATTTACAAAGAAACAGGACTGAGAAGAGTTTGTTTTTACTGTGGCTAGTAGTTTTTAGGGCAGGGCACATTCACAAAACACTCAAGAAAGAAAGAAAGTTCCCATTGGCAAGTTGTTGGTTGAGTAGATTTGTCACCATTTTAAAATACTGAACAAAACTCACTCAAAGTAAAGGTCAAAGGTCACATCGCTCTCAGTTGTATTCATGCCCCATTCACATATGTAAACAGACTCTTCCGCATCTCTTCGAAAGCACTGAGGACTGGAAGGAGCCTGACATGTTGACCCTTAGAAGAAACACATTTCAAAATTATCTAAATGTATTAATCACAACATTTACTGTGCTGAGTTGTACCTAAAATAGATATTATAGTTAAAGAAAAAGCTTCAGTTGAAAACACAAAGTAGCAACGTAACTAAACTTTACTTGTTTATTACATCTTTTTCTTTTATTCTGATACCTCTTGATTACATTATGTAATCTTACTCATTTTACTGTAGTCTCACCATAAATTGCTTTGTAATACACCATAAACCTTCCATTCTGGAAAAGAGGTTTGGTCCGTAAGTTTAAGCACTGAACCCGTCCACTTCATTATGCTGTGCTAAGCCAAGCTTAAAACTGAGAAAGTGGACATCCTTTTTGTGAATAAAAACAACTGCTCAACATGTAATATATCAGTTAAGACAAAACTATGAAGTTAGGGGCATAAATTAGGCTGCACAGGGTAGTGCAGTGCGGATTCCATCAGCTCACGGAAACCACATGATGCTGATAAGCCAACCAACATTTTGTGGCCGACAATTTACTGCAAAAAGAGTTCTCACTTTCACATCTGGCTAGTATCCTGCGTCAAATCTTTAAAAAAAATCAAACAAAAGTAAATTGTAAATCAAAAGTTGCCATAAGGTCATTTTGTGAAGTTAAAACAAATAAAGGATTTTCAAATTTGTTTACCTGTGCTGACAGTTGTGAGAAATATAAACACAACAATATATCCACAAAGTAAACGCCAGAATTTCAAAGTTTCATGAGGTACTGAGGAAAGTCTCAAAGGATCATTCTTCAGCATGTCAGAGTCCATCTGCTCGAACTGCCTTCAAGTAACTGAATTGTTTTTCTCAGAAATGTCAGAGAAGTTTCATGTGTAACTGGTTAAACGCTGCAGCAAAACCACAAGCTTCAGGGGCGTTCCAAAAAATGGCAGACAGACACAACAGCCTTTCTGAAAGTGACAAACCTTTGAAGTCATTGTGTTGATTTTTTTCCTTTTTTTTCAACTTCTTTTCACTAAAACTGTCAAAGAAAAACTGAGAAAAAGGAGACGCTGGAAGCTACACTAGCAGAGTGTGGACACTTACGTCTTCATCTTTCTCTGTCCACGCTAATGATAAAAGAGCTTTAAGCTTCAGTTTATTTTAAAACACTTTGCTCATCAGGTCTCTGTTCTTTTTTTGTCTCTATCTTACGCACGTTACAGTATTATTAGCCACAATAACACGTTCTTACTTATGGTTCAGTTTAGAATTACATCAAGCGGCTTTCAACTTCAGCTTGTTTGATGTTTGACTTTCTTCACTGGTCAGTGGTTTAAAATGCTGCTCCATCTCTCAGTTCTTTCTCACTTTCATTTCATTCAGCATTCAGCTCCAGGACATGTGGTTTCTACTTTAGTAAACATTTTAAAAGTGGTAGCAAGTACTCAGTTCTATTTCATAATCTCAAAAGATTTTTTTAAATCTCAAATTTGGTGAAGCTGTTTGAACCTGTTTCTTTTTTTTTTTTCTGTTACAAATAAACAAACAAAAAACAAACTCTGTAATATCATATGGCAAACTGTTCTTCCAGTTCGTGTTGTGGTTCCGGAGACTATCATTCTCCAGTAAGTCCCCATTGTCTTACATCCCCATTCTTTTCTCACTTCATTTTTACAAGTTTCATACCAGTAACTTGCACTTTCCTTTTTTATAAAAGGTAATTCAGACAAAAAAAGGAGTAGAGATGAGGAGGAGTCATTGAGTCAGTACATATCTTTGCTAGGAGTTAAATCAGATTAGTTATATTTCTTTATATCCCCACACTTTTTTTTGTCCTTTGTTGAATAAAACTTTTGATGATATGGCACTCTTTTTAAGTAGTAGTGGATAATATTAAATTGATATGGACAACTGATGAAACTTGTTTGACTTTGACTGTAAAAAGATGGATGACATGGCGGCCCCTTTAACCTAAAGCCCAAACATCTTGATTGCCCCCTGGTGTTTGGCTGCAGTATAGGTCAGTATAGGCCTGCCCCTTCATTTTAACAGATGAGACATGGGCTACACTAAGTAACAAAGTGAATTTTTTACAAAGATGTTCACCGTCAAGTCATTTGATTTGTGTGAGGTTAGTGTCACATGTTGAAGCAGCATCGAAATTAGTAAAACCTTTTGCTGCTGGTGCTAACCACTGCACCACAGTGCTGCCTTTATTTAATTTCATTTTCATTTAAGATTAAACAAAGGAGGGGCCAAGCCTGAGGGTTGTAATTCCGCTCTTTGAAGTTTCTCACAACTTCCTTATATCTATACCTTTGTGCAGGAATAGAGAGTGCAGCATATTTGCACATCACTGTGATGCTGCAAGGATGCAGCACAGCTGCTGGGCCAAGAGGGACGAGAGTCTTGATTTTCCTGAGTAACTCTGTCATTGCAACACTTAATGTAACAGAGCTCAGCAAGGCAGAGCCACACTTGAGGCATGTATACAGTAATGTACTTTGGTGTCATCCAGCTCTGTCTTCAGTCGCTGGCACTTGTCCTCTTGACAGATTATAAGACAAAGTTATAACACAAAACATTTTTAGGTGCAAAAGTTTTCAAATGTTATTTTGATTTTTAATGCTACCGTTTTCCTTTCTTTTAATCATACACTCTTTATTTTGTAATGAATTGTGTTCATAGCACAGCACTTTTACAGGTTTCAGTTTGCCTAATGTGTTTTGTGAATTTGATTTGATGATCCCTTGCAGCAAAGAGAATTTCCTCTTGTTAGTCATTAAAGATCTGAAGTGAACTGCACTGCTTTCTTACATCTTTAGCAGCATCTCCTCAAGGATGTGTCTGTGTTATGGTTCTACTGTAGTCTGAAAGCTGATAGTGACTGTTTCGTTGTCTGTTGTCAGGGCTTTTTCTAACCAAAGATTAAAAAAACAGCACAGAACTTCGTGAGGACAATGTTACCCACATCTATTTTGGAAATAGATAATTTGCATATTGAAAAAAAGGAAGAGAGTACAATTAAAGATGCAGCTATGAACATGTGCTGCTATATTTTCTTAATTATGACACTATATGTTAAAATTTTAAAAGGTGCAAGCTACAAAGTATTGTATTCCTCTTTGTGTAACATGGGGTTGCACGACAAATATAGGTTTGTAGCCCTTCATACAATTGCCGTCATAATCACTAGAATATGATAAACATAAGATATGACAATACAAAGTTATACATGAACATTGACAATTTATAACACTCAAAAATAGTTCTGTGCTTTTTTGAATTAGTGTCCAGGGGAATGCAGCAAAATAATGATAATAATATGATCCTCATCTTCAATTCACAAGTTGACATCTGAGAAAATCTGTCCATCAACTTTAACCGGTTAAAACCCCTTGCATCACTAATGTAAAACTGAGTTCACTTACCCTCTGAATTTTATTTTATTTCTATTTTTTGATAGATTTCACTAATACAAGTTTTGTATTATTATGCCTGTACTGTTTTACTACTATATTAACAAACTTAAGGACTATATATACGACTTTAACTTGTAGTAGAAGAGTACAGTTACTCTGCCTCTTTTACTTTTGAAGAATTTGAATATTTTTTCCACCATTGGTGGGAATCGAACCTTCAAGGTCCGTGGGAACCATTACACGTCTAAACATTTAACTGTAACACCTCCTGGTGGCCAGAAACGGTCATTACAGAGGAAGAGGATGTAACAAACAGCCAGAGGTCATCACTGTCCACCACAGGATCTCAGACGGACGGTTGTACCTCATTCGTGCCTGGATAACAGGCTCTTCCCGCACGTTTAAAACGACATGAACAGGCTAATCGAGCCGTGACCTTCTTGTAACATTGATAAAAATGTCAAATGCGTGTTGCTCGATGCTAGAAGATGGCGGAGTCGGATGGCGGGGATTTTGCTTTGAAGCATGCACAGAACAGGTGAGCAAAGCGGGGTGAGGATGTAGTCTGACCACGGTGTTGGATTGTTCCCTTGGTGTTAGCTTGCAGTAAGCCTCCACGGCTCCAGGATAGCATCCTAGTTCGAGCCTGATGTAGCATCCTATTGTCGCGGCTAGATTCAAAGAAACACCGAGGTGCTGTTCGGGCCTCTAGGCATCTGCACCGCCTGTGTACGATGTCGGTGACCAGCGGTGTAAAAAAAGTAATGTTGCCACAATTGTCCATTTAGCGGAGTAAACGTACTAAACCTAGCCTGATGTGTTGTATTAGATGAATTTTAGACACATCTGACAAAGCAGTCTTCTCCTCCTCAATGGCTAAAGTTGACTTAAAATGCTTTGAAATGTCAGTGTCCTAATCCCTGTCTCTGTAATCATTAGCTTGCCTCAACAGCAACTGAAAACCAACGAAACACCTCAAAAGTTGAATTGAGAAAGGTTTTGAATTTTCAGTAGATCAGATAATGTTATATTCTCGAGCCGCACTCTATTTACATGTTTTTAATCACTTCTGCCATACTTTTAATTAAAACAAAAAAAAAATTCAAAACTTTTCTGTAATGTCAGTCCTATCTAGAACCGATAACCGTTGCTAGGTTTTTAGGCTGATATCGATAACGATATGAGACTTAAAAAAAAAAAAAAAAATGTCCACCGACATTGCTTACTCTCTTTCTTTACACAAATGCACGACATAAAGATTTAGGCTGTGTTTCTTAAGTAAACATGTCTCAACGATATACTCACAGGTGTAAATACTTAAAAGAATAGGGTTGATTCACTGGTGCCCCTTGATTAGTCATTAGTAACACCTGTGCTTTTCCTGCTAGGCAAGTCAAATTATTTGCCGTAAAGTATAATCACTTTAACCAATATATGTACACAGCTGGACACTATGAAGCTTACAATAAACTTGTCACTTTTGGCTGGGCAAACTAGCGTATTTGTCAGAGTATGAAGCAGCACAAGCTGTTTTTCAAAGAGGCTCTTTGTCTGAGCTCCCCATTTTCTGGCACTGATAACTTCTGACTGGTCAATGCAAATAATGCAACAACTTTTTTTATTGCGAAGGGCTCACTCTGTAGCATAGCGACCAATGCAGTCTCCATTCAAAAACAAATGCTGTTGTAAAAATGCAAATGCCCCATTTTTAAATATTATTTTTTTAAAAAAACACCATCTTTCAAAAATAATTTCCTAACAATATTATCTTATTGTTTGCGGTGTATAATCACAAGACTGCAAGCAATTTTTTGGCACTTGGGCAACCTGTATCTGGATACCGGTGTACCTGTTAAAAGCTAATATTGGCTTTTAAAGTGGACCGGGCTTGTTTTTCTCCAAGACTCCAAATCGTGCTGGTTAGTCATGTGCAGTTCAGATTTTGTCTGCATCTTCAAATTACGGCCTACAACATTATAAGTACAAAAAATTTGTATCCTTTTCTTACTCAGACTGGTAGAAAAAAACATAAGAAAGTCGTTTTGTGGACTTAGAGAGTAAAACACTGATGTTGCAGTGAAAGTATTTTTTTTGTGACTTGTGTCTTCCTAATATTAATGTGATCTGAATATAAAATTGTTGGATTTGAACATTATGACCACTCCCTTAAACTTACATATGGTGTGTTAATTTTGTTATGCCTGTTGTATCTATGTTGGGATACCATGTTTGGGTCCACATTAACAAAGTGGGACAGTAGAGAAGGGACTAAAAAAAACTAACCTAACAGCTTTCATATTCCACATTTCCACACACCATGATCTACGTCTAACTTGCAGACTCATTTTTGTTTCCAGTGCAGCAATGAAAATCTAAACAGAGAAGTGTAATTTCTCAGAAGAGTGTTGTTTCGTTCCTGTGTGCAGTTACACTCACTTATGCTACAGATTGCTTTTCCCCACTGACTGTGGCAGATTATATTAAATTTCTGTCACAGTATCACAGTTTAAATCTTAGCCTTGATATAACACCAGATAATAGATTATGTTGTCATGTTCTTTAGCTTAACAGACTGCTTTGACTGCAAAGCCTTTTTTTCCCTTCTCAGTATGGCCAACAAGAATAGCACCCTGCGCTGTACATTCTCGGCCCCAAGCCACAGTGCCACCCTCCTCCAGGGCTTGTCGGTCTTGCGGGCTCAGGGACAACTGCTTGACGTCGTCTTGGCCATCAATGAGGAGCGCTTCCAGGTCCACAAAGCTGTGCTAGCTGCTTGTAGTGATTACTTCAGGTTAGTCTGGCTCTAAAGACATCCTCTAGTCCATTTGCATTTTAAGTTAAAAGCTTTTAGCCAATGCTCTTATCCAGCGCAACTTACAGAGTACAAGATTGGAGTAAGCTGCTGTTCACAGATCAACTCCATTAAAAGCAATACAGCTAGAACAAAAAGGTAAGGGGAAGATCTTGAAACAATTTGCAAAATGAGTCAATTGACTATTCTAGGCTTCTCAATATTTAGACTTGAGAAGTCTAAAAACACTCAAGCAGTATTTCAGAAAGGGTTTTAACAAGTGCTCTAACATAGTTGTGGAAGGTCATACACATTTCATACAATTTAAATTTCTGTGTTTCAGTTAAAAGAGATTTAATCAAAAAAAGAGTTATGTAGTTTTTTACTTATTCTTGTGTTACAGAGCCATGTTTACTGGAGGCATGAGGGAGTCAAATCAAGACACCATTGAGCTGAAGGGCTTGTCTGCCCGTGGGCTAAAACATATTATTGACTTTGCCTACAGTGCAGAAGTCACTTTAGATCTGGATTGTATTCAGGATGTTCTTGGGGCAGCTGTGTTTCTCCAGATGGTTCCAGTTGTGGAGCTCTGCGAGGAGTTCCTCAAGTCAGCGATGAGCGTGGAAACCTGCTTGCACATCGGCCAGATGGCCACCACCTTCAGCCTGTCTTCCCTCAAAGAGTCAGTGGATGCCTTCACCTTCCGCCACTTCCTTCAAATTGCAGAGGAGGAGGACTTTCTGCACATTCCCATGGAGCGCCTTGTTTTCTTCCTGCAAAGCAACAAACTGAAGAACTGTAGCGAGATCGACCTCTTCCATTCCGCTATCAGGTGGCTCCAGTATGACGAGTCCCGTCGGGCTCAAGCCAGCAGTGTGCTCTGTCATGTGCGCTTCCCGCTCATGCGCTCCTCTGAGCTGGTGGACAGTGTTCAGACAGTGGACATCATGGTGGAGGACGTGCTGTGCCGGCAGTATCTCCTTGAGGCCTTTAATTACCAGATTCTTCCCTTCCGACAGCATGAGATGCAATCTTCTCGGACACTTATACGTTCTGACGTTATGTCACTTATCACCTTTGGCGGGACACCCTACACTGACAATGACCGCACCGTGAGCACCAAGGTGTACCACCTCCCTGACATCGCTTCCCGCCAGTTCAAAGAGCTGACAGAAATGGAGGCAGGGTGCAGCCATGCATGTGTTGCTGTTCTTGATAACTTTGTGTATGTTGTTGGTGGTCAGCACTTACAGTACCGCAGCGGCGAGGGAGCAGTAGACAGCTGCTATCGCTATGATCCGCATCTGAGCCAGTGGCTGCGTATCCAGCCCATGCAGGAGGCACGTATCCAGTTTCAGCTTAACATGCTGCATGGGCGGCTGTATGCCACTGGAGGGCGCAATCGATCTGGAAGTCTATCATCTGTAGAGTCTTACTGCCCAAAGAAGAATGAGTGGACTTATGTTGAACCTTTAAAACGCAGAATTTGGGGTCATGCTGGGACTTCCTGTGGTGAAAAGCTGTATATCTCAGGAGGTTATGGCGTCTCGTTGGATGACAAGAAAACTCTCCACTGTTACGACCCAGTGTCAGACCAGTGGGACTTCAGAGCTCCCATGAATGAACCCAGAGTGTTACATGCAATGATCAGCACTGGGGAGCGGGTTTATGCTCTGGGCGGTCGCATGGACCATGTAGACCGTTGTTTTGATGTGCTTGCAGTTGAGTATTACACTCCAGAGAATGACCAGTGGACCACCGTCAGTCCCATGAGAGCAGGACAGTCTGAGGCTGGCTGCTGTTTACTGGACAAGAAGATCTACATCGTTGGGGGCTACAACTGGCACCTGAACAATGTCACAAGCATCGTGCAGGTGTATAACACTGAAACGGATGAGTGGGAGAGAGATTTGCACTTCCCAGAATCCTTTGCTGGCATTGCTTGTACACCAATTATAATTCCACAAAACACTACACAACGCTAACCAACAGACCTGTGACTGAAGATTTAATTCCATGTGCTCTTTCTGTCAACCACTGAGTCAACACAAGGTGTGAATGTTATGTAAGCTACTCTGTGTGTGTGTGTGTGTGTGTGTGTGTGTGTGTGTGTGTGATTTTTTTTTTGGGGGGGGGCGATTGTATGTTTAATAATTTGAGGGAATGACCTAAAAAGCTAAGCAGTGTTATTTTCTGTTCTTGTCTTGTTTTGGACAAGTTGGGTCCAATTAAAGGGATAGTTTGGATATTTTGATGTGGGGTTGTATGAGACAATTTTGTCCAGTCAGTGTCTCACCTGCCCAAGATAATGGTCAGCTTGCTCTTTGCCTGGAGAAGTGGCGTGGGTGCTCCGGCAGGAAACTGAGAATAGTACTGCTGTAAACAGTACCCATACCAACACATCTTTGTGCCACCAACAAGACCACCAACCTTAAGTATATATGTCCCTTTACCTGCCTGCTACATTTTTAAAACTTTTGATACTTTGTTTTCCTGTCAGACAGCAGTTTCCTTTGGGAAGTACATTTTCAACCGCTAGATGTCTTTGTTCCCACAGGGCACAAGTGTCTCATATAACCTCAAGTCCAAATATCCAAACTATCACTTTCACAGGCAAACCTTTTTAATGGAGTAAATTTGATTTGAAATCTCTTTTCTGTGAAAACCTTTAAGGATCTTAATGTTGAGACACTAACTGATACTGGTAGAAACTTTTGAATACAAGTTTTTTATAATTTGACCAACACATGATGCACCGACTTTCCAGTTTGAATTCTTTAACTTATTGATAGGTATATTATCTACAAATGAACTGTGAAAACATGTGTTCTCTTTCTTAATAGCATTATCTAAGTTTAAATTATTACTATTTGAAAAATAATCATAATTTAGTTTTAAGTGATGGTTTTATCAATCAAGGGCTTAAGTTGCAGACAGCACATACTATTTCTTGAAAACTGATTTCAAAGCTAAATTTTATTTGACTCAACCTTTCTAAGGTTAGACATTTTGATTGTACAGTTTTGAATGTTTTATTGTTTTTTTCTTCACATCTTGCAATATTCTAATATTTAATTGTTTAAACAACCAAGGTAACTGAAGATGTTACTGTTGCATGTCTCCTCAAATGTGCTGATTAACAAGCTACATATCAATGCACAGTAATGGTTGCACAAATGAACATAAGTAGTGGTTGTGTTTCGACTCGGAATCAGTTATACCATGTGGGTGTGAAGGGTTTTAAGTGATTGTCTCTTTTTTAGTTACTGCAATCCTGTTTCCTGAGCTGAAACCCCCACTTATAGTACAAGTTATCAACATAACAAACCAGTGTGGGTCTCTTATGGCAGCTACATGAATCATTTATGTGTCTGTTGTAATCTGAGTGTATGCTAATCTTATGTGAAGCAAGTTCTACATCTTGTGTACAGCTCACACACATGCACATTTAATATCTCAGATGTTCCTCAAATATTCAAAAATATCAATTTTTACCCTGCAAAACTACCAAAATCCCCCATTTGCCATGTTTTAATACATTCTAGTCTTTTTATTGTGACCTTTTGCTGCACTTTTCTAAGATTTTTATTTATCAGACATCTAATTCTGCTGCTGAAGTTATTGATGAACTTAATGTGAAAATAGGGAAAAAGCAAGGTTAAAGTTCTTATTTTCCTTTCAAATGTGACCATCAACATGATGTTGAGGAGTGTCTATTTTAAAAGTGTCTCCTATTTGCCTTAGTGTGTATTTGGATTGTTTTACTTGCACCAGTAAAAGCACATGATATCTCATTAAAGTGCAATATAAAGTAACTGCTGTAGTCAAAGGGGAATGTAGACATTCGTGTAGCTTTATGTGCATCCTTTATTAAAGGTGTATCATGTTTTAAAAATACACTGCAGGTGCTTTTTATGGTTTTATTTAGAGAGGAGGATGTATTTTCCACAACAAGCCAACTGCAGCACTGCCTTGCACAAGAAAAGGTTTAGCAGTTTGTATCCACACACTCCCACAGGAACAACTGCCGTGCAGATTTACCTCATATATCTTTTCATTGGGGCTGTAACTAAAAGTAATTTTCATTCTCTGTTCATCTGCTAATTGTATTCTTGAATTATCCATATATTGCTTAATTTATTATATACATGAAAGAAGTGAAAAATGCCTGTTTCAAAACTATTCAGCATACTGTGACATAAAACAGTGGAGAGCATCAGACCTTCAGAATTGAGAAGCTGGAACTAACAAGTGTTGGTTATTTTTATACAGAAAAGTGGCTTCAGCCATTATCATACCCAAGAAATTTCTGAGCACTGAGCATGCCATAGAGGTTTTTTAGTTTTTCAAATAGCAAACCATAGTTGGTACAATAATTCAAGGTAACATAATATCTCACAATTTCCTGCTTTTACTGTGAGTGTTTTGTCAGAACTAAATGTGTGTGTATATATGCATGTATGTATACGTATGTATACACATACAAATAAACAAATACATTCATACATACATATATAGCTTTAATCTGTATCTTTCCTCATTCAAATTACAGAAAAGCATTAATCATGGATCAGTAAGGTTGCGAAAATGTTACAATTTTAACAAGGACTGCCATTCTCTTTTCTCTGAAGTCTGTCGTTCAAGCATTTTTAGAATTTTCAAGCCTGTGTCTTTTGTACTTCATAAATAAAAAAATAGTCACGTTTGGGCCATGGTCTGAGTGAGCCCATTTTATAGTTAATCCATCAGCTCAGACGGACAGCTTTTTCGTTAGATGCTGAAGTGTCATTCAGTATTTATTTAATTATTATTTATATTATTTATTGGAAATACAGTACTCTTGTACTTTTTTTCTTTTGCCACTCATCTTCTATAATTCCATAGCATTACCTTGGGCTTTACCATATCACTGACTAATCTTGTTAAGTAAGGTGATGTTGTGCTTATCAGACTGTGGCAGGCAACAAAACCTCCTAGCTAAAACTGTAGTGAGGAGTTTGTGGTTATATGGAATGGCCTTAATCATATGGATATGCCAGACCCTGCACTTGCATTACTTAAAATTCTTTATAGTAAGTATGTTTTTGAGTAATTTAATCAGTGCACCATTTATATTTTTCAAAAAAAGAGAAAAGGAGTAAAAAGTGTTGATGGGTGTGGAACTTTTTCAGATTACTAGTGTGATTGTCCATTGCTCAAAAAACTTTGCACCACTTTGTAATAGCAAGAACACCTGCTGTCATTGTATTGGACACTATCATAAAGGATTAACCAGGTATTCCGACCCAGATGTCCTAAAATATATGTAACACGTGACTGTAGTGTATAACAAAAAGTATCAGAAGTAATAGGATGTATCCTGTTTAGGTGGAATGTAAGATAAGAATGATGCTCATGCTACTGAACCTCATACATCGTCAAGAAGGTCCGTGACCAAAAGGGCAAGAAATATACCTTGATATTTTGGTGCACGAGTATAAATACAATAAGAGAAAATAAAATCAAAAGCATGAAGGGCCTGCAAAAGTCAACAGACATAAATATAAAACAGATTTACAATAACTGCGAAAAAAGTCAAAAATTTGCCTCATTTTAAATTGTTCCGAATGCTGAAGAAAAAGCAAGCTCATTCACACGCCAATGTAGTGCCGCTGACCGAGCGTGATGACGACACCAGAAGGCCCCAGCGTAAGGTGTAACGTAACATTCCATTGAGAAGAAGAGGTAAAGATGGCGTCCTCTAACAATCCTCGCAAATTTAGCGAAAAAATCGCTTTGCATAATCAGAAACAGGCGGAGGAGACTGCTGCGTTTGAAGAAGTGATGAAAGACTTGAACATCACCAGAGCTGCACGGGTAAGACTTGCACATCCCTGCTGTTTACATGTTATGGCATCGCTGTTTGGCAGCTAACGAACGCTGCGGATATAAATCTGAACGTCGGGATGCTGAGTAGTAACGTTAGTTAATAATTACGTCCTCGGTGCATCGGTGAAACACAACCAGAGTATGTTTTCATTCTGCCTGAAAAAAATTGTTAACGTTAGCGTTTTTTTTAGATACATCAAGAAAGCTGTGCTGCGTTAACTGTCTAAGCTAACGTTGGGTTGCTGGAGCTGTGAATAATTTGCACCTGCTATGTTTGTGGCTGGTTTGAGCCGTCACCGCTGTTATTTCACTGGCAAACATATCGTCTGATGTGTCAGTTTCAGGTTTACAATACAAGGACAGTAAGCTAAACGAAGCGAAATTAGAGTAATATGTCTGAGATGGCTTAGTTAGCACTTGCTAGCCAAACAGACATTGAACAGCCTTCCCTGCTGTTTCCCCCGTTTACCTAACTTAACGACTATTAGCTTAACATTTCTCTTCACATTCGCATGGCAGCTGATTATCTTTTTGTTTTTGCAAGCGAACACTGGACTTTTGAGAATATATACATCTCTTAACAACTCAAATGCCTAAGTTTTACTAGCTCCATCTCTAACAGCTTAATTTAGTTATTGTAACTATTGCGTTAACGTTATTTCAGGGTAACTTTGACAACTTACTCACAGCAGTGGTAAATAGCGTTAACGTCAAATGCGTAACGTGTCCAAAACTATATGATAATAACCAAATAATAATTATAAATAATAGTATAATGTAATAATAATAATAAATAATGTTGGTTATTACCGTTATTTTTCCAAAATAATCGTTAAGTCTATAGCTAAAATGATAAACTAGTAGTTGATTCGTCCATTGATATAAAATAATGGATTATCTTGATTAGTATTGAAGTCCAGTGTTATTGTACAAAGTTAAAATGCCGAACATTTTTGCATTTTGGATTTTTTTTCCTGCTCTAATTTGTTGTATAAAATTTTCAAAATTAATACTTTTAGGGTATGTGGCCATTGGATATGTTAAGCAAGCTATTTTATGACATCAGGGTTGGCTCAAAAACATTTTGAAAAGAACTTTGTGTTTTTTCACAGTTTTGACTAAACGATTGATTTTAAAACAACCCCAAAAAATAGCAACTCATTAAACAATAACGAGTTACAGCTTCTATATAAAGCCGAGAGGAACTATAAAAAATGTATTACGATGCTGCAATACTAACTACTCGTGTAACTTAAACGTAGTTAGCAATCATATAAAGTAGAGCACAGCAGTACATCTTAAAATTTTAAGTTCGTACATCAAAATTTTTGAAGTAACTTTAAAAAAAATGACTGAAACAGTTAATCAGTTATTGAAGGTACTGCAAATTCATATCCTGATGATCAATCTAAAAATCAACAGATTATTTCAGTTATATTAACCAAGAAAGAGGAATATTTTGTTGCAAGGAAACGTTTGGGCTAACTGTTGGCCCTGTTGCTGGAAATGATGCCCACTTACCACATGCTGCATCAGTGTAAATCTGAGCTGTACTGTCATTTACTGCAGGGAAAACAAGTTAATTGGTCAGTTCTGTGCCAGATTTCTTTGTGTTCCCATCCAAGCATCAATCATCAGATTTTTTTTTCAATCTTTATTCAGTTCATTGTTTTTTAAAAAAAAAAAAAAAGAGGACTTCATCATTGTGTTTTTGTAATAACATGCATTACTTTTGTGAGCGGTTTTGTATGAAGAAACCTGGCCTAATAAGCAGCATGTTTCTTTCATGAAAAACTGTAATTACATGTGCTGTCAGTCAGGTGTCATTCACATCAAGTGATGTGATATCTCTTTGCTATGAAAGATGTTGTCTTAATTGTTCATGAAACAGCCAAACTGCCTGTGTCATGTTTCATCTGTCACCTAACAGATTCATCCATCTTTCATGTCACCACTGTGCACTGGCAAGCGTCATTCATTTTTTAGCATCACTTTTTTCGTGAATCAGATCAACCATTCACTCATGCTTTCATGCAATTTTACTTTGCACAGTTGCAGTTACAGAAGACCCAGTATTTGCAACTAGGGCAGAATCGTGGACAGTACTATGGAGGCTCACTGCCCAATGTCAATCAGATTGGAAATGGCAACATTGACCTGCCTTTTCAGGTGAGCCCTTAGCCTCTCTCGGCTGGTAAATCAATGGTTTGTTCTCGACCAGTGTACCTTTCTTAGTTGTTGGTGATAATATTGGACATTTATCTATTGTATTGGTAAAGGATTGGCCCAAAAAGAGAATTACAATAAGATTCATAATTTAAGAGGGTCTGCAGGCTTAGTTAAGGCTTTTAAGGAAACAAAATGCTCAGAAATGACCAACTGGTCAGAGCTGCACAGCTAGTCGTGGTTTTTATCGTGATTTAGGAGCGAAAGGAAGCCAGACGTGTGTAAAACAAGGTATACCAGTTCTACCTTGCAATATAATTTGGTTCCAAAATTTTAAAGAATATCATTGCTTGTCATGGCTTTCCATCTTAAAATACATTTGCCAACTCAAGCATCAGTATTGGGGGGCCCATGGCTTGACTCATTTTGAAATGAACACATATGCACCATTATCCTAAGACATTACCTTAAAGCATATTTTGTTATTAAATAGGGCTGTTTTTCTGGCCTCATTCACCTGGTGTGTTTACCATAGAACTCAGTGCTGGATACCAGTCGGACAACCAGGCACCATGGGCTGGTGGAGCGTGTCTACCGTGACCGGAACCGCATCACGTCCCCTCACCGCCGACCGCTATCAGTCGACAAACATGGACGCCAAATATCCTTTTTAATTTCTTGGAAGCATCTGATGTTAAAGATGTGTTGTTAGCTTTCATTTTTGCTTTTGGTCATCAGATGTTGCTTGAACAGTCATCTCAAGACTTGCATCTTAATCTGTCATTGTAATTAAGTTGACAGATTTAGAGGCACAGCACTTTGAGTTGGTTTTAACAATTTTAACACAGTTTACATCTACATTTACTGCTCTTCTGGTGTTGCAATAATTTATTGGGAACCCAAAATGTTCACAGATAGAAATACAATGAAAGCTAGTGTTGGCTTTGATTTGTTTTTTTCCCCCCTTTTTTCTATAGTTTGATGTCAAAATTTACCTGTCAAAACACATTGTCATAAAAACACCTTAAAACCAAAACCAAGTCATGTCTCAAATGGGTTTTAAAGGAAAATTAATTAACATTTTGGATCTCAGAGTGAAGAACTGTAGATTTGCCTAATTCACATACAGCAATTTGCTAACATTATATGTAGATCAGATGTTGTGATAGAAAGAGGAGAACTTCAGCATTATTCCTTAGATTTTGAAAAAGGGGTAATGTGAGTAGTTTATTGCATTTATTGAGAGCCTAATATTGAATTCAGTATTTCAATGCAACGTTGCACACCTGCTTAGAGATATATTTCACCAGATAACAAGACATGACCTGAAGTATTTTTCAAAGTAATTGGATCCATATATAACACTTGTGTGCAATTGTTTCTTATGTATCTTGTCTGTTAGGTTGAGTCAGGAAACAGGCACGAAACTATGGATTAGCTGAGATCTATTTTTCCATCCCCGCTTCTTTATTAGCCTTAACTAAGTTCACATTGACAGCTGTCCTTACAGCTCAGTTTACCTCTCCCCACCGCCAGACACTAGCTGGAGAAGGTAAGCCACCTCCCTCTGACAGTTTGCCAAAACGACAAGTGAAATACATAATCAGACAAAGCTCAAATGCAAAAATGTAATTACATGACACTGTGCATGTTGGTACAAAACTGACAAACTCAAGCAAACCAAAGAGGGTGCATATTGGGCTGTGTCATGGCTCATAAAGATCTCCAACAGAATGTGATTCTTGGAGGATGCGGTCCTGTGGAATTGGCTTTCTGCCTGTATTGGGGATTTGGCACCGATTTTGCTGACATATCATCTTTCTAACACATACAGGACAAATTCGGACTCTGCTTTACACCAGAGTGCCATGAATCCAAAGCCCCATGAGGTGTTTGCAGGGGGATCGCAGGAGCTGCAATCTAAACGAGGTAATGGAAGATCCAGTTACAAAGACACAGAGCCACTTTTATTTATTAATGTGCAACATGCTGATGCAGGCGGCAAACCTTAAATGACATAAAAGGGTTAATGGCACAAAAGAATATGTAGACTCTCAATGAAATGTTTATGAAGTAAATGGATACCAGTCTTTTAGTAAAGACCTGATTCAACTTGCTGGTATAGTACTCAGCTGGCTGAGAGGTAACATCTCTGACTGGGCCGACTCAGAGTGATCTAGAGTGGAAGATCAATAATTCACTGATTATCCATGGATTATGTCTTTTTATGTGTGAGGCTCTAATATAATGAAGCCAATATTGGCTGGCATCCACTCAGTCTGTCTGTCTGCTGGTCACCTTGCTATTTTTAGACTCTCAGGATTCTAGTGCACAGCACAGCACTATGTCTTGCCTGACTGGCTGGGATATTGATGACTCATTTCTTGCACTGATTTGAACTGTTATTTATTTTGTCACTGCAAGCAACTGTGTCTTGCTGTTTCACTAATTAGTACTGCTGCTAACAGTGCCTGGGACGGATAATTCCGAGTCAAATGCAGACAAGGATGGGCAGGAACAGATGTGGGATGACAAGAAGGTACTGATGGGAAATGGGAAGGGCTACATTTGTGATGACACATGTAAACCACTCAAGATTTGTGGCTCAAAATTATGTTTTCTCCTTAGGATGATTCATCAAAGCCCAACACATGTGATGTTCCAGGAATCAAGTGAGTGTTTTAAAGTTTATTTTCTTTTATTACTATCATTCTTTACAGTCAAACACCATGTCAGTATAGCAGGTTATCAGTCATGCAAATAAGTCATGCTGAATTTGCATTGAAAGAAGAAAGCTGGTCTGGATTCACTGGAACAGTTTTAGTACTGGAAAAGCACTAAAACATGTGGCTTCTCGTCCTACAGGAAGTAATCATGATGGTTATAGTACCACAATCGATAAAAATTTCAGTAAAAATGCAAAAGGTCTGTCATTTGGTTTTCTGAAGCCTTAACGTTGTACATAAACATTATGGGAAAAACTGCTTTGGAAGCTGACTAAAGTGATGAAGCTAATGAAGGTGGAGGATTTTTTTTTTTATTTTGATTTACTGAAAGCTATATCTTGCCACTTAAATATGTGGTTACTTCATTTATTGAATATTAATGTCTTTCAACTTTGAACAAAGGGGGTCAGGGGTTACATCATAATTTACAGAACTGCCATTAATGCTTGTAAGAATCTTCTGTTATTGTTTCTTTATGGCATCAATAAATTGAGGGTGAAGAAATGTTTTAACAATCTGTAATTCAGTTAAAGTTACATATCAGTCACTAATATAAAATCCATTAAATAATAGTTAAAATAATAGCTTTTTAATGTTTCCTGATTAAAATTTATTTCATTATTGATATTTAATTAATCTAAATTATTGTATGGGAAACACAGTTCGTTCTTATTTGCTTAAAAATATAGCTTTTGTTTTGATGAGTTAAAACTTACCCTTTTTTTTTACAAAACTCGGCAGTAGAGTGATGTAAGAATAGCTCTTCCTGTGTCTGATAGAACTCTTGTTTTTTTAGTATATTCCCATCACCAGACCAGGAGTTGAACCCATCCGTGCTCCCAGCTGCACACAACACTGGTGGTTCACTTCCTGATCTGACCAACATACAGTTCCCTCCTCCGCTGTCCACCCCACTGGACCCGGAGGACACCGTGGCCTTCCCCTCTCTCAGCTCGTCCAACAGCACGGGCAGCCTGACCACTAACCTCACCCACCTGGGAATCAGTGCTGCCAGCCATGGTAGTAACTACTATCTGAAAAGAGTAAATCTGTGGCACTTTAAACATACATCAGGTGAGGATGTTGTAGCACTTTCATGTTTCCTTTTATTTGTTTCCTTGCCAGGGATCCCCACCTCCTCTCAGCCCACCATGACTGTAACAGCACAGCGCCGGCAACCTCCTGTGGTGCCGCTCACCCTCACCTCTGACCTCCATCTCCAACAGTCCCCACAGCAGCTCTCACCCACCCTCTCCTCACCTGTGAACATCACACAGGTGAGGCACGGCTCGTTTTTGTTGGCTGCACTCAATGCTGGAGGTGGTTTTTGCTTGAACACTGCTAATCCATACAACTGACTTAAGAGAGCGGGCAACAACTGCCTATTTTTTTTTTCATAAATAAGTCCAGCAAATATTGCACTAAATTGGACTAGCCTAAACAACATCCATGTGCATCTTTCCTCAGGCCGTGCCAGCAGAGTCACTGACCTTGGAGCAACAGCTCGCCCAGTACCCCCTGTTCAACCAGCTGACGCCTCAAGCACAGGCTCAGCTGCTTAGCGACCTCCAGAAGCAGCAGCAGGCCCTGTCGCAGGGCATCCAACTCATCACCTTGCCAACTCTGGCTTCCCCTGGTTCGGCCACTGCCAGCAGCCCCTCCCCAGACAGCCAGAGCCAGACCACCGCCAGCATCAGTGTCAGCTCGGTAAGAAACCTAAAAGTCTAGCAAGAAAGAGAACGCTGAGGAAAATGTTAATTCTTAAGAATGACAGAAACCGTTTTGCTTATTCTCAAGCCTCTGCTCATTTTGTCACTTGAATGTTCTAAAAATTCTTTAGCTGCCCAGTATACATCCCAGTAAAACTTTTGACATCCTCTTAAAGCAACTTGACTGATTTTTCATTTTGTACAATAACTCCATTAGTAGAAACACATTGCTGTTGGGATTCTGTTTTTGAGCAGGTTAAGGCAAAAGTTATATGGTTTAATTTGTGTGTATTGATAAAGTAAGAAACTGGCTAATGCAAGGTAATAAGATGCAGAAGTACACCTTTGACCATTGTCAAAGGTGTACTTCTGCATGATGCTATGATGCTAAAACCACTTTAGTTTTGCTATTTAACTAGATGTTTCTATTCTGCAATCACGTTTTTTAGAGGTGTACAAAGGCTGACTAGCCACAGAGTTATGGCACGAAGGTTAGTGCTAGCTAACCCTCTTCCCTCCAACAGTACCGCAATCAGACTGGCTCACCAGCCACTCAGTCTCCAACCTCCCCAGTCTCCAATCAAGGCTTCTCCCCAGGCGGCTCGCCTCAAGTAAGGGCCCAGCCACTGAGCTAGCTGCTGTTTGGGGAAGGGCTTTGCGTCTAGGGGAAAGCTAATTGTAGTTGAGTTAGGCTGCTTTTCATTCTCTATATCAGCAGTTAACCACTCATAGTGTCAACAGCCGCATAACTAATTTCTTCATCACCACTGTCACTTTTCACTGTGTGCATGAAAACATGGCAATAGTTTGTTGATGGTGGCCCTGATCAGTTGGCAGGCTATCAATGTAAATCTTTTAACACGCAGTCTTTTAGGTTTCCACTATACAATTGAGGCTCATTAAATATGAATGAGCTTTATTTTTATAATAGGAAGTCTGAGATTGTTCCTTTCCTTTTTGCTCCTCATATGAATCAAATAGACAAATAAAACAATAATGAGATCATATTATTATATTATTTTATTATTAGAATTTACTTTATTTCATATTATTGGAAGATAATAATAAGATCTGGTTGTACAGTTGCTGTGTTTGCAGAGTAAACAAAAGGGGGCTCAGGCTGCAGCCATGGGGAAAGCCTGTTCTCTCACAGAGGGGTTTTTTGTTTGGACACTAACCCTGACTGTCTGCTGTCTCTGGTATCCACCAAACTTAGCTCCTCTACCAGCAGTTGCTTTATGATTGTAATTACTGCTATCTGGAGATGAAGAAGGCGTAGATGTTCTTTACCAGATATGTCAGAGTAGGGTGGAGTGGGGGTAGATATTGCATCTTCCATTGATAAAGGGAGAAAGGAGGTTTTGAAATTTAAGCACTGTACTGAATGCAAAATCTAAATTCTGGGCTTTCATGAAGTGAATAAATCACCTTTAATGCATCTGTGACTAAAAGGATAGAGTTATCAACAGTTTGCCTCGGACTTCACCATTAAAATCATGCCAGTCACACAGTGTTGGTGCCTTTCTCATTGCCAGAAAACGTTAAAGAGAAATTCCAGTATATGTCAACCTGGGAAGTGTTATTGTCTTTTGTCGATTTTGACTACCTGTAAAATGACATTTTACTCCCTACCCATCTGCTGTACTCAAAAACATGTGTTTGAGATGATTTCTGTTTAAATGAAGCTGTTGGAGGTTCATGCTGGAGTCTATATGGGTTAGGAGTACTTGACTAGTAGTCGTAGCGGACAAAAATATCAGAATAATACTGTGGTTGACTAATACCAGTATTTCCCTTTAACAGTTGGTTTGTCTTTGCGTCATGGTGAACTGGGCTGCTGCTGTCGCCATGCAACTGCACATTCATATTTCCACTCCGTGTCTTATTTTTTTAAATCATTTTTGTGTCATGTTAAAAAAAAAAACAAAGATCACCTGGATTTTTTTTTTTCAAGTGCTGTATTCACCTCTTCTTTTTGTCTCTGAACCACCACAGCCCTCATCGTGAAAACCATTTGCTTTGGTCACCGCTTAGTGTGACGACTGTGTGACTGTCTTCTGCTTGTTTTGTCTGTTTTTCCATCGCTAAGGTGTGTCTGCTTGTGGGCCAAGATAACTTGTCTATTGGCTACTTTGGATTTATGCTTTAACTGCAGCTGCTTCCTTGACATGTGTTCAGAATATTGTGGCTTATTTTTGTTCCTCCAGCACATTCCTGTAGTGGGAAGTATATTTGGCGACTCCTTCTATGATCAGCAGTTGGCATTGAGGCAGACCAACGCCCTCTCTCACCAGGTGACACAGAATGCACAAATGATAAGCAGCAATGACAGAAACGTTTCCTCCAGAATGTCCATGACTTAATGCTGCTTTACAATCCTGTACCTTTTAAGCTGGAACAGTTCAACATGATCGAGAACCCCATCAGCTCCACCAGCCTTTACAACCAGTGCTCCACCCTCAACTACACACAAGCAGCCATGATGGGCCTCACTGGGAGCAGCCTACAGGACTCGCAGCAACTCGGCTACAGTAACCACAGCAACATCCCTAACATCATTCTAACAGGTAGCAACACAACAAGTCCACTCATATACACTTTTACATATTAAACTAGCAGGTGCACATCAGGTGAAGTTAAACATACATTTAGCTTTACCATGCATGATTTTGGGTTGTACACATTCTCTCAATAGTGTTCCTGTAATAGCAGTACTTCAGAGCTTTGCATCCAGGGACATTGCTAAAAATATGTGCAGTGAGACATCATCCATTAGCGGTCACACAAGGTGCAAGCATGTCTGTAAATTAGACAAATTTGTTTTGGTAATAAAACAAAGGAGATAATTAAATAGAGCTCAGCTTTCACTGTTAACATCTACCACAGGTTGCAGGCCGTCATCTGTTCCAGCTTTCATAATGTCATACCTGCTGTAACAATGCACACTCACGTTTTCCTGCAACATGAGGAATTATCCATCATATCACTATGTTAACTGTAAATAAGATAATGTTGCCAAACTGTTGATACAGCCTGTATGATTATTAGTCTACATGTGTTTGTTGCCCCATGTTCAAAGATGTTCTCTCAGTAGTCAGTATCCACTCTCTCTCTGATGTTACATATCTCAGTAACGGGGGAGTCTCCGCCGAGCCTCTCCAAAGAGCTGACCAACTCTCTGGCCGGTGTCGGTGATGTCAGCTTTGACGCAGACTCTCAGTTTCCTCTGGACGAACTGAAGATCGACCCACTCACCCTGGATGGACTGCACATGCTCAATGACCCCGACATGGTGCTGGCAGACCCCGCCACTGAGGACACATTTAGGATGGACAGGCTGTAACACAAGACGCTAACTATGGCCAAGAACAAGAAGATGAAAACCCCACTAACTTGTGAATGGAGAGAAACAAAGGGCAGGATGTACCCTCTCCCTCGTTGCATGGCCATCCAGCTGTCTGACCTTGCCCTCGACTCCGTGAAGCCCTTTGAAATGATGCGCCACCAAAAGCCAACAGGGAAAAAGACATCCAGTGGCTTGCCGGGGAATGGCCACGCTGTCGTTTTGAATGAGATTGGTCACTCAGCGCTTTCGCTAGCCTGCTGTGTTTACAGTGTATCATTACATGCCACATATATTCCAAAAGACGCACATTTGACTTTTTTTTCTTTTCATATCCACTTTAATATTTGTTTTGTTGATATTTGCTTGTAGCAGGAAGCTGCTAGGACATTGGGCTAAACCGTTCCTGTTATTAACAGCTGTTTTTAAAGAAAAAAAAAATGTACGAAAGAGAAAATCTACAACAGCTGGTCCGCTTGTCCCTACAATCAAATGAATCGGTTTTCCCATCATGCCGTAACGGCTTTCTATTTCACACTCAAAGCTTTATTTTTGACAACCAAATGTTATTTTCATCATGTACTGTATGTTTTGATGCTTTGTGTATTTATATGTTGTATTTATTTATTTAGTTAAAGATTTTATATTCCATTTCATAATTTGATGCCAAAATGCTCTCTGTAGGCATAGTGTAAAATTGCACTGATGTAATTTGTGTCTATTTATTAATTACTAACATATTTATATATGTGTTTGTTAAGCTACTTGGTTAATGAAGGAGTGCAAAACCTCCCCATAGTTGCTCTTTGGTGTTTGATGTGCCATTCTCTGATGTAGGACGTGGTAGAAGTTGCCATGCTGCAGCCCAACAGTCAAATCAAAATATCCTAGTTTTTAGCACAGCTCTACAATATGCTGCGTGCTCCAGAAATGGGTTGGTTTTATGCCACTTGAATAAACTTTTTCTGAGAAAATCATCAGGTATTTCTATGAAACTAGAAAGCAAATGTAACACATCCAAATTAATTTTCTGCCAGTGAAAAGCCAATATATATATCCAGACTGAATCCAGTCTGTTTTTAAACACTAAAATCTTAAATCTTTTTAAGTCGTCACTGTGAAATCACCTGATTTTGCCTTACATAAGTATTCTACTGTTCTACTTAAGTGTCTAATGTGACAACGTATTTTCGTAACTTATTGTAACATTTTCTTGTATTTGAGAGGAACTTTAACTTTTGGTCAGTGATATTTGTGGTTATGTTATGTGAGGTTTGACAAATCAATGTACTGTATTTTGTATCGGTACAGTTTATAGCCAAATTGTTGATGTTTTTTAAAGTGGGGCTAAAAATCAAAACAAAAAAAAAAATTCAAAGGATGGGTTGTATTTGAGAATGAGTGCAAACATGGGGAGGCTTTTTGCTCCTTGACAGGGAAGCTCTAACAAAATCGCTGATGACCTTTGCTATTGAGGTCATAAATGACAAAAGTATAACATAAAGTATCAGGATTTTGATTGATTGCTGGATATTGAACAATAGTTAAACTCAGAATGGTCGTTTTTACAAGATGCAATCTTGAAATTTCAGAGTTTTTACGGAAAAGTACTTAAGAAGTATATATAAGTATATTTTTTGTTGTAGAAGGTCTGTTTACTCCATTTAGTTAAATGTATTAAATATATGAAGCCTCTATTTATGAGAGAATCCAAGTGTATTTATAGATGACAGCACTGAGAACTTTGTTAAATTGGTATTACAAACAAAAAATGCTAATAGAAAAAATCAGGGATGTAACGGAATCTAAAATTGATTACGCCACCGAAATATGTTTACACAAGTTTAATGTAAAGACTGATATCATATCTGACTACATTCATGACAAAATCTCTTTAGCTAAAATGTTCAGAACAAACCATCTCAAATTTGAAGTCAGTCTGCATTGGCCTTTTTGTCAGAGTTTCCCTGACAGGTGTGTGTAGGTCTGCGGGATCATGTTTGGTATATTGTAATGTTCATGTACAGACTATGTGCTAATCATTTACTCACCTAAAGCGCTGTTGGGAAGATTTTTTTTCCAACCTCCCCACCCCCCCACCCCCCCCACCCCCCAAAAAAGGAATCACATTTGGTTTACTGCACACCGTATACAACAACTTCTTTCTTTTCCTTTTTTTTTTTTTTTTTTTTTTAAAAGGTGAAGTGTTATATTGTCTGCTGTAATCCTCTATCAAAGGTTTTGTTTGCCTTCAACAGATCTGTGATTCCTATGCAAATAACACAAAGCAACGACCCTTAAAGGAAAAATCCACCTCTGGTGTTTTTGTGTCTCACAAGAGTTAAGCTGGATATATTCTTCTGAAGCTGTTGTTGAACAGAGGCCCGGTGTCGTCTGAAAGAAACACCTAGGACCTACTAAGATAAAGAAACAAAGGACCTTAAAACAGTCAGCTGAGACTGTTTCAACTCTATGATACTGTTAGTTAATGTGAAAAAAGCTCCTTTTTTAAAACACTATAAACAGATGTATTTTGTGATCCGTTGCGACCATCTACACCTCAGAGTATTTTCAGCCGTTATTTGTGCTCTGTAAGCCTGAGCCCTTAAAGTCACAAAAGATGGGCAAATTTTTAATTTAGGATAAAGCTTTATGTTGTTGCTTTAGATTATAAAAGAAAGTGAAAAGATAAACTCGACTAGTTTGAGCATGTTTGAAGTGCAGGACATCTGTCCAGTGTTACAGTGGTGCTATGACAATCAAGTGAAATTGTATGCTGAGCTCTAAATCTATTCTATGAAAGATAAACATAAACAGAGAAGCATAAATCCAGCTTTACGTTCTTTGTGAACCTCTAACCCTGCCACGTGTTCTTCTTCATCTTTCCTCAGTTTCTCCCGGTATTCCTCACATTTCTTCCTTTGCGACTGTTGTTGAAAGACCCTCTCTCTCTCTCTAATCCCTCACCAAAACCTGACTTACTGTTGATGTTTTAGATCAGTAAAACATTTCACAGTAGAAACTGAAAATAGCTTGACAATTACCACAGGCCAATACAGGAGGAAGAAAAATAAACCACTAAAGGAGGCCTAGTGACACTACTAGGAGCTGTTTTTTTATTAATCAGAGGTTGGATTTTTCCTTTAAGTCACTGAAACAAATGTATATTTATTCTTTAAAAAAAAAAAAAAAGCATTGTGTTTGCGCCAAACTTCACTGTTGTAATGCCAGTGATTTGAGCTTTCCTGTGACTTCCTTTCTGTCATCCTGCTGAATACTAGTCCTTCACTCTGACCTTGTACATATACGCTATAGCTGAAACAAAATGCATGACTACACTGACAGTCAAAACCTCTAAATGAAGGCCTTCTACTGCTCCGCAGGTTTGATTTGTGTAACATAATGCTATCACAAAGTCTAAAGGGATGCATGTATGGGTTCTCTCCTGTGCAACAGTTAACTCGGTTTCCTGTTAAGTGACTCTGTTACCTCCATCTCTGTATAATGCTACTTCACGAATGATAAGAGAATGTATTTTCTGTGGCAGCGTCCTAGTTTTTTGCCAAATGACCTGATGTTAAGAGTTTTTGGTACCGTCACAGTCGCACCAGACTCAGTTATCACCCTTTGCTCCTCAGAGGAAGCGGACTGCTGCTCGTTCCGCTCTCTCAATCTTTTACTCTTCCTACTGTAGCATCTCACTTCGAATCAGTGTGAACAGGCAATTCTCACACTGAAAGAAACCCGTAGTGGATCTGGCCCCTTGCATTCATCGGCACAACCTTTTGGCTTTCTCCAGAAAAGCAGGTTCTGTCTTGCAAAGATTGGCATGTGCACTGACCGTTTGCATATGTGGACTTGAATCTTCTGAAGCTTCTGCATTACACAGTCAACTGCATGACATGATGGACACATTGAGCCGATTCCTCTCCCATGTTATGTGTAGGAGTTTGAGCTAGCTGCGACATCAGATATGATTGTTTTATGTCCTTGTTGCCTATCATGTCAGGTTTTAGATTGAGTAAAAGTGTAATTCTGTTTTGTTTTTTTTTTTATTGTTTTTCGTTGGGTTTTTTTTTTTTTTGCATTGATCTTTTCCCAGTTTTGTGCAATGCTTAGTCCACTAGTTGCTTCGCACTTTATTTGTGACCTCCTGGCTTTTGAGCAGGGACTGTTCTGCCCGATGTGAATGCTGACTGTTTCACTCCAGATGTAAACTCCGGAGATATTTTAATGTCAAAGAAAAGATGAATTCTCTATTTTCCTTTGTAAGCTATATTTTGGCTTGTCTTGTTTTTTATCAGTGAAGATTTTAGGAGATGCAAAACTAGAAAGGGCTTACTCCAGTGCAGCTTTTGCTCTCATGTTGGAAAGGGACGGCACTCCGAATGTACTTCTTGGTCAGCTATTTTAACCCCCCACATGAAAAAATTTAACAGAGTCACAGCTCTGGCAGTGATGCTAGATTGACCTCAGCAGTTAGTTACGATCTCAATAACACTCAGCTGAAACAGTCTGCATTTTAGCTTTGTCTTCACATACTGCCACTACCAGAGTACTGAACAGTGCTGTAGCAAGGTGTCATTTAATGAAGTTTGCTGGGATGCTTCATGGCAGGTTACGTGTTATGGACATGAAGAATGTGAATCAATCAAAATTAAAACACATCAAACAGCTTTTCCCCAGTACAAAGTGTTTTATCTACTAAACATTTCCTGCTGCTGAAAACATCTGCCTGATGGTAAAATAGTAAAAACATTTGGTAAATGTTACTTTTAATACTAAAGAAGAGTTGTTCTTCCACCAGGCTAAAGATTAATTAATAGCCCAACAACATATGTGACCAAGGTATTCAATGCCCCTTTTAATAGATCTGGATTGGTTAATAAAATTAGCCGACAGGAGCAGTAACACTGTTGAGATTTAAATTCATGCTCAGCAGCTAGTGCACCTTTGATTAAAGTCAGTAAATCAAACATTTGTAGTAATTAGGGTAAATGAGGTTAAGCTGAGCTGAAGATTCTGTCTCTCACATGTAGAGTGAGAACTGCATTTTCAGGTAATTTGAGATTTCACAGATGTTTGTTGAGTCAATGACTGAACACTGAAACTTAGAAAGCACTCTCTTTTTTTCAAACTGATTAGAAGAACTCACTTCAAAGTTTTTTTTCTGCATCTTGTAAACCATATATTTTTGACTCATCTGCTGGTTTTAAGTCTGAGACACTACTCAACTGCATTACTTATAGCACGGCTGGTGTTTATGTTATGTAAGAAAGCAGCAAAGCTGAATTTTTGCTCCAACCTAAATAAGCAGACGAGTGACGCTCAAACAGGAGGCTCGTGTTTAAAGGTGTCTCAGGATGAAAGTAAGAGTTGCTGCTCAGTCTTTACTGGTTGTTCCCAAAGTGTTTTAGGTCTGAATAAAATCTCCCTTTAATAACACAGGGTTTCCAAATGACTCTTCAGCTCTATCTGGAAAATACAGTTCAAGTTCCACCTAAAGCTTATAGTGAAAATAGCATTATATCACTGTTGTCCTGTAAATCGTAGTAAAAAATCTGTAGTTCTTTATTTGTTGCCATGTGATTCTCTTTATGTGACCATTTGTTTATAAGATGAAAGAAAACTGTCAATTAAATTGAATGTGGAAGACAGATTCTTCTCTGCACATAGTCTTGATTTTGCAGAATATGCTGATTAAAAAACTGTCCGATGTCATTTTACAACATCACAGCATGTTGCTGTGGACATGCATGGTGTTTAAATCCTGTTGTATATTGTCTTTGCTATTGTTTCTATTTTGTAACCTGTATTTACAAATGCAAAATCTAAAAGATTATTTTGGATATGTGCATGCTTGTGAAATGTTCAGAATGTTGATTTCCACTAAAAGCTGTTGAGTTTGAAAAAAGTCACGTCTGTTACTTAAAATCAAATGTTTGGCCTTATTTGCAGTGTAGCTATTATATAACTTCTGTATATTCGAAGATGCTTTACATGACAAAAATACATTAATCACAGTCTTTTTAGTTCAAAACATTATATCTTTGCACTTGATGCCAAAACATGTTAGCAACTTAAAACTGCTGCTCAAATTAAATGTTTCTTCATTACTGATCAGCTAGTTTTCTATTTTTGTTGATGGGAAACAAAAATCAGTATTTTTGAAAATGCACAATCAGCCATGTAGTTGCAGCAGTCGGTCACATTGCACTCAGCAGAATTTAAATAAATCTAGTTACTGCAAAAAAACAAAACAAAATCCACATTTATTCATTCCTTACAGTTAAACCTTTGCAATAATTGTTTCAAAACTATAAGCTGAAATGTAAATATGCAGCGGACAATATAGCACAATCATGTATAACAGGAATGTCTGTTTGGAAAAAACTAAAAAAATTTGAATAAAAGGGTGTTATTATTAATTTTAAAGAGTTTGCTTTCTGTCAGGGTTGCAAAGTCTAGTTTTTCAGTTTTTATGTCAAAACTAGAGACATTTAAAATGTGCGTGTGAATTTTTTAAATGGTTATGAAGTGTTGATTTTATTTCCCATACTGGTTGTGTGTTACAAAGTGTTGCCAGAATTCCTTGGTTTTGTTTGTTGTCATCAGGCCACCAGCTGGACCTGCTGGGCTCTGTAGGTGTCAAAGTCCTCAGGAAGAGTGTCTGCAGAGAGAAACAACAGGAGGTCAAATCATTGTTAAGTTTAAAGTTTGATTTGCTTGAAGTAAAAATACTCAGCAAGGAGGAAAACTACTGCTGGCATTTAAGACAGCAGTCACAACTGCATTTTGCATTTATATTTAGTGGTTTCCTGCTTGTAAAAAATAAACAGTTTATGCGTCCAAATTTACCAAATTGATCAGAATGTTCTTTTAGTTTTGTGAAACTAAGGAGTAATCTGTAAAGGTAGCTGACTTGCCTTCTTCACTCTTTTTTATAATTTTTCTACAGACTTTATTCTAAGCTTTTGACAACTGTGCAGCTCGAAGTATTCAATTGCTAATTTCTTGAATAATGTTAAAATCTTTATTTTATTTTTTTTTTTAAGTTATAAAATTTTATTTTGTTCCTAGAAGGCAGGAATAATGGGATTTTTGAAATATCTTAAATCAACCAGGCACGCACAGCTGTAAAGCAAAATGTCACGTGTCATGTGGTCACGGTTCCGTTCCTCACATGGAAACTTTAACTCACCATTGCAGCGATAACGCAGGTTGGCCCAGATAATGTTTTCTTGGGAGAAGCAGAAGACTCCCAGTCGACCTCCTCTCATCGTTGCATCTATGATGACGCCTGTGTCCGCCACCATCTGAGGACCCTCGTAGAAACGAACTCTGCCCAGCAACAGAGCGCAGGTAACGATGCACAGCAACAAATGGATTTATGATATGCAGGTTTGTTCATAGACAAGATCATTTAAGATTGGCTGAAAGGTACAGCAGCTTCTCCCTCCCTGTATTTGAGCTCAGCAGTGCTGGGAAGTTAATGTTTACAAGTAACTGTGTGCCTCAATTACCGTATTTTCCGCACTATAAGGCGCACCTAAAAGCCTTTAATTTTCTCAAAAACCGACAGTGCGCCTTAT
>JAQMCX010000045.1:11057796-11136307 GCA_029814765.1 Acanthurus leucopareius | reverse complement strand
CGCCTTATAATGCGGTGCGCCCTATATATGAAAACAGTTTTAAAATAGGCCATTCATCGAAGGTGCGCCTTATAATCTGATGCGCCTTATAGTGCGGAAAATACGGTAATTAAAAGACAAAATATCTTTAACTGTAATCGGTAACGGTGCTGGAAATGTGGCCATATTTTCATGTGAAATCAGTGAAAGGGCTCTCATATGACAGTGCAGTGTAAAACTTGTTTACCAGCAGTGAAAATGCTGTCAACATGGAAATACTCAATGCCAAATCTGAGGAAACATCCACAGGAGGCTCGTGTAAGCTGCAATTAGTCACATTTAGCAAAGGTTTTAAATCAGCTTAAGATGATGATACGAGTAATCAAGAGGTTATCAAATGTAATGAGGTACATGACTTCAATGAAGTGAATGGTTAACTAATTATCTGCACATTACATTTTCAAAATAACCTCTCATCAGTGGTGATTAGCCAGGTAAAATATGGCTGTCAGTGACAGATATATAGTGATTTATTCAGCACACGTGTAGGTCATGTCTGAACACCTGACCGATGGGCTATTCAACCCTATCCATTCCCAAACCACCAGGATGCATTTTCACACATGCATAGAACCAATCAGGTTTTCTGCACAGATCAGGCAGCTACAACCATCAAACTCCAACAAACTCCAAGCACAGAGATAAAAATTGAACTGTAACTGGGTCAGTACCTGATGTAGCCGTCAGCCGGTCGGTGTTGGAGGAACCAGCGGTAAGAGGTCTTGTCTTTCCAGCCAACATTACGAGAATCTTTCCACAGGAGTTTGACCTGCTCGCTCGTGTCACCGGTGTGCCAAAGGGCATTCCTCAGGTTCTCACCTGGACCTGTGTCTGACTTGACAGCCTTTTCAAAACCACAAATGACAAGATGTCTGAGTCTCTGGACCATTCTATTAGATCAAAGATGTGAGGTTTAAATCCAACACCTCCAACACAGCCCCACTTTAATATAAAGCATCATTTATACACTGACATTAACTGCTTTATTAACCAGTAATAGATAAGTTACTGATGCTTTATAGATCAGTTGTAAGTTTGTAAAAGGAACAACTTCAGGGTAACCAGTCCGTAAAAAAAAGTCTCCTCCAGCATATCATATTAGCCCTTAAACCTATTACTGCTTTTGGGAATTCCAACCATGTTTTGTCTGGACCTAAATCCAGAGTAAAAACACAAACAAGCATATTAAAAAATATATATAAAAATATATTAAAAAAAATATTTACAACTGCAGAATTTCTTTCTTAAAGTGAAAATCCTTTTTCAAAGAGTGGTAGATTGAATGGTAGATTAGAGGGAAGATACTTTTGCTTAAAAAAGGTCATGCTGAAAGAGGCTTTTCCTCAACTTGGCAACCCAGAATTTATTCTTCTAAATGACCTACAGCTGATCTATTAAGCATTTATAAATGCTATATTTACCCTTATTTACAGCTTATAAACTCTGTTAATGTGCATAAGATGGGTATAGTGGTGTCAGTATTTGTTATTTCTAAACTGCCCTGTTAAAATGTTTCTGCAGTGGCTCATGTGTTTTTAGTAATTAGCCATGTTTGCAGTAAAAGGGGTTCCTGAGTAAACAAGTGCTTTCCTGTCACATGAGGACCTGAAAACCAGCTAACATTTTAAAACATGCATATATCTAAGCATAAACATTATTTTTGTCTACAATTGCTGGAAGTTTGGACTACCTTTAGTTGGATGCCTGGTTCTGCAACAGCTCTGAATGGGTTTGCCTGCCAGTAGATCTGCTCAACCTGCTTCCACATCACCACATAGAAACTGGAGCTGTCCTGATACCCGAAGATAAATCCTGCATAGTCATCGTCCGTTACCGTGTTTACATGAAACGTGCCTTCAAAATCCACGCCACTGAAGGCAGTGTAACCTGATGGAGACATTTTTGCAGGATGAGAGTTTTTCTTTGTGTTCTGATGTGGGGCTGGAGTCAGTAGAAAAAGTTAAATTGTCACTTTAAGATTTTTCTTTAGAATTTAATTTTTTTGAATAAAATTATTTGCTTTCTTGCAGAGCATTAGCTGAGAAGATTGATGTCACTCTCAAATATGAAGATACAGCCATTAGTCAGTAAGTTAGCCATAAAGAATCGAAACAGCTGGCAAACAAATGTCAACTTCAGAGGTGCTAGAAGGCAGATTTTGTTAGCTTAAGTGTTAGCTAAGTGTAGTCACTTTTCCCTTTATTTCAATTGTCATGTGTCCCCTACAGGTCATCCTCAGGTTAATGTCCACAGAAAGTAAAAGAGGGATTAAATAAATGATGCTCTTACCAACAGCCAACCCAGGATCACTGTTCATAGTCTGGACTATCTCTCTTCCCTGCACAAACAAGAGTTGAATTAAAAGAAAGTCAACTAAAATGTTCAGTTTTTTTAGACACAAAACAAGTCACCTTACCTGGTTTAGCACCACCCAGTTGGGATCAATCTGTGCATCTCCTTCTGGATCTAAAACAACAGTCTGGTACTCCCTGAAGTCAGTAAGAGTGACCTCGGCATTTTCTGGACAAACATCGATAGTGTCGACAATAGTGTCGTTGTCAAAGTCCTTCTCACATACATTACCCACACCATCACCTGGGAAGAGACAAAATCGTAGAAGAACAGAATTTTTTCTTTATTAATGAACAGAAAAATAGAAAATAATTTCTGCTGGGGTGAGTCAGGGGCCTTTCCCACCATTAGAGTCCTCCTGCAGAGGGTTTGGGACCAGACGGCAGTTGTCAGGACCAGGTGGCAGCAGGTCTGGGATGCCGTCATTATCATCATCATCATCACACTCGTCTCCCTTCCCATCCTTATCTGTATCCAGCTGGGAGCTGTTGATGACAGCTGGACAGTTGTCCCGAGAGTCTTGGTGACCGTCACCATCACTGGATGGGAGAGACATTCAGTAACGTGTAAACATTTTGGTCTCCAGCAGAGTCATTGCACAGATCATTAGGAATAAATTGATGTAATATGTTTGATGAGGTCACACAATACCTGTCCTTGTTAGTGTCACAGGGGTCTCCAATTAAGTCATTGTCCATGTCCGTCTAAGTAAATGAAATTAATTTTTGTAAAATTGGATAAAGTATCTGTGGCGCATTTTGCATTACAACTGATTAAATTCCTAGCTTAGCAAAAGAAAAAAAAGCCTGAAACTCCATTACTGTTTAGTTGTTTTTTGCTGTTAAAGACCCTAAAAACTGCTTTCTCAGTTAATGTGTCCTTTTTTACAAAAGATTTCTGTATAAGTGTACTTTGGAGTACACAATTTTCGAGAAGCGTAAAGAAAAATTTTGAGATATTTGTCTTTATTACTAAGCCAATGTCATTCAAATCAGATCAAACCACCACACCCACACAGTCCAAATTAGTCAAATGTTTGACCGTTAAACTGTAAAAAAAACCTTTCTTCGATTTTTGTAGATTTAGGGTACTTTATTAATATTTTAACACCAATAACAGTACAGTTAGGCTAAATATGTGGTCAAATGCACTTCAGAACATATGAACCAATCACAACTAATGGGTGACAATATATATTGTTAATGGTGCTCAAATATTATATAAAGCACCTTTAAGTCATTAGTATTGGTCCAAGAGATGTACTTTGGCTGACCAGAGCTATCAATCAAATTTACTCAAATATGACTTAATGATCTATAGGTGACATTTTTGCTTGCAGATATGTCGATAGGAAATTTGTAACCAGTAGAAAAAGCTTTCTGACCTGCTCAGGGTTTGGAATGTAAGGACAGCTATCGCAGGCATCTCCCACTTTGTCTCCATCACGATCTTTCTGGTCAGCGTTGGGAACCCTTTTGCAGTTATCCAGGTGATTTGGGATACCTGAGATCAAAGTCAGCATCAATCATATCATGTTACTGCTTGGTTAGCTTGAATTTTAAGTTTAGGGTTGGTTATCTTTTCCCAACTGTCTGATTCTAAAATCCAACATAAGGGAATGTTATAGTTGAAATTTTCTGACCGGGAACTCTGGAACACCACTATGATTGATCAGAATTTGCAGCTTTTGACCTTTAATCTACTTTGAAATTCATTAGCTGTATACCATTCAAAACTCAAATCCATGTGTGTGTCAAGAACATGCCATATACGAACCATCCCCGTCAATGTCTTCATCACACTCATCACCATACTGGTCCACATCTGTGTCTTTCTGATCATTGTTTTTGACAGCTCGGCAGTTGTCGCAGGCATCACCATAGTCATCCTCATCGATGTTCCTCTGGTCCACGTTAGGTACCAGCACACAGTTATCCTATCAAGAATATGTTTCAGTCAGTGCACGTGAAAGACATCAGCTTTTCATTAATTTTTAAGGTTGCCAAATGATTTTTATCTCCTATCACTGTCTCTTATCCATGAACCTGTGTGTTGAGAATCCCATCTCCATCTGCATCCTCATCACAGGCATCTCCAATTCCATCTTTATCTGCATCCTCTTGACCAGAGTTTGGCACAGTGAGACAGTTATCCTGAAAAGAAACCACCCAAACTCACTCTCAAGGAAAACTCAAATCTGATCCAAGGAAAGCTAATACCATCAAACCCCCAACCATTGCCTTAAAAAAACATCAGTCAGCTTCTGAAAAAGTATCAACAAATTTAACTAATACATTTAACACATATCACAACACACACTAGTTATAACCACATCTACATAAACCCTATAAGTATTTTTTCTTTGCAGATGACTAAATCATTTATTTGTTTAAGCTTCTGTTTTTGTGTTACTAATTTTTTAAGACTTCTTCATGGATATTACTCACCTTGTCACAGTTCCTCTCAGGACAGTTCAGTTTCTCATCAGGGAAACCATCGATATCAATGTCAGGGCCACAGATGTAGCCATTGCCAGCCCATCCGACTCCACACTGTGAGGAAGGATTATGTTTTATGTACTGTACAGACTGTTTTTCTTGGCCCTGTTGTGTATTGCATACAGATTACCTTAAGTGCTCAAGCAGACCTTTGATTTTATAATATTTGGCACACTTACACAAAGTTATTTATTTCAGAATTGATCCAAAAATATATATGACTAATGTGTTTAGCAGCTTTGTAAAAACTCTACACACATCTTCTGTACTTAAAGTGTGGCACTAAACAGAGTATAAACATTTGAGCATTTAGGTTTGTCACAAGCAATGGATAGTGATAGACAAGATCTCTTTTCAAGATGTTTTCTTTTTTATGTTAAAGTAATTTTTTATGTTAAGAAAACACACAAGTTTAGCCTCCAATTTTCATTACTACCCATAAAAAAATTTACCCTGCACAGAGAAACTATTGAATCACATCCTAAATATGTGTATAATGGAAATTTTTACATCATAAAATCATTAAAGATATAAATCCTTCACCTGACACTCGATTGTACCCTCTCGATGGACAATGCATTCAGCACTGGCATGGCAGGGGTTGGGCTGGCCATTACCACAGGCTCTCTCTAGTTTACAGCCACGTCGCTGGTCCCCCACGTAGCCGGTCTTACAGGGACCACACCTGAATGAGCCCTAAGGACTCACAGAGGAAGCAGACCCATCATATCACTGAAAAGGGCTGGAATCAGTCTTTGTTTCTGTGGTTTACAGTAAGATTGTTGCAACAGAACTTCCAAATTGTAAAACTCAAAGTGTGCTAAAGTCATTTGTATAAGCCACAATGTTTGCAGCACTGTTCCTGCAAAGATAACAGCCAGTAATTTATCTTGAGTCATGTTTTTACTCACAGGGGTGTTCATGCAGACAGAGTTCACCACACAGCCTCCATTGTTGGTGCTCTCACACTCGTTGATATCTTTGCACACCTTGAGGCAGAAAGAAATGGGATTTCACATTGGGACAAAAAACCAAAGGCAAGGAAAAATGGAATGTAGCAGAGTGAAGTCCTGTATTTAGTATCTATGTGGTGCTGAAGCAGAGCAGTGCGAGCTGTTTGATCCTCTGTATATACAGTGCAGAGTGAGGAGGTGTTACTGAGGAATGTAGAAAGGAGGTGGTGAGAAGCAAAGGTAAACATGCTGAGGTACAACAAGGACAGTTTCTTCAAAAACTGTCCACAGTCTCAAAAAGGGGAGAAAAAGAGTAGAATATTTTTGTTAATCAAGAATCTTTTTACTTTAACATTGCTTTTTAAAATTAATTTACATAAGCAATTACTGCAGGTGACTGATTAATTGTAATATTGAGTCATAATTTTATTATCAAAAACGTGTCTTTTTTCAGTGTTATAATTATTTAGCGACACTGTTATGGTTATTTAAATGTGCCATTGAATACTAGTATAACAGAACTATTGCCACTGCTACTATCAATGCTTCAAATTAAGTAACAATTTTAATTTATTATTCCTAATAAAAAAGGCTAAACTTAGTGCTTTCTTAGCCTTTGCAAAGTCACTTAAGAAGGTGGTGGGACAAAAACTTCAGAGAAAGCTAGAAAAGGAACATAAGTTTTAGAAAAGGTTTTCACGGATGTATGTTTTCAATTTTAAAACAGATTCTCACATTTTGTTTTCTCTTTTTGTTCTAATATTGAGAGTAGATGTAGAGGATCTAATCAGTGTGAGTTGACTGACGTTTACCTGTTTGTTAGCAGTGGCGTAGGCGAGGCCGACGCCTTGGACCTGAGGACCGGTGTATCCCGCAGGACAGGAACCACAGCGGAAGCCTGGGGACGTGTTTATGCAGCGCACGCCCATGTGACATGGCTTTACGGTACACTGTTTACAACCAAGACAAAAAAACACACATCAAGACATTCATCCAAGACCTATTACTCACTTTATATGTTTTAGCTTTTGTTAACATGTGGGAGTGAAGTAATCAAAAGCTAATTAGTTTTAATATTAAATCACTGTAGGACCACTCATGGGTTTCATTTATTCAGGTTGATCAAACATCTGGTTCATCTTGGGCAGACCAATGCTTTTAATTACATGAGGTGATTGAGCTACTTCAACCAATGAGAAAGTAAATGGCAAATTCTCCCAGCAGGTGTAACAAACCTAATTATATAGATGAATTTTGTACTCTCCTGGGTTATTATCTGAAACTAAAATGAAAATAGGCAGCGAAAATACAAATAGATGAACAAATAAACTAAAACTCCAGAAAAAAACAGAACTAAAATAATACCAGTGAAAACCAAAAAAATGTATTGGGGTTTTTTTAGGGTTTTTTGCTATAAATTATGAGGTTAATTTATTGTCAATTTGCAAAAAAAAAGTTGTAGACCCTTCATTCTTCATATTCACAGTATATGTAAAAATAATTAAATTATAAGCACAGTTTAGGGGCAAATTTTGTACATGCATTTTCATTGTAGTCACATACTTCTGACACATTTTACATTACCCTGACAAAAAACACATTGTATGTGACTTAAAGCTAAAAGTAAACTTTTTTTGAAAACCCTAAACTGTACAAAAAATACTGAAAACACTCTGAAAACAAACTCAAACTGCAGCTGAAGTTTCTGTCTGTCTCACTAAATGAACTGAAACTAATGTGAAACCTACACAGACTTAAAAAAAACACAGCCATGTCACTAGTTCCACCTGTGCAGTGGCAACATTAGGTGTTATATTTAATTGTGTTGTACTGTTGTATTATTGTACAGTTTTATTGTTTTGTCAGCATGTCACTATGTACCTCATCCACATCGGTGCAGTGAGTACCGTTGCCCTCCATGCCGTCAGGACAGGGTCCACACTTGATACCTTGTGGGGTCTCCATACACTTCACTCCAGGGTGGCAGGGGTTTGGCACACAGGAGGGGCGGGGCTGCAATCCTCCCATCCCTGAAGAGAGAGGAGGTCAACTCTCATCTGTTTTTTGCGGATTGAACTGTCTTTTGACATGGTTGGGTCTACTGATTCATCCAGTCATCCTTACATGATGATATGACTGGCTGGCAACTTACCACAGGCTTCACACTCCATCACTGTGTTCTTCAGGAATACTATCTCTTTTATCTGAAAAATTCAATAAAGCAAATATTGACTGTTCATTTCCCTTTTTTTTTAAACATAATCAAACTGAATCTAATCTACAGCCTTGTTTCATCAAAATGGATATCTACTCATTCCTTAAATAGCTACTCGTATTTGAGTTACATTAATTTTGAAAGCATTTTTGGTTAAAGATATTTACCAATAAAAAAAACCCATAATTAATAAGAACTTAGTAGTTACATATTAATCAGATATACATAATTTTTCAGTCATGCTCTGCTACACAAAATCCAGATAATCAGCAAGTTTAATGTGTTTTTACTTGTTGTTTGAGAAGCTCTTTAATCTCAGCCAACGCAAGGTTTGTCATTTTAATCTGACTGATGATTTCTCCATCTGAAAAGAAAAAAACACACAACATCCATTTCAAGAAGTATATAACGCAGCCACAGGTAAAGTAAAAGGCACAATATTTCTCTCGAAACTGTAATAAATTAGATGTAGAAAGAAGTAGAAAATGCTCAAAATGCTAAATAAAGAGAAAATATCCCAAACTTACACTTTAGTAAGCTACATAAACTATATACTTTTATATACCTTCCACCAGTCTTATTAACTGCAGGCTGCTGTGGCTCTTAATAAGTAAAAATAAAAAGACTAAAAGTCATCACATTTTAGAATAATTTTAATAATTAAATAATTAAATAAATAATAAATAAATAAAATAATTAAATAATTTTAAAATATAACAGTTTCTCATAAATTGTTTAGGAATGTTGTTTGACTCAACAATATGTCCTGCATCAAATAAAAACCATAATTTTAGAGCAGATTAGAAATACAACCTTTAAGTGAGAGGCACTAATGAGCCCAGACTATGTGTTTGTGTATGTGTGTGTGTGTGTGTGTGTGTGTGTGAACTATCCAAAGCTGAAACAAATAGAAATAAAAAAATTTCCACATCTTTTTAACAAGCTCATCAGTTTTCCTGTCCTTCTGGGACCAGCAGCTCACTGGGGGGCAAATTTCCTCCACTGCCCGTCACAAACCAAAGTCCATACCTGACATTCCTCAGTCACCACTGGCCACATCTGTATCCACTGCCCACGCATTCACTGGAGTCTAAGATGTTTTGATTGCAGCTGTAAAATTGATTTTCCAGATATGGAATGATACAAGATTTTCTGGAAGATGCATTTTTCAAGCTTTCGGAAACAAAACTCTGCGGGCATCTTTATAGTTCTACAGTGTAATACAGCAAATGTTGATCTGGATTTTCAGTGCAGGCTGTTTTCTTTCAAATATCTGTCAACTATCCAAAAACAACGAAACAGCATGAAATGCTAAGAAGACTGTCTTTAAAAAAAAGTCTGTGTAAACATTTATGTTTCGTCATGTTTGCAGACTTCCTCTCTCACTCCGACTGGTGTGGCTTTGGAAATGAGTGACAGGAGGAAACACACCTTTATAAAATGAAAGATTTCTTTGAGTTTGAAGATTGTTTGAAACATTTAAGATGTAGGCCCACAAATCAACTATGTACATAACAGATTTTGTCATTTTAGACATTTTAATGTGTAGATGTCACATATTTAAAGTTTAAATCTGCAATACCTGTTTATTGGCCACATAGAGAGAGTAAACCAAGTTGTGAACACAACATATGCACCTATGTGCACCACCAAAGTCTCTGCCTTTTTCTCTCTGCTGTGTGATACTGAGTGAGCACTGCACAGTCTGTTAGAGGGCCTGTTTTTTTTCATGATGAGCTGAAGCTCACTTTAAAGCCACAATTTGGGGGATAATTCTCTGTATAATTGATCACTTTCACATTGTTATTATGAAAATACTGATTCATTTTTTACCTTTTTTTCACAAACAACAGATTCTCTGAATATCAGATTTATGATTCTTATTTCAAAGCAGGTTTACATTTCTAGGTGCGGTCGGATCCTGAAGCAACATGCTGCTTGTATTAATTGACCAAATGACCCCCCACCATCCCTCCAACCACCCCACCTTTCCTCCCCACCAAGGAGCTGCTGTACAAGGTCAGAAATCTCCTGAGCGTGAAGCGCAGGAAATGTGGTCTTCCCATTAGCAGAAACCCTGTTTACTGAATGGATTCAACAGCACAAAGAAAGGACACTGGAAATAAATCATTCCGCAGCTAATAGAAACATTAAGTGAGACTTTTTTTACTACAGAGAGCTCACAGTGGTTGTTTCTCCTCATTGTGCACAAGAATAATTATATGCTCATAAAAGGTAGAAAACTCCTCCTCAACAAGTCATACACTTATTTACATTATGAGACACTGAGGAAACAAAAGGGGAAAATGAAAAAAAAAAACTTTTTCACACCAAAAAATTTTGAGATTTTTAAACCTCTGAAACATTTGTTCTCTTGCTGTTTTTCAATTTTCACAAACTCATATATATGCCATATATATGTGTACAGAGTTATGTTATTAATGGATTGAATTGTGTTTGACCACATACATATGATTGTTTGGAGAAATTTTCCAGAACTGACATTAAACATAGTGTAGATGTAGAAAACTTAATTTTATCAGTCCATCTCCAGCAAACATCTAACTTCTCAAAAGAGATCAATCAAGTGTAGTTTTATTTTTTGGTACCTGCACAACCCAAAGCAAAGCCTCCAGAGTAGAAAAGAGTTTCCTCACCTCTCTGTCCCGCTGCAGTGTGTCCTCCCATGCAGAGCACACAGGTCAGCACCACAAACCACAGCATGGTTGACTCTGTGCTACGGATGCTACTGTTCAGCTACCGCAGCGTCGTCTCTTCCCTCTCCTCTGCCTTCAGCACGTACTCACACTCCTCCTGCAAACCTTCCAGCAGTCTTTTCTCCCCTCGCTTTGGTTGTTATACCCCTCTCATCCTCCCCCCGCCTGGCTCACATCCCTGTTCTTTCTCCTAAAAACTCCTCTGCAAACCACTATTTCTGGACGTCCATGAGACGGGAATAGGAGTTTGATTGTGCAACACAACACCCCCACATAAAACACATGCATCAACCTCTGCTTTCTCTCTCAGTGATGGTGTTTCATTTTAAAACAATATTTTTTGTTGATGTAAGTTGATATTAAAGTAACAAAGTTTCATTTTTTGACCAAATGGGCCATTTATGGTTCTTTTTTTGACAGTTTTTATTCTATATTAACATGCTGACATGAATGTCTAAATTAACTTGCTTAGGATCCTTTTAATTGTTTGCTAATAAAAAAGTAAACAGTCTCTGTTTTTTTTACTTTATCATCATCAACATCTTCGTCTTCATATTTTAACTGCAGGAGGAATTTGTGTTCCTTTGCATATTGTGTCCAACAGCAGACAAGATAATGCTTGCTAGATCAGTTCAAGTTTCAAATTATCAGTAAAATACCATTTTAAGAGGAAATTTAATAACTCAAGTAAAACATGACTTTCTAATATTTTTGAAGTATTTTTTAGTTTAACATTATTAAACATTTGTTTAACATTATATTTCCAAAACTGTCAGGAACCAAACAGTTAAGTTCAGTTGCCTGATTATCAGTAAACCTGTAAAAGGTAACGATGTTTCCAATTTACTAGCATCTGGCATCTAAATTAATTAACACACAAAAAGCAAAATTCACTTTTTACATGAAATCAGAAAATAGGCCTCAGATCCAGTCCAGATTTAACAAGAAACCCATGTTTACAGGTTTATGATATTGTGTGTGTGTGTGTGTGTGTCTATGTGTGTGTGTGTCTGTGTGTGTGAGAGTAATGTGATCAGCAGATGTTGCTTACATTCCTGGCAGTGAAAGTTTGGGGTTTTTTGTCCAAATCACCTTGATAAACTCCCAGCACTTCCTCTTTCTCCCTCCCCGCCTGCAGGAGCAGAGGAGCCAGAGGAGCAGGGAGGTCTCACTCTGAGAAAAACTGGTCTGAAAAAACAATACAGCAGCTTGTTTCTGTCATCATTCTGGAGACCTGGATCTTTTGCTCTTAAATGGAATAAATAGCAACATATGTGTGAAAATGAATATTAATAAGAGAGTAAAGTCAGTGAATTATTAAAAATTTAATTGGCTCAATAATGTGTTGAATCAAAGAATGAAATGAGCCCATAATGAATCTGGGCCCCTAAAATACAGTTTCTTCTCTTCTGACCTCTTTCAGTAGCTTTAAGGTTGTTAAAATGATCTTTTTTCACACTGTCTATCAGTGTCAGATATAATCATCTTCATCAGCGTGTTCATTACAACCCAGTGAGGCTTGTATTGATTTTTTTTTTTTGAGTTTTTGATTGTCGATTGAAGTTTCCCTTCCAGTGATACAAAAGACAGTTCTATTTCAGGGAAAAAACTCTTCTTTTAAGCGTAAACAGTTTTTAAAAGATTGACAGCACACGTCCGCTTTGTTTCTGTCACATGCACAACTCCCAAAATTGAGCGATGCAAGCCAGTTTTTGTGTGGCTCTGTTTCAGCTGTCTCATCTGCATCTTCTGCAGAATTTACCAACTTTTCTCTGTTCTACGAAAGTTTTATGTCACACTGAAACCTGAAACCAAAGTCAACAAAGAGGATAAAATAAAGCTTTGGTCTGCATTTTGTGTGCTGCTGAGCTGAGTGCAGCCAGGTGATGTTTTACTCCCTGATCTTCTCTGCTGCTGTGAGGAATGTTAAGGTTAAAGGTCGAGTGTAAGAACCTCCTGCAAAGTTCATTAGTGATGCTTTATTGCCTGTGCTACAAGAGTTTGTCAGCTCTTCAGGGGGTGTTCAGGTTTCTAAGGACGTGACCTCAGGTTGACCTCAGACCTTTCCTGTTACCTTCCAACAGCCTCCAAGTTACATAACAGAAGGTTTAAGAAGACTTACATCCCCCTCGACTGCCAGCCAACCCCTGAACCAGAGCGGTTTTTCTTGATTTGTCAAGAAAAAACTTAAAAACTGGTCTAAGCTTGAAAACAGGCATTCAGATATTTACTTTTATCAAGGATGTAAAAGCTGTTGTAATGCTGTGATATATACACCATCATACTTACTGCTTTATCCAACACCAGACCTAAACTAGAGTGGAGATACACTTAAAACTTTCTTGTGAGCAACTATTACTGCTGAGCAGTCAGCATACAAATAAATGTCAATTTGAGAGAGGAAAATTAACAACCAGCGTAGTGTTTCTCTAGTTTTTATTTAAAGACATGAAGTTGTTGTCATCTGAATGTAAAAAGCAGTAAAGTTCTTACACATAATGCTTTATTCACATTTGAATTTCTGATTGAGTCAGATGAATTTACTGTTTACTGTTTCTTTCTGAACTGAAATAAGGTTTGGTGGGCTTTAAGAAAACCACCGACACCCGTTAACACAACTACTGATGTGGAGCAGACGGCCATGCAGCTCCCACATGTGGATCACCACACAGTGTTGAGAACAGATGCAGATGTTCACAAACACATAAATAAATAGGTTTGAAATGTCCGGGTCGAGTTGAAGTGTGTATCATTTGCCGTGGTATTTACAGAGTCCTTGCGCTGTATGAAATGCAGAAAGCACCATTTTGCTCTAATAGAAAGGGTCTCATTTGGTAAAACATCAAACTGCCCCTTTCCCTGAAAAGGAATGGGAAGTCCCACCATGTGGCGGCCATGATGGGGGCGAGTCAGATGCAGTTTCACTAAAACAGAGCAGTCCTCTACTCGGCCTTCTTGACCTTCCTCTTGCGGGAGCCTTCGCTCAGCTCCTCCTTGGTTTTGAGAGGTGAAGATGGGGCAGCAGCAGGAGCATGATGGTGGTCTTCCTCAGATCCGCCAAGAGGGGATCCAAACAGCAAGTGGCAAACCCAAGATTCAATGAGGGCGAAGGGGGAGCCGTGAGAGTGCCGGGCGGTCATCACCACCTGAAAGAAGATGGTGTTAATCAGAGGAGATCAGTCTGAGTTTTGATAACTATTCATGAGCTTCAGTGATAACAGCAGGTCACAAACTAGGCACATAGACTGGTGGTAGTGTGGTGAAATGTTGGCATTTTTTGGGTTAATAAAATTTGTTATTAATAGATGTATGGGAATCATAGAATTCAGCGTTTTCAGAGCTTGACTCATACCAGGGACAAAAATTCTGGATATATCTGCCATTTGACTGATCTTTTGCTACTGTTTTTCATCAATGTAGCTAGTTTGCTGAGCAGAATGATTACACTCATAAATCTCATCTACAAAGCTGTGATTTTTCATCTGTTTCTCCAACTGACACTGGCAGCTTTACATTAGCAAAACAAAAACCTTTAAAATTCCTAAACAAATCAGATATATGGTCTGGATACAGGTTATAGTTGAGCATGAGATACAAAAAAATGGAGATGCTCATTGCTCCATAGAGAATAACATTGGTCAAGGTGCTTCAAACAACAAAACAACAGTTTTGGCAACAAAACAAATGAGTCAGAAGTTTGCAGAGGATAAAGTCTGAATATTACCTCCTGCCAACATGTCCTAAGTACAAATAGCAACTCCTATGACAGTAAGTCTGAGAGAGAATTTCATTTTAATTCTTTAAAACTATATTAAATCAATGTGTGTCTCTCCAGATCTTATCCACTTAATACCTATAACATGTGACAAAAAAGAAAGGGGTCTGTTTCACCTCTGCTTTATGATCTTTTCCAGTGGAAGAGAGCAGTACAATAGTCAGGACAGAATTTAAAAATCAATGCTGTCAACTACATTTCACACAGCAGCAGAACAGATTTTACCTTGCTCGTGGCCATGAAGAGGGTGAAGACGAGGATGAGGGTGCTCTTTGACATTGGCAGCCAGTGAGACTCCTGCAGGGTGAAGAGAATGGCTCCATACAGACTAGCTTTGGTTGGGCTGCAAAGACGAAAGACAAAAACTGTCAGTAAAACGTGTGACTGTGACCGTGGCAGGGATCAAAATAACAATGAGAAGAAGAAAAAAGATTTTTGCATTTTCATTTATATTAAATCTTTAATTAAATGCTTTGATTGAAGCTAGAATATTCCTCCGTAGTTTGAACAAGTTGTCTGCTTATCAAAATCTTTAGTTTAAAGTTCATTATGCATAAATATAATTTTTCTATTTTAGGGGAAAAGAGATTTTTATACAACAGTGATTTTGTGTAAGTTTGCTGCAGCACAGTCTATTAAAGTGCCTTTTGAGGTGCCACCACTAGGGGGCACTAAAGTCTGAAAATTTAAAGTCCTGCACAGTGACATTAACAAACCTGCTGTGTTTGTCAAAGAGGCGGGCCATGTTTTGTGTTCAACCTCATTCACAACGACCTTTAAGTCGTAGTTTTGTCTCTGGGGTTTGGTTGAAACAGCTACACGCTTGTGAAGGCAGTGATGGGCATGTTTCCCCATCAGCAGCGGGAAACACAGACTTACAATGACATGTTGAGGATCTCGTTGGTGTCGGGCCTCCACACACCGCGCAGCAGCTGCTCAAAATTGGAAATGAGAGCCACTCCAGACCCTGCAAGGATAAAAATAGACAGAAGAAAAAATGAGGAGGAAAAAAAGTCTGTGTCTCATGTGCCTGCCCTTATCTGGCTTCAGCTTCTCTCTCATTTTCAAAATAGATGGCTTCAGGGCTTCATTACTGAAGCAGAAACAGCTGGGGGCAAGACAAGGAAAATAATTTTTTTTTTTATTGTATCTGTACTTTTGAAAAGTTTTACAGTAGAAGCACAGATGAAATATGTGGTTTAGATTGTGCAAGAATCTGGCATGCTTGATCTTAAAATAACAGATAAACTTAACTACATGATTTCTGAATTCAAACACTTTTACTCTCCCTCAACTTTTATTATATCAAGAAGTCAAACTAAGCCAAACAAACTTAATAGATAACATTTATTATAGAGACATAATACAACTCAGTGATCAATTATCCTTTGTAATCTGGTTTCTCTGAGTGGCCGGATCACTCTGAACACAGGAACTGTCTTACTTTAACCTGAATGAACAACACATGTGCACATTCTCATGCACATGTGTCGTCCATTCAGGTTTAAATGCAGCAGCTGTGTAGATTCCTGGTATCTCTGTCACTCACTGTATGCAGCTGTCAACACAGAGAGCTGCTGGGATGAAAACTGCACGCTCATAAACTTTAAATATAAACATGTATACAAAGACCTATTTTGAAGCTAAAGGATTGGTTGATCATGTAGTGGACTGACAGAAAAATGATCTTTATCAAATTCACCTCAGGCCTTTTTTCAGGCAATAATGCTGGTAGTTTCAGCTTCTAGATTGTGAAGATTTTCCATTTTGTCTGAGGTGAGAATAAATTGAGTATCTCTGGGTTTTGAACCATCAGACAAAACAAGTTTAATCATGCTGGACTTTAGGACAATGTAATGAGGCATTTTTCACAATTTCTTTGATATTTCATCAACCGAATGATAAATCAAATAACTGAGAAAATGACAGGCATATTAATCTAAAATAAATCATTAGTTGCAGGCCTACTTTCTTTCATTTAAAGTAGCATATGTTTGTACAAAAAGGAGCAATCTAAATATACAATATAATATAATATACAATATAATGTATTCTACTTAATATATAATCTGGCCTGACACATTTACAACAGTGAATGGGGGTAAAAAAATTGCAAGACACTGACCTTTGACATATCCAACAATGATCATGATGAAAAAACCATGGTGGTAGGCGTGATGGGCGTGGTGAACACCGGCAGCGATCTTACGAGCGCGCACGACTTCTTTCATGGCGACCAACACCAGCTTGACGGGCAGGAAAGCCACACATTTATAGAAGAGGTTCAGTGGGCAGTAAAAGATGAGGTACCTGTGGATAATAAGATGTTAGAGTGAGGAGAGTGGTGGTAAAAATTATTCATTATTCAGCTTAAATGGTCACATACATCCCCCACTTAGTCTTCATTGTGTCTGACTGTAAGTTTTGCTTGTCAAGAAATCCACTGCTTAGGTTTCTGTTTTCATTCCTCAACATCCAATTTAAAATGATGAGTTAGTTAATTAGATTTATTTTTCCCGCTTACTGTATTTGAAATTTAGTTGCAGTGTATTCCATTCATATGTAAAAACCCTTAGAATTGCATCTGTGTTTAAATGCTGCTCAAGTAATTTCACTTTTGCTTGAAAAGTGTTCAATGAAAACTGGTGTCACTGTCTGTAAAGAATCCTGGGTGACTGGGAAATTTTTTCTTAAAAGACGTGATGCTCTTGAGATTCTTTAGGTAATGTTGAGCCCAAACCAAATTCCATTCACTAATTATGATATTTAAAACCTTAAAAACAGAACTGTCTGCAGACACAATTTGGGATGCATGGAGGAAAAGTTTTATGAGAATTGTCTGAACTTATTCTTGTTCATTTCTCTGTGAGAAGCAGGGAAAGGCATATCTAGTCTTTTTAAGGGAAAGACCTTAAAATAATGACTGTCAGGGGATCATTTGATCACACATTCAGTTTCAAAAGTTTAATGAAAAGCATGAATAATAAAAGCAGATCTGACAGCTCCATACATGTGACCTTAAAACAGAATCTCTTCCACTTTGAAGGGTGACGTCTTGCTGACAAGTTTTCTCACCAGACAGCTGAGGCCAGCAGGATGTGGCTGTTGTGTTGGAAATAGTCGATGGGGCTGCTCCCAAGCATGATGTCTGCCAAGATGTAACTACTAAAGCAGTAGAGCATGGCGCAGAGCCAGGAGGCCACGGGACTTCTGCGAGAAACCTCCACCGAGCCTGCAACACAGAGGACGGGCGGTCAGGGACAACATGGAAAAAAAGCATATTTTCCTTGCCTTTGGAAGCAGGATTGTGTCCCTAACTGATTCAGTGTTTTTTTCCATCATTAAAGGTAGTCTGTGCAGCATTTTAACAGCAAGATTTCTTTACAGAGGCCAGATTAGTTCTCAGTACTGAATGTACAGGGCACAGGTTGTTTAGGAGTGTATGGTGGTGTGATGAATGTTGACTAAACTGTTTTCATACCAGGAGTTGAACTCAGGCCGCCTAAGTTAAAACCAGGACCTTAACCACTAAAACATATGGGGCCCTGCATTAAAAACACTGTTAAACAACATTATGTTAGTTTAAATAAGGATTTGTATGGTATTTGGTGCTAAGATGTTACAAATAGAACCTTTACTCAAACAGTTACTTTTATTTGTTTACACAACAATGTATGAAATGATTAATTGCAGGTAAATAATTCAAATAAGAAAAAAAAACACTTAAAAAAACTATTAGGTTAGTTAAAGTTTGTGCATTATAGTTTGGTTTTGGAGGAGTGTCGTAAAACAATTGATTTTAAATAATGTTTTCATCCATAACAAAGCAAGCCTTTAATTAGTACCTTTGATGGGACATTAAATTTGATAGTGACTTATTCTTAAATGGTTGTGCAAAAACACTGCTATTCCACTTTATCATATGTTTTCTAAATGTTTCCACAGAAACTTCTTTTGTAATCAATGTTATTTTTTGGTAACCACAAAAAAACAGACAGAAAAGCTCCATTACTGTTTCAAAAACTTTCTGAGTTCCTACAGAGCAGATCTGTTAGTGATGACCTTCAGAAACCTTTATCAGCTGCACCCTTGTGTCTTCGTGCGCTGTATCTTTGTCCACGCCCAGTTGGCTAATTCAGTTCACGCCCTGATAATCCTCCTTTTTATCATAACCTAATATTGACTCAGGACATCTTCAGTCATTTATAAGCTAACAGTTACCGACTCAAAGAATAACCGCGTCTTTGAAGTAAACAGATAAAACAGACAGCTCTTTATTTATATTTCATAAACTGATTGTATGTTTTACATGTGATGATGCGGTTTTTGTTTTTCTTTTGATGACATGTTGTAAATTAAACATCTATTATATTTATGTCAATACATTCTATGTGACAAAAGTCCATGTAAAAATGTCATAAGATGACATTCATAGCATAGAGGTATACACTTATTCTCTGATTGGCTCAGGTTTCAGATCTTTTATAATCGTTCACGGCAGGTTGGTCTCAGTCTCAATGAGTCTCCCAGGCGTCATAGTCTGAATGTGAGCATTTCCCTTAACCCCCATTAAAGGGTTTTTTCAGGAAAAGTACTTTCTCCTTATATGAGCAAAAAGTCTTTAGATAAAAGTTGTCATGTACTTTAATGATCATAAAGCACCCAGAGGGACATTTATTATAACCAGTAATATAGTTTAAATAGTAAATAGTTTTATAGTAACTATAGTGACAGAAACGTATTAGAATAAAACTTGAGAAACACTTATCATATAAAGGAAATACTTATGTGAAGTACAAGTACCCCAAAAATGCATTCTGGAACAGTTCTTGAACAAATATACTAAGTAAATGGTGCTGTGAACAGAGTGCAGCTGCTTCACTGCACAAATCTCCAACAACAGGTGGGTGAGGGTGTCGTGGTGGGACAGGCGCTCAGTTTGAAAGCAATCTGATCCTGAGAAATGCCACCCTATAAATATACTCGGCTCAACTGCTTCTCTTGCCTTGAAACTGTCAGGCTCGTCTTAACCTTCGACCCCTACACTTGTCTCTCCTCCCCCCGCCCATGGTGATCCCCAATACTCATTCATGTGTTCCTCTCAGATGTAAAACTAGGACTCTGCACTCAGACACATGAGGGGAATGGTGAGACATTTGACTGTAAAATATACTGAGACATGAAGTCAGATACGGTTACAGTCATCAAGTCATCTTTGGTAACCTCATGTTTGCTACAGTCAGCCAGAGGTCTGGTGGAATTTGTCTATAAGACACAGAGAAATACTAGCCCAATTTTTTGAACAAAAAACTGTTGATTTTTTTAAAATTATTATTTCTTGAGTAAAAAATTTCAACAAATGTGTTGAAAGAAAAGTAATTCAACCCCCTTTACCTCAACTATGAGAAGTGTTTTTCCAGCTTCATTTATAAGTTAGCTTAATTTTTCAAATTTTCTAATTGCATCAGTTATGTTTGTTAAGAGTACTCTATTGAATTGATTTTATTTATATACATGTATATATATGTATATATACAATATTCTTCCTCTTCCTCAAAACCTGACCCTAACATGACCCACAGCACAACCTTACCACAGAAAGTTCAGTATGACATTCAGGCGCGTTATGCTAGTAGCGGCTAATGTCGCTTCAAGCAACAAGCCTTGCACAGGGATGAGGGGCAGGCTACAGAGGTATGGTAAGCTTACTTCCTACTAACTCTACACCATCATATTTTTTATTTTTATCAGTTTCAAACTTGTAGTCTCTAGACTCAGCTGATGCTGACTGAAGTGACATCATATGAGGCAGTTCTTAAGATGTTGTACAGCTATTTCTCGACCCACTGCATACCCCAAGACCTGTGAACACACTTTGATCAGTGTAAAAGTAAAGTCAATAGTAGTAAATAAATAGTAAAGTCAGTGTAGTTTCTATTTTAAGATAACACTTTAAACAAGATTGGATGAATAGTTCATTTAAAAGATAAAAGAAATTGATCCTCATGTCAATGTCATTTTAGTTGGTAGGACACCAAACCCTAAATTCATCCTAATAAGTGCACCTCACAAATTATGCAGAAGATTTACCTTTATGACGTAGATAAACTAGAAAACAAATTTCTATTAACTTTCTTCAGAAAGCTAAAGTAGCATTAAATATGTTTACACAGGGCACTTAATAACTTGTAGGGGCACAAAAGTTAAATTATCTAACTCCTGGTAACTCTTTTTGAATTTACAGGAGCATCCTTGTTGAGGAAAATGAAAAAAATTGCTCAAGTTTTTTGCCCAACATGCCAGTTGTTTGGTTACAAAACACAAATCAAATTTGTTGGAGTGGTTGTTGGAAGGGTTTTGGCAGACAGCCCTTTGGCTCCAGAAGCTTTGACAGAAAGCTGTCAACTTTTAGATTAGCTATGAGACTGAGACGTGTTTGGTGCTCCCATCATCTTCACTACAGGGACCTCTGACATCACAGTGACAGAACTCCAATGCTAAAGTGAAGTTTATCTGTAAGGTGAGGAAAATTTGTTACTTTAAAAGCAACACACTCCCAGGAACAATAAGGTCACGCTAGGCTGTTAGCTCAACAGATTATTTCATGTGTAACATTTAGTGTAAATGACAACTGTAGCCTTCATGTGTAGCAGAAGGGCTTCAGAGACCCACTGACAAGTCTATTTCGGGATCTTCTATTTATTGCCTTAGTCTGTGGTATGCTCAGGTTTCATCCCCCCTAAATTTTCTTGCTCAAAGGAGTTACAGTAAATCTTGGAAAATATCAGACCTTACCCAAAGCTGAGTGTATTAATCTACTTTCCTCAGTGTAAATGAGGTCACACTGCTGCAGTAACAGACATTCCCTCACAGCAAGCAAACAGCGCAGCAAGTGCTTCTGCTGGAGTTTATGTAACAGGTCAAGCTTTATAAGGATAGGGTGCTATACAGATAACAGCAACAGAAAGTCCCTATACGGATATTCCAGCAATGTGGACTCATAACACAGAAAAACGACTTTAGAATGAGCTACATCTGCTCTAATTTCTTGTAGAAATATCAGTCTTTTTAATCTCAAAAACACTTGTAAGTTTTCAAGGGCTTTGAATATTAAATTCCCATGTTAAGAACTGTCATTTTAAACATATTTTTGCTTTTTGCTGTTGTAAATAAAAGTGTGTGTAGGGACAGATTATACTGAGAATGAACCTGCAAAAAATATAGCTTATAATCTTTTTTTTAAAAAAAATCATATAGTAAGACATACATTTAATCTGAAAAAACGACGCACACCTCAAGCAAGCAGAAAGTGTAAAACAGACTCACCTGGCTCGTACTTGAGGTAGAGGATTGACACGATGTAATAAGCGAGATCAAACACAGGAAACATTCCCATTTTGGAGAATATTTGGGCAAATTCGCCCAAATTAAGAGCTGCCAACACTTCCATGTTGCCTGTTTGATGACCAGTGAATTTGGTTGTTGTTGTTTTTATTCCAACTGCGCAGTCTGGATCAGAAAGCCCCCCCAACCCGGTCCACCGACTCTCCACCAAGCCCCCCGGTCTCGACAGTGAAAGCCTGCGACACTCAAGCCTTCCTATTAATACCACTCATCTCCACAGCCTCAGCATCATCATCATCATCTGCGCTCCGTGCCAGCTGCTCCGTTTTTCAGGCAACCGAAGGTTTTACATATCAGCTGCTTGAAATATGAAAACAAAAGCCTTGTTGTCCTCCGATGTTCAACATCTGAGCTACCAAACGCTAGTACAGGGTTTGATCGTACTCTTGAAACACTGCAAAGCCTGAGACAAGCGTGATGTTTAATGCGAACAAATATTCATTTATCCTTTTATAAATAACATCCCACAATCCGGATCAGATCATGCACAAAGGCTGACCGTAATCCTGCAGCGCTGCAACATTAGGTCATATCTCCGATTGTTTACATTATTCCAGATGATGCAGAAATGTTGTTATTTAACGCCCATTAACACCAAACATATCTAAAAACAGCTCTTATATTAATGCCTTTCATTTTTTTTGTTGTTGTTTTTTTATCTTTGCAAATAATGCCTCAGAATAAAAGTGATCGAAGCAACGTTCTCCACCACCACCAGGGGGCATCAAAGCCATAAAATTGAAATCCTCTCATCTCTAAAGGGTCAAATTATCAGGAACTTAGAATAGAATGTCCTTACTTGAAAGGTGTAAAAAAAAGTCATCCATCTGAAATCCCACCTCTTATACTGGCACTTTGAGCTTTTACCTTTAAGTATACAGAAGAATATAAGTGTATACGGCGTGTGAGTGTGATATAAAAAATACACTAATGCACTAAAGTATACACAAATGCACACAAAACTACAGTCCTTGCATACATTTCATTCTATTACACATATATGTAAAAGAGTACATGAGTGTCACATGGTGTATGAGAGTGTTTTAGCTTAACACAATTATAAAATGTACAAGTTTATTTGCTAACAAAACAATCAAAGCATTTTCTTCCTCCCCTTCTCTTTCCCTCTTTATCTGTTATCTCTCCCCAATCTCTTCCATGAGCACAAATCTCATCCTGCCAGCAGTGTAGCAGTGTTTGCATTTTTCTGTGCATGTACTGTCTTGTAAATTATTACAGTATTTTCTATTAGTTATCATTCACCATTAATTATTGTTATCGGTAATGACACTACTATACACTATTGGCTGACATGGTAAAGTAGCTCAGAAAGAAAAAATTACCACAACACATTTCACATCTATGAAGATACTTCTTCCCCTAGCGTGGTTGTGTTTGTATGTAGTTGCATGTGTTTGTGTGTGTGTGTGTGTGTGTGTAATACAATTACTTGTGTGTGCATGCATGTGCCCTGAAATTGTTTGGATCAAAGTCAAGGACGCTTTTACAGACTGTTTGTCAGCATTGTTCTATAAGGATCAAAACAGTCATTTAGACAGATACACCTGTACCTGTAACTACTCACCTTACACACACACACGTCTCTTGTGTTTTAGGTTTTGCTCCCACAGAGCAGTTGGGCTTTTTCCTTTCTTTCATATACCCACAAAACATATTACAATAAACACAAGCAATAACTCATCTGTAAGCTTATATTTGCAAAAAAAAATCAGGTAGAAATGTGTTTTTTTGTGTGTATGTTTTTTATTTATTTATTATTTATTTATATCTTTAATAATTTCTTTTTATTTATTAAGAATTGTTGGTGAAAGCGGGGCTCCTGGAGAAAATCAAAAAAAAAACAACACTTTTTCATATTTTGACCATACTGATTCAGATATGGAAAAGGTAATGCCAATATCTCACCTCTCTAATGTCTCACTCAATGTAATCTAGCTAAACTGTTTCTAACATTGGTGTGGATTTTTTTATGAATATCCCAGAGATATATCTTTCCTGTGTTGTCCCCTGCTGTCAACAGACCAGGCAGAGGTGTCACCATCTGCTGAAGTTATCAGTGTGGCAATCTTTGAATTGACTTGAATACTCGCACTTTCAGAATCAGAATCAGAATCAGAATCAGAATCAGCTTTATTGGCCAAGTATGTTCGCAACATACAAGGAATTTGGTTTCGGCAGGTGGTGTCACTCAGTCTCAAAGATGACAATATTTCCATTGCTGGAGGCAGTCACCAGTATGGTTCTGTGCACATCCATTGAGGAAATGTCACTGAGAAGTTCATGCTCTAAACATTTATTATCTGAGCAGTTTGTAACTGCATTATGTCTGAAAATTTCACAGAAATATACAGGCTATGAGATATAATAGAAGGTAGAAATTCAATATTGTATGCTTGTTTTTTAAAACATATTTTATTTTAATAAAATATATTATCAGAAGGTGAGATACAAATTTAAGTCATATAATATTCTCTAAAAAATACCCAAGTCGCCACAAAGTGATTATAGTTCACTATGTTTTGTGCGTCGTAATGGTGTCTGAGTTCTTTAAAGTCATTATGATGGTATTACGACATTTTTTGTAGCTATTTAACAGAATCAATCAGTCCAAAAAGAGCAAATCCATCTCTGTGGGTCTTAATCTGCTTCTGCTACTATTTTTCTTGTGTACAGGTGGCGCTCCCTTCTCATAGTAGTATTACCTGATCCTAGTCTTTCAGGCACGAGGTTAGAGCGCCACAGATTGTCAGGAACAACCTAACAGCCAAAGTAGAGGGCATACAACCGTGAAAGACTGTCAAAGCACTGAAACAGCATTGGTCACATTCCTGATTGGGTGAACGAACACGGAAGTGAAGTGTCTCTGGTGTAATGTGAATGTGAACAAAATGATCGGAGATCTGTTGATATTTGGGTGATTTGTCCGCTCTCTGCTTTATTTCACTTACTGATACAACTTTATCTAACCGAAATACTGTATCTAACTATTTATTTTATTGTCCATTGTGTCTTTGTTAGTTATATAGTGCTTTATCAAGGTAAATAACGCGCTACGTTAGCTCCATGCTAATGCCAGCTCACCAGCTAACGTTAGCTCAGCAGGTAAATAACATCGTTTACGTTGCCTGTCTACAAACAGTTGGTCTCTTTGTGCTTTCTAGGACCTTGTTGGTGAATGCAGGGGCTGTGCTGAATTTCAAACTGTGAGTGTTAACGTTACAGTTAGGTGACAGACCGCCACTGTTTTAAACTTCTCTTCAGAGCTACAAAACTAATGTACAGTCTGCTGAACTGTTTATGTATTACAGCAAAAGGAAGGAGTCCCAGGGGTTTGGAGATGAGTCCAGAGCACCGACAACAGGTATGACTATGTGTTTGTGATGGAGAAAGAGATGGTGTAAATATCCTGAATAGTTGTGTCACAGAAGTCTCAAAACACTAGCACAAAAATGATCAGTCGTTTTTTTTTCAGGTGACAATATCAGAGAGTTTCTGCTCAGCCTGCGATACTTTCGGATCTTCATTGCTCTGTGGAACATCTTTATCATGTTCTGCATGATCCTGTGAGTAACAGTCCTTTTGTTGATGTTGGTCATTTAGCTGTAGACATTCAACGATTAAACGTGATGACAAACAGACTGTACGTAATGAAACCAAGTTTTATTGCTGATTGAATTTGGGCAGTTTTTGTTCTCTTAGTTAGAAAGAAAAATCACAATAAACTTTCTATACTGCTTACTGTCAAGAAATACCATTAAATGAGCGAACAGCAACAGAATCCATCCTATTCGATTTGTGTTGAAGGCAGAGATACCATATCCCTTTCCTACACTTGTCAACACCTCAGTTATTGCATTCTGATCTGTAAAAGTGTTTGCTGGCAGCACTAATGTTCTATAGTACAAATACATGTTTCTGTTGTACATGTTTCTAATCATAATGTTTTGGAATTAAGAGTTTCTAAATGAATTGTATTTTTACAAGATTTTTTTTTAAATAAATTTTTTTAAATTTTTTTTTTAAGCCTCCTTTCATTACCTCATTCTGCCTCTTGTGCCTTGACTCTGCTTCACTTTTTCATTTTCCAGAAATAATTTGTAAATTTAGTGCTTTTCTAACTGGCTGAATATCTTTAATTCCCACAGATTGTTTGGATCTTGATTAACATTTGTGTGGTGTTTGGACTTCCACCACCATGCTGATTTACCAAGATGGATGATATAAACTTCACCTAAATAGGACTTTGGTGTTCTTTTGGTACTTTTAACTTTAATTATGCTCCATCTTCCCTACCCTAAACCATAAATCTACTTCTGGCTGTACAGGAATATATGAATTGCTGTATTTATTTTGTCTTTCAAAAGTTTTTACATTTCTACCCTTTTAGTTGTAAGCAGTAATTGTACCGGCATCCCTGCCTTTGCTGGATACTTTTGTTGTCTTGTGCTTCATTATAGAATGTGAGCATCTCTCTCCAGCATGTCAGTTTGTTTATTATAAAAACACTAACGGAATAGAAAATGTCTTTCTGTGGCTTGTTACCTGTATGTGTCATCCTTTATGAGTCAAGCTCATCCCTAAAACCTCGCATATCATCTTGGTTAAATGCCCTTTTTTCCATTTTGTCTACACAGCTGTCAAAGTTCAGCTAAATAATGCAGACAAGTCAAAATGAACGTTTTCACTTAATGAACTCTACTTTTCCACTGTTTGAAGAATATTTTAATAAAGCATCTCAGTTTCAAACAGAAAATTATTTTGCTCTTGTAAATAAGCGCTGTCAGTAAATGTGAATGCATTTTAATGTAAATTTGTCATTCATAATAATAAAAAATACATTTTTCATATCCATTGTTTATCCATTGTCTTGAATAGCTGTGGCTGTTTTTGAAACTAGAGATCGAATGTTGGTCTTACTGATACACATTAAATGGCCTACATTTCCTCTCTCCGTATTATTGTTCTTAATGTAATGATGGTATGATGCACTGTCCAATAGTACTAATAAAATTCACCTATACTTATAAACTTCACTGTCATCCAATGACAATGAACAATAGGAGCAATGCCTGAAAAGTACACTCAGGGACGAGGGACAAAGAAATATCTGGCACAGAAAGATGGGTAGGTAGGTAAGTAAATTGTTAGTGACAGGCTACACAGTGTTTCCTACAAAATATAACAAAGAATGTTAATTAAGCTGTGTGTAAATTTCTATCTGTGGTTGGAAATTTATGCTATAAAAGGAATTTAAATTGCAAAGGGCTATGGTTATTTGTATAGTGAGATATTAGAAATCAAATCAAATGTCTTTGAAGATAACTTTCCCTAATATTTTACATGAAACTTTATGAATGGTCTAAATTGAAAGTGCATTGTCAAAGAGTAGAGCTTATCTGGCAGTGTAAAATAAATACCAACTGTGTCAGGACGTAGTTTTAAAAATCCTTGAACATTATTATAATATATTAAGCAAGTGGAAAAAAATATCAAGAGTTAAAACGTAAACAATTTTTAAAAGAGTACAGTAAACTACATTTAAAAGCTTTTCTGAACCACTCTATCCAATTTAACGCCCCATCTTTCAGACAAATTGCCGACGTGAACAATTGCTTACGTAAAACTCTCCCATCGTGCTCTGCGCGAACGTTTCACAAAAAGCCCGATGAGAAAACCGAGAAGGAGGAGGCTACCAGCCGAGGGGGGTAGCCACTTCTTAGGGAGGACTCTCCGCTCTCGTCGTTTGAATCATCGACTCGTGACGGCGGCGAATAAAAACAGAGATAAAAGCATCATCTTACATGATGCTAACAACTATAGACGATCTTCCGACGGGCCTGTGGGTGTCGGCAGGTTTCTAACCGCCGCCTCTTCGGGGGATTCTGCTGTCTGAGTCCGTCCTGACCTGCGACCCTGCCAGGCGATGACAGCGGCTACAGCCACCCCACAGATGATGAGAGACCGGCTGCTACAGGCCATCGACGGCCAGAGCCATGTAAGTGTATCCGTCAATTTCCAAAGGACGAAATGGATCAGAAAGGCAGACAAGGCCAGGCCGACTGTAGCTCGCCATAGAGAGCTGACAAAGTGTGGCTAGTCTGTATGGCGAGTTCGAATGTGCCTGCTAATTAGCTGGCTAAATGTCACTAGTTAGCGAAAGTAACTATTGGCATGCATTCCTGACCACGGCTAGCTGATTGCTGCTGGCCAGTATTGATGTAGACAATACTTACTTGTGTAGCTTATTTGTGTACACTAACCTCCACAGTGCTTTGGGACTGAAGTCTTGCTAAACTAAGCTACCTGATAGAAAATGACTAACTCAAGGCTTCACATAGCTTAAAATGACGTTCTTATCCCTACCTTACACAGTTGGTGAGACGCTATGGTTCATTACAGCACTTGTCAAAGATGGGCAAGATCCATGGTACAGCCAAAAAGTTCAGTTTAAAGCTATACAGCCCACCACAATAACAAGCCCTGCCAAATAAGTTGTCAAAAATCAGCATTAAAAGTACTGTAAAATACAATGGAGTTAATGTGTTTGCTTCTGCATATCCTCTCTACAGCTTTGATTACACAGAGGTAGGAGGTACTCAGTTGGCATGTTGGGTGGCAGATATGAAACCCTTTATGATATAATAACAACAACACTGAAATGTCTTGACAAATAAGGCACTTAATTATACTAAAAGATACATAAAATAATCAGTATTGCTATAAAGCAGCCTTTATTCATTTACAACATCACTTATAATGCCCCATCACTACCAGGGGGTGTTATCAGTATATAAAAGGTTTGGTAAAATCTCCTATGATATACACATTTATATAATCTCTTTGTCTATAAACTGTCATCTCTTCCAACCTTGGTTAGAATGGAGCAAACCAGGATTAAAGAGAATGGACGGCTGTGTACAGCACTTTCCTTCTATCTTACTTCTAAAGCTCACTTGGTCTTCTTGGGGGACAAAATGGCACATTTGCATGCAGTCTCAATGTGTCATATTGAACCTGAAACTAGTGTACATTGTGTCTTGACACACAGGTGCACATTTGAAAGCCTATTCAAATTATGCCTCAGCTTTCCAACAGCCTCTCTTTCACTCTGTCAGTGTAACTTGAACATTTTGGGCCTATGATGTTTTGAGTCACCAACTGTAACATCAACATGAAAACAACTGTTCTTTGTAGCTGCTGTTGTTATGCTGACAATATTTTGAAGTCTGTGGATTTTTGATTGATAAACCTGTTTGTCTTATCAGCAGATATGCAACATGGTGGTAGTTATGGAGGTAATTTCCTTTTTGGAGAAGTATCCTATCACCAAAGAAGCTCTGGAGGTAGGTTTCATTCAAGCCTATGAGTTGCAATCAAAAAACTTAGGAGACCGCTCCTGTTGCACAAGAACAAAGAGTTGTACACTGAGGTGCACATAGTAGGTGCAAGCAATAACTTTCCTGAATAAGGCAATGACCTCCTTCAACACAACTCAGAGACCAAACAACAGTCATTGCAGTAAAAAATTTTAAAGTCTTCAAGACCAAAGAAAGCTTAGAGGTCACCAGTGCAATCGAGAGCATACTGGTGGTTTTTCGTTGACACTTGTGAGGTTGTGCCCAGTAAATTTATCCCCCTGTATTTGACTGTTAATGCTGAATACTACTTTTGATGTTCTGAGGAAATATGTTCAGCTCAAACAACTTGAACTGTGGTTCAATGGCATTTGGGCTCTCCAACATGACAACATGCATACTCACAGTCGTTGGAAAGTTTCTCACCTGCAGCAACACAGTTGTTGCTAAACACTGCTTGCTACTTGGATTTTGATTCCTTCACTTCTTTCTGTTCCTTAAAAAATGAGGTTAGGTCTCTGGAAAGTAACTGTGGACACAAGTTTTTAGTCAGTGGTTAAATTGCACATGTTCATGTGCCGGTGGTCACAAAAATTCATGTCTTTAAGGTTGGTGTTGTTGATCAAGCAATGTTATTGGTAATATTTGTAATAAGTTGTTGCTTGCACCATTTGCATGCACAATACTGTGCAATGCTCTATTAGTAGCAACAGGAACGGTTAAAGTTTTTTTTGATCATACCTCTTAGTGTTTGTGCTTTTCAAATTAAATTCCATTGAATCCGAGGAGTCCTAGACGTTGTTTGAACACTAATCTTATCTCCTTGAAGGAAACCCGTCTTGGCAAGCTCATAAATGATGTTAGGAAGAAAACCAAGAATGAGGATCTTGCAAGACGGGCAAAGAAGCTCCTGCGGAACTGGCAGAAGCTAATTGAGCCAGGAAAGGTTGAGGTGTTGTCCAAAGGACACACTGGTTCATCATGGTCTTCCAGTGGAGGTGCTTTTTCCTGCATATCTCCAGCTCCAGCTGCCACCACACCATCAGGTAAAACAGGTCCAGAGCTGAAGAACAGAAATGACTTTAACAACTGTTCATCCCCTTGGGCAGAAAAACCAAGCAACAGGAAACGTACGGGTGACCAGAAGGAAGGACAGCTCATACCAGCCAAGATATCCAAAACAACTCTTAATGATATAATACAAAACTCTAAACAGCTTCCAGCCAATGGAATTGGTGGTCGGTCTGAAATACTTACAGATACTCGTGCACATCAGCATTCAGACAGGGAGATTTCTGAGCCTTCAGACAGTGACAGGTTAAATAAAATTCCTGTCAATGCTGTCAAACCTCATCCAAGTGCCCCGGGATACAGCAAGCCTCCAAGCACTTCTTCTTTGCTTAAAGCATCAGTTCTGCAGCAGCAAGCCAGACAGGAACAAGCTGCCTCTGGGGGGCAGTATCGACCCAGAAGCCCTCGAGGTTCCTTGCACAGTCCCCCAACACCAAAGCAGGAGCCTGGTGTTAAACAAACTGGATCACAAGCACAGGGTCTTTCTAACCCCACTGTGAGGCCTGGGTCTGTGGACACCTCTGGGCTGGGGCCTCAGCCTTTCAATACATCTGTTCAGGGTTTTCACGCTGAAAGTTCATGGTCTGCAGATTTGAAGTCTAAAAGCAGGCCCCCCAAGACATCTCTTCAAAGCTCACATGCCTCCTCCTGTAGTGATGGGGCCAGTTTGGAAGATGATGGTGGTGTTAGCAATATAGGGAAAGGAAAAGGACAGAAATACAAGCCTAAGGACTATGCAGTAAAGTTAGATGGACAGGCTTCAAACGATGGGTCTAAACCAGTCAGGTTAAAAGACAGGAGACTGACATTTGACCCTGTAACAGGACAGATCAAATCCTCCTTTCAGAAAGAGTCTTGCCAAGAAGATGAGGTCAGACTGGGCCACAAACTTGAATCCCAAAGGTTAGAACAGCCGAAGCAGAATCCACTGGTTCCTCCCAGTCCCTTCCAGCAGACAGACTGGAAAGAGCTGTCGAGGAGTGAAATCATCCAGTCATACCTTAGCCAGCAAAGCAACGTGCTAACATCGTCAGGCACCAACACCGCCGGTGCACACTTTTTCATGACGGAGTTCTTGAAAAAAGAGGAACACCAATATAAAGATGGCAAGAAAACGCACACTTTGGCACCAGAACTCCCAGCCAAGGATTTACCGGGGATTAGCAGAGAGATCATCAGTGAAGACCTGGACAGATTACATACACAACACTGGTCTGGGGTTAACGGTTGCTACGACACAAAGGGTAACTGGTTTGACTGGACAGAGTGCATCTCCTTAGACCCACATGGAGATGATAGCAGGTTGAACATACTGCCTTATGTCTGTCTGGATTGAAACTGAGGTCAGGTTTACTAAATTGGAAGTTGTAAACTGCCTTCAGGGTACAACTGTATGAAGGCCCTTCATTTAAGTGTAAGCTGCTGTTTTGCACCATTGGTGAAAGTGAAGTCAGTGTGCTAGGGTGCGTGTAAAGCATACTGAGTGTAATCAGTGTTTTTAATGGGTTTTTGAACCTTGTGTGAGGACAGTGTGAAGTTAAAGGCTATGCATTATGCAACATTTACAACCCTAATTCCAAAAAAACTGTGATGTTGTGTAAAACATAGTTCAAACAAAATCTTATGATTTGCTAGTTCTTTAGAACATACTTAATTAAAAACAGTACAAAGAAAACATATTTGACATCATTAACTTTGTTGATTTTGGTAATTACACTAATTCTGAATGTGATGCCGTCAACATTTGTCAGTAAAGTTGGGACAGGGGAAACAAAAGGCTGGGAGTGGAAAGGTAAGAGTATCATAACTATTTATAAGAGAGTGATGCTTGAACGGCTCAGTCTCTCACAAAGGAAGATTGGGGTGAAGTTCACTGTCTTGTGAAACACATGATTGTCTAAAGGGTATTACTCCAGGGGCTTAAAAACTATTTGTAAATTTGTTGTTGGTGAGCACACTTTGTTTGCAAATGATTTTCAGTTTGTATATATTTGTACCTTACACAATGTCCCATCTTTTTGAAATCAGGGTTGTAGTTGTTGGTGTTCAGTAACTGTACAAATTAATTTTCAAACCTGCCATTCTTCTTATGGGATAGGGCATCATTTTAAAGTGCAAAGCTGCATTTTATTCATCGTATGTTATCCACGTGCATTATGGAATTTGACTTTACAAAATTTATTTTTTGCATCCACTCATTTAGTCCACAGTTGAGTATTTTTACACTTAAAGTTTACTTACATTTTATGTTTAAAATAGCCTTTGACTTTCTTCTTTTATTACCTTGAATAGAGAGTAAGAGAGCAGACATCCAGCATATATATCTCCCCAAAGAGGTTTTAGTTGGCATTTGCTCATGCATCTTGAACAAGCCTGTGTAGCTGTTAAAGCTGAAAAGAATGCTATCTTTAAATATATATCCTCATTACCATTAGTGTTGACAAGTATCAACTGTTTGTGCTGTGAAAAAAACATTTATCATTGCACCTTTTAGGATCCCTGCTCAACAACTAAACCACTGTTCCAAGCAGTGACTTTTGGCAGGAAGAGTAACTTACAAATCAGTTCTAAAAATTTGAATATTTTTCTTGTGTTGTGAGGTTTGAATGCTGTTAAATAAAGTGACATGAAACTGCCAGATGTGACTGTGCAGTTTGATGTGAGTGAAAGGAAAGGCTTGTGTTGGGCTGGAACAGTGCACACTGAAAGAAATGTGGCTGTCATGTATGATATTTATTTACATTTATGTATGCATTTTAAGATTCATGTACATGTTCAGACTACACTAAATCTTGTTTTGTTAGATTTCTTAATTAGTATTGGTTCAGTGATGCAGCGGTGACTTTTTAATCCTTTCCTGTTGGTTCACCAGTTACACAAGAGAAAATTCTCCAAAACGACACATTTTGATAATGTGAACTATTTTTTTTATACTTGCCTTTTCCCTTTACTGTGTATTTAGTTTGTAAAATATGAATTGAAATCGTTGAGAAGATTATCCTACTAGCTTGCATCTTTGTACTGTCAGGAAGACTGAGATATAAATTGACATGCTGGATAAAGTACTTAATATCATTCCTTTAGATATTGTTTGCCTTATGGAAACCTGTGCTTTCCCTAAAGACAGAGCCTTAGTGAATGTACAGATATTAGCCTTTTGTGTTCGGTCGAATGCAGAAGAGAAATATTTGCTACTTAGTCCCTCAAGTGGACATGTTGATATGTGTTAATAAAAAAAAAAAGTAAAGGAATTGTGATGACTGGCTCTTTGAAGTTAATCTCATTAATCAAACTTAGAAATGCTTGTACGTGCAGGATCTATGCAGAATTTTGATAAATGCCTAAGATTATCTGAGGTTTTTGGAAACAAAATTGCTTTACATTCTTTGATGCATTTGCTCCTCTGTCTTCAAGCAGTTTGTGCTGATTCTGTTAATCAAATAGTTTGCCGGGAAAAACAATTGAAAACTTTTTAAAAAAATCGAACATCTTTCAAGCAAATTCATGATATCAATTACAAATTGCTGTCTTTTTTATCATATGTGAGAATATATTAAAGGTCTTTTTGTTTTGGACTGAAACAAGATCAAAAAAGATGAACTTCACTGACATGGAGGAAACGTGTTGAGGATTGTTTTTCTGAACTGATATCCTGACATTTTTTTGAAAAGTAATTGACTGACATTGAAAATTGTGGTTTGTTACAGCACTAAGTGCAATCTTTTAAATGGCCATCTTGCCTTTGAGGTGATAATTTTATTTTGCAGGATCAGGGCATGTTGGTATTAGCACTGGCTAATGTCAGTTTTATTGAGCCACAATCAAACAATCAGATAAGACCTTTCAAAGAAAAGTTGCATTATGAATTAAAATGGTTAGATTAGAAAAATGATGCAATAATAACACTGGCTTTGAAAAATGTAAATTTGAAAATAATCTGTCAGAATGATACAAAAACCTGCAGTAAACTATTTTTTGTGAAATATCAATGGGAGCATTTACCAACTTCAAGGTAATACGTTTTTTTCAATCCATATAAATAGTTATTTCACAATGTTTTGTAAAAAGACACCAAGACACCAGTTTTTTTGTAACATGCAATGAATTGGACACATAATTATTATGCTATTTCGGCTGTTTGGTGGTGCAAGTGGTGCATTTAAATGTTTTTTAATTTTTCTTTATTTTATTCATCTCAATTGAAAATTATAATGTTGATTTTATGGTTTAAATTTAAACTCCATAAAATTCAAATTTAAATGCAGCTCGAAGTAGTTCCATTTAACAAACGCGGGTCCGGTGATTGGTTCTTATTCTGAAACATGCTTCCGGAAGTTATGTGTTTTCTTCTTTGCAGGATGAATTTGCACGAGCATTGAACAGCGCGACCTAGTGGCTACCCTTCCCCGACGCAGCTAAACATTCACACACACACACTCACACCGGTGACTCGTCACTCCGCGCTGGAAGATGGCTGCAGCGGACCGGCCCCCGGTCAGAGAAGGGATCCGGATAATTGTACTGTGTGTTTGCTGGTATACGGTTAGCTCAGGTGGAAACATCGTCAACAAAATCATTCTCAATGGATTCCCGTACCCGGTCACAGTCTCTCTGTTTCATATCATTTCTATCGTCGTCTTCCTCCCGCCGTTGTTGCGGGCATGGGGAGTCCCCAAAACAGAACTACCGAGCAGGTACTACCGGTGGTACATCTTGCCTTTAGCTTTCGGTAAATATTTTGCCTCTGTGTCGGCTCACTTCAGCATATGGAAAGTACCAGTTTCGTATGCGCACACTGGTGAGTACATCGTATTTTTGTTGAATTTGTGTGTTGATGTGAGTCCACCTGGTGCGTGTCAGCCAGGGTAACTTGATGATGTGTCTGTGTGTCAGCTGATGTTAGCTTCGTGGCTAACGCTGGGCAAGTGGGCGACAGCGTCATTTAACTAGCCTGCGGGCCCTGGTTCAGTGTGGCGCCCAGCAAGTCGTGAACAGACAGGCTTTCACGAGAATAATCAACTTACCACTGGTTTTCAACTACAAATCGTTCAGCTTTAGACTCCCATTAAAAATATCAAACAGGATGCCATTAGCTAGCTAGCAAACTTAATTAGCGCTGATATACTACGTAAGGGGGGGAGGGTCCATTTCTGAACCTGCTCTGTGTTGCAGTGTACTTCTCTAACTTTGTTGAAAATCAGAGCACAGCCTTTTATGTAATTGATTTTCCCTTAAGAAACTCAAACTGAAATTAGATTACCTGCTGTGCAATTTGATAACGCTAAATGCATGTCTTGAGAGCTGCAGCCTAAATAAGTTTCGCTCTGTAGCTACTTTATAAGGTACACCATGTAACCGTACAGTGCATGGCTGAAGCTAATTCAGTCCGATATCACAGTCTTGTCATAAATCCTCTCCTCATGAAGGTTATAATGCCACTTTTTTTGTTGAAGCTGTAAAAGATGTATTCATTCATCCCTGTTGTCTTTTTGGAAGCTGTGGCTTGGGATGAGAAGTTTCTAAAGCTTTGTCCAGCCTTTGTCAGGAAGAGGAAACATAACGTTACATAAAAGAAGCGTCTCTACTAATGCAATGGTTTGACTGGACAGAGTAACTAATGCATAATGCAACATGGCCTTAATGTAGACCTTTATCTCTCGAACAATTTTTAAGCAAAACAAATCCTAAATGACAGCAGGATTTATTGCGGGAGTGTTGGCAGACTGCACTATCAAATCAAATGACATCTGGCTCTAAAACCTCTGAATTAAACAGTTCTCTTTCTAATGATCTGTCACCTTTTAATTTAATTTAATTTTTTTAATAGGTTTAGACCTCTTCAAAACCATTCTAACCCAGAAACTTTGTAGTGTTTTGGCCAGATTTAGGAACCAATTATTGCAGGACTGTTATTTTAGATTGTTAGCTAGGCTTACTTAAATCAACCTACAAGATGATGTTAAGTGAAATCTGTGAAAATGCATGTATTGTCAATTCTAGTAGTCTTTCTTAACCTCAGATCAAGAAAGTGAACTTTTTAATGAGTTGACAGTTTCAGTTGGCAGTCAGATTTTACAATTCTGCATAATATTCACTACATTGTAAATATGTTAATGTTCAGTTTTGTTTAAGTTGTCTAAGAGAAGAATTGATTAAATTTAAAAAACATTTTGGAGGCTGCCTTTTTTTTTTCCTATTGGAATATATTGCATTCTACTGATTGTTTTTTCCCCTCATTTTCAGTGTATGTCTCTGATATTAATCGGACGAATAAAATACTAAAGACCATTTAGTATAAAGTTCTACAGCACCACAGGCCACAAACAGCACCCAAAATTATCATAAAGTGGATTTTACACCCTGTGTAAAATAAATATTTAACATTACATCATACTCTTCATATTCACATCATAAGTTCAAGCTTGATATACCTAAAAACAGAAAACCAGGTGTTCAGTAAAATTTATGAATAAAATAGTCCCTCTGTGGCTTGTCCTGACTGTTAGTGGACTTAAGCATAAACTTTTTTTTCCACCTATTTTTACCTCCTTTAGTTATTTAAAAGAACCTTGATGATCTTGGTAATTTAATCTGGAACCAATTTGAAAGTTGCAGCTGTCATGCTAATAAAATTTGGAGTTTGAAAGGCCTTTCTTTTCTTGTAATAATTTCCATGTTGTATCAATATGAGCTTCTATCCTTGTGAACAGCTGTTAGTTCAAATTTTGAAAATTTTTGCTTATAATTTTTAGTACCTTTATTACCGACAAACATTTAAAAAAAAAAAAAAAAAAGAGGTCTCTCAATGTTAGCAACACACCAGGATAAACCTAATAGTACGTCAATTGGTGCAATAGAGCCGTGTGAATTCCTGAGTGACGTAAGCTGAGTGTTAGACAAAGGTGTGGAGCTGAGACTGACTAAAGGGCATCAGGAATAACACCTGTACCTTATTCCATCATTCAGACTTAATCAGTCTTTCACTCTTCCTGTTGCTCTTGTTTGTCAAGTTGATATACTGATTGCAGTGCTCTCTAAACTGGCTTTGACCACTTTCCATCTTTTTTCACAGTCAAAGCCACAATGCCAATATGGGTTGTGCTGCTGTCAAGAATAATCATGAGGGAGAAGCAAACCACAAAGGTGAGTAGGTTCAGAATAGCACACAGGACACAAGGCCCACTCTGTTTCGGCCTGTGTCTCAGTGTTAGAGACTCAGCAGTGGTGATGTGGCACCATACTGTGCCTGTACTGCATCTCATATTTCAGCCCTCTGCAGGGGCTTTTGTCCGTGACGTTGATCTGATGATCAGTGGAGGGATGGGGGTTAGGGAGGGAAAATAACTTTTAATTTCCCCCAGTCGACCACATTCACTTTTTAAATCCCCAATTATTAAATGAGATCACAAGGTTTTTGTTTCGGTGTGTCTTTAAAAGGCTGTTTTCTCTCCTGCAAAGTGTTCTGGTATGTGGGGGGATGCTGGAAGGAAGACTTCAGACAGGTGGTTGAACAACTCCACTCGGCGGGGCAGATAATATTTGAACTAGAGAAAGCAACATCTCCCATTTAATGGCTCATTGATGGTTTTGGAGAATAGATCACCAGTTGTGTGCAGATATTTTTTTAATTTTCAGATTTATTTTCATAGGAATTAATGGGCAAAGGGAAACAGTGGAAGAAATAAGATGAGAAGAAAGAAATTAGGTCCATTTACATAGCCTTTAAAGCCTGGACAAGACATTACTAAGACATTACTAATTCCATGTCACTGTATATGTAATGCTATGAAAAATCTAAGATAACATCTTGTTTCTTATCACAATGGTCAGTATAATATTGCCATAACACCACGGCTATTCTTGGCATGTTGTTGAACTTAATTACAAAAATCATTATTCTATTTAGCAACTTCTTTCATAGATATTACACAAAACACCATAAAGCGCCAATCCAAAGGGAAAACCATGAGGGAAGACTGTGCCAAAATAAAATGTTAGTTCTGCTTGAGCCGTGTGCACTGTCCAGCTGTATTATGTTAGAAAATCAGATATAAAAAAAACACCACAATCTTAGTATCTGCCTTCATGAAAAAAATAGGATTTCAGGCCATAAAGATTGATGGTGGCATCTCCTGACTGGACTACAGTTAAAGTTTCCACCCTGATGATGGTAGTTTTACAGTCAAGGTTTGCAAAATGTGAATTTAGAGACCTCCGTGTCTAACATCAGCTTGTCATGTTTCCCTCACAGTCGAAAGGTCAGTATTTATACAGACTGCATTCACAGACAGGGCAGGTACGTGATGAAGACGTGTTACTGTGGGCACAGACATCCTGTTTTCAAAGCAGCAAGCTTCACTGTCTGTGCTGAGAAACCTTTCAGTTGTATGAAACTCATTAGAACAGCTGATAGACTAAATAAGGTCTAAAAATAATCCTAGTCAGTCTAGTGTTTATATTTGACTCAACTTAGCTCAAATATGACAAAATAGATTTGATAAAGTACATTTTGTACACTGGATTAAATACACCTGAACAAACTAATGCAGTCAAATGCCACAGCCTTGTCATAACATCTGTCTTTAAAGAGCTCATAATGTTCAGTTATTGTTGGCTTTGTGAGAAATATCTAATTTATCTTACGTGTATAACTGAGGTCATAGTAAAAGGTGGTTTTGTATGGGATTAAAATATATTGAAAGGTTTTTATATTTTTGGGCGTCATGAGAGGGCAAATATTGAAAACACCTCAGATGTATAATGCAGTCTGCTCTCAACTATGACCTCAGTGCTGAAACACATAACTCAATTAAACTTCCACGACATTTAAAAAAAATGAACTTTCACAACAAATTACATAACAGGCATCCCAATAGTTGACTTTATGTCAGAACAGGTGAATTGGATCAAGTTACTTCTTGAGAAGAGCCTCCCTGCCTTTTGGAGATGCATAACCCCTATCAATGATGAATCATGTAAAAAAAATGATTACAACCAGAGAAGTTAAACCTAACTTACACTTATGTTAAAGCACTGCTGACACATCACAGCTGCCTTGGTCACTGTCTGTCATTTTCAGTGGTTTTTTATGGTGTCATCACCACTGCATTGAACTGTGGGTTATTTATACTGTAGTATTTACCGGTTAACAGTATGACCGTGACATACTATTGAAATCACTTTAAGGTTTCAAAATACTACAATATCTAACATACTGTTTTAGCCTATTTGTTAGTATGTCAGTATGGTATTTCCATGTATCTGTATCTTTTTTTTAACTGTTCCTTTGAATGCAGAATGAATTTCCAAAATAAGTCTGGGCACCTGAAATGAGACAGAAAATCCTGGCCTCTGCCAAAACAGATGAAGCCTCTCTGAACGGGCCGCTTCACAATTCTATGCTTGTGTTAATCAGTGTCAGATCAGGCACTTATTGAGAAATGTCGGCTTGTTGACTGAAGATAATTATTTTAACCTTTAATCTGATTGTGTTGAATGAGTTGCTGCCAGGAACTGATCCGCTTCCTTGTCAGTCTGTCAGGAATGTCTCATCTTCAACCAATAAATGATGTACAAGGTTTTTGACTTTTGCTTTTTACATGTACAGCATGTTTTAACTCTTTCCGGGTGGAGTTCCTCCATGTTTTAATTGGCACTGCTCATGGTTCTGTATTTCTAGCGTGTATTAGATAACCTACTTAAACAATACATCTGTGAGCACATGGATTGCTTGATGACTTTCAACTAGTGGAGTTGGCCAACAAGTTGTCAGTATGGTATTCTCAGTTTCACAATGGGTTTACATGCACAGTGTGATTGGTCAAGGGGAAGAGTGAGTGCACAAGGGGGTTTCATAACAACTGCAGCTCATAAACAAGCATTTACAACATGCAAATGAACCTTGCAAAAGATATTACGCTAGTTTCAGTAAATGAGATGTCAACAAGTGTGTGTTCCAAGAAAAAATGGTGAATCTGTGCTGCTGCGGCCACTTAAGTTGTGCACGCAGGTGTTGTCTCTTCCTCTCAAACAGTGTTTGGATAGATTTGTGCTGTACACGTGGATGTGCTTTTAAATTGTGGCTTTAAAAGAATGTTTGAAATGTCATAAGACACGTTTGGTGCAAAGAGAGAATGCCATTTTGAAAAAAACACCTCACAGTTTTCAGCTGTGATAACCTGTGAAAGTTACTGTGATACTGATTTGTAGATGTTGCTTGTGGTGTTGAGAAATCAATATAATGATAAAAGCCGGCAACAAGCAACTTATATTCTTCCACATTTTATTAGGGATGCAACTAAGAATTACCTTCATTATCAAGTTAACAGTAAACTACGGTAGTTTCTTTTTTAATTGCTTTGTCTGTCGCATGTTAGACAGCAGGGAAAACTTCTATCACAATAAGCTAAAGCCCAAAGTGGCATCTTCAAAATCCATATCCAAGATTGAGGAACCACTCTGTGATGCAGCTAATTATATTGTAATGCTTTCTAGTACTGGATCTAAACTACTAAATTGTTGTGTTGTCATCTGCTGACTCTTCCTCCTGTCTGTGTGTGATCTCTGTTGTAGGTGTACATATCGCTCATCCCCATCATTGGCGGAGTGCTGCTGGCCACAGTCACTGAGCTGTCCTTTGATGTTTCAGGACTAATCAGCGCTCTGGCTGCTACACTCTGCTTCTCCCTGCAGAACATCTTCTCTAAAAAGGTAACTCATTCTCACGCTGGTGTGTGTCGCCAGATCCCTGCATCGAGGAGAATGATTCAAAAATGTTGCCGCCATGTTTATTTTTTTATACGTCTACTTTTTTTTGTTTGTTTCTTTTGTTGTGTTTTGTTTTTTGCTCGTGTTGATACTGTTTGTGAAATTGACTTGGGTTAAAGAGTGAAGAGCAATCACCCAGAAGACTTTGTATTGTAACTATTGATATGACAATATATACATGTTTCAGGCAGTAGGTGATTGGAAAATGGGACTTGCATGTTAAATGGGTCATTCAGTTTTCTAATTTTATACACCTTTTAAACCTTTCTAAAGTTTAACTGCCATGTACAGTACTTAAAGCTAATTTTGGTCATTGCAAATTAGGAACTGAAGGGAGATCTGACCCCTAAATGCTGGACTTAAGTGGTGAGGTGTTGCTATACTGTCTCATGCCACAATATTCATTTTACTCACCAACAAAACTCCTTATGACTATCTTAAAACACAAAAATCCAAGGTGAAAAAAAAAAAATCATCTCTGACTGCCACTTACTTAATGCAAATCACAATTTTACAGAAATTTTGTGGTCATCCTTTTCATTTCTTTTTTCCCTTTTAAAGGTATTGCGAGACACAAGGATTCACCACTTAAGGCTCCTTAACATCCTGGGTTTTAATGCCGTCATCTTCATGCTGCCCACTTGGGTTCTGGCAGATCTCTCTGTGTTTCTTGTTAATGGAGACCTGGTAAGTGACGCTAACTAATTAACTTATTTAACAGAGCAGAGTTTATTAGATGTCACAGATCAGCTTCCGTTTGCTCGTTTGTACGACCCTGAACATAACCTGACCTGACTGCTCTCTTTACAGTCGGACATCTCAGAATGGTCGGGTACCTTCGTCCTCCTGCTCATCAGCGGCTTCTGCAACTTTGCTCAGAACGTCATCGCCTTCAGTGTACTAAACCTCGTCAGCCCGCTGAGCTACGCCGTTGCCAATGCCACCAAGAGGATCATGGTCATTAGCATCTCACTGCTAATGCTGCGAAACCCGGTCACCCTCACTAACGTCCTGGGTATGATGACAGCCATAGTCGGTGTCTTCCTGTACAACAAGGTGAGTGACCTTGACCACTGGAATGGAGGAGGGGAGCAGGGCAGGAAAAGAGGAGAAGAAGCAATTGAACGGACAAGTAGCAAGAATTTAGGGGGGAGTTCTACAGAAATTAAATTGAAAGAAATTTATCATCTGTTGCTGCTTGAAAACAAACAAATGTACTCGACACCAAAGCTGATGCAATAGAAAGCTCATAGCCGCAAATAATACCTGTATTTAAAGTAGTAGTAGTAATTTAAAGTAATTCTTGAGAGAAAATGCGCCTGAGTTTTATTTTGCAGTAACAAAGCAAAAAACTTGATTTGCATGACAGTGCATAACTTTCGATTTCAATCAGTCACCAGTGCGTGTTCCATATAATCTAAAAAACAGTCTGTATACGTGCTGTGAACCCTTTGCACCATTTAAAGTTATGATTTTCTTTCCTTATATGTAAACTGCTTGGCACTCTGCCTAAAAGCTTTCAGTATCTGTGTATGTCCATCCAATCTCCGGCTGTTTGCCATTGACTTTAGTCTAAACAATCAAGTTACACTTTATACACCCCCTTGGGAAAAACGTCTGACCCAAACTATTCAGGATCAGTGGGCAGCCACAGTGCAATGCCAGGGGACCAAGTACAGATACCCAGTCATTTAAACCAATTTACCCTTCTCCTCTGCCAACAGGCCAAGTATGACGCAAACCAAGAGAAGAAGCTGCTGCCCAGTACCAAGCAGGACCTGATGTCCTTTGACAACCCAGCGCTGGAGAAGATCCAGGCCAACGGGTCAGTGCCTTTCTCCCACGGCTCAGAGCAGCAGCACAGCTGGAACAACGTGCTGACCGACCACTTCCAGTACAGTCGACAGGCCTACACGACAAACTACAGCAGCAACCACCAGTACGTGGTGTAAAGGAGGAGCCTCTCCTCGCTCCGGCTCGCTGTCATAGACATTACTGTGTGTAGCGGCCCTCCCAGCAGCGGGTCTTCACAGGCGTGCACACGAGACTGAAGGCAAGTGCTGTTTGTTCTGGACAAGGAAGAAAGAGACGAGTCGGTCATGATGGGCCAGTGTCTTGACCTCTCCCACGCTCCTCCCTGTCTAAACGTCACTTTCTTACAGCTTCGCTCTACATCCATTCTTTATTTATTGCTTTGGTACCGACTATGAGATCGCCCGAGAGACAAAACATCACAAATCCACTGTTTTCAAGCATTTTGGTGCCAGACTCAGACAAGTTATCCAGACACAGAAGGTGGACATAAAAAAAGTTAATTGATCAATGATTTGCACCTTGTTGTCTGAAAATGTGTCAGTTCTGTTTTCACAACCACCAGGAATTTGTTATGGGTCGTTTGTTCACTTTCAGAGAAAAAGATGTCAGCTGTAATTATTTGCAATGACACCAAAACAAGAATCTGTAATGTTATACTTAGTAACGATCAAAGGCCAGTGAAAAGCCCTGATATTTTGGGTGTAGGCATTTCATGCTTAGGATTGTCATTTTTCTTCATGAGGCACCTGTAATGATTTGAGAATAAACCATCTGTTTTAGACTTTCTTGAGAGCTTGAGGCAGGTGGGACTTGTTTGTAAGATTTGAGGTGATGGTCAAAGAGCATTTGGAAACTTGTGCTTTTGTAGATTTTGCCTGATGGTATGAAAACTACATCAGACTCTCAAAGCATTTTTCAGCATGCTAGAGGCATGAAAAATGTTGGTCCAACACCTGCGATACCTGCAATTCATGGTCTCTGAGGATAAATCCCACTGACTTTGGTGATCTCCTGATTTTCCATTCAGCACCATTTCAAGCTTTATGTTTGCTTTAAGTAAAATATTCCATGACCTGGTGTTCATATATTTATTCCCCTTTATGATATGTTGTAATCACTTTGGTGATCCGCTTACTTTGCATGTGGCAGCACCATCAGGTCAGTAATAATTTAACTGTCTAATATTTTGGTTTTTGACAAGGAACCATTGAAACTAATGATAGTCCCACCAGCCTAATTAGTAAATGTTAGCATGCTAGTATGCTTTACTAACATGGTGGACAATATCCTTGACAAACATCAGCATGTTAGCATCTTGGTTTTGAGCATGCTAGCATGGTAACAGTTGCGTAGGCTTACAGTGCAGCCTCACAGAGCTGCTAGCATGGCTGTGTAGGCTCATAAGCCTGGTTTCATTGTGCAGGAGATTCTGCTGTAATTATGAATATTACTGTGCTCACACATTACAAGTGCCTGGTGAAGAACAATCCATCCCTTGTGTCTGCAAGAAGCCGATGCTCATAAACTTGTTCAAAAACACAGATCCGTAATATCTCAGTCACACTTGTTGTCTCCAAGTGTTTTTAACTGCTACAGACACACACACACACACACACACACAGCCTCCAAGTCTTTGATTCAAGATAAACTCAAATGAAAACTGAGTGAGACTAGTTCTGTTATCCAGAATAGTCAATGACCTCCCACAAATCTGTCCTCTTTTCCAAATCAAGGTTTTAAGATTGATTATCTGATGATATCATTGAGCATCAATGTAAAAAGTTAGCATAAGATTAGACTTAGAGAAACAAAGCGTCCTCTCATCCTGCAAACTGTAAGGATGCTTGTATGTCATTTTTGTAGGGAATCTAAATTTGTATACTTGAATAGAAATGTAAAAGTTTGTCATTATTTTGCTGTCCTTAGTTTGAAGTTGAAGAATCAATTTAAAAACAGTGCATGGGAGGGTGGGGGGTGTTCTATCGATTACTGGTATTTATTGATCTGCGAAGCTTCTCGGGCAGAGTGAGATTTTGCCTCCCGTCAGGCAATTTTTTTTTTCAGCCTGAACCAAAGCTGCTCTTTCATGTTTGTTTTTTAAACAGTGGCGTTGTAAGAGTTTGCACATCATGACAAAGTAAACATGTTCTACAGATTTTGACAGTTTGTCAAGAGACTTTATACAGCTGGTGTTGAGTTTGAAGCATTTTTGTAACATTTGTGTCGGACAGTTATCGGACAGATCTGATTCGAAGTGAGACGTGCATGAAATCAGGTTTTGTTGTGCAATTAAAGATTGAGCTGTAATTTCTGGTATACAGTAATTTAATTATCATCATTGATTACAGTGTCTGCAAAAATGTTATCTTCCAGTAATAATCATTTGATAGTGACAGGCCGCATTTATACTATAAGAACTTTTTCATTTAGGTAACATGTTTTTCTTTGGGCAGGAAATGTTACTATCCTTGATGCACACAGAGCATCTCACTCAAGCAATACAAAGGTTTTATGAGGTTTTTTCTTGAGTCACATGTCTCAGCATCTGAAATCAGTCATATTTCTGCTCATTTTTATTTTGAAGGGGATACACATGTTAATTGAATTTTTGTATAAGTGCCAGTGTGAGCCTGCAAGTGTGTCTTCTCAGCTGTGGTCTCTTGTAGATGAGGGTTAAGGAGATAGTGTTGCTATATTCCAATAATATAGCGTCTTTTTTTTCTTTTTTTTAAGTAAATTAAGCTAGCCTTCTTTGAAAATTTTAAAAACAGTTTCAGATTATTAAGTCTGAGGAAAAACGCAAAGCTCTGTGGGGTTTGTTCGCTCCAGGCTTCCCAGAGACAGACTAATATCAATGGTTGTCTCTCCTCCTTGTTTGATCTGTAGAGTAAATTGGCTCCTACTGTTAAGAAAGTTTGTAGGATCTTAAGAACCCAAAGCTCATCTGTTTTTCTCCAGTGAGAAGAAACCATTGCAACATCTCTAAATAATAAAACATGAGGAATAAAAACGCACAATTAGCTGTTTTACACTGATTAACCAGATAATAATTTTTTTTTACAACGCAATGAATTGTAACAGCCCTGGAATAACTTTTTTTTACAAAAGCCTTTTATTGTGTTGTCAAGATTTTTGCTTTTTTGTGTGTTGCCTGTTGTACACTCGTTGTGTGTCCTCTGGTGTTGGACTGTATTAAATGGGAATAAGCATCTACAATAACAGAAAACAGCTGCCTCAAAAATAACAAGAGTTGAATCAAAACCTCTGAGCAGGTGTTAGCTCTGCTTTTAATGTCATCTGTTTCATAAAGGAAGCTTTAATCTACTGGACCATTTCTGTTTTCAGTGTCACATCATTTCCATCGTTTTCCATTTTAAGCATTGAGCTGATTCACTGTAATGTGAAACAGCAGAGAATTAACACACATCTCTGCAGCTCTAATTGCTCTGTTTGTACCGCCGCTCATATTCTGTGTGGTTAAATGTAACTGCTCTCATCAACTCCTGCAGGCAGCTGTTTAAACCCCACATGCATCACCTTACCAGCACCTGACAAGCAGACAGATGTACCAAGTAGGAGCAAAACAAAGTTGAGAATTTAACAGCTAAAGCAACTGATATTTTGAAGTCCAGATGTCCAAAAGTACCAATTGATATTTTATAATCTCACTAACATTTTCCCTAGTTTCTGCCATTGATGAATGAATATACAGATGTCTGAAGATAGTGCTTTGACTACCTATACAGATGTTTCATTAAACACTAGAAAAGTGTAATCAGTCAAGGTGATGCTGACAGGTGACTTCAACTTTAAACTGTTAATATTTAAGCAGCTCTCTCTTTGTCTTATTGACACCATGTGGATCCATGATAAAGAAAGCTGTTTTTCAAAGTGTTTCCCTCTGAAAAGAGGGGAATCATACCCCCTTAAATCAGCACTAATGGTTTTGAAAAGGAGCTGTTTCAAATCCTAAGTAGCTGCTAATTAACATTTTAAATTCAAGTAGCCACTCATGGCTAAACTAATATGCACATTTCATCAGCAGTTCAGACAGTTGTAATAAATGCAATGTGACATATCTTTATAAGCATTTTATGTGAGGGGAAATCATTACCCAGCTCTGAGGAGTAAAAAAACTAAAGAATCTACATTATGAGCTTCTAAGAAATGTTTTTACACTTTAGACATCAGTGTGACTTTGACACACTGCATCAAAAAAACCTGAATCTTTCATCGAAGAAAAGACATTTATTTCATGGTCAAGGAAATGTTATGTTCACATGCAGAACTTTGATGCATTGGGAGAAAGAAAAAAGGGTACAAGTCACATTTAATGGTTTTGTGTTTAATCTCACTGTCCACTGCTGCAGCCATGTTTTTATGTTCTTCATGTTTCTTTTTCTTTATGTCTCTCCTCATTCTGCCAAAAGCATGAGTTTTGTAACGGTGATGCACCACAGGATGAAGGCCTTGTTTGCAGACAAGATGTGAAAATTCATGAACTGCAATATGTCAGACACATGTTGCAGTTTATGATATTTTTCTTTGATTTTGTTTTTCTGTGTCCTGATGGCTGTTTCTGTAAAGTGGTGAACTGTGAGAACTGCTGATTTGGATGTTGGCTCTCTCCTATTAAGCTTTTAACTGCAATGTAAGTTTAAATTAACAGAGGAGGGAAGAGGTTACTTTGTAAAACTTGTATAATTATTATTTTTGTGCGTCTTTATTGGATCTTGAGACAGAATTTTTACTTAACCAATGTTTATAGATTTTTATTTATGGTGTCCAGGTACAGAAATGTTGTACAGAGATGCTGCTGTGCACAGTCTCGTCTGCTTATGTTTAGTAAATGCTATTTTTAAATGTTGAGGAAAAAAATAAATGCATTATGGGATACTGAATACAGTAAATACCTTTGTTATTATTAATGTTGATGTAAAAGATGAGGCAAATTATATTTAAAAGCTTTTTATTTACTTTCGAAAGTCATTACTTGATATAACGCTCAAGCATCATTTATTGTATGGAATTTAAGCAGAGCTGCTTCAGGTTCAACAAACAAGATTTTAATCTCTTCTGTCTGGTGACATCAAGACACCAGGTTGAAACTTGTTCACCTCAAGATAAAATGACTGAACATCACTAAAAAAAATCAGAATCAGGATGAGCAAGAAAGCTGTGGGGGCAAATGTGTTCACCCAGACTGAAGGTCTATTTTTCAGGCTAATTCAAAGCTCATGCATAAACCTTTTAATTATTTATTTGTTATATTTGTGTTTTGTATAAATAACTAGCTTTTGGTCATCCTGGGCCAAATATTTTTCTCAGGAGCTGAGAAGGGTAAAGTCAGAGCTAAAAGTTCCACAAATAATGGACGTATGTTCATCAGGTTTTTATCTACCTTAAATTAAGTGCAATCCTGTGCGAATCCTCTTTTAACTCATAGAGTTCAGCTCATGCAGAACTTAAAACAGAGACTATGAATGTTGCATATGCTGGCACTGCTGGGATGCACCTAACTAACACCAAAAGAAAAAAACAAAGATACCTCTGGATGTCTCAAGTAGTAATCAGTTTGCTTTGGAGTTATTCTGACCCCTAGTGGACAAAATGATCTCCTCGATATCAGAGCAGTGAAAATGAACACAAGCACTTCATCAAACATTTTAAGGAACTCATCAGCAGGTGTTTTAGATGCACCATGTCTTTTGGGGGGCAGACAGAGAGCTGCAGAAGATCCAAGGAGCATTTGAAGAACATTCTGGAAAATCCAGTTCTGCAGTGTGATCACCATCCCTTTCCTGCTCATGATGTCACAGTCAGAGTATGTCTGAAACCCCTGAAGCAGTGGCACTCTTAACAAAGTGTTACATGCATGGGTAAGTTCAGCAGTGATATGATCGATGTCTGATGAGGGACTAAAATAACTGCGTGTGTTACTTACTGATAACATGCTGCTTTTCTATGAGCCTCAACAGACACAAAACCAGGTATGAAAAAACTGAAGACCGCTGACCACAAACACTTTGTAAGGTGCATAAAGTTTAATCTTTTCAGGTCAAAGTGAGTTATGATTTCAGTTGTCAGAATTAAAAATGCTCATATAAGTGTTAACAGTTCATACTTTCTGACCACAGACAGAAAATCAAGGAGAAACAAGTAGAGGGACTGAGGGTCAACATCAAATGAGACTGTCTGAAGCTGAAGAGTTATCTAGTCCTTTACTTAAAGTAAAGAAGCAATATGACCATGAAGAAATAACTCCATTACAAGACAAAAAAACTACATTCAGAACAGAAATATTATCAGAAAAATATACTTAAATTATTAAAAGTAAAAGTACTGGTTTGCAGTAAGATGTGCCCTATAATTTAAATAAATATAAAAGATTATTAAACTGTTTTAACTGCTGTGACAATGGGAAAGCAGCTTTTTAGTGCCGCTCAAAATAGAGGCCATCTTAACTTCCTCATTTAAAGTTTAGTTGTTCTATAGTCAAGGCCGAGCCTAGGAACCAGGCTTTCCAAAGGACCAAGAGATAGACCTGATAGGTGAATTGCTTGATCGAAGAGAAAAAGAAAACAAAGTTCTGCGACACCAATCTGTTTTAAAATTTTAAGACGTTTTTTACGATGTGCAATAATATCACAGTTTTTCGAATGATACCATGTCATAAATTTGGAACTGACATGAATTAATTTATGTTTTTTCAATGTAAAATGTTAGTCTGAAAAGTAATCACTAACTATAGCTGTCAAATACATGTAGCATAGCAAAAGTGGTCAATTTGAAGTAGTAGCATAAACTACAAATATTTAAGTAAAGTACACGTAACTTGTTCAATTGTATGTAAGCACACTCATCAATCATTCAATCAGTCAGATTTTATTTGCATAGCATCGAATGTCAGTGCTTCAGATGTCTGTAACTGAGGGAGGGTGGGGGGTCAAAACAAAAACACATCTCATAGGAACAGTTGTGAGGGATCTCACCTGGTTTCCCTGAAAACTGACTCTTATGATGTCCATGCATTGTTATTATTGCTGAATGAAAACATGGTAAAGAAGAGTCACCTGTCAACTGATGTCAACTGAGCACTGCCTCCAGGTGAGCACTGCCTCCACAGAACTATCTGCAGTTACTGCATTTCATTCCTGCAGCTGATTAATTCACATAAACTGAGGACAGACTGAGGTGATGGGGTGGGGTGATGAGCGACAGAAAGGACGAGGAGAAGCAGAGTGACAGTGGGAGGCACAATACAAAGGCTCCTTCATGTCTAGTTGTTGCACCTTGGTAAAAACGTCCAAATCAAATACTTTTTTTCTCGTCAGTCCTGGGTCACTGCATGAAACACTGACGTACGTGTAATCAGAGCAGCCTCCACTTTCATTTAATAAATTATCCTACAGGAGCTCTGATGATTCCGTCAACACTGAGTCCACAGAGTCCCCCAAGTCTTTTTCCTCTGCCAGGTAACAAAGCTGCTGGCTCTGCAATGAGCTGCCTGCAGGCTGAGAGGGCAGCAAACATCCACAGATGTCAAGTGAGTTTTCAGTCTGTTTTCAAGTCTGACAGAGGTTCTCTGTGTCATTCGGAGTGAATTTTACAGGCGCAGGCAGCTGAGTGATGACGTTTGCGTTGCACATCAGCTGGGTGAACACATGGCGGTCCGTTATGAGTTCAGGGTAAAACAGATTCCTTTGTGGTGTCGAAGCTGAACCGGCGCGAGTGCTCTTCGCTCGACTAGTCAAACTGAGTAACCTACGAAACAGAGACCTCCTGAGGAGGATGTAGATCCAGGGGTCAAGGATAGGGTTGACAGCAGCTATCCGGATGGCAGACAAGTCAGCTTGAGGGTCGTCTGTTAGCACAAAGAGATTGGCAAACACTCGGACCTTAAAAAAAATAGAAAGAAAAGAAAAGATTACAACAACAGATTACAACAGCTCAGATCTTCACACTATGAACAAGAGTTTGAATTACTTAAAGTTAATGTTTGTATCCTGGTATATGTCTTATGTTTTATATTTATTTAGGTTTCTCATCTTAAAACAATGTTCACACTAAGTGACAGCATCATTCATAAAAATGAGCAAGAATTACAAAGACCTGGGATAAAAAATTGACCAGATCACTGTCAGGATTTGTGTACAAGGTCGTATATCAGCTACAGCACAACAGACTTCAGCAGTTAGTTATATTTTACTTAATTGTCATCATTCTCATCACTTTTTGTTAGTTTTGATTGATGACCAAGATAAAAACTGGTGTAGCAAATGAACACAATTTTGTTTTCTCTTGATTATATAAAATTAATGTCAATAATAATTCGGCTCTAGTTTAGCCCACATAAAAGTATTCCTGATTATCTGTGAGCCATTCTTTACTTCCTGTACATACCATTTTGAGTTACTTGTGTTTTTTCCAATTATTGTGAGTTTACTCCACTAACTCCACTTAATTTGCATGGCATCTTAAGTTACACTGCTGATGAGGATTTTTACTTACAACACTTGAAATTTTCTTGCACAAAATAATGCATAACAGTTAAACCACCCAGGTTATACATTTAAACTTAAATAAACGCATGCCATTAGGCTGCTTACACATAATGTATCAGAAATACCATTGAATCTGAATCTTTTTTCCACAAATAATAGTTTTTTGTTCATATTTGGGCACTTAATAGACACACAGCAGATATTGTTGCAGGCGTTCTTTCACTTTGTTTTGTGTAAAGCCTCTCCTCATCTTTTGCACAGTGACTCACCACAAGCGGGGCAGAGCAGGCCAGAACCACCGCAGAGGTGGTCACCAGCACCGCGATCATCTGCGTCTCTGAGGCTGAGGACAGAGCCTTCCACCTCTCCCGGACGCTGGATCTGCTGCCGGTGCGCTGCACGGTCCTCTGCCGCATCAGCAGCAGTGCTCCGCACACCGCCAGGTTCAGCACGATGGTGCCCAGGATGAGCAGCAGGCTGACGGTGCCGTACAGGACGGAGTAAGTTGCGGCCACTGTCCTGTTTGTCCTCCATTCGATGAAGCACCAGGTTTCGGACCGCTGCAGTTTGCTCTCCGCCAGTCCCATCATCGGGAGGCAGCAGAAGAAAATGTGACTGATGTAAACTAAGAGAAGGAACTTTTGCGCAAAGCGTCGGTCCAACCCCCACCGCTGGTAGGTGTACGGGCAGCATATAGCCAGGTATCGCTCTGCTGCCATGGCGCATATGATGCTCAAGCCTGTTAAACCGAAAAACAGCAACACAAAGGAGTAAAACTCGCAGACGTGTCGATCATGCAGCACCTGACGATTACGATAGTTGGCTATGGTGAGCGGGCTGGCGACACAGGTGCCAAGCAGGTCCGTCACCGCCAGACCGCAGACGAGCGTGTAGAAGGCTGAATACTTTCTTTCCTGTCTTGATACTGAAAGGACGACTATTGCAATTAAATTCCCGATGGCACCCCCAGCAAACATAAATATCGGCAACGCAATAGATGTGTTTGCGTGCGTAAAGTTTGAGCTTTCCATCGTTAAGTTTACTTGTAGACTGGTGTTTGTTGGTGATAACTCTCCTGGTCACATCAGCTGGATGGTTTGGTGGTTTTAAAAACGCCTTTCCCCTTCCGAATCTGGATATAGAAGATGAAGAATCAGCAAGGGTATTTTCTTTGGTAGTCACGTCCCCTCTGCTTCCCAGATATGGCACAGAGGTCATTACGCACAGCTGCAATTGAGAGGCGGGCGGTCTCTAATATACCGAACCACCCAAAAGCCTAACAGGGATGGGTGAGATGGAAGGATGTGAGACAAACAGGAAGATAGATGTTTTTGTTTCTATCAATATCCGCTCCACGTCTAGTCTGCCGTCATCACTGCGCTGCGTAATATCTGTGGCAGCTTTTCAAGAGGTCAACTGTACTGTGTGATGAGTAGAGATGAAGTGCACTAACAGATGATGTATAAAGAGAGAAGAGGCAGCTTAAACAGACTTTTCTCAGCCAGTTCAGCATGAGTCATACATACAGAGAGGAATCTTAAGGTCACATGAAACAGCTTTATCTATTTTGCTAATTCAGCTTATATCACCAAAAATCCACTCACAAAGAATAAAGTGGAATATACACAAATTAGCTTCCATGATACTAAAAGGGTTATAGCCTTTTTTTAATCCAATAAAACATTATCCCACGAGTGTTCCCAACCTAAAGATTCACTCAGTTTGCAAATGATTAGATAATGATAAGCAATTACTTAATAGATTGTTTTTGGCTCTTCTTGCCTCTAATTCTTGTATTATTAATTTTATTCCTGTGCCTTTAATGTCAAATAATTCTTTTTTTTTAATTATGTGTGTCATGATCTGTTGTTTTGAGTTCAGGTAATTCCTGTTTAATTTTGGTAACTCCAAGTTGCCATCCTCCTGTGATGACCTGCCCTGTCCTGAGGTGTTTATCCTGTGTAATTGCTCCACCTGCGTCTCATTGCTCCCAGTGTGCAAATAGTCTGGGTTTACCCTTTGTTTTTGTCAGATTGTCTGTTGTTTCCATCCTGGCACTGTTTGGTCCCTGGTTCTGCAGCCTAGTTGACATCCTGTCTGTTTCCTCATTTATTTGGGTTTTTTTTAACATTTTGTTATGTCTTATTTTTATGTTTTTTAGTGTAGTCTGGCTTCAATTAATTTGTTTTTTTGTTTAATATCAGCTTTTTTCAATTAAGTTTGCTTTTTGTTAATTCACTCCAAGAGTTCATGTTTTGCGTTTGGGTCCAGTGTTGTTTAAACTGCGACGATGTGTGTAAATTCTGAACAGTTGGAGTATTGATAAAGCACACATGGGCTCAAACACACTTCAAGTGGTGAGAATTTGTGCCGTTGAAGTCTCAGAATTACTTAATACTATTACTTAAGAATTTAAATGCACGCTCTTTTCCCACCACTGCCCAGTGATGCTGAGTTTGTGCTGTTATGGTTGATTTTAAAGTTTATGACCAATAACTGCTTGCAGTGATGTTCAAAACTGGACTGAAGCTGCAAAATTATCTCATAAGTAATGATCCGTCTATACATCTGAATATGATTTGTAATCACATTGTCTACAAACCAAAATCACTGACTGAACTCCAAAAGGATTCTTTTTTTAGTATAAATTTTTTTCATATTTTAGAAACTCTGCCCTTGATTGGCAGGTGAAATTACATAATTTGTTGATATTAAAGTGAGGCTTCTATTTCATATGTAGTTTAATTAACTCCACTCTCTGTCACGGTGGAAACTGGGATCATGTGATTATGTCAACAATGTTGGAACACACTGCCAATATTGTAATACAACGCCTGTAGCTAATAAATGGTATCAAACATACATATCTATAACAATTGTGTTGCAGGTCTGAATGGTTCCTCGTCATTTTAGTCTACATCTGATTTTGATATTTCTTATTTATTAATGAAATTTCAGTGTTTTTTTACATTTTTCTACATGTTGCTGTTCAACAGAAACTGAAACTACTCAATAAAGAATGCTTGCAACAAGAGGAAAAATCCTCATGAACTGATCAAAGATGGTGAAAAAGCTGCAGAACATTAAACACATAAACTTGTGGTTGGAAAAGAATGTGCATCCAGTGTATTGTTGTGCACAGCTCTGTCCCAAACAGGGATGACTGTAAATGGTTGTGAGGAACAACACACAGTTGATGGACAGCTCCGAACACATGGGACGTCAGTGCACTTAGTCTGCTCTCACTCTCCAGCCTCTACGGATTCATCACAGCATGACTTATGTTTATACAGTCTACAGCAGCAGCGAGGGGTCCCGGTCTGCAGCCGACCTTAAAAGACAAAATACAACACCTCTTTAAGAGGTAAACCACTGCTGCTCGTCTCTGCTGTAGACAAAAGGGAGCTGGCAGACTCTAAAAACAAAACAGCACTTAAGTGATGCCAAGGTTGGGAAACTCCGAGGCTGACTGGAATGTGCAGAAGTTTACTGTGAATCATGGGACGTACAAGCCATCCCTGCACAGTTTATATTTATTGAACGTTGTGAAGGTAATACATTTATTGCAAATGCAATTAAAATGTATCATCTCTGTCTGGTCTCTGCAGTAGGGCTGAAGCTATAAAAGTGTACGTAGATGAGAGAATGACTAAGCTGCATACAGAACATGTCTCAATATATCCCTAAAAGGTCATTTTAAAGCCTTTTTTTAATCTATAAACCTATCTTAACACACGAATCAGCCCCGAAAGTCACAAGCAAACAGAAATAGACCATTTGTTAAGTATTCTTAATTCAACTGCTCTGGTCACATTTTGATGAATTTAGTGCAGCCCCAAATGCCCCAAGTGTTGATGTGTATCGTAAACCCATAGTAAATCTTACTTATACTACCGACAGTAACGTAGCCTCTATGTCTATTCACTTTATTCATGTCTTACATTCAGCTCTTTTTATGTGTTACTATTGCCATTATCTTTACATATACTTGCACTTTTTATTATTTTCATACTGTCCAGTATCATGTCAAATTATGAAAATGACACAGAAAGTAACCTGTTTGATTTGTGTACACGAGCATGAAATCGGTAAATTTCATCAACTTCAAAGACAGACTTTGTATTCGTCTCCACAAATGTTTTAAAATTTCTTTAATGTTAGATGAAACATGATTTTTATGACAATCAGCATGGCTTCCAAATGTTTGAGTCAGTTTTGTCACTATTTAACAAACTGCTGTGAGACTGTGTTGATCCCATTGTACTGATTTCTTTTTGCACCTTTTTGCAAGTTGAACTGTTCATTGCTGAAGAAAACAGTTGACCTCTTAAATCATACCAATAAAGCTGAATCCAATCTAATCTTATGTAACTAAATATACATTGAGGACTGTGATCCGTAAAGACAAACAGCATTTTTTCATAATTGGTCTGCCTTTTGGTGTCTTAATTGTCAGATAATAGTGAAGAAGGCTCATCAAGAGTAAGGTGACATTAACAAACAGCTTGTTTTACCCAACCAAAAGTCTAAAACCAAAGATTGTCAAGAACTTAGCACAGGATGGTCAGGACCCAAATGCACAACTCGGATCGGTTGACTCAGCAAAACCAAGTCTATTGCAAGCAAAGGTCGGTACACGAAAAGACAATTCATTTCATTTCATTTTTTCAGTTAATCTGTTAAATTTGTGTAAGTTTTGGCCCAAAAGGTAATGATATTTTAAAAGAGGTGAACCCCACTGTGTTTATATATGTGTGTGTGTGTGGGCGGCGCGGGGGGGGGGTCTGTGCCAGCACCCACAGGTATAGTTATATAGTTAGTTGCAATGTTGGCTGCAACTAAGACTTGCTATTATTTTCTATTTTTTGATGCCTTGTACCTGTTTTTCTCACCCTACTTACCTGTGCAGGTGGAAGCTTTATTAGTTGATGCTGAAAAGGTAAACTCACTGATCAGTGAAGAGCGAAAGTGGGCAGAACCAGATTTCATTTGTTTCTTGACATAAGTTAATTTTTTTGGGTTTTCTAGGGTTCACTTTTGCCCTAATGTCAGTAATATTTTTGCTTTTTAGATAACTTTGGTGCCAGCCCCTGTCTGAGACCAACATGCCAAATACAAAAATAGCAATGTTTAAGTTAGATATGGCATATTTGTGTTCATTACACGCAGATTCTGAGGAATTTGGTGTAAAAGGAGTTCAAGGAATAAAGAAAGGAGGAAAATGAACTGCTCTTTCCTGGAAGAAAGTCAAGATGATTTCCTGCATACAGCAAAAGCACAAGGGAATGCGAAGTCAAGTGTTGGCCAGATGTTAGTCACAACTACTATCTAGCAGTCAACAGCATATGAATGAGAGATAACAGTGACTACAGGCACTAAGAGAAACAAGTTAAGCATTACCAGAAATTCAATAAACTGGGATGAGCTGAAAGAAAAACACAGCTCAGACTGATGAGGTCAAACAAGGAGAGGAGGAGCTGTTGTTATGACATCTGAGCAGAAAAATGAGAATACACTAAAAAAAAGAAAGAAAAAAGGGTTGTTTATGTGTATCATAGGCTTAAACTATGCATTAAAGTCGAACGATTTGAAGATGAGAAGAAAAATGGTCAGGGACCTTTATCTTATTGATTAATTTAATCAGATAGCCCCATCTTATCTTAGCTATTAAAGCCTTTTAGTTATTGCATTAACAACTACTGTCAGCCCAGTGTTGGAATGGCAATAATATAGAGCTGTCACTGAGTGATTATTATCTCATTAATAGTAAAACCTCTTAGAATAAAACTCTTTGACAGACTTGTTTCATATGAATATCCATGACTTGAATCTATGACACTTAAAAGTAATCTAAAATAAAATAAAAAAACACTAATAAATTCACTCATGTTTTCATGTCAATGTGGCAGTAATTTCAAGACTCATTCATCCCCTGATGCTCATGTAAAACCAAAAAAAATTTTCATATTTTTCAAATATGAAATGATTATTACATCGTAGTTTGAATTTTTATTTTAGGTCTGGGATTTAAATGTTGCGAGTACAACTTTCACTCTGAACCTCAACATTGTTAAAATGGGCATCTAAAGTAACACAAATTAAATGCACATCTTTTCGAATGCCAAAATCGAAACCAAGCCAATTTGCCAAATATGAACAGATTTCCAAGGAAGGTCTCCCAGGGTTCCTCCTTATGTGAGCAAAACAATTAGCATAACCAAATCCCTCTGTATCCCTGCAGCATCTGGAATCTGTGATGCAACCAGTGATAAGCGTCTGTGGAATTTCCCCTCGTATTACAGAGAAGGGTGTTCTTCTTCTCTGTCTCCTATTTTGCTGCAAAGAATAACTTCTTTAATAGCATATGGCATAAGTATTACCATTATTTCATTATTATTCATTATTATTTTGTGTTAGACGAAAGCATTACAATACAAAAACCTGTTCTCTGATCTCTACTCCTGATTATGATGACAGCATGGCTGCATGACATGAGATGAAGATAAGAGCTGTAGTTTAATCTCCAAATAGTAAATTTAATGCTGCTTTCTTGTTCCAGCTCAAGCGGTTTCTATGTTGCAAACACTCTGTGTCTCACTGTATTTCAAATTTCTGCATTCACAGGAAGCGAAGTGGCATGTTTCATGTTCCAGCACTGCTTAACCTTAATGAATCAGGCTGGGAATCATGCGTTAACTAGAATATTTAGTTTTTCCAGTGAATTTCTTGTGATGCATTTGCTCTTAAGTTCAATGCTCCTCTGTGGTTTTGTTCTTCCGATTTTCCGGGCATATTGGCAATGACAGCATAATAGGAGGGTAAATGGTTGGATCTCAGACATGCAAAAAGCTTTGGTCAACTCTGCGGTTCAAGAAGTTCCACGATCCAATTTCTCACATCCCTGCAGCCAAAATAAACAGTAGAGGACTTAAGTTATAGCATTTGAAGAGACATTTTACATGATGCAACTTAAATCTAAGACTGCTTACTACAGACATGCTGTTATGCTGTTGGTGACAATGCTAGTATGCTGGTAATTCGCACGTGTAATTTTTATATATCATTTTCACCACTTATCTTAGTGTGTTAGCTGACTAAATTAGCTGTTAACAAAAAGTACAGATCAGGTTGATGGGACTGACATTAGTTTTGTAGGTTTTTGGTCTTAAAGTGTTGGTCAAAGGATTTTGACCCATGGTAGCATTAGATGAGAAGTGAACTGGTGTGTTAGGCTTTAGGATTCTTCCTCAGGGGAACATAAAGGTTTGTACAAAATTTCAGAATGAATTATGGATGAAAAGTTGTTAAGTTTTCTCTTCTTCTTCTTCTGTAGCTTGAAACTGAAGCTTCACGGTGCTTGCTCACAAATCTTACTGTTATTCTGTGTGGACAAGCAATGGTGGAAATGGTTTTTTTTTTTTCAAAATGAAATAAAATTTTTTGTTATTATTTAACAATAATGTGGACTGTGTTGTCAAAGTTGGTATTGTCTGTGTGTGTGTGTGGTTGAATAGTTGCATGTGTCCAAAACCCTAAAACCATGACAATAGTGTTAAATTATGACCAAAAAAATAAAATAAAATAATGAGCGAGGTTTTCGCTTGAAGACCCAGCCTGGCAATGGAAAATTTGAATTTGCATGACCACAGAGTTATTTTGAATTTGATGATATGATAATTATCTGATCAAATCTGAGAACACAGGAAATAACAGTTTCCCATCTGCTCTGTACTGTAGTTTGAATATAAACTGTTTGTAACAATAAATCAACACTTCCACTTTGAGTGTGGATAAGTTGTGCACAGCAGCAGTTTATGTTTCAGGGATTTACATGGTTGATATTGTTGCTTAAACTGGAAAGGAATCCAAATACTGTCTTATGAAGGGACAATATTTAATCAAAGTGTTTTGTTCCCAATTCTCACAAAACACCAAACTTTGGTTTGTTTATTTTACAAAATATTGAAGTCAGTGCGAGTCCTGTGACATAGACGCATGTTATTGTTCCATTTGAGCATTTTTAGGTTCAGAACAGTTTTAATCTTCAGTTTATAAGGATGTTTTTTTATCTTTTAACAAGCCAGTCAAAGTGAATGTGGTTGCAATTGTCAGCAGGGGCCTGTAACAGCAAGTGGGTTTATCTCAGTAAACCAGCTTCACTGAGCCTGACACTGGTGATCTTGTTAAAGTTATGTCATGATGATTGTTCAACTCTTTGTGTTAACTCGGGGGGGGGGGGGGTTCCCAGCAGCGAGCGTGTGAACGAGACAGAGTTCCTTATCACAAGTGATGTTGTGTGAATTAAGCAGGCCTGCTTAGTATAAAGTGAGATAACATAATGATACATGAGGAGAAACGTGACTGTAGCAACAGCAGAAAGTGGTATTTAAAAAGATAAAATGTGCACAACATAATGAACCCACTAAAATAGAGATAAAAGCTGTAGAAACACCGGAAGTTATACTAAAGTGTCTTTTTTATCTTTTAATCTGATAATGAAAAACACTTGTTAATAAGTGATGAGCATTAAGTCATATTAGACAACTGCCAAAGCAGAGAGGAGAGTTGAGAAGAAGAATGAGTACAGTGTTGCATATTTTGTCATCATCTCATTAAAACTTCTTAATTGTCTGCTGTGTAAATGAACTAATGGCGACTAAGATTTTGACCGATATTCACATATTTATTGAACATATTTTGTACCAGCATACATCAGAGTTTTTATTAAATGAATAGTGTTTAATGTCATTTATAGTTATTAAATTTCTTGTGTAGTTTGCTGTTTCAGTGTGATGATGTCCTGTCCACCAATAAAATGTATTATTATACATTTGAGAGATTTAGATTGCAATATATTACATACATATAGTTTGTGCATGCATAAACTTATATATACACGTATGCAGACATACAATATTTGTATAGTAGGGCCTTTTTTTATTTTCTTCCCTAACATCAGTATATCAGTAAAGTCAGAACCAACCCAAAATTCTGATAACCATCAAGCTCCGAAACAAATAATGAATGGCATAAAACAAGAAATGTAAAGCCACACATTTATGTATTTAACTTCCAGAGAATTCAGAAAAATATAGGAAAAAAGCAGAAATAGATCTTTTTTTAAAACATGGACAATGAACAGAGGCTGAGTAGGTTATTCACATGATAAGCTGTAAACAGTTTGACATTTATTAAGTAACTGATAAGGCCTTTATCAAGAAACACATTAATAAAGTAGCATTTGATTCCAAAATTTTTACACAAACACTAAAATTACATGGTCCATATCAGGGTGATCCAGGTATATTTTAGTTCATCATTGTTTAATGAATTAAAATAGATTATTTGATTATGTGATTGATTCTGCTTTGGCAATACGTTTGCTAGAAATAGGTCACATGGATTCACTGAGCTCAGTGACACAAATCCGTTTCCTCTTAGGTTAAGTTAGGTTTAGAGTCTTCTCATCCACTCAAGTGAGAGTTCACAGAGTTTCCACAACTTGCAGAAGAACATGTAATCCCTCAGTTTTAATTTGAAAACCCTGAAAAAGCTGGAGTTAAAAGGCTTTCATGCAGCAGCAGCAGCAGATTTGTTGTCCTTTGCATTTGATGTCAGATGTGGGAAATTCTTGACTGCATTAAAATAAACTAACTGGGACTCAATCGACTCAACATGTTGGAAAGTCTCTCTTTGCAGGTTTTTGTTGCTATTCCAGAATTTCTTTTAATCAACAAAGTGAGTCTAGTTTACCAACATGACACAGGAATCATGTCAAAAACGTCAGGGAATACAAAAAAAAAAAATTGGCTGTTTTTTAGGTCTCTGTTATCCCGTAAATGACTCAAAATAGTTGCAATTCAAAATAGTTGCAAGTAATCACTTCAGGCTGAAGTTGGATGAATTTGGATGTTTGTTGGTGTAATTTTGACTGTGTTTCAACATCAGAATACCAGATCAAACTCAGTTTTTTTTTTTAAAGGAGATTCACATCCGCTCCTGCAGCATTCAGGCTGATTAGGGCTCATTTCTGTGGAAAAAAGATTTATCTCAAACTTGGCACAAGTTTAGTCATAAGGCACAAGGTCGTCCAGTCCGTAATAACTGCTGAGGATTCTGAGGGTCAAGTCTCCTGAGCAAAAAGGGATCCTATGTATATGAGCATGCATGACAACCTGATTAAAAACACACAACACACACAAGTGAGATGAGTCACAGCAGATCCTCTCAGCTTAGCCTGTGAAGGACATGTCTTTTTGACTTCTTCACTGTCACTTTTGGGAAATGTTGCTGTAGCTGTTATCCCACAATTGTTGTTTTATTTAAAAAGGAAACCCCTTCAGTGCTGTGATGACAGTAACCTACATGAACTTTTCCTGTCTTTGGTGTCTAATACAGATTGACTGATAAAGTGGATTGAACCTGGTATTTCCTGTCCAGTAAGGTCAACACAACTCAGCCAACTGACCTAAATATTCTGGTTTTGTGTATTATTTTGATTTTAACATAATACATCTCATTTAGAGGAGATTTATGGGAGAGCTGTGCCTAATCTGACATAAAACTCTTCCCCTTTCTGGGGGTTTTCAACAAATTAGCTTCACTTTCTCAGAAACGTTTTGACATGCAGAGAAGCCTCTTTGCCAACCTCAATTACATAAATGATCTCGTACATAAATATTTATTCAAGAGTGCATAGCGCTCATTGTGGTCCCTTTCAAGGAGAAGCCACTCTCTCTGAATGCTCTCACAGTGTTTTCAGCCGTCTGTGTAACACTGTGACTATGTTTCACAGGGAGGATTGTTGGTGAAAGAAATATTCAGATTTTATGAAGGAATAGTTTGATATTTTTTTGAACAAACATTCAATTTGTTTTTCGTAATTGGTTAGATAAAAAAAAAAATCCCCACAACTTTCAAAACTGTGATAACTTCTGAATATGAAGCTACAGCTAGCAGCGGGTTAGCTTAGCATAAGCACTGAAAAAATGAAAAAACAAGCTAGCTTGATTTTGTCCAAAATTGAAAAAATAAACATTACATGGAAACTTAAGTTAAGAAATTGACATAAAAATGAAATTTTATTTGTTTTATCCATAAGAACCACATTTCAGTGGATTTTAGCTTGACATTAGCTTACATGTTGTGTATTTACAAATTAATGCACATTTCATTGAACTATCAGAACACGAGTATTTAATCTGCAGGCAGGGAAGTGATCAATTCCAGAAAATGGATAGTAGCAGCTTTACGAGGCTGTGAGAAAATTATAATGGCTGTGCCATATGTGGTGTTTTTGAGCCCGCAGTTAAATTTATGATGAAAAACTTGACTGGAGACCCCATTTTTAAGACAAACTGTAGTGGCAGTGTACCTGAGGTCATGAAGGATCCAATAAAAGGACTGTGGTTTGTTTTGACTGAGGATACTTTGTGCCCACACATACACAAAAAATAGAGCTAGTATGTTAGAGTAAACTCATGTGACATGTTTATTTTTAAACTGACTAAATAAAGACAGTGGCACTCTGAAGGAGCATGTATTTCTAACATGATCTTTAGCTGACTCATCATGAAATGTCCTACTAAGCTTGTAAACACAGATGTCTAGTGTCCTCTAATGATTCTGAAGAAAATTACCAAGTCTGAAAAATATGATGTCAAAGTGATGTCATCAGTATCTTCTCAGCCTTAGCTTGAGACTGGAAGGCTGTACTGTAAAACAGGATGTGTGGATCAAGTGTTTTTAGGGATTTGTCCACACTGCACACTAAAAGTCAGGATATCCCTGCTGCTTCAATTTTGGTAAGTCTTTTTCATCAAGCCTACAGTTTTGAATGAAGATGCCTGTCTTTTGGTCCAACACATTGGTTTAAGCTGAAATATCTCAAAATTCACACCCCTTTTAGGATAAGGTGAGTGTCTGACTATTCATGTAGCACTATAATGAGGATATAATATAATTGCTAACAAAAAACACATGCAATTGCTTCTCTATTCAGCCTTAGCTTTGCACTTAGTGCTAAGCAGAAAATGCTGGCGTGCTGACACACCAACCAGAGATGATGATGATGCTTAAATCTCAAGTGTGAGGGATTTAGTGGCATCTCATGGTAAATTTGCAAATTGCACCCAACTACATATTTTCTCTGCTCTCCCTCCTCTTCCATCACATGGAAGAACCTACAGTGCTCACAAGACTTATGAAAAATACGAACCCTTTATTAGAGCCAGCGTTTTATTACATAACATTACATAACATCATTCTCAAGTGTAAATGTTTGGGTTCGTGAACTATTCGCCTGAAAAGTTCCTTCCAAAGTGCTACCAAGAGATTTAATAGTTGTATTTTTAAACAGCATTTTGTTAGCTTTTTCCTGTTGTCTGGTTTCTATCAAATATCCCATCCTGCAGTGGTTTTCAAAAAGCTTGATCATTTTTTTTGCCCTGGGACACATTTGTCTTTCCAGCTCTTATTTTAAGAAAATACCACCCAAACACTTTTCTTGAGGGAAACATATGACCTCACTCATCCCCTGAGAGGGACAGCACGGTCTGCTGAATGTCCCCCCGCCCTCAGTTACAGCCTCTTCAGCCTTCTACAAGCGTTCCCATGTATTTGAGCCTCCCAGCGGATGTTAATATATCACCAGTGAGTCTGCAGCCTGACCTTTGGCTCTGAAAAGCTTCAGCGGTGAGTCAAGCCAAGAGCGTGGTCAGAGCGGAGACACACTCCAGACAGGTGAGGTGCTTCAGAGGGTGTCTCCTCTGCTTCTTAGAAGACAATTGTGAAAGATCATCCTAGAACTTGCTTTAATATGGCATTTTTTTCCTTTGCATTTTGTGCACAGATGCAGACTTCTGACATCCTTTAATTTTCTCTGCATTCATCCTGTTGTCTTTCTTTCAGGCTGCTGAACTGATGTGGCATGCTCTTTTTTTAGCTAACAAGTGTGACAGTCACATTGTTTTCACTGCATCCTGAGCGCCCCAGCCTTGAATTTCCAAACAGAGCTCATCATGATGGAGACGGAGCGGCAGACTGGGAGTTCTCCTGTCCAGGGCCAAACTTCTGTCAAGACCTGGCTCTCCCCCAACATAAGAGGTATGAACACTCAGCTGCTGTTGACTGCCAGAACTGGTTCTCAGACAGAGCCTGTATCCTCAGAAAACCTTTCAAAACCTGCTATATGCACCTTTTCCTATCTTCTCTTTGGACACAGTTTGGCAGGTTCATTTTTCAGATTTAGTAATCACAGCATGATTGCAGAAAAAATATGTAGCCTCAGTTTTTCGAAAAAAAGGATCTAATTTTTACAATAAAATTGATTATTTCCTTAAAGATGTAGATCTGAGATTTCAGCTCAGCCCTAGATTATCATCAGTACTCACCAGAAACTCTTTTTATTATCATTATTATTATTGTTATTATTATTATTATTATTATTGATTTATAAAGCTCAAGTTAAAACATTTTTAACTTATGTGGGTGAGCCTTTGCATGAATAAGGGTTGCCGCCTCACCACCTGTAAAGTTCACTCACCCTCTACCTGATCCAGGCCGCACGAAAAAATGAAACCCTGTGTGAGTGTCAAAAACTGCACCTCCTTGAAAGGCCATTTGATGCTGGCTTCAAAGGCTACAGTTTCTAAAGCTGCTTTCTCTTCCTCATTTCAACTCTACAGGAGAGGAATTTTATTATAAATCACTCACTGAAATAATAGAAGAAGTTTAATACTTCAGCTGTTTTAAATTAAGAGTTTAGTCATAAAACAGCAGAGGATTATCTAGAAAATGAAATAAATGCACAAAAGCATAGACACAAGTAATGACACTTCACAGTGCCCTGCTATAGATTACGTGGTCTTTGCGTCATGCAACTACAACACTGCGTGTAAATACTGCTGGTACAGTACAGTCTGACGTCTTACAGTTAGTTTGTGAATACCTGATGGGAAATGGGAGCATTTACAAGTAACACTCTCTGTTTTGTTCTTTTTCCTTGTTCCTCCATCATGTACTGTTGGAAGGTGTCCAGATGTTCCAGTTGTTTGAGAATGCTGCTGATGTCATTTGTAGAGTAACACTATACAGTTGTGTCTCTCTGAACATTCCTTAATATGTCTCCAACTCGGGGAAGCTCTCATGTACAGTAGATAACATCTGTTTGGAGTGAATCACAGCTCATGTCGCTGCAAAACCAACCCTGAGATTTGTCTATTTGCAAACATCTGCTTTGTCAACAAGGCTGCTTCTTTTTGTCTCTCTGTGCTTTAAAAAATATAAATCTTACATAATCTCTTTACCACACTTCTCTGACATGTTAACTATTGGTCATCACAAACAGTGATGGTTTTATGAGAACATGATCACTTTGGCTGAGACTGTATTTCAATTGTGTGACTGTAAAAACTGCTGCAGTAGTCATGCTTTGATAATAAAACACAGGAGCAAGCTAAGCATCCTGAAATCAGGTGCTGTCTCTTCAGCTTACTTTGGACGGTTTTAAAGTTTAGAAAAAAAGGCTCAGGTGACGAGAAAGTCATATTTTTTGCAGTGCTTGACCCTTTCTAGACAAAATGTCACAAAATATTTTAGAAGAATAATGTGGTTTGGCTCTGCTTTTAAAATCTTGGACCAGAGGGAGCCACCAACCCAAAGAGTAGATATTTGATGACTCTGGATAGAAAAAAAATCACTGATCTTTCTCCAAAAATTACATTACCCTAGTGTTGTTTAAAGTTCAGTAGGAACCAGTTTTAATGTTTTTGGCATTCATGGCACAATCTGTATCTGAGTGACCAACATGGGATCTACAATGAATTTGAAAATACAGCTGATATGCCCATATGCTGTTGCAAAACATCCATTCATGACAACTCAAGTATGAAACTTTCAGTAGTAATGTTTTGGCACTCACAGCACTCGGTTATGGTTAGGAAAATATATTTTTGAAATGTCATGGTTTGCATTTCAATTTTGTCATTTTTCTGTTTAGTTTGGTTTGTTTGGGGGGTTTTCTGTAAGTCCTCTCCTTAAGTGTCATGCCTCATTCATTTTCTTAACTTTTTAGCTTTCCCGCCTCTTATGACTGATGATTACTTTCACCTGGCCCTGATTATTCTCACATGTACTATGTCCATGGGTGTTCCCACTCTGAGGTGTCAGCTCATCTGGGTCTGTTCCTGTCCTGCGTTTTCTCTTTGTGTCCTGTCAATTGCCCTGTATGTGTCCTGCCTGCCTTTCTACTTTGTACTCTAGTATATTTATGTTATTTGTGTGTCTCTTGTCTTTGTTGTCTCATAGTTCTTATACTTTTTGTATTAACTTTACGTTATTACAGCTCCTTTTTTGTGTCCTCAACCTGCCATCTTGGTGCTTTTGTTTTTAGGATCCTTTTGCACATCCAAACCTTGACAGGAAAAGTTATAAAGTCTACAATAAATTATTAAAATTGTAGAACCATGATTTTTTACAAACCCTAAATAAAATGTTTTTGTTGCCAAAACCACAGAACAATATAAACACCTGATTGAAATATCACAGTCCATTATTTGTACAGTTCAGCCCTTTCTCTTTATAAATAGGTAAATTTAGTTTACCAAGTAATTAATATTACTGTATAACATTTTTTTTTCAAATTAGTAGGAATTTAAATATAATTTCTTAGACACAGGATTGACTGGTAACAAAGGGCTGTTAGAGTTTACTAATACACAAGTACATGCAGATCTTTCAAAGGGATCACAAGGGTCTTAAGCTGGATTCTGAACTTGATGGAAGCCAGAAAGTATAAAGAATTCAAAAAGGTGTCATATAAGGCCTTTCAAGAGACTTGATCAAAAGACAAGGTACTGTTTGGGATCCAGGAAAGTCCTGTGGGCCAAATGCTCTGTTTATATCTTATGAAAGTGTCTCTCTCTCTCTCTCCGAATTTAAATTTCTCTGTGTCAGCGACAGCCGTGGCCAGTAGCATTATGAAACAAAATTTCACTGCATTTCCTTAAATAGTGCCAAAACCTAAACTGTCAGGTTGTATTCATGGACATTATTTTCATGTGCAACTGTCTTTCATACCTGCATGGCAGTACCACTAAACAATGCAGTACATTTGTGAACTAGGCAGGAGTTGTAGAGGGCATCACCCTAAGCACAAATACAGAAGTGCATTTGTGCTGAATATTAAACTAAACAGTGACTGAAAGCCTGTAAACTGTTACATAACACGAGTGAAGCTGTTTAGGAGATGACCTTTGCTACAAAAACTTGCACATGCTAACATTTCCATAATCACTAAATTACTGTTTTGATTCCAGGAAATGAGATTAAACATTGACCAAGGATCAGTCAAACATTCACTTTGCAATTTGCTTACACTCACTCACACACACACACACACAAAGAAAATATATTAAGATTTTTTATAAACATCACATATCCATTTACAAATACACACAAATATGTACTCATGAGTAAACACACAGAGGCGCGATCGCAGAGGCATTACCTTAAAAGACAAAGAAGTGCAAACATATCAATAACACAAAAACACACATTCTTTAATTCAATTATGACATACAAACATAACTAAGACATAACTAAGAAACACAAATATACTCAGATGCGCATCTCCTCGCTCTCACACAGATTTGTGCTCATAGTTTGACCCTTTAAGACCTCTCTTCATTTTTCTCAGGAGCACCCAAAACAGTCTTGGATACGACATCCCGTTTCCATGGAGACGGGGTTCGCTACAAAGCTAAGCTAATTGGCGTGGACCCGGTCCCTGACGCCCAGGGCGACAAGATGTGCAGGGACACCATGATGAAACTAAAGGTATTCTGTCTTCCATTGCCAAGATCAACTTACCTCTGTCTTCTCTTAATTAAAGCTGGTGGACTTCTGTTAACCAGAGCCATTTTATCAGGCAGGAAATTTAAAATAAACAGCATGATATCATATCATATCTGATATCGTATGACAAGTGAGATTAAAACTGTCATTGGTTGTTTTGACTTGGAGTGATTCAGGAGTCATTTTCAGAGGCCCATATTGAACGAGACCATGCAGGGCTACATTATCCTTCATGTTACACCAGTAGCATCAAAAAATGGCTGCAAAACTAATAGGAGCCTTTTTGTGATCAAAGACCCCATTATGTTTAATTTTAACAATTCAAGTTTGAAAAAAGTACCTATAAAAGGAATTCAGCCCTCTTCAAAGTTTCCACATTGTAGTCGTATAAAATTTGTTGTAATTTTAAGTAAATGGTGAATGAATTTAATACCAAAGTATTTTAAAAATTTCCTAAAAAACAATAATATAAGCACCCTGGTGTGGCCCAGTCAGAGCCCAGAGGACTCACAGGACTATGCTCGAGCAAGTGGGAGTGAATATCTTTTTAAAAAAATAACAACATAACAGCCAATGACAGAGGGGAATGATTGGTCAGTGTCATGAAAATTCAGCCATCGACCAACATGTATCTTACTCTTTTTATTCTCATCAAATCATCTTCTTACAGCTATCAATATATTGCTTTACATTAAAGTCAGTTTGTGTAAAAAAAAAAAAAAAAAGTGAATCTGTAGGAAATATGTAATTTTGGCACCTCCCAGTGATCAAAAACAATTGGCAGACTGTCATATACTGCTACTGAGCCAGTTTGCAGTGGGGATGTCTCATGTCTCTAAAAACTAAATGTTATACTAACAGAAAAATTTTCAACATGCTACAGTATTATACAAAGAAAACACTCACCAGTTAAAAGAAGTTAGTAGAAATCACTAATTAAAGATCAGCCAATAAAGCTTGGCAGATATTAGCCAATCATAGTTCATTTCAGGAAGGGGCGCATTCTTATTGGCTGTTCTACCACTGTTCTATGCCCATAATTCAGAAGTGAAATCCTTTAGTTTTTGAATATTTGCCAATACCTCTTTAATCTGCAGTGACATATGATAAATAACAAAGAGCTTCAAGTTCATTTTATTCTATAACATGAAGCTTATATCAGCAAGTGGAAAAGAGGTTTTTTGGGGTATAAAGAAGGCCAAGAAGGTAATCCCCCTCTATATTTTGTACAGGCAAAGTATCCCACACATACAGTACTTTGTCAATGTTAAGATTTAAATGCACAATTAGCTTTCAGGGGAGAGCATTGGTGAACAGTCAGTTGCACAAAAAAAATTAAACTGTCAACAAAGTGCTTTTAATACAAGTCATCATCAGTATAACATTTGTTTCACTCCACATGGTTTTCCTGTTCTGTTCTACCTCATTGTAAACTCAGCTCCTCTGACTGGCTCCTCTCAGGCTTTTATTTTTAACTCCTCCTGTGTTAGGGCTTCGAGGTGTCAGCACGGAGACAAGGGATACACAAACAGAGAGTTTGGCTGAAAGTCTCCACCAGTGGCGTGAAAATCTTGGATGAAAGAACAGGGGTAAGTTGGACTAAACTTCTCTCAGATCCTTTTCCTCATCATGTGGTTCTGTAGCAGTAGCGCCCCCCTCAGGTTAATAATTGGTCTTGAAAAAATTGTCTGACTTGAGTCCTGTCTATCAACTGTAGTTTTTATGTGGTCAGGATTTCCACATTAATGCTATATAACATACTTTCTTTATATTTTTTAAAAAAATTGAACAATTCTCAGGATTTCTTGGAATTCTCAGGACATAAACCAGAATCAACTAATATGAATCAGAGCCATAAAACTGTTTTCACATACTAAGCTTTCTATTTTCCAGCCAAAAGGGAGTATCTAGTGAGCGGATTTAAATGATTAGTTCAAAGTTCAAAACTCTATTTTTCACATGAAAAAAAAACAAGTTTGGCGTTTAGTGCATCCCTCCTCCCATAATCATATGTTGAACTTTGGTGCTACAATCAGTAATGAATTAAAGAGGAAGTAGTGTTTCCCCTGTGAAAAAAATACTTCATTAAATGTGGAAGTTTAAAAATGATTCAAGTTTTGGTATTACATCTGCACCTGTTTTAGTCAGACTTCTAGTAGAAGTATTGTTTGTGATGCAAAAGTAGCATAAATCTGATGATTTTTATTTTGGTTTAAGATATCTTACTCTATTCTTACCTTATTCATAACATACCTTAAAGCTTAAATCCTTTTTTTTTATCTGTTATGTAGGTTGTACTTTATGAGCATGACAGGAACAGGATCAGCTCTTTGCGGAAAGATGAGTCTGACCCCAGAGCATTGGCCTACATCTACCAGCAGCAAGACAGCTACATCCTCTTCTACATCAAGACAGCCACCCTTGTAAAAACACACAGTACAACACAGGAAACATACGGGTTGTCTTAATAAAAAATAAATGATAAGTGGTGATATATATATATAAATATTAGGGTTATTTTTCAAACAATAAAACAAGAAGACCTGTAAAAATCTGATTTGGATCAGCAGATATGCAGAAATTCCTGAGAACACAGAGCAACCAGTGGTAGTATAAACTATTTGCAACATTTTAGCCCAAATTACACGACAATTCTTTTATAAAGATCGAAATTAGTATTGTGCATCTTATAAACAAGGTTGATGTCTAGTTCAAATGTTGCTGTGGAAGCACAAAGAGTGCATGGCAGCACAGTGACTGTTTACTGAAAGACTAAAAATGTTTGCATACCAGGAGCTAAACATGAGCCGTCTGGATGAAAACCAACAATCCTAAATGCTACAGCAAACAAGATCTGTAAATCATAAACACTGTACTTTAAATTGTGACTCATCATTTAAGACAGGGCTTAGTTTCAAGATATTGTTCTGTAATTGGTGCTAAAATGTCACACCTTTTAAATGGATGGAAATCTGAGAGAGGACATGAACATTTTCTGTTTTCCAGTCAGCTCACTGGACGACTGCCTTTTTTTATTTATTCTACCTCTCTGCAGTAAATGTATTCATGCTACATTGTGGCATTTTACCCGTATCCATTAGGTAGATCCAGTCCTGGTTGACATCCATGAGGTCTGTAAGGGTGTGGACCAAGAAACATCAGAGGGATCAGAAAAGGCCCAGACACAAGTGAGAAAAAAATCATGATCTTTTTTGATCTTTTGCCCTCTTTATCAAAACTGTGCTCAGTTTTCTCCTTATTTTTTTTGCTTTTTCCAGACTGATTCTATACTGCCTCTGAAAGACATTTCAGCCCCTCCAACTGAGGTAAAGAAAAGAATAAGAAATATCAGCCTATTCCTAAAAGTTGGGAAACCCTTTTAAAAACCCCACTTGTTCAACTAAACACTGTCTTATCTTTTATTCCAAATAGTTATGTGTTGGCTAGAAACTAAACTCATCGGTGTTTGAATTTACAATGTTTCCAGGGCCCAGCTGTGAATGATGCGTTCAGTCAACAACCAGACTCCTCATCAGGAGGCTTAAACCAGGTAAAAATCAACAAAAGCACGATATGTAAATATTTTCACCTAGTGTGAAGCATAAAACCATGAAGTTTTTGGAACATTTTAAGATTTCAGTGAGTTTAACTCAAATAAAGATGGAAAAATTTTACCTAAAAAAATTTACAAACTAAACCTTTATTCTTTTCTGCATAGTTGAATAATAAATGGTCTAACTGACTTGTCAAGACCAGTCCGCTTTTACAGATTAAGAGCCAGCTGCTCACCTTCTAAGATCATGATCTATGTAAATAAATGAGTCCACACAGTATAAGTATTTTTTATATATAATTTGTCATTCAAATCCATGAACATTTGCTAGTCAGTCATCATGTGTCTCACTTCTCTTCGGTGTTTGAGGAATTTAAATGTATTCTGTTATAAAGCACAAACAGCGGCTCTTTCTGTTTCTCCGTCCACACAGATCTCCTCCACTAATGAGCTGATGGAAATCTTCTCAGTTCAGATGCCAGAACCAATGAAGCCCACTGAGAGCTCCGGTGCCAGTGAGCCAGGTTAGCAGCAACATTAGGGTTACAGAGAGATGGTTTTTTTGCCCTCGTTTTAATCTCTGAGACTCTTTTGCAGGAGTTACTAATGACTCCCCTCCATCTATGATATCAAACATTTCAGACACTCAGACACTTTGTCACGCCCCTCTGCATCTCACACATGGTGGGTGTCACGTAGGACTTTGCTGAGGAGATTTGGGTTTGAGTCCTGTTTGAAACCAGTGATTGCTTCTTAAACCTAAACAAGCAGTTTTGGAGCATAAATAAAACCAAACTGCTTACGTTTCATAACATCAACCACCTGTTAGATAAGCTTTCTGTCAGAAAAGCTTTGTGTGTCACACACAGATTCTAATAGGTACATTACATGTCTGTATTAGAGGGCGAGGGGGTTGACAAACACATCCGTCGGCCTTTTTGACGTAAGTGAAAATGTTGTAGGGGCAGTGGACAGTCTGATGCTGCAGTGAAAGAGAGGAAAAAAACAAGTCTTTTCCTTCTTTCTTGGTTTCTCCAAACATTCCTCCAAATTCTTAAAATTCAGGGCCTTTAAACTGTATTGCTTTCTTCAGTATAAAGTTCCATTAGTATAGTCTTAAAAATGTTTTCGAACAGCTAACAAAAAACATTACATGCACACCGGAGCCATCAGTCACAGGGGTTTTTTTTCTGTTTTTTCTGTATGAATATGGCCAAAGTTATAGATTGGGAGAGGGTTTTTTGACCATTTTTATGCAATTACCAGTTTTTTGTGTTATTTTTGTGATGGATAATTGAGATAAATTTGACTTAGGTGGAAAAGTGCATGGTTTTATTTTTCTTTTTGTCTTCAGAGCACATATTCTGAAACAAACACAACCTAAATATGGTAAATAGAGAAGATAGATGTTGTTGCAAGCCGTATTTGTGAAAGTTCCACATTAGCTCAGTTAATTTCGGAGAAAGCTCTTCTGGGAGTTTTGCTTTTAGACTCAATTGAGATGTGGACACAATAAAAAAAACAGGACAAACATGAATCCACAGCACATGTTGCAGTAGTTCTTACCTCCACACTAAAGGGAGAAGTCACACAGAGGCTGATATCTCATCATGCAAATAAATATTTAAAAAATCGGGTTGTTCTGTTGTAAAACAAACATTCTTTAACAACCACTTCCCCTCTCTGTATTCCACTGTGACTACCCATCAGCATCTGTGGTGTGCTTGCTTAATCTGATCTTTGACACCTTTAGAACGTGTGAACACATCGCACTGTGGTATTGAAGCTGTGGTTGGAGGAGATATAAAAGTGATGTGAAGCCCGCACACCAGAACTCCATTCATATCTTAACTGAACATCAAATGAGAGTATTAAAGTCTGAAGCAGATTAAAGCAAAGCACTTAATCTAACTAAAATTAACCAAACATCAAAAAAATCAAGCGATAAAACAGTAATCTGAAGGCACCCACTAAGGACAGAGTTTTCCCATGATCCCCCTGTTCGTGACCTGTTCAGTATGTACTCTATAGGGAATAACAGAATTCCCATGACACTGCAGATAAAGAGCCAAGTTTCAGTGAAGTTTGAATTTGATAGTAAGAGGGAGGAATGCAGAGTGTTTACAAAAGCTGAGAAGTTACAAAGAGACAACGAGGAGGGTCACCATGTATGGAGTTACAGTAGTAACCAGCAAACAAGGTTTTTAATAAATATACAAACATATTTATTGAGCAGCAGTATATTATTGTTCATACAGTGCAGCAAAAGTAAAGAGGTGGTATAATTTAAGTTGTCGTGTGAGGTTTCTGTTCACATCTTGTCACTGTGTGTTGGTCACCTATTATTACTTAATAATAGTGACGACCTCAACCAAGTGGTTTTACTCAAGTAATTAACTCATTTTGACAATAGTTTGTGAATATTGGAAGAAGAGACATTGGAAAATAAAGTTTGGCAGTTAACTTTCAAAAAAAAAACTTTTTAATTAAACAAATCCAGGATTTTATTTGGTGTAATTCAGGGTTGCAACTAAAGATTAATTTCTTGCAAATGGTTTTCACATACAACAATAGGATTATTTAAGTGTTAAAATGTCTTTGCTTTAAACGTCAGCAAAGACATTTTAACACTTGTTTACAGATCATTCATTGAATCCACTCTCATCTACAACATTTCATCCTGGTTCAACTTCCTCACTACTACCACCAAAACAAAACTCTCCCGCAGAAAAAGTCCTGAATCCAAAGATATTCAGATTCTAAGGTAAAAAACAGAGAAAAGCAACAAATCCTTTAAGTGAATGATAGAAATTAATGTTTCTTTACTGCTTGATAAAAACCTTGAAGGTTTTTCATTTTAGAAAGAACCCTTTTATTTATTAGAGAGTTGGATTGAAGAAGACCTATACCGCTCTCGAATCTGTTCATAAATATGAATCCAGAGCTTGATTAGCTTAGTTTAGTTTAGGATGAGTAATTGATCTGTCATTTTAGCTCATCAATTGTTTCTGCATCATAGTCCAGAGACAGGCTAGGACAATAAATGTTTTAGTTCAGTATGAACAAACTTCAGCTGTACAATTTACGACAGAGCAGTTTCAAAAACCTACTTCTTTTATTGTCCTCTTATTTTCTTTCAGAGTCTCCACAGTCAACACCCTCCACCCCTCAGAACCTCCCCGTGTTCCCCACACAGCTAATAGGGGGCTCTCCATACTCCTCTCCTCCATACCCTCCAGCCTCTGTGCCCTGGCGCCAGCCGGGGCTTCTGGGAAATCAGTGGACAGGTCCACCTGTTGCACCCTGGCCCACGATGCCTGGCAGTATGGCTGCATGGGCGCCAGCAGGTGTTGCAGCATCCCCCTCAGGCAGCCAGGTTCAGGCTTACAGCTCTCAGCCAATAGTCATGAGTGGAGGACACACACCCACTTCACCCATCGCTGTCAACGGGCACCCCACCCTTTTAAACACCTCCTCTGCCCCGACCTCTACCGTGGACCACAATCTCCTCCTGTAATGAACGGGTTAGATATTTCAGTTTAGATTATAGAGGAAAAAAAATACTTGATGACTTGTGATTTGATTGATTTTTTTATGCAATTGCTACTTAATTATTTAACAGTTCCAAAAAGATTTAGCTGCTATGGTTTAGTATTTCCAGTTATGACCCCTGAATAATCTACAGTCTGATTTCTGTAGAAGTTCCAGATTAACTTTGAGTAAGCGATGAGTATAATCGGACACTTTTAATTAATACAACAACATTAATATTAATAGTACTCCACTACAGACTGCAGCAGTGGGTTTTAGCTAAAGATCTAGCATTAAGTTATCTAATTGTGCAACAACCACAACAAGGAGAAAAGCAGAAGCTAACTTATAAAGATTAAAACTTTTAAACATGTCTGTTATAATTACAGTAAAAGATGTCCAGAACATTTAATGTCTGTTAAAATGGAAATTTAATGATTTGATCCCAAACAGAACAGCTTCACTGCTCCCTGGTTCTGATTCAAAGATAGATTATATGAACACACACACACACACACACACACACACACACACACTCAACATAATACTAATATAGAAGTTAGAAATCCTGTTTAATTTATCTTGCTTATATGCAGAAGGTCTATGCAATGTCTTAAAGTTTAATCTGACATTTAAAATAACTGTTTCTTTTTTAGTTTCTACTTTGCTTTTTCTAGATCGAACTTCAGTTTCTGTCTTAATTTTTAAGTTTTCTCCAAGTTAACTTTGAGGCTGCACATAATAAATAAAATACAGACATAAAATACAAACCCAGAACATTCAGTGCAGGTTTTTTTTTTACTGTATTATGTTTATTCTTTCTTGATACGTGAGTGAATCACTTTGTGTTGTATCATTTCACTAAAATGACGTCCTTTCAGTTTTGCTTCTCTCTCTGCTTTTCTCTACTCTTTTAACACTTACTTGCCTAAAATGTCCTCACAGGGCTTAAAATATGTATTAATCTACATTTTCAAACAAATATTTAAAAAAAACCTTACATAGGAGTGAAAGAAATGGGCCTGCAGCGTGTTAATGTTTCTCCACTGTAAATCCCATGTTGTATCTGACACCCTGTTTCACTCTGTTGGCCACGCTAAATTACTGAGCATTTCCTCATTTGCAGTAAGTTAAGTATCATGTAGCTGTCTGTACAGCAGCATCAGCCTGGATACTAATTCTCAGCTGAACATGGAGCTCTTTATCCATCACTAAGCCACCACTAAAGAAAACATGGTAAGAAATTTTTATTTCTAATGTTATTAGGAAAGTTTTTGGAGGGATTAAAAACTCCTCCACAGCACCATTCACCCTTTAAATAGTATGTTGACTATTCGGTTCTGACCATTTCCTCCAGACCATAAAGGCTTCTATGAATAACTTGACTGTTGTAAAAAGACTATGACAAGATTTTAGAGTCTCATTGTGGTACAACCTCAGTTTCCTTGGGTTGTGTAATTAAATGCCCACTGAATCATCTTTTCAAATGTTTGATCTCGTGTAAGATCCTGCAGATGTATGGTCTGATGTTACTAAACAGCATATGTCTAAATACTGATGTTTCTAGCTATAGTTGTTCCCTTCAGTAATAACATTTTATTTAAAGTTAGAGGGGAAGTTGGAGAAATGTTTATGCAACTGCAGATAAAAGAAAGCTTTATCACACTCAGCTGTCCCTGGTTAATAATTCACAGTATATCAGTAATGCTTTACTTTTACTTTTCCAGTTTCCTATCCCACCGATTTCTGTTACTTATATTAATTGTATTTTTTTTATTTGGATAAATGCCCATGATGGTGAATATTTAGTCTTTAAACTGTAAAAGATGCTGTACCTCCTTTAGTTTTTACCATATTAGTGAGTACAAGGACTACATCATCCTGATTTCAAAACTCCACTAAAACCAGACATCAGTTATTAAACAGCTACATTACACATCTTTTTACTGTAATGAGGACTGGCTGGTACATAATATGTAATAAAGACTAGTATAACCTGAATATATCTAGTCTTATATCTTATATCTTAAAGGTATGACTATAGTAAAGTCAACTTTTAATGAAAAGTTTTCATTTTGTCACTTGTTTGTACATTCTTCCACACTGCACCTGCACAGCCCCAGTCTGTGGTGAGACCTTTTAAGACATCTGCGATAATGGGTCAGAGTAAATGGAGGGAAGACACACACGCACAAACACATATATAGATGTACACACATGCAGACACATACATCTAGCTGCACAAACATGCACACATATGCACACACGGACAAACACACACACACATAGGTACAAGCAAGAACACACACACATACACATTCAAAGGCAAACACACAAATAGATACACGCATGCATACACCCACACACACACGTATATAGATGCACATACACGGGCACACATACCGTATTTCTGGCGTTCGCTGACTGAAAGTGGAACCCCCTAGTGTGTGTGTGAATGTGTTTTGTGGTGTAGAGCAAAAAGTTTTTGTGTCTTTCCTTTGTTGCCTGTAAGAAGACAGACGACTGTGAGTGGTGCTTGCAGCTTATTGGTGCAGGAGTCTCAGAGGAGGGCGTCTCTATGGTAACAGCCGCAGGATGCTGGCTGAGGTACAAAAGTGTGGTTGAGAGCACTTCCTGCTCATCTTGACATTAACTGTTTAACTTTAGACTTTCAAACAATAGATGGTGTGATTATTTTATTTTTATCATCTCATCACTTTGTCCACAGAACAGAGCATAAGATCTACTTATTCAAACCTTGTTTTTATTTCCTCCATGTTCACCCCCTTGTGGATCATGTTTGTATGTTAGCTAAAAATTGCTGCATTAAAACAGTTTTCTGACTCCATCTATTGACATCAGCCAGAGATATATTATTTCTGCCTTTAGGTTACTGTAACTCTTTTTTAAGCTGAACATTTATTTTAGTTTGATTCATTTGTGAACTGGGGTTAAGGACTGAGAACAATGGGACTGAGTGTATAGGGCCTTAATGGGGGCCGGGGGGGGGGGGGGGGGGGGGGGAAGGTTTAAAAAAAAAAACAACAAAACCCAAAAAAAAAACAAAAAACAAAAAAAAAAAAAAAA
>JAQMCX010000045.1:10960519-11057786 GCA_029814765.1 Acanthurus leucopareius | reverse complement strand
CCCCCCCCCCCCCCCCCCCCCCCCCCCCCCCCCCCCCCCCCCCCAGGTGTTAATAACACAGCATCCACACCCAAAATAATATCACAGAACCACATAAACTAACAACTTCACTCCTTATGATATGATTGAGACTCGTGTCAGTGCTAGTGAGGAGGCAATTTTTATATCTGTTTGGCCTTTAATCCACATTAAATATGTTTCCAAAAACACTCAAAAATTCATAAATGCGCACTCCTTGACCTCTACATTAGCTTCATCTGAACAATTCAATGAGATTTAATTCATCAAATCAGCCACAAACTCCACATTTAACGCCAACCAAGTGGATTACATTGTTTAAGATACAGTTTATGTTCAGTTATTGTGATCATTGTTGTTGTCAGAAAGGCGTTAAATCAGCTGTTTGTTCCAGACATTGTAATCAGTGGTGAGCTTGAAATAGAGTTGGACAAAAGGGTAGAAACATCTCTCAGTATTATGTAGTCCAGAACAACATCACTGAAACTACAATCTATTTAATAAATATAAAGTTGATATACTTAAACTTAACAAACAATTTTGTTTTTAATGGTAGAATTCATGGCTTAAGCTGTTTTATTTGATTGAATAAGATTCAACAGGTGTACCTCAGAAAGAGGTGACTGATGTAAAAATGCTAATCTTAGGTTCTCTTGAAATGATGACGTCTGATGAACATCCTGTCACAAGGACAAACAGACTTCTTTTGAGTGGAGTCCAGTGTGTGAGAAAAGCTGTCTACGTGTGCAGTTTGTCAAAATAAAGTAACTGACATTAGTGTCTGCTCACCCACCAAAGTGGATCAGTACATGATGCGAAAATAAGCAAAAACAAAAGAAAAAGTGAACTTTGTTCCACCAAAAAAACAGTGTAATTACATGAAACATACAGAAACATGACATAAAAAAAGGAAACTATTGTGGTAAAAATGACATATGACTAAAAATTGGATACCATGTTGATATGATATGATATTTTTATCATGGTCATAAATAAAACAAATAAATAACAATGCAACAAAAATAACTATAAAGAGAGACTTCTGGGGGCGTAGCTAATCTCTAAAAATCTGTCATGAAACCCCATCAAAGTGAGGAACCCCTCTTAATAGCTTCAAGCATTTTACAGCATCATGATGTTCTAAACTTGAAAGTCTATTACATGCAGTTACAACAATGGTCTATTTGAAGAAGTGGCAAAGGAGCCATAATAGTAATTTTGTTCACTGAAGTGACTTTATGAAGCGACCTATTCTTAAGGATGCACCAATAAGATGTGCCCGATGCATTTCTGTTCTTGGTCCTATTAAGTAACTCAGATGTTATTTCATTTGTCAGTGTCACTAGGTGCCTTTCATTTAGGTTTTTTTTTTTTTTGGCATGGAAAACTATGATCTCATGTTACTTTATTACAAATGATTCCATCTATAGTGAGGTTAACAGATTTAATATTAAGGTCAAAGTGAATCAGCTAGACTAGTTCCTATTATTGTTTCAATAAAAATTCCCGGTTAAAACTTTAGTTTTACATCTGTTTTGACAAAAATAAGATTTAATGGATAATTACTGGTTAGCCTATGTGTTTAAAATGGTCAGAATCTCTGTGGGAATTTTGAATTGATTGAAACCTTTCCTGTGCTTGCACTGCACAAGCTGTGTCTTCTGCAGCGATTTGCAGGACACTTATTAGCTCTGCAAATAAGAGAACAACCAGGAAACTGTGCTGTTGCACGGTGCATTCTCACTTTGTAAAGATAGTGTGTTACTTTGTGTGTGCGTGGGGCATGCCTTGCTGTGCTGCTAACTTCCTGCTTCAGAGGCAGAGCTGCTGCAATGACTTTTTGCACCTCTGTTGTTGTCAGGGGGAGAGCGTTGATGTCAAGGCTCTGAGGGCCAAGTTCAACAACAAGACGAACGCCTCGGATACCAGCAGCCGAGAGAGCGGCTCCCCACAATCTCCACGACCTGGATTTGGGAGGGCTATCCTGCCAGTGACAGAGAACAATCAGGTCCATCAAAGACTGTCTCCTACTGTCCCCCTTTCCCCGATGGCTGGCCCAGGCCAGATGAGGTTCCCAAGGGCAGAACCAATGGCAGCCCCCATTCCTTCAAGACCAGCTTTCCTCCCTCGACTGCCTCCGAATCCTGGAGTTAGACCATTGATACAGCCAGTGGACAACACCAAGATTAAGCAGACAGGTGAGATGCTTCAGAACATGATGGTGAGAAGCCAGAGAACTCCAGGCCCCAAACCAGCTCCAGCTCCAGTTCAGGCCGCTGCGCCAGCTCCAACCTCGACCCCTCTGCCGCTCCGTCAGCAGCCTCGACAGAGGAGTGCAGGGGAGGTGACCCCACTGAGGAGGCCTCTGCCCCCAGAAGGACCCCTGCCTTTGAAACCCAAACGGCCTCCTAATGTCAACCTGGAGCCCTTCCTGAGGTCCAAGCAAGCTCCTGCCCTTCCTGGCCCAAGAAAGCCAGACAGTGAGTCTCTTGTGTTGATTTGCTCTCAGATTTGCTATAATGTAGAACTCAATGAGAAAAAAGGATGTTCAGACTTTATATGCTTATACCTCTCTGGCTTGATGTTTGTAAAAGGATCACTTTGACCCATCCCAGATAAAAAGCAAACAGTTGAAGGTTTTTTTCTTTCTGCTTAAAAATAATTAACCTGTAAACTAATGAGGCTGCTGGGTTTGGAACGTCAGTCAATATAGAACAAAGATAAACTGGTTTATTTTCTGCCCTGATAACATTTTCCCTTTTCACAGAGGACATTTTGACATGTCACAGTAAGAAAAACAGGTTTACAGTCAAGTATTATAATAGTAACTATGTTAAAAATGTCAGAATTCCATTTAACTGCTTCAGTATTTGAGTCCTTGCATTGTGCTGCTCGCTCGCTGTCACACCGTCATGATTTCCTGGGACTCTTGAACAAAGCAAAACTGTCCTTTATGTTATGGGTAAAATTGGTGCTTTTCCTACACTGCACAGCTACTACTTGGCAAAATCTCTGCAGTAAAAAGGTCGCAACCAAATATTTTGATCATTAATTATCAATTTGAGACATTTTTTCAAGCAAAAAACTCAACTTTTGTAGGTTCCGGCTTCATAAGTTTACAGATTTGCTGCTTTTCTTTGTTATTTATGATACTTAACGATGAGTCTTTGGGTTTTAGACTGTTGGTTGGACAGAATAATCAATCTGAAGACAAAATTTTGACCCCTGGTCCTTGGGCCTAATGTTGTTATTGGCTGAGCTGATTAGTCCTGAAATTAATCTGAAGAATAATCAGTGATAAAAAATTGTTATTTGAAGCCATTATTAAGAATACTGGTAATTTATGACTTTTGATTACAATTTTTTTTTCTCAGAATTGAAACTTCATATGAAAAATCCAGTCCATTGAATAGCTTCAAATCAAATCAAATCAAATCTAACAGAGAGATACAGAGGGTGAAATAGCGGTAGATGACTATTCTTTAAAACATTTCTTGTACTAAATGTTCAAAGATAAATGTTTCAAAGCATTCTTTTGTGAAACAATGTGCTTCATCCTTATGTGGTAATGTGATTAATGACAGCAGCACAGCTCAATGATTATCTCACTGTCTCACTTTGTCGTAAATGTCTGAACATAAAAGCATTCACTCTGCTCTTCCAGCTGGTTCCCCAGCCCTACCAGGCAGAAAGATGTCTTTACCTGCAGTCATCGGTCCTCCACAGCCGCCACAACGATCTAACAAACCTAACAGGTTGCCGCACCAAGTTGCCTCCATGTGAGTATGTGATGTCACACCATGCTGGAGTTAAACATGAACTTACATACAGAAAAACTGTATTTGGTTTGTCATTTATAAGGAATAAAATAAATTACTGAGAACATTACAGAAAAATAACAGAAAAATAACAGGAAAATCAGTTTTGTATTCCGTCACTGTTGTCATTTAGCAGCTAGAGTGGAAATAGGAGGCAGGAAAAAGTGTGATGAAAATACCATTTTTTATTTTTTTTTAAAAAATATCAATGAACACCATGTATTTAGTTACAAAAACTATGCTAAGGAGAAATTAGCAACTGTTGCTGAAAAATTCAAGATCAAGCTAAAAGGTAACTTGTCTTCATTTGTAGTTTAAGAATTGAAAAATAGAAACATCACAACAGTTATGAGAAGAGTTTATCAAAGTATTAGATTTAGTCAAAAATGGAAAAAAGCACTATAAAATGAAGATCAAAGGATTCAGAAAAAAGCAAAACCACAAAAACCCCCATCTGCTAAAAATTAAGCTTCTTTAATTGGCAACCATAAACACACTTGTAAAGAAATGTAATGCAGCTCAGATAACGGTTTGATTCACATTTTAGGAGACATGGTTGAGCATTTCAGGCTGTCTAAATGATACAGAATAAGTTTTTGTAAGAAATAAATAAAAAAATTAGCAAGTAATAAACAGGCTTCATGTTTGTTTACTGATTACAGGGACATTGAGGATCTCCAGGACACCTATGATGATATTGAAAGCTTTGAGAAGAACGGTAACATTTACACCTTGTGTATTGGTGCATCACTGCAGCTGCTGTTGTTCTCTTAAGCTTTTTTTTTCTCATTTTAACACATTTCAACTAACTAAGTAAAGCACAATTTCAGCATAATTTCATGTTAACATTAAAGTTAGGAAGCATTTGGAGGGTATGTCATGTTTTCATAAGGAAGACATTTTCTCGGATGTGTTTCTCTGACTTCACAGAGTCGTGGAGTGACAACAGTTCACAGTGTGTCGATGGGGTAAGGACAGAAAACTGAAAGTAAAATTTGATTCACTGTAAGGAAGAAAGCCATCAGTTTTAAGAATTCAAAACCAACTGGTTCCTCTTGTGAGAACAAATTGTACTCTTCCTTGAACACAAGAAACTAATAGGTTAATGGAGTTTAAATTCTACTTTACATTTGTTCATATCTTATTTTTGTGAAACAAGTGAAAAATTTTATTTATTGTAAATGTTGCAGACACTGATATCACATTCAGGTATCATCTTTGATTCAATAATAATTTGTCTTCCTTAAAACGGGTGGTATTCTCCTTCAATGAAAAAAAAATTTGTATGATTTTGTTCATGTTTCACCTCCCTTGAAAAGTGCAAATAAAACTTTTTCTTTTGCAGGAAGATGACGATGTGTATGAGTCTATTGATGAGTACGTATAACTTTCTGCCTTCATATAAACCATTATGTCTGTATATGTTAAGCACTTAACTCACTAAAGGTGAAAAGTGGCTGCAGCTGCAAGAACAAGAAGCGGAATTGTGTTTCTATTATTTCTGTTTCTGCTACTGTTATTTTTGCACCAAGTGCTTGTTGCAGCTGCCTATGCACCAAACACTGCAGCAACCACTATTACTACTACGTTCTCCTAATTGAAATGTGCTGGTGTTTTTCTTTTTCATTGTTTTGTTTTGCTTTGGTATTTTTTTAAAATTTATACAAAGTGTTTTAATTTGTCCTTAACTATCACAACTTCTACTCCTTTAGATTGAAAGTCATTTTGATACAAGCAAAATAACTTTCAAGAATCAGTAAATAATATTTCCTCATAGTTGAGCAGTTTATGTGATTCAACATATTTCCTGTCAAAGCAGGATACGATGACTTAACTGCAGAAATGTGGGCAGATAGCAACAAACTGAAAACAATGAAAAGCTGTGATGTTTGGGGAAGTTTGAGACAGTTACTGAGAAAGTTTACTGTCAAGTGCTACAAATGTGGGACTACAGAAATTTTAAGAGTCAAAGTGATGGACTGCAGAAATAAATGAGAAAAACATGAAGTGTCTCTAGAAATATTGTAATATATATTTATATATATATTATATGTATAAATTTATATTTGTCCAGTAATTTGGTTGACGCCAAACCTACAAACATTCTTCTTCATCATTCTACAAACACCAGCATTTAGCTCAAAGCATATTTATGAAAAGAGCCACTAGTGTGGTGCTGCAGATTTTTGCTGTAGGCTTGTTTTCATGTTGTAAGTTTATGCTGTGATGTGATGAACAATCCAAAAAAAGTGACTGGTCATTTCTAATTTTATTTGTGTCTTATAGGGACCAGGTGGAGGTAAACCGTGTAAATGCTGAGAAGGAAAACAAAAAAGAAGCAAAGAGGCAGCGGGAACAGGAGAAGAAAGATCAGATGGAGCGTCAGAAGAAAGAAAATGAGTTAAGGAAGAACTTTCATGTGAGGAAACAACAACTTTTGTTAAAAAATACACCTTTAATAAAAGAGGAATGCTTTTTGGGAGTTAGACCAGAGATTAAATACTTAAATTCAGCGTGAATTTTGAAATTGAAGAATAAAAATATTACATAAACTGAAAGAGATATTTTCATACTACCTTTGGATAACGATTGGCTACAGTAGTTAACTACCCTACTGGCCCTCTAACTCCATGAATGTTGTGATGTCAACTTAATAAAACATACCTGTTTATGTTTTTATTTATTTATTTATTTATTTATGTTTATAGTTTAGTCTTCAAAGTTTATATTTGTAATTTGCTTGCACTCTAAAACAATCAGGTTCTCTGAATCTGCTCACCCTAATCCAATCCAAATATTATTCCTTTCTGTTAATTAACTTTCACAAACCTCTTTCTGTCATTCTGCAGTTGCAAGGGGAGGTGGAGGTTCTTCACACAGCCAGAGTCCGGCATGACTGGCACGGAGGAGCAAAACTGGACCTCAGTGTACGACAGGGCGAGAGTGTGGAGATCCTCCGAGTGAGGGATAACCCAGGAGGCAAATGGTTGGCTCGCTCTTTTAATGGAAACTGTGAGTTTCACTTTCAGCGCAATTTAGCATATTAAGGAAAACATACCAAGCCTCTCTTTAGTGCACTTAAATTAGACTTCTGATACCCTTTTTTTCCACCAGTATGGAATTAGTTCTGTTTTCTTTCCCACACGTAACTTTGAATTTTTTTGGAGGAGTTTGACTGAAATAAAATGGTTTTTAACTCTGAAAGTTGGTTCACATTTGGAACCAAAAAATACGATGTTAACTTGAGAAGCATCATTGGCATTTTGTGATCCATTTAGGAGAGTTGGAGGAATGGAGCCCAGCAGGAACTCATTAGTTTTTATATCTGAATCAGAAGCTAGCAAGTAGTGAGCAAATTCCACCATCTGGCTACTACTGTTTTCTTACATTGTGCATTGTGCAACGACCTCCATTCCTGAAATCCTTGGTTACATTATCCTTTGTTACAATAGTTCTATTCATATTGGTAGAAATGTGCACTAATCTCCCAAGAATCCTAAACATAACCAGTTGAAGAAACAGAGCGTATGCGGTGGAAAAGGTGTATGAGTCTTTTAGAAAGTAGCACCTCGAGAAAATTCACCTCCCAACATCAACCAAACAGAAAGAATAGACGGATGAGATCGTGGATTCTAGGCTAGTTGTCATGTGTAGCCCGCTTTTCAGTAAATATCCAGCAGCAGGTTGTGTGTCTGTGTGTGTATTTTGTCTGCATGTTTTGATGCACATTTCTTATTTAGGTATTTAAAGAAAAAATTAAGTGACAATGCTTGAAATTCAAAAATAAAGCTACATAATTACAATTGTTACACTCAGCATAGTTGGCATGTTTGTAAGCTGGAATTTTCTCTTCAGTTCACTCTTTTTGGCAAGCAAGGTGTGTATTTGTGGTTTTCTACCACCTAATGTAGGAACAATCTGAGTTTAGATCTTCAGATTGATCCTCAGATCTTTATAATTCTTGACTCCTTTGCTCCAACTTTATTATGGTACCCATTACATTATGCAGACGATACTCAGCTCTATAGGGTAAAACTGTCAGTTGGAATCAAGACACACACACTGTTTAAACCAGTGTTATAAATGCATAGATAAAATGTATATGCAGATACAAATTTTGGCTAATGGGGGTGAAACGTGAGCAATAGGGTGTTTTGAATGGATTACTATTTCTTAAAAAAATAGGGAGGAAGACATCACAAACCTCCTGTCTGTTTGCTTTAAATTGTTTATACTAAGTTCTTGTTGCAGTCCTTTGTGTGCCAGTCAGTTGGTAGCAGAGTCATTATTACATGATAAATATTCATTTTTAATGCTCATTTTATAGATTTAAACAGCAGCACATGGTTGTAGCATATTGAAATCAAACATTTTAGAGGGAACATATTTCGTGACTGTGTAACTTTACATCAGCCTAGACATAAAAAATGACTATCAGGATAATTAAACATAGACATGGGTTATATGGTTTCATTTAGAATGCTTCGTGATACTGATCATCATTCTTTGCACTGGATGGGTTTGTGTTGACTCAAAATATTCTCAAATTCTCAAAATACAGCCAAAGTGCATCATCTTGGTGTTGTTTTGCCTTGCAGACGGCTATATCAGTAACACTTGTGTGGATATTGACTATGAGGCAGTGAAGCGCAAAGTGCTCAACAATAGAAAAATGGACACATCATCCTTGCCTCCACCCCCTCCAGACCCACCACAGATATCAAATATGGAGTCCAACAACAGAGAGAGGTACAGTCTGCCATGTTAATTTTAAGTCATTTGAGTTTTGTTGTTGTTGTTTGGTGTCATTGTTTTCTTAGTTACACCCACATCTTTTTCAACTAACATGTTGTGTTTCCTCTAATCTGCAGCATGCTTGAAGATGATGGTAAGTGGCATCACACCGCACATTAATACTAGTGGGAGGTTAATACTGAATCAAGCCTAAAAGTGTTTATTTAACACCTTGGTTGTTCAACGGAAAACAGACTACTCACACTTACTTATGTATGTAACATCATGACCAGATTGTTTTGTTTAAATAGTTTTTCTTTCGTGTAAAGCTTAAGGTAGTTTAAAGGGATTTATAGTCAATTCGTGAAAAGTGAATCTTTTGCAATTTTTATTCAATTTCAACTGCAATCTAAAGACCTTTTTATCTATTTAAGTTAATTTTACTCCATACAGTTTTCTTAAGTTTAGCAGGATATTGGACAACTTAAAGAATATGAACAATTATCCATGAAACAGCTGCCTGGCTAATGCTGTGCACCATGTTAGTTTTACTTTTTAATGAAAATTATCCTTACAGGAAGACAAAATCAATATATTTTTAGTTTTACTGTAATCTTTGTTTTGTCCTCAGATGACTATGATGATGTTCAACCACTTACTGAGGATTTTCCCCCGCCTCCGCCTGAAATTAGGTACTTGTTCACACCTGGTTCACTAAGAGGAAACAGGATATGAGAGATTGAGATGTTGATAACTGACAGTCCCCCTCTTAGTGTAGTGTAAAGCTTCATTTTAGTAGATTCCAATAGATTATGAGACCAGGTAATGTTTAATTTTATTTTGTTTAAAATTAAACAATTAAACAACACTGGAGGAAATCTGAGAAAATCTGTCAGTGTTAAATGCATTTGTATTCCTCTTCATTAACTGTTAAATCTTAATCTTTTTTTAGCGTTGATCCCAGAGTGGCGAAGGAGCTTAAGAAAAAATTTAAGGTGAACTTTTTTATTTACACTTTTATACCAGGTTTTTCTTTTGTTGAAAGATAAAACTGAGAATCACTGTAACTGTTCTTTCTCAGTACGAGGGACCTTTGACGGCGATGCACACCATGATGGTGAATCCTAATGGCACCATAAAGAAGCCTGGAGGGAAGGATCTGCCCATAACTCCTGGAGAGATCCTTGATGTCATTGAACTCACCAACAATAAGAAAGCTCTGTGTCGCAACAACTTGGGAAAATGTACGTAAACACCTCACATATCTCTTTGAATATCTGTTATTTTAACCTGCAACACTTGATATACGAGCAGTTTGTGAAGGTGGCTGGCTGTACTATAAGAGTCACAGTTGCTAGGTTTATTTGAAGCTCAGAAAAGTTTTTCTGTAAAACCAGGGAATGAGTTTGTGTGCAGAGGCAGTCACATCCCTCTAGTGTCGATAAGTGAAACAGACACCCAGATTAAATGAATACGTATTTTTAAGAATAATAAAAATTATTTGATCTTCTGTTTTTGTTTTTTATATCACATGACAATACACACTGTGATTTGGATGTTTGCAAAACAGAAGAGAAACTTTTAAAAAAATTCAAAGGACACTGCTCTATTGAGGTACAAAAGTTTATAAACCACTGATGTCATGGTCATGTGATTAACAAAATGCAGCCATGATAGTGGCTCTGTAAGCTGTACTTCCTCACAGTTGTGCTTAGAGCTAAATGCTGACATTAAAATAACAATCCTTACATGTTGATCTTCACCATATGCTGTTTACCATGCTCAGCATCTTTGTGTTCAAGCATGCTAACGTTTGGTATAGCAGTAAACAATGAGTAAAGCTGTCGCTGATGTATAAGCAAGATTGATTTTGTAGGTTTTTGGTAATAATTTACTACTCAATCAATAATCATTTTAGTCACAGATAATAATAATATGCCAACATGTGGGTTTGTGGGGCATTATATTCGTAAAAATATGGCTGCACATAATTATAGTATGGACTTATTAACTAGTATAAACTGGTTTTGTTTTTAATCATGACTTTTATACTTAACCAAAGCAGTGTGTAATAATTTTGAGTGAATTTCTTTTTTCTTTGATCTTTTCAAATTGTGAATCAGCAGCATGCACGTTTTGTGCTTCTATCAGATTTCAGTAAAGGTTCTTTACATAATTTTTCTCTGATAAAGGTTAAAATGTTTAAAAAATATTTGATTACGAAAAAAACCACGAACTTCCTAATAATGCCATCACTTGCAGCTTGTTGAAATTACAGATGATACGTACAGTATGAATAATCCATAAAAAACAAACAATAAATAAACAATAACAGTGCAAATTCAAATGATACTGTATTTAAATTAGTAACAGTTGTATTGTACTAGAGCTTATTAAGGGAATGTTGTGGATTAAGGCTTCTTTTTTTTCACCCTTTACAGATGGTTATGTGTCCAGGTCTCATCTTCTTCCAATGTAAGTGAATCTTCACCTATTGTTTTGCTCCCACATTAGCATTTCTTAAATTGATACTCCAAACAAGTGATGATTAATTACTTAAATGTAAAGGAATGTTATTGATATGGTAACAGCTCATCTGTCCATTTATTATTTGTATGTATATACATTTATAATATGGACTTTCCCCAGATTTGTCCGAGTTAAAAGAAACTTTACATATTGTACTCCAAATTATATAAATCACAACACACCTTTTTCATTCATCCTTCAGCCATGTTATAGTTTTAAGTTTTGTTTTTTTTTTTGTTATCCATGATTACAGTGATCATAAAATCTCAATTTTGACCTCATTTTGCTAAATTTGAGGTATAGATTTTACAGAGAAATTTTAATAGAATCATTTCCTCTTTTACAGGGAAGGAGACATTTACGATGATGTTGACTATCCAAGTGGTGAGTTGTCTGTGAATCTTTATGTTGCAATGCAAACTGTGTTACTGTCTTTTTAAATGTTACCTTATATATTGACCATAAAATCCATTTTAAAGACAATTTGCTTTTTCTTTTCTTTCAGACATCTACGACAACGACTCTCCACACACTGATTATTAATACATATCAAACTAGAAACATACTCTGTTGCACACACAAAAGAAACAAACTATAAAAATTAAAAACTGAAAACTAAAGCTGTTTAAAACTATGTAACTATCCACCTGAATACGTTTTTGCTTTATTTGATTCCACCAGTTGTATTCAGTTAAACAGGGACCAGAACACAGCCTGCACTGCACAGCCAAGCGTCCTGTCAAAACTGACATGTAACAGTAAAAATCTGTCTGTCTTAAAGTAAACAGTTGTAAAACTAAAATGACACACAGTATACACGCTCACACACATACTGCACATGCTCTGTGAATTAGAAACTTCATCATTGCATCATCAAACTGCTTGTATAGAAAATGAATACACTATTACTGTAGCTTTGTGTTTTGCTCAATTTCTGAGATAATGTTAAATAAATGAAAAACTATTTGTTTTAATGTATACCAGTTTGAATGGACTCTTTTTTTCCTTTATAATCAAAAAGACAAACATTTAAGCCCCAGAAGTGTCATGTAACATCGAGTGGAGGAGGAATATGGACAAATATTTGTTTAAATTTGATGGAACCCTTTAGAAATAAGTCAGAAGAATGTACGTGATGGATTTTTCACAACCTAGTGAAACCTCATCTTTAACCAGTATTAAATATTGATTTGTAAATATAAATTAAAAGAATTATTCACTATTGTTTGTATTATATTCTAGAATACCAGCAAACATTAATATCTATGATAATTTTACTTTATTTAAAAAAAAATATGTTACGTTGCCACACGGAGGCAGCAGTGCACCATCACTGCGTCAAATCCGCAGTAGGAAAAGTAAAGAAGAAGTTCGACTGACCGATTCGGTCTCTTTATATGTCTGTGGATTCGGTAATCTTCTACTTGAGTCTATTTGGTGTACTTCCTGTTTCAAAGTCCAGCTGAAAGCTGATGCCGTGAAAACACAGGTGGATATGACAAATCAGGGGTGTCATCGACTGGTGTTTGTTTATTGTTCATCGTTGTGAGAGTGTTTGAGCCTCAGACGGACATGCAGCAGGCTGTGGAGTGTCTGGTCCACGTGCTCGAGTCTTACAGAGGACGAGATAAAATTGTAAGTTGCACATTATGTAGTTTAAACTCGCGTTTAGTTATGTTTTTACTTCTTTTTACGACTTAGCTGCAGTGCGAGTTTTCAAACAGTAAAAGCGGTCAAAAGTAGAGTCCTGTCAACAGAGAAGATCTTCTCCGTTATTATTTACTTAAAAAGCCCCTAGTTAAACCGTTCACATGTTACAAACCATATGGACAGAGATGGATAGAGTGTTACTAAACACTGCAAACGAGTGCAGTCACTTAACTTTAGTTCTGCTTAATTTTTTTTTTGATAATTTTGCTGTGTGACATTATTTCAGAAATGTTGAAAATACTGAATTGTTATTGTCTAGCAAGTAGTCCATATACTAGTCATTAGAGGATTAGCCAGCATTGATATCAATCAACTAGCCAAATGAGCTAAATGACACCACTAGTTGTAATGCTTGTTGGAGTACTTGCTGTTTGTGTGAATGTTCCTTTTACATTCTTATAATGTCTCTGTATAGCATTACACGATTAACCAGTCGATATTAATAAAGAGTATGTCACAAAAACAACAACAAATAATAATAATAATAATAACAACAAAAACAATAACAAAATTAATAACATTGTAATAATTATTATTATTATTATCATTGCAACCATACCCATTATGTGGAGGTAAGCCACCTTAAAAAATTTTTAAAAAGTTGGTGTTGGTCCACAGTCTACAAAAAAAGATACAACAATAATACTAACAATAAAGGTGAAATTCTCCTCTGTGCTAAACAGTTCTCTCCCCTAAAAGAACTGAGAGTATTACCCGTGTTTTTTGCTCTGTTTGTCTGTTCAGATCAGGACAGTCTGTTATGGCTCGCAGCTGGTTGGAGGAGTTCTTTCCCAAAAGGCAGAAACAAACGTTTCATCACAGCAGCTTGGGAAAAGTCTGTTGCTGTTTTCTGCTCAACTCAGCCACTGCAGGACGGTGCTGAGGCTGTTTGACGATCTGTCCATGCTGGCTTACTCCCACAGCTATGGGACAGGAGCTGGGGTGAGCCACGCAGCAGCAACCCTGCTTCAGCCTCTTCCTACTCTCAAGTCATCTGAACCAGTCAGGGAGGGATAGAAAGCATGATACAGGGGTTCTCTGTCCATTTTGTAAGCAAAATGGTCATCAGATATTGTAGTGGGTTATAGACTTTGAACACCCCTTAGACTGTTAATATATATATATATATATATATATATAACTTGTTTGCATCTGACAGCTAGAGTTCCCCTGAAGGTCTCAGAGCAGTTGTGTTTGTAGGTCTCACAGGATACAACAATGATTAATTTAAACATTGTACTAAAAACTGTTAAATCTTTGTTAAAAAAAATAAAAAAAAAATAAAAATGTGCTCTAATTTTACCAGATGAAGAGTTTCACTTTGTGCTTGGTAGTATTGATGCATGTTGCATGTTTTCAAAGGAGGAGGATGCAGGCGTGCGCTGGATTTCAGTGCTGACGAATGTGGCTGACCAGCTGTATTACCCTTGTGAACACATCGCGTGGGCTGCTGACACTGAGCTCATTAAAGTGAAGTCTGATAAGTGGTGGCTGCTCTGCACAGTGCTGTGGGGAACTTCGCTGCTGCTGGGAATACTCAGGTATCAGATCACAAGTATGCCTTATTCCTCTGCGCCACAGAGCGCTGTTTTTGTCCAATAACTTTTTACATCCTCCGTTTTTTTTTAACAAATCTTCACTCTAAAACAGGCTAATCATATTAAAACTAATGGAGCATTCATGAGTCAGCCTTTTTCCCATTGAGCATGTCACTTGCTTTACTTGTTGAATATGGAGCAAATAGCAATAAAACATCATCAGTCTGAGCTGAAGTGTCATGAATCTTTTGACCTGTAGATCACTCCGAGTTCTGCTGCTCCTGAAGAGAAAGCTAAAGAGATGTTCAAGGGATGGAAGTGGCAGCAGGTGTTGTATATTTACTTTTCCTCTCTTTGCAGTTGTAAGGCATTCTCACACAGTGAGACATAGTACTTGTCCTCATAAACCATTGTTTCTCTCTGCTACAGTCGCTCGAAGCTCCGCAGACAGATGCAAGGGGAGGTCCTCTCTGTCCTCGGCAGCATGGCCGACCTCAGTAATGCCATTCATTGGATGCCACCTGGCTTCTTGTGGGCGGGACGATTCCCCAGCTGGCTTGTGGGACTGATGGGCACTATCTCATCTCTGATTGGTTTGATCAAGATGAATGCAGGCAACAGTGACCAGACAGATAGTACATAGTCTTTTATGATGCTTTGGTGACTGACAAATGCTGATTATTTGTGGAAAATGCTGAGTAAAAAGGTTGTGTGGTAGATCTTTAATGTGATCAGACTTAAATCAGACTGTTGAGACTGTAGAGATTAATATCAGTTGTTAGTAAAATTCTAGCAAATCAGCAAAGTGCTCAATCAGATGTCACTAAAAGCTGCTTGAAAAAGTGGCTGAATGTCATTAATTCCACTGAGTTTTTTGGTCATTCATCATACAGTGGGGTGCAAGATCTGATGATGAGACCAATCAGTTAAGTTTTCTTTAACTTAGTTTTTAATTCTCACACAACTGCTGCAGAATCACAATCACACATGTGAAATTTATTAGAATTTGTGTGACCTCAGACTCAGATAAAAGTATTTACATGGTGTGGTGACAGTATAGATGTATACAGAAAGCAGGTTTCAAATAAGATATGACAGTTAAGTCCTATTGACATTGTGGTTCATTAAATGCATATCCTAAGGTGAATAATAATAATAATAAAAAAAATCAACTTGCAAATGCAAAGGGACAGTAAACCTCTACCTGTTTAGTCAATTACTCTCGAAGGTTGTTGCATGCATTAACTAAAACCAGACAATGGTTGGGTTTAGAGATTTAAGCTGTGTAATGCTTTTAAGAGAAAAACAGTGAGAATGTGGTTAGACTGGTAAATTGTTGCCTTAAATACACACTCCATACACTTAATTTTTGATCATGCCTTATAGCCTTTTGGTACGTTTTTAATTTAGATTCAGGAATCAGTCCAAAAAAAAAAAATGTTTTCCGTCACATATGTTTAAAGACCAACTCAGTATTTGTTAAAATATCTAATGTTAAGCTGTAAAACAACAACTGGTTTTAAGCAAAAAATCTCCTCGGGCGTTAAAGTTTTGCCAACGTGTATTACTATTTGCATTAAAGAAACATGAAAACGACACGGACAACACGAATGAATTTGATATAGAAATGGACCGTGTTACAGGTCAGAAGCTGCTTGAAATGTGAAATGGATCATATGTAAAGTTATTTTGTTAAACGTACAATAATTAACTTTTTAATAAACTGAATTCTCTCTTCTCTTGTATCGTTTATTGGCATTTGATTGAGCTTGTCTGGAGGTTACGACTTGACGTGTGCCACAGTTGCCTTCAAGTGTTAAAGGAAAAAATACAATTTAGCCTGTTGAGTTCAAATTATTAACCTCACATCAGATACACCCTTATTCTGCAAGACCTTGGGTTGTACTTGTTGTTGTTTTTTCATTAGATAAATCATAATAATTTATAATTGTAAACACAGCACTTGGGTAGCTTCATTGAATTGTATGTTATATTTTATTTACACTTCTAATTATTTTATATTTTTAATCGAATAGAAAATAATTAGAAGTGTATATTTTTATGATATATGTGGTTTATTAGTTATTAAAGATTTGAAAATTTCGTTAAAATAGGTTTTGTGGTCACGTTCTGACTTGCAGAAGAAGAACAAACCAAGAGACTGAAGACTATTCTAAAGCTACAAGAGCACCTGAACGCAACACAAGTACAGAGTCAGCGAATAAATAAAAGCTGTCTGTGGTCGACAACAGCAACAATGATAGGAAAACAGTATCTTATACCGTGACTTATTACCTTTGGATTAGGTGAAATTGTTGTTTTCAGCGCTGCTTCTGTTGTTAGTATGAAGAATAAAACAAAGCCAAAGTTTTGGAAAAGGCTCAGATCCGAAACCACGTCAACTTATCTGTCGTGGCACCCACAGGACTCTCTGTCAGGGCACAAAGAAACCGAGAAAGACCTAAAATATCAGGTGAGACTTGCTCTTTTCGCTGCTTAAGACATCATGTTTTGACCCAGAACATGCATATTATGTAAATGAACTTCTCCCGGGATGTTATGGTCTGTAATTGGCTCACTAGTTAGCATTGAGCTAGCGTTACTTTTCAGCTAGCCTTAGTTAGCCCAACTGATAATTTATGAGAAGTAACGTTTATTCCAGCCTCGGGTTTTTCCATCGACACTCTCTGTATTCAAAGTCTAAGGGTTATTTTTAAAGCACGTAACGTAATAAGGATACATACACGACATTTTTCTGAATAAAATAGGATGTTATTCTAAGCAGTGTGCATAGGTATATAATGTATATTTTTTATATTTCTTTTGGGGGAGTTTTCTTCTCTAACATACATTTTCATTGGTCCTTACGTACAAGTGAGTGGGTGACCCGAGTGTCAGAACGGCGGATCGGGGGCGTTTTTGTGTTGCCCTCGAGGCGAATTTCCCAGGGGATCTCTTTGAATTGTTTTTCGAAGAGACCACTACATTTACTTATCAGTAATGCTTTGAGAAATTGTAAATGACTGGATAAAGTCTGGTAATGCTTTTTCATTTTCAATAAAATAGAGGAATGATCGGAAATCCCAAGCCGCCTCCTATTTCTCCAGGCAAAGAATTATGATGTTCATTAATATAAATCGTCACAGGATGTAATAGCAACTAAATTACTGTTCTCTTGGGGTCTATTTGATGGTCGCACATGTTGCACTTGTACTTTGAGCTTTAGGCTGTTTCTCTATCTTGATGGTCATGGGGCAATGAGGACAAGGGGCTGTTTGATGGACTTCACATAGTGCAACTACGCTAATGCTTGTTCACTTAAGCTAAAGCTAGAAATTATTTGCACCAGTGTTTTGATGTGCTAACAGTGCAGGGGCTCTGCATCAATAATTACAATTAACTGTTTCTTAATAATGTGTTATGACACTGCTTTTCATGTACTTGAAATCCAAGTGATCAAAATTCTTGACGAACTCTCCAGTGAAACTGCTGAACTGTAATGTCACTTTCAATCTGACAGATTTTCTCTCAAAATGGACTCAGATGTCTGCCCCACTGATCAGTCACCTTCAGAGGACCTATCTTCTGCCACCATCCCCGTTGATGGAGGCCCTGGGGTTGAGATTACCAGACAGACTATAGCAGCTCTGCCAGGTTCAGGAGTGGAGGATCTGGAATCCTATAACCTGATCGAGCCTCCTCCATTAGACTGGAGGTCTGACTCCTCTAGTGAGGCAGGCTCAGCAGAAGACCTGGATGAGTCCAGCTTCTCTCCCTCTGCTGAAAATGTGGACAAAGCCAGTCCAGGTGAGCCAGTATTGCTACCTTTGACCATGAGTGACACTGTGGTCTCACTTGACATGAACCAGCAGGAGATTATTGGAAATATTGCAAAGCCAGCTCAGGATATTGAAGTGGGAGTGGAGGCAGAGTATGAGGCAGTTCATAATGAGGTGAGGGTTGAGGACTTGGAGTCTGCTGGGGAAAATCAAAAAGAGGTATGTGATGTTGAGAGTAGGGTCAGTGAGGAGGAGCTTGAGGTTGCGAACAGGAGATCAGGAGGTGATGAAGACCACAGCCGTATCCACAGCCTGCTCAACCAGCTCCAGCTGATGGGTGAAGAGCCTCATCCCAGCCGACCAACACCACCTAACCCTGCTCTCCATCAGTACTCCAGCTGGTCTGAGCTGGATGCATGCGCTTCCTCCCAAGTAGAAGACAACAGCACTGAAACAACAGGGCTGCTTTTCTCTGAAAGTCACCAGAGAGACCTGCTGGGCCTTCTGCAATTTACCGAGATTAGCAGCACTACACCCCAACACACCAGTCTGCCTCATAGAGGAGAGGTGGACGCTGTTGTGTCGGTTTCCTACAGTAAGGAGGACGCTGAAAGGTTCTGGGGACATTATGGGAATGGTCAACAACAGCGGCGCAGGGAGGATTCCATCGCCTCCCTGCCTGATGATGAGTATCCTGAGCCAGTGTGGATGAAGCGGGGTGGGCAGCCCCCAGAAGACGAGGCTGCTGCAGAGAGCGAGCAGGTTGGTTAAAATACTATGAATATAATCAACTTGAAAAAGAGAAAAAATTGTGAACCCCAAATTAGTCTGTTATCTTTTAAAATTTCTCCTTATTAGATACTTAATAGATACTTAATTACTGAACTTCTTTTTTTACGTGCAATCAGTCTTAACATTTCATTAACATCTCCTTTTTCCTGTTATTTCAGGGTGCTGATCAGCCTTCATATAAAAATGGTGAGTCACTGTAGCGCACTTCTTTTGTTTCATTGAAATGTAACTGTGTTTTTTCTGTCAAATGTTACAAAGAAATGAGGCCAAAGTTTTGTGTTAATGTTGCTGTGGTTTCCTCATAAGTGTCTGGTCCGTGTGACCCTGAAGACCTGTTGGATGGAGTTGTATTTGGTGCCAAGTACCTGGGCTCAACTCAGATCAAATCAGAGAAGAATCCATCTACAAATGCCCGCATGTCTCAGGCTCAGGAGGCTGTAGACCGCATTAAGGTGAACTCACACAGGGCAAGACTGTGTCCTAATGCTTGATACTACTGCTCTATAGTATCATTTTAGTGAAAGATTTTTTGGAGATTCTTTCATACAAAATAACAGTGTAGAAATCCAAATACTTTTGTCATTAAAATGAGCCAGTTGGGAAACCACCAACAGGATAAAAATACCGATGCGATATCAATATAACTGTATTTCTCTTAGGCTCCAGAGGGAGAGTCTCAGCCAATGACAGAGGTGGATCTGTTCATCTCAACCCAGCGAATCAAAGTGCTCACTGCTGATACACAGGTATTTATTGTTAACAGCAGAGAAAAAATTGTGTAAAGCTCTTTACCCCATATTTTTTAATTTGTTTTTATGTCATTCAAAATTATGGTCACATTTACCTCTGCATTATCATTTCCCTGTGCCACTTAAAGTTTCACTCTTCATTAAAAATGGTTTAAGTGTTATTTGTAGTGTCACAATTACAGCTTCTATACTATAGTGAAAGTACTATCCAATCTCTCTGGCTAACCCTAACCCAAAAATACACAGGGCATATTTTTACTGCGTGCGTTGTGAAGAAAGAGAGAGGTTTTGATTGGATTAATTAAAATACTTAGATATATGTGGAAGACATTGGATGTCAGCTGTTGCCATTTTGTGTCTGTTGTTTATTTTTTTCTGATGAAGTCTCCCTACATGCTGTGACTTCATGAGCATGAGTTAAAAGCCCTAATTTTAATATGATTCTGGGTTTGATCTATTTAGTAAAAATTTTGTTATTGAACAAGGCCCTGGCAATATGAATAAAATCAACGATTACAAAAATCTGTCCAAATACCTCTATATCAATATTGAAATTATGCTGTGATGATGACAATTGGTGCTCTCAGAAAATATTTGCACAATAAAATTTTTTGCTATATTATCATCAGTAATATGGACATAACTTGTCATTTGGTAAAAGCAAATATTCGAACAGCTCGAGCATTTTGGTGAGTTCAGAACATTTCATCACTTCAATGTGGTGGAGCCTTTAAAACCAGGAAAAGACAACACATGACTTTTTAAAATATAACGATATCTAAAGTCAAAGTCAATATCTAGTTTCGTATGAAGGTATCGATGTATTGCCCAGCCCCGTACTGAACTGTTCTTTTACAAAACAGTATTGTCTTTTATGCAAGAGTCCTAAATATAGAACTGCATGGTGATTTAATATGAGGGCTCCGTGGTAATATTGCAGTCACAGTAGAGTCTATTTTACTCTGCTATGTGTTTTAGGAAAGTTAGAAAGTCCTTGAGTGACTCAGTGAGGGTTTCAGCTCAGGTCTCTGTTTGCAAGTAAAGTAGCAGGCATTAAAACTTACTGAACAGGAAGAAAAAAAAAGGTGGAGCAGTCATCTTTGTAACATGTGGAGACTTGAAACTTGCTAAAGAAAGTTGAAGTGAAAACCAGACCTTGCTGTCTTCTTTGTGTTTCTGTTATTATTGATACCCTCATGTTTTTCATGTCCACTTAGGAGGCCATGATGGATCACGCTCTGCAGATGATCTCGTACATTGCTGACATTGGTGATATTGTGGTCCTGATGGCACGAAGGAAACAGAAAGGGCAGGATGGTGACTCTTCACCCTCCTCCAGGCCTCGGAAGAAGTGTTTAATGATCTGCCACGTCTTCTCTTCTGATGATGTGAGTTAGTCAATTCAAGATCTTTACCAACATGCTCATTATCATCTATGAAACAGGAACCCTTTATGTGTTTGACTTAATAGCACTCATATCGTAACCTCAGCAGATGTTAGACTTCATTAGCTATAAAGTGCTTCCTGATTCTCACAGTGGCTTCAACTTCATCGTCTCAATACATCAGTAGCCTTGAGCCTTAAGCTGCAAAACCCACAAATGAGCCCACAATTCAAGACATTATCAAAGAGTCTTTAGCTCCCCTCAACGTTGTTTCTCTGATCAAATGCGCTGATTTTCAGCTGGACAACAGTTTCAGCTTCAGCTTGGCCTGCTTTCCTTCCCTCAGACAGCCAGTGAGTTCTCCTGAATGTAAAAACGGTCTGGCTGTTGTCCCAGTTTCCCACTGTTGGCAAGACTGAATAGGAGGAGGAAGAGTTTCTTTTTAGAAACCAATTAGCTGCGGGAGACTGAAGGCCATGAGGTCACTGTGTCCACTGCTAGGTTTCCCTACTTAACTCTTCTTATATGAAAAGTTTTACAATGGGTGGAGGCCTGAAGTGAATAAATGTAACAAATAGCTCTTTATAAAACCAAAAATAAAGACAAGGCCAAAATCAAGTATATTGCCTGATAGTCTGTAGCCAATATGCTTAATTGTCAGCATTTGTTTGACTGGCCAATGTCTATATGGTAAATTCTTGATTATTAAATGTTCGTCTGAAGATTTTGTAGTGCTTCCATTAATATTTGCTCTGAAGATGAACTAAAGTAGCAGATCACATGACATAATTGAGCAACATTTTAGTCAAAAAATGTTAACATATCAGCTGCAAGAACTAGACTTTTCAGTCATATCATAAGATGTTTGATTTGAGAAAGAAAATAAAACTTTGGATGAAGCAAATTATACTTACATAGTAAATCAAAGAATTTATCAATTAATAAGCATATGATACAGTTTAGACAAGGTGAAAAGGTGCTGTCATGCTGCACATTTATTCTCTCACACTGTGAAAAACAAATTCATTACTAACAACACAAAAGAGCACATTGACTATGCACAGAAAAATAAGAGATGTGCAGCTCCATCTCTAACTCTTCTCTGCTCCATGTGCATGCAGGCGGGAGTGACAGTCAGTTATGGTCATGAGAAGTCCCTAAAACTGTGTCACAATTCCCATTTATGGGTTATTAGTCTAATAAGCTTGTGCTAATCATGACTGTAATAAATGTTGGGTTTGTATTAACTGTATCTTATTGCACGAGTCTTCTTTAATGCATGAGAGCAGGCAGTCCTGCAGAGAGGGAGAGACATGAGCAGACACACTGGCAGCACATATCAACACAAAAGATAACCATTAAAACTTCACTTTTGCAGAAAAAGCAGTGCCCTGCTTATACTGCACAGGAGCACACAAAAATCTGTATGCTTCAATTTCAGGAGGTGTGCTGCTTTACATGTGATTAGAAAGAAAGCAGAGGAGCAGAGTGTCTTGTTGACTGGTGAAGAGAAATGTGCTTCTGCTTCCACTGTGAACAGCCAGGCTTCTGGTTCTGTGAGAATTGATCTAGCGTGGTTCTTTTGCTTCCAAAGGACATAATTCAGGACCAAAAGGGCTTATTAATATTAAATGGACAAGAGTCAATAGAGAAATAGTTGGAATCTGCCGTCCAACCACTGTTGCAGCTTGATCACTTAGCTATTCAGTGATGGACAATCATGGTAGTGCTGGCCCTGCTTTTGCAGTTCAGCCAGAAAAAGAGATAACCTTTTATAGAAACGTTGGTGACTTTGTCAGACTTGATGCTCTGTTTTTTTGTTTTAGGTGTACTGTCCAATGAAATCATTCACTATTAAAATAGAGGGTGAAAATATTAAAAGTATATCCATGCAACAAGTCTTTTGCCATTCAGATGTAAATCCTCCTAGGAGAAATGAATGTAATGACAGTTAGTTTTCTCTTATGTACCTTGTTTCACCCTTCAGGCTCAGATCATAGCCCAGGCTATTGGCCAGGCGTTTGGAGTGGCCTACCAGCAGTTTCTTCAGGCCAATGGCATCAAGGTCAGCGATCTGAGGCCTGGCGAGTACAGTAACTACCTGGAAAGTCAGGAGCTCTACAACGGGGACCTGGCTCACTTCTCTGACTCTCAGAACATCCGAGATGTAAGCAGAGTGATTGTGGCTGAACTACAACTGTTCTGTAATCCTGTATGAATCATTTGCACTTCTCTAGTCTTCTCTTGCAGAAGGTGTTCATTGGTAGATGTCATTGAGATGTAATGCAATGTTAAGTATTTCAAATCGCACATGTAAAAACACTCTTATGAAGGTTATTGGTTGAATGCATATTTTAAATCATTAATCACTGTTTCAACTGAATTGTTAATAAATATCCCCAATATCATGTATTAGGCTTTTTTTTAAATAATATGATGTAGAAAAGAGGTTACTCCAGATGTGGGTCAGATGTTCATCTCACTAGGCTTGATTAACTAGATGAAAATGTTTTAAACTGCTGTCTATCTGTGGTTCAGATAGTCATCACAAAGGCTCCTGGAGAGATCTTGGGTTTGGCAGTGGTGGAGTCCGGCTGGGGCTCCATCCTGCCCACGGTGGTGGTGGCCAACCTCCTACATGGTGGTCCTGCCGAGCGTTGCGGAGAGCTCAGCATTGGTGACCGCATTATGTCCGTTAATGGCACCAGCATGGTGGGTCTGCCCATCACCGCCTGCCAGAACATCATCCGGGTAAGAGGGGTACATAAGGGTGTAATCATGCAGAATTTAATAACAGTAATCACTATTTCAATAATAATAATAAAAAATAATTATTACTATGCAGAAAATGCCTGCACTGTATATTTAAGTATTCTTGGCTCTTTCACATAAAATGTACTGTCCATATGGTTCACTAGATGGCAATGTGTGTCCATACTGTGTGAGCATACAAACACAAGATGTGATTTGATGGTGAAAAGGTGCTGCTTTCATTTAATTATCCTAATTTACTTTTTTTTCTGTCTCAGGACTTAAAAAGCCAAAAGTATGTGAAGCTCAGCATTGTTCACTGCCCTCCAGTCACCATGGCTATTATTAAGAGGCCTGAACCTAAGTTTCAGCTGGGCTTCAGTGTGGAGGACGGCATTGTAAGTTTATACTCATATTTTCTGTTCGTCACTATTAACTGTAGCTCAGGTTTAGACTCAGGTTTGTCTCACCTTTGCAGTTAGTTCTATAGTTTCCTGTTCTTACAAATGGTTAAACATACTGAATCTTAAACATTCAGTAAACTTATGCCTCCCTCTTCTGGCAGTGAGAGTAATGACACGGATAGTTGACTGTGTGTAGCAGACATTAATTTGTATATGTACTGCACCCAACTCTTTAACTCAGTATCCCTGATAATAATATTTTGTGTTGCTCTTCCACTGCATCTCATATGTCTCTATTTTAAAATTTGAAACTTCCTTTTCCCATTTGCAGATTTGCAGTCTGATGCGGGGTGGTATAGCAGAGAGAGGAGGCATTCGTGTTGGGCACCGCATCATTGAAATCAACGGGCAGAGTGTTGTTGCGACACCGCATGACAAGATAATCCAGATCCTAACCAATGCTGTTGGAGAGGTGAGAAGGGATGAAATGATTATATAAACAATTAGATTGTATTTTTTCATAAATATAGAATTAAGAGATTACAACATATTGTCACAGCTTAAAATTTGATTTTGTCTTGATCTCCTTTCTCTTACAGATTCACTTGAAGACCATGCCGGCCTCAACATATCGACTCTTAACAGGACAAGAGCAGCCAGTGTTTCTTTGAGAATTTCCTGCAGCATCAAAGACAAAAAAAAAAAACTGCACAGTGTTCAATTTACATAAATTTTTGCCAAACTCAGAAAATATGCAATTAATCATGCAGAATAATGTAAGCTGTTGTCACACCACTGAATACAGCCAACTAGTCTAGCTATATATTTTTAAGATTTAATGTATATTGCAATATTTTGAAAGCATTTTAAAGTGACAGGGATAGATGGTAGGTCTACATTTATATTTATATGATATTTAACATTGCGGACAGTAGCTGAGATTCTATAGTTCATAAAACTGAATACTTTTTGACTTCACTAACTGGTATACGGTGGTGAACAGTGTTGGGTTTTTGATCTTCCAGGCTGGTGTGTTGCCAGTGTGCCTGAGCTGAAAATGCTTGCAAGGGAAGCCTTATTCCTTAAGGACAAAGAATCTCTGTATTTCATTGTGATGTACTTCCAGTCCCTCACATACACTTGCAACAAGTGTCTATCACACGCTTCAGAGAGTGCTATTTAGTCAAGAGTTCTGGTTTATTCATTCACACAGTGCTTCCTTGACTGTGCCTAACACGAACCAGATATCATGCACAATTAAAGGTAACTGCCTTATTTGATAGAGAGATGTGTATATTTTTAAGAATTTGTTGTTTTTTGAATGTTCATTAAAGCGATTTATAAGATATCTTCTTGATGTTATTTATTGACAGTCAGTGGTCAGTGAATATATTTCAGATGCAATGTTGTTTTTGTAGTATATGCTAGTATTAAAGTAATTCATTAAAAAAAATACATACCTATTTACATCTGAGCCAGAGTTTCTTTAATTTTTAATTCTGACTGCTCAAAAAAATGTTTTCTCTGTTATATGTATTTAAATAGCATTATTTTACAAAAAAACTGTATAATAATTGCTAAAAGTAATGTCACCAGTTAATATGCAATAGCTGTTTTAATTGGTTACAAGAATGCAGTGTATTCAAATGCTGCTTGTGCAAATAAATAAATGCCTTTTATTTATGTGATATGTATTATACTCAATGTTATCTAAGGCAATGTGAGCGTCCCAGCTCTGTAAATGCCTGGCCAATCAGCTGTCTTCAGTTACCAAAACAGAGACCAAAGCCAATCAGATTTTTTACCGGTTTCAATGATACCCCGCCCATAGAATGTAATCTGACCAATTGGCGTAGCTCATGGGCGGAACTGTGTACAGCTCACACCTGCCGTTACAAGCAGCAGTGAGGAAATGGAGAGTCAATGACAGGCTACCGCAGTTGATGATTACGACACGCTGAAAGAAGATTTTATCATCTGTGTTACAGAGAGGTAATCATTAACAACAGAATTGGGAGCTTATTACTTTGTATGTATTACGATCGAAAACGTCGTCTTAACTAACAAATGCATCACTATAACATGCTAGGAAGTGGAAGCTATGCTGTATGCCAACGTCACATTGGCTCAGTTAAGTTTTCCTTTTCACCCTTTTCGCTGTTAGCTAAGTCGTTTCTTCATATTAGCTACCAGCAATGCATAAGTCAAACTTTGCAGTAAACGGGTAATTGGCTAAAAATAGCGATTAAATAATATTTTTACTTTATATTTTGTTTTAGTGAGTTGCATACCAGAAGAAATGCTTAGAAGCCTTTATATTGTCAAACTGCGCTAAGTGTGATGTAACGTTATTCAGCGTATTTAAGTGCGCACTCTAAGTCTGTACTTGTAAGTGAATTGGATATTAGCATTATTTTTAAGATATATGTTAGCATGCATTAGCTTTCTACTTGAAGCGAAAAATAAAATATTCCAGTATGAGCTAGGTGTTCTAGTTGAATGCCTCAATATAACATGGTCAAAATAGTAAATAGGTGTAAATGCAAAAGAAAACACAATGGCTCTCAAACCTGTATCATATACCTCTAACTGTTACTGACTTTAGCAAGCCGTGTGGCACTGAGGTTAGAAGTGAAACTTCAGTTTGATTTGCAAAGGAAGTTAGCCTGGTCATTGTTTTGTTACCGAGTAAATCATGAGCCAGACCTTCAGATTATGTACTACAGCACAAACATGCAGAAGAGGCTGGAGGCATTCACAGCAAATGTCTCAGCGTGAAACAGGTAAGCTGTTTGGATCAGGGGGATTTCAGGATAAAGCAGGGGATTTGTCTTTCTTGAGCAGATCACGAAAGGCACAAAAGACAACCTTCAATCACAATAAGTAGAAAAACAGCCTTTTGGGATCTTTTACATGCAGGATTTTTAACTTTCTTCAGCATAATTTGTGTAAGGTGGGAGCATGGAAAATTTTTAAGTAAAAGAAACAGAGGTTTTCTGCTGAGGATTAGGCTCAACTGTCCCCAGCCACAGTTGTGTCCTCTGCAGGGGAGAGGTCAGACACTCACTACAGTAGTCACTAATGATGGCTTACTCATAGTTTACATCAGAGGTCAAATCACTACATGTAAAAGATGTCCAAAAGAATGTTATAGGTAATTACCTCTTTAGAAATCTTTTCCAAAGGCAAATATGGAGCTTGTAGAGCAAATTTCAAAACGTGTGTATGTATCAGTGTCGGATCCTTATTCATTGCTAACCCATTATGACTTGTTTTTTAGCATTTTGTCTTAACAAGACAGGAAACAGTAAGACAGAGATTAACGATGAATTGTTCTTAGCTGTAATGAAAGTTTGAATACAGCACCTACATGGCAGTGTACCTAACTTGATAACTTTTCTTTTTCTCGTCACTTTCTCCAGCTTTGCATCATGGCCAGGTAGCTGTTTAAAGCTATGGTGTTTCTCAGGCAGCTATTCCTCCTGCTGTGGAAGAACATCACTTACCGCAGGAGAAACAAGGTGGCCAAATTTTCACTTCACATATAGGACTAGAATAGTTTGTCGATTCTGTACTGAAAACTATGATATGACACACATCTCAAAGGGGCAAATAATTAGTTGCACAGCTCCACAGTATTTAACAGCTCCTGTGTTCTCTACTTCACCCAGATCCAGCTGATCATCGAGCTCCTCTGGCCGCTCTTCCTTTTCGTCATCCTCATCTCTGTTCGGCATTCACACCCTCCTTACAAACAGAGCCAATGTGAGTGAATGATATTACATAATGTGTGTGTTTTCAGACTGACTCAAGACTGACTCAAAATGGCTCAGTGCCAACCAGCTAAAGAGCATCAACTCATTAAGAGTGTTACTGTGCCACCCAAATTTGTTTTCCTAACCTGTTGCGTTCTTAACCGTCTTTGAGAAGTCCTGCATTAGTAATAGGTGACATTACGTGACATAGTAATATAATAAAACAGAACATGGGGTGATAACATAAAGAGGGCCAATTGGTCAGTGCCTTACATTTTTTGTGCATATGAGAAAACATCTTGTTATACTGTAAATTTTCCAAAAACGGAGACAAATTTGGAAAAAGCCCACAAACAGGATTTTGTAGGTCATGATATGTTCAGCCAAAAATCTTTTTTTTTTCACTGACATTTTTTTACAGAACAACACACTGCATGTTTCCTACTTTTTCTTTAGATTACATTATATTAATGTTATCATGAACTAATATAATTTCATATGAGTTAAATTTTTAAAAAAAACAGCTTTGGATAAAATAACATGAGCTATGTTGGGATTATTGTTCAGTCCACTGTCTGTAGAATGTATTTCAGGTCACCACTACAATATTTTCATTGTTTTTATCTATTAATAGGTTTTAAAGCTAATCTCCTGGTACTGAACTGTTTGTTTTTCACATTCCTTGGCTTGCAGGTCACTTTCCAAACAAAGCCTTGCCATCTGCAGGCACCTTACCCTGGATTCAGGGCATTATCTGCAACATCAACAACCCCTGCTTTCACAGCCCAACACAAGGGGAGACACTGGGTCAAGTTGGCAACTTTGACAACTCCATGTAGGTTAATTGGAGGTAAAAAACATGGGCAGCTGGCTGGAGTGGTGGAGTGGATTTGGAGTGGATCATTGCTTGTAGGATAAAGTAAACAGCAGTCAGTCGAGATTTATATTAGAATTAAAAATGTTTTTGATAATAATATTTCAGCCAGTTGTCATTTATTTTTTCTGTTTATAAATTTTTTTTTTAAAAAGTAGACCAAACTGCAATCCTGCTGCATACATTTTAGTGTAGAATTATTGTAAGGGTGCAGTTGAAGTTAAAGACCCACTCCATTGTTCTTGACTTTGTTAGCTGTGTTCAAGTAGTTAATTTTTGTAAATACAGTTGATTTTAGAAGTGATTTAAAAACTCTTCTTTAGCACCTTTGTTTGCACCTGTGAAAGTCCCGCTTCTGATATGAAAATCAGAACAACCTGTTTCCTGCAAGAAACATAAAAAAATTACATTTCTTCAATTAGCATGTCAGTGAGCACAGCAAGCTCTGTTTGCATATGGGAAGTGTTTGCCAGTATGCTAAAAGTCTGTTATGCTATGTTTAAGTGTAACAGAGCTGCATGTGTTTGTTTCACTAAAAACTCCTCCTGCTCTTCTCCTGTAGACTGTCCCGTCTCTTCGTTGACGCCCAGACTGTTCTGTCCTACAGTGGAAACCGGAGCATCTCAGGCTTTCAGGACCTGATGGAAAGTGTTCGAAGGCTGGGAGAGAGACCTGGAGCCTGGCCAAGTACCAAAGCTTGTTTAAATCTCCTCTTGACTCAGTAGTCTGACACAGTAGCACTCAAATATACTGCTGTTACAAAGCACCTTACTTAGCTGACAAATAATTGTTAGAATTCTCATTGTAAGCCCCATGTGGGGGCTGCCAGCTTGAGTGTTAATCAGATTTTATTATATCAATGGTATTGAATGAGTTGAGTCATTTTGGACAAAAAAAGGACAAAAAGTGGACACCAGTTTGTGATACCAAAGTATGTCTTTAAGGTGTTTTTCCAAGAATCAGAATAAATGATGTTATGATTATTAAACTAAGAAACATAATTTAGCCTTGATTTCTGTTAGTATAGTTGCTTTGCAGTTTAAACAAAGTCACCCTGATATGGATGACCAAAATGTATGAATCAGTGAAAGCAACAGAGGGAACTCTTCACTGCAGTGTGAGGACACTGCTGACAAAGATTGCCGTGTTAATGCAAATGTCAGGGGGGTTTTTTTCATAAACGACAAACAGACAAGTAATAAATGAAAGAGATGCCACTGAAAGCAGGATTAACCCTCCACAAGCCATATAGTACAATATAAGCATTGTATTCATTCAGATTTTCTGACTTGGCTAGCCTTGTTCCCAGACTTACCTGAGAGGTTACAGTAGCAGCCAGCACCTGATCTGTATGAATGGCTTTGAACAGGTGTCGAGTGACCAGCTCAATGTGGTCATTTACTGCAGTAATGAAAGCAGCGCAGAGTGGCTGTTTTGCCTCTATCTACTTGGCATTAAATTACCTGACAACTCCAGTCAAACAATCAAATGAAAGACAGGTTGTTTTGTTTTGTGTTTTTTATGCAACAAATTGCGAGTTCAGTGGGAATCTGCTTAATCTCACCGTCTTGATTCCAAAAAAGTTAAGCTGCTGTGTAAATAGGATTTAAAAAGTGAGCCCCTTCTTTGTTTGTCTGTCTTGTGTACACACACGTGAACACAGTGGTCATTCTAGTGTGGAGTTTCATTTGTAATACAGTGCGTTTTGTTTGTAGCACACGGCAAGACTTTGTTGCTGTTTGTGTTTCCACCATAGATCTCCCAGTAGAAGAATACCTAAGAGCAAATGAGACGTTCTCAACCTTCCTCCTGACCAATGCCAGCCTGTCACCTGCCACTGTGGACCAGCTGCTGAAGGCTCGGCTCAATTTTCAGGTGTGATTCTGGCAACAAATTCTTAGATAACAAACTTTTTATACACAGAAAAAGACCCCCAGAACTATCAAGATGTGACATATGTGAATTAGTTAATCACTTCTGGCCCCTCAGCTCAGTCCAAGGGAATTTTTTTCCATCAATTAGGAGGCAACAGGATTTTAGACTTAATTTTCAAATGAAAAATATCAAGTGTTGAACTTATTTGCCCACTTAAATAAAAATTAGTCTGACATGCCAGAGGTGGTATAAACAAGCCATTGATCAACTACTTTAAGATGGCATTTTCCTCCAACGCTGCTTTCTGCATTTTGCCGTTTGCAGCCACCTTGGCTAGGTGAGACTAAATATGAAGTCGATAATAATAAATTGATAAAAAGGGACTTGAACTGGGAAAGTACGAAATAAAAAGCAAGTTTTAATAAATAATAGCACAGAGGAGGCACTATCAATGGAGATGATAATTACAGTTAAGAACAAGGTTCTTGTATACTTTCACTGTAACTGAACACTGTTTAAAGTAAATGTGGGGCGTAAATTTTTTCCCTTTCAGATAACTCTGACTGGAGCTCAGATGCAGCTGAAGGACTTGGTGTGTAATGCGAGCATGTTGGGACAGTTTCTGGCTGTGGACGGAGGAGAAGACACCATGAATGACCTTCAGACTCAGCTGTGTAACCTGCCAGCTGACATCCTGCAGGAGGCCGAACGCCTTTTTCTCTCCCAGCTCGACCTTACCAAGTTCTTCACAGTAAGAATCAGAAAACAGGGAGGCCTTCTTTTGGAAAATAGAACCTTTTTTATACAAAATATAGTTAAGTGCAGTTTTCTGCCTGTTTGCCTTGACACTGAGTTGCTTTTGTGTCTGATGAGCTGTTTACCATCGGTAAATCATCTGTCTGTGCTTCCTGTCAGAGAGATCGTTTGATAGCAAATGCTGGAGACTTCAGGGTCATCAGTCAGGCTGTCACTTCAGTTTCCCAGGAGCTGGCTGTCCTCATCGATGATGTAAGAGCACACCAGCTTTTTATGTTTATCTGTGCGGATTTTGTTCATATGAAAGCTTGTAGATTGAACTGAATCTTTAAGAGGTGCAGACACTTTCATATTATGTGATGCAGTTGAACCTTGCAGCATTTGATTGGCTGCTACTGGAACTTATAACTTTTGTTATTCGTGTATATGTTGTTATTTTGTGTTTCTCTGTTCTTATATTATGTTTTCCTATTTTTTAAATGAACAGGTTCGACCAAATTTTCTAACAGGAATAAAATATGTTTGTTTTTTTAACTCTATTTTGTGTTTCTTTGCTCTTTCTTTCTCTAACCCTTTGTTCCTTCCTCTTTGTCTACCTTCAGTTCTCTTCTCTCTCCAGCTTTGCTGAGATGAGCGAAGCTCTTCGTTTTCTGTCTCCAGAGAATCGCTCGGCATTGCCCAGGGAGAGTTTTCGTGCCTTTTCAAAGATTATGTGTGGTCATCCTGAGATTGGCGGTGAGCGCATCCCATCACTCAACTGGTATGAAGACAATGACATCAAATCCTTCCTAGGAAAAAATGGCACTGAAGACACAGACCTGGACCGGGACAACAACACCAGTATGAGGCTTTTGACATATCAGTTTGTGTGTGTGTGTGTGTGTGTGTGTGTGTGTATGATTGGAAACATTTAGTGATATTTTAAGGATAAGTATAAGGCTTCCTGCTCGACAGCTTGGGTTTGCATTTCTATGTTGCAGACTGTCTTATATAAGTAGTAAAACTTGATTTTCCATGATGGGATCTCTTTGTCTTTCAAGCTCTAGCTTAGTGTCTGTGTGTGCTGTTTGTCACATTTAACTAGTTTTTGGTCTTTTCTTCCACACAGCTCCATTCTGTAAAAGCCTGATCCAGGGTCTGGAGTCCAACCCTCTGTCTCGCATTGTGTGGCGGGGGATAAAGCCTCTGTTCATTGGAAAACTGCTGTACACACCGGACACTCCTGCAGTGCAACAAGTCATGAAAGAGGTACAGAGAGTCCAGCCTCACAGAAACAATCCTGTCCCTTAAAGTGAATATGTGATCAGACAAAGAAGTTAACTATCTATGCACAAGGGTAGAGACAAGTTATCATTAAGACTAATCCTTGCCATCAGTCTAGCAGACAGTTTATCTGATATCAACAACAAATCCCCCGGGTGATTACTTAAAAGTGTTGTGGAATGTCATGGTTACTCTGCTGAAGAAATCAGACACAACATAACAGCACTGCCCTTAAACTGAGAACCATTCATTTAAAATCTTGATGGTTTTGGATTTAAATTGTCTTCTGTTGTTCTACTTGTGCAAAATTAATCTAAAACATTCATCTTACTGTGTCTGCTGAAGTTAAACAAGACTTTTGAGGACCTGCAGATTCTCCAGGAGTTGAATGAAGCCTGGATGGAAGTTGGACCACGGATCAAGAATTACATGGAGAGCAGTGTGGAGATTCAGCTGCTGCAGGTCTGGATCTTCCTCACCAGTAACTGCCTCTCTACAAGAGGGTAGAGTGCGTTTTGTTTGACACATTTGGAGCCAAAAATACTTTCTTAACACTCAGGGATTTGTGTTTGTGACAGGACTTGTTGAGACGGCCAGAGGTGGCAGTGCTGGTCAACCTGCGCCTAGAGAACACATCCTGGACAGCCTCACGGATTGCACGTTTCCTGTCCATGCCCTCACCAGATGTCCCAAGAAAGCCTGGGGCGCCCCCCACCTGGCTGGATGTCTACAACGACCTCAACCACACTATCACCACTCTCGCACAAGTCACTGAGGTTTTTTCCTTCGACTTTCATGTTTTCTTGCTGCTCACCAGAGCTCTCAGATATTCAAGGCTCCTGCTGAGATACTAAGGATGAAGAAGAGATACAATGGAACAAATCATGTTTGTTATATTAGATCAATGTTCCAAACACACTAAGTTGATAGCAAACAAAGGTGTGGTGTTTTTTGTTTTTTTTTTTGTGTGCAGTCTCAAACATTAATTTCATAGTAAACTACAGTATGCTGACTAAAAAGCTAAATATCACAGTCTGAACATTTGCATTTGTCCATTCAGGGACATAAATATTTGAGCTTTTTGTTTGTTTGTTTTTGTTTAATTGCTTAGATAAATTAATGGTACAGTGAAATCTTAAATAAAAACCACTTTTTAATTTTGCACCCTACAGTTTAAAATTTTAATTTAGTAATAATTTAATTCAGCTCCTTTTTCCTGTTGTGCGTCTTACATATCTTTTGTGTTCCCTTTCATCCCTTCAGTGTTTCTCCCTGAACAAGTTAGAGGGGTCGGAGACGGAGGGTCAGATGATTGAGAGGGCTTTGGAGCTCCTGGAGGACAGGCAGTTTTGGGCCGGTGTGGTTTTTCTACTGCCAAACTCCTCATCCGAGGACCTGCCACCCCATGTCACCTACAAAATCCGAATGGACATAGATGATGTGACCCGAACCAACAAAATCAAAGATCGGTACTAAGCATGCTCCAAAGAATCTTGCTGTTCTCCTGTCATTGTTTAAATTTTAGTATTTAGGATTGTTTTCATTGGAATCGAAGGGAAACAGCTTTGGTTTCAGGTCAAAAGGTCCTGTCCTGAACATGCTACTCCTTTCTTCAGCCACACATGCTTACTAATCCTGCTAAAATGGAGACTACTGGAGTAACTCAACTAAACAGACTAAGATATAAACTCATTAGTTTTTATTTTCAGAATTCCAAACTCAAAGAATGAGAAAATTTCGGGCACTGAAATTGTTTAGCATTTGGTACATATACGGTATTCTCCCGCATGGGACTTCTTGTTGTTAGTTTAAGCAAATTTACATCATTATCTTTTTTTTATAGTGTTGACAGAATTACCTGCCTTTCTTTGTGTTCAAGAAAATGTGTTTATGAAATTCCATGAATCTTTATCAGAAATCAATGACTTGGAGCCAAAAACAAAGTTTAGTTTTCACTTAACAACAAGGAGATTCATTTTTTTCTCAGTGTGGACTTTCTTGCGCATTTGGATTTTCAAAAAAACAAACAAACATGGATTTGTGTTATTTCCTCAGGTTTTGGGATCCTGGTCCAGCAGCTGACCCATTTAATGACATGCGCTACATTTGGGGCGGTTTCGTTTATGTCCAGGACCTAGTGGAAAGATCTGTGAGCCGCGTCCTGACTGGAGTTCAACAAACAACGGGCATCTACATCCAGCAGATGCCCTACCCCTGCTATGTGGATGATGTGTAAGTCATATTTGTTATAAACCAATGTTTAAATGATCTGTGTCTAGAGACCAGAGTTTGTATAAATGTTCAATAAATCTTTAAAACTTTGGAAATGAAAAATGGCCAATATTTGAATAACCTTTAAAAACCCATTGGTGAAGGCTTTACATTGAAATATAAATTTCACTTTTGATTATTCCTTTAACAGCTTCCTTCGAGTGCTGAACCGCTCTCTGCCACTCTTCATGACACTGGCCTGGATCTACTCTGTGGCCATGATCATCAAAGGTGTGGTGTACGAGAAAGAGGCAAGGCTGAAGGAAACCATGAGGATTATGGGTCTGGGAACAGGAACGCTGTGGTTCAGCTGGTTCATCAGCAGTATGGTTCCTTTTCTGGTCTCTGCTGGACTCCTTATCGCTCTGCTTAAGGCAAGATGAGCACTCATTTTGCTCAAAATATAAAATAAAAATACACACTGAAAATATTCTGTTAAAAGCATGTTAAAAAATGAAGCTTTTTTCTATCTGCAGCATGTGTTTCATGTAGTCACTGTAATTTCCCCTACTCATTTCATGTATTTTCAGTGGGGGGACATCCTGCCGTACAGCAACCCGTCTGTTGTGTTTTTCTTTCTGACGGCGTTTGCCACAGCGACCATCATGCAATGTTTCCTCATCAGCACCTTCTTCTCCAAAGCCAACCTGGCTGCTGCATGTGGTGGGCTTATATACTTTGGCCTCTACCTGCCGTACGTACTGTGTGTGGCCTGGAGGGACCGCCTCAACACCACCCACCGAGTCTTTGCTGTGAGTAAAATAACATGGCGTTCAATCAAATATTTTCTCTCTCCGATTCATCATGCACAGTTCTTGAAAAAAAAGGCTCTTGGTTGGTCAAAAGTTAGTGATTAAACATTTATTTTTCAGCAGTGGTAGCAATAAAATGTGCCATTAAATTAAGTACATTTAATTTTGTGTCCTCATGCTAAAATTCAAAGTTTACTCCTCTTTCCTCAGAGTTTTCTGTCCCCTGTGGCCTTTGGTTTCGGCTGTGAGTATTTCTCTCAGTATGAAGAGCAGGGTGTAGGCATCCAGTGGTACAACCTCCAATCCAGCCCTGTGGAGGGAGACTCCTACAGCTTCACTACCTCTATAGTCATGCTTTATGTGGATGCCTTCATCTACGCTGTTGCAGCCTGGTACATCGAGGCAGTTTTTCCTGGTATGACTGTTGTAACTTTATCTTAGCCAGTAATACTGAAAGTGTAGTGTGTGATTTATTTTTTGTTTGGTTACAATCAGAGATAAAGGGTTAACAGTTGCTGTGAATGCAAGATGACAAAAGTGTTACCTTTCTGACTTCATCTCTCAACAAATGACAAACTTTGGGTTTGAGTATCACTTTGGAAACAAAAAAACCTTAAGTCTGACACAACTTTCAGAGACAAGAGTAGAGATATATGTTTGATAAATAGCCATAATTATTAGGATAATTATTTCATTTAGAAAAAAAAACTTTTTTTTTACATTTAATAAAAAAATTCTAATTTAAACTCAGTTACAGACTTTCTGTCCCATAAAACATAGTTTGTTTCTGGTGTGCTGTGTTGTGCTGTGCCATCGCTTTTTTGGAAATGTTCTAAGAAGTTACCCCATTTTAAAGGGATATTTTCCCTGTCATAGTTTTGGCCAGTGTATCTGTAGGTTGAAATTACATTGTATTCCATTTTAATGACATCAAATTTTAGTTCTTTGCTAAAAAGTCATTACAGAGGATTGCAGTGAGACCAAAGAAACACGATTTAAACGGATTATTTCATTAAAAACACCTAAACATTCTGTGTTTTGTTTTATATTTGCTGAATGTGTTTGTCTGTGTTTTTACATCAGGTGAATACGGCATCCCTCGGCCCTGGTACTTTATCTTTCAGATTAACTACTGGGGTGGGGTCCCTCTGGAGGCAGGCATGCCGATCCCCCCTGTACCTGCAGAACAAGATGAAGGTACAAGACTTTGGAAGCTGCTGGACGTCAGCAGCTCTTCCTCTTTCTCTTCCAAGTCAATATTTTTATTCTACAGCCATGGAAGGTAGAATCATAGCCACAGTTGTCTATCTTTTCCTGAAGAAGTTTATTTACGTGCAACCGTTGGTGTGTAAAAGGAAGTCACATCACTGATAAGTAGCTCATTAATTAGTTTTGGCAGTTGGTCATTCTGCCCTGTCACAGACTTTGGCAGCCATGTGCAGTCTTAGTTTTATATGTTTAAACCAGTTAACTACAAATCATGTTAATGAGCTGATGGAATAAAGCCATTAACAAGCAAGGTTTAAGAACTAAAGGAGACTGAAGCTGAGTATGAACATCTCTTCAAACTTCACCTTGCTTTGTTGACTGAGGTGCTGCTCATTGTGCCCATAATTCTGTTATTTTGCAGTTGTGTCTTGTGATGTAGTTGGTGGAATTATATTGTGACTTTTTTCCATGACTTCTGCTCACATGCTACAAGTTTAATATCTATTATAAATCACTCACAGGGAGCAGAATTAGCACTTCGTTGTTAGTCATTTTAATTCTACAAATTTAAATGGCTTTAACACAGTATTGTCCCTCCTAAACATAGAAAATGCATTTGTGTCCTCAGATCACATTGAACCGGAACCCACTAACCTGACCCTGGGTGTGAACATCAGAAACCTGGTGAAAATCTACAAGAGGGGTGCCAAACTGGCTGTCAATCACCTCAACTTGAAGTTTTATGAGGGACAGATCACCTCATTTCTCGGCCACAATGGAGCCGGCAAAACCACCACCATGTAAGGGCCAGACGTGGCGAGTGAAACACGATCATCATCACCACCACACGCAGGGCTGTCAAATCAGTGCACTTGTGGTTTTTTCGCTTCGTCATGGTACACAGAGTAATGCAAGAACAGGCTGTAAATTTAAAACAAACCACAAACCACTGTAATGGAAACAAAGCATAGTGTGATGCCGGGCAGTGAAGCAGGCCAGTGGTACTGCAGTCGATTGGCTGCTCTCTGCTACAGTGATGACTTTAAGAGTCTAAGCCAGTCGGCTTAACCACTTTGAACCAGATGGCGGTACAGCCTCCTCCGCTGCCGTCCAATGTTATGACTCTTAAGCTAACAGAGCTGTCAGCAGTCAAGTGTAATGTCATTACAAAAGTCCCAGCTGTTAAAGGGACCAGGCCATTGTGGTGCACTGAGACTTTGCAACGGAACTGTGAGCCTGATGAACGCTTTTACTTTCTCTGCCTGTAAAAAATTTGCTGTTTTCATGTTACATATGATGACGACAGGGATTAAATTTGAATATTACAGGTAAAACAGGAGACTCGCATTAGCTTACATTGACAGGCAAACTGTGGTCTGCAGGTCAACTATGGCCCACTGTCTTTTTTAAATGGCTAGCAGTGAGTATAGCATGTATATAATGTATATAAATTTAAACACTTAATGTTAAGCCAAACGTAGACCAAATGTTGGCAATATATGTTTCAATAAACCCTTGATAAGTACAGTTCTGACACCTTTTTAGTTTTTTTGTTGTGACAGCGCTGTGGCCTAAGGTCTGCATAGCTTTAGACATAAATACCATTTGGTTAGATTTAGGAAAACATTAAGTTTTTGTTCTAAGTACCTGGTTGTCTCATCACAAACATAACTAAACAATGTCTGATGATTGTTAATATATAAATCGGCTATGTATAATATATTTTGGCTAGAAACTTTGGTGCGCAAGGTGTGCTTCATTATTTTTTTGTGTGTCTGATGTTTGTCAGATCTGTCCTGACCGGTCTGTTTCCACCCACCTCGGGCACAGTCTACATCAAGGGGATGGACATCCGACATGACATGGACATCATTCGAAAAACGCTGGGAGTTTGTCCACAGCACAATGTCCTGTTTGACATGTAAGGCTCATCTGTCTGATCTCTGCTGAGTTCTGTGTTAAAATACTGGTATGTCAGTAGTCATAGCACTAAATGATGGGTCTGTACATTACATTATATTGTTTGATTGGATTGGCTTTCACCAGAAAATACTCAGATATTTAAGATGTACGTATGTATTTTCTCTCTGTATCTTCATCTCTCTTTGTCTCAGTCTAACAGTGGAGGAGCACGTGTGGTTTTATGGGTGTCTGAAGGGTTTGTCCGAAGCAGAGGTGAAAGCTGAGCTGGACATTCTGCTAGATGATGTCGGCCTGCTGCACAAACGACATGAACAAACCAAAAACCTGTCTGGTAAATTTTTAGCATCTATTTAAAAAAAAAAAAAGTAACCTGACTTACATTTACATCAGTTGGTACAGTCAGTCCATTTTCTTTGAGGAGGGGTCTGTCAACTTTGTCCTGAGGATTAACGTTTGTTCTGCTTCAAAACCCTCCATCTGTCTCTCTGTCAGGTGGCATGCAGAGAAAGCTCTCTGTAGCGATAGCGTTTGTTGGAAGATCAAAGGTGGTTGTTCTGGATGAACCTACAGCCGGGGTTGATCCTTACTCCCGCAGAGGGATCTGGGATCTGCTGCTCAAATACCGCAAAGGTACAGGACAAGTGGTTCTACAGACTTTGTTGTTTTTCTTGAGAGGAGAGACGAGTGAAAAACACAATTGAAAGGGTCACAAACCAAAAAATATACCTGTAAATGAAAAAGCATGTCGGATTCACTGCAAACCCAGCAATGCTAATTTTGATTGATAACCTTATAGCTCTTTGGCTTGACATGAACTGAAAGATTACATAACCTCACACAAGAGCGGGTTGTAGGAAGTGCTGACAACATAGTGGGTAGTTTCCCTGATATACAAGTCTTAGTCTATTAGGAGAAAAACCCCTCCCTTAAACCTTCAAGAAAATGACAGGCAATGACAAGATGACAACAACTACAAGCCCTGAATGTGACCCACAAAATATACAGATGACAAGTTAGAGAAAAAGTCAATATGTCTCTGTTCTGTCTCCCTCCATTAGACCGGACCATCATCTTGTCCACCCACTACATGGATGAGGCAGAGCTGCTAGGTGACCGGATCGCCATCATCTCCCAGGGGAAGCTGTGCTGCTGTGGCTCACCACTCTTTCTGAAATCTCGCCTTGGATCTGGCTACTACCTCACTGTAGTGAAGAGGGGGGGACTGGACACCAGCACTCCCAGCAGCACCAGCATCTGCACCAGTGCCAGCATCAGCACCAACAAGCTACCTCCACTCAAGGTCCTTTTTATTTATATATTTATTTGTATGCACATGTATTTATATATGTATATACATTTGTATGTATGTAAAGGTAGGAAAAGTGATGTGTGCGTGCTCCTTATTTTTCAACATTGCATTACTTCACATTCACGCTTTCTTAATACACCAACCAAATAGTAAAATTCCCTGACAAATTATGATGGAAAAACATAGTTGATACCTCAGGTTCAATGCATAAGTGAAACAAAGACATATAGCTTGTAAAATATAAAAAAAAGATGTAACATGACATGCACGTAAATAAAAGGTTTTAAAACTTATCCACTGTCCTGTGGGCAGTTAACCACTGACATTTTGGTGTAATCTGTACGTCATACAGTCATGATTGTCTCTCCTGTAAATGTTCTAATCTTTGTGTTTCAGGGCAGTGAGTCATCCATGAGTGAAGACACTGGGCTGGGGAGTGAGGAGAGCAGCTCATGTGAGTGTTGAACTGCTGTATAGCCTCTACAGCTGAGGTGGTTCAATGTTGGTGCAATGTGGTGCATTACGTAACCACCAGTTTAGTGTCGATGATTAATTGAGAAAGACCAGTAGGACACTCAGGATAAGTATCTTACTCACAGCATGATGTCTCCTCTATCATCGTCTCCATGACAGACCTGGCAGCGTTGCTCTCCCTTGCACAGCACCACATACCGGGTGCAAGGCTGGTGGAGGAGTCAGGTCGTGAGGCGGTGGTCAACCTGCCTCAGACGGCTGCCAAGGACAGCAGCCTGGGTGTCTTCCTGTCTGAACTGGATCAGAGGCTGCCAGAGTTGGGCATCAGCAGCTATGGCCTGTCAGATAGTACACTTGAGGAGGTGAATCATTTTCATTGTTTTATACAGTTAAAAGTGCTATTTTCAAAGCTCTCATGGTGTGGGTTAAAAATGTGGTTAGATATGCTTCAAATTGTCTTTATTGATGGGTCATAATATAAAGATCATACAAAGATTGTTATGAGGTCCCATAACAGTTTCATGTCGTTCAGTCAGCATTTGTTACACTGTGCTTGTACTCCCATGAGATGGTTAAAACTAGACTGTAACCCCTTACATATCATACACAGGAGTGATTTGACGTCTGTAAAGAAATAGTGGGGAATTTGGTAAAATGTTGTATATAGCACTTTCTAAAAAAGCAAAAAAAATAGCACATATATGGTTTTAAAGTGTATATTTACTTATCAGGATTTTTGAGTAATGTTGTGTAAGGGAAACTAAATGTCCAACTAAAATATCACCTCATGGCCCAAAACAAAGCAGCCTACCTTGCCCTGAAACACTTCCCTGCTAACCTCACCTGGTTTAGTGTGTTTTGAATGTGAGTGTGCATTACAAAATCACCATTAGTCGGACATTAACCATCTCACCACTGTGATCAACAGGAGATTAACCAGGTCCTGTAAGGATGGCTGGATATTTGTGGAGGGCTCATGCTCTTAATGGGTTTATTGTTATAATCAGATTAACCTTGCGGATCCTGATACATTGCTTACCCGCTCTCTGATCTTTTGACCTCTGTGTAAAGCTGCTGGATTCCTTTTTACCGCCATCTCCTACTTGCAGCTTCAGCTGTCATGGCTGTGATGTATTTTGTAAGTTTAGGTCCTGAGGAGACACCAAACTTCTTGTTTGAATTCTGAGCTGAAAAAGTTTGAGATGGCGGTGTTGTAAGGAATAGTTCAATCTTTGGTCACGTCTGTTCTGATATTTTTTTACAGATCTTTTTGCGAGTAGCTGAGGAAACTGGTGTGGATGCTGAACCAGAGCAACAGGCTGAATCTCCCAACAGACTGCAGCCAGAAGCTGGGCAGAGGACAGAGAGACAAAATACTGAGGAACCAGAGACAGGTATGCACATTCATAGCCAGAGAAACATGGTTTGTTTACATACCACACAGTTTCCATGTCCAGTCAGTCTGCTGTTTCATCTCCAACTGTGACTGTTTGTTTCCATAATGCTGCCAGGAAGAAAAAGGCTTCGTAAGCAAGGTACCTTCAGCCCCCCCCTACCCCTCTGAAAATCAACATTTGATTTGAAAAAGAAAGTGTTTCAATTGTTCTTCAGGATTAGATGCATTTATTTTCACTTTCTTCCTATAAGAGCTGACAGTCAAGATGGTTTAAACCTATTTTTGAGTTCATAAAAGTGAACATGCAGACAAAGATTTTTGGAGTGAATTTGCTTATTTTTTATGTATTGTCAAATTTAAATGTTTTATTTTACATGTACTCAGTGTTTCCATACACAAACACGATGTTTCTTTACATTTAAGTGACTGTCTCAGCCAGATTAGCACACATATTTATTACTAGTAGGGAAACTGTGTGCTGCACGACATTGTTTTAGATAAAAAATTCTGAAATAGAAACACAACAATACATGCGTGAGTAGATGTTCATGTCATGTTTCTACTCTAGCCTTCTTCTGATCGCTGATCTCCATTGTCTCAAAGGCTGACAGCGCTGATAGATGTCTGCAGCCTGGTATGTGAGTGGAAGATTTCACCTTGTGTTTATTCTTGCTTGCAGAAGCTAAGGAGACAGACCCGCTCAGTGGAGATGGCCGAGGTGGGATTCCTGTGACGGGCTGGTGGTTGACCTGGCAGCAGCTGAGGGCTCTCTTTATTAAACGCTGGCTTTATGCTCGAAGGAGCCGCAGAGGCTTCTTTGCTCAGGTGCAAACAAACAGCAGCAACTTTTAGAGAGCGTCAGGGTTCAGGGTTCCAACAATGAAATAAAACACTGTGCCTTAACTAGGGCCAAGAGTTAGTTACTTTATTGACCGAAAAAAATTGACAATTCCTTTTTTTTAATAGTGTCTTTAGTGAGTTAATCTTTCTCTTTGCAGTTTTTTCTTTCAGCTAAATGTTGATTTGTGTGTGTAGATTGTCCTGCCTGCTGTGTTCGTGCTGGTCGCTCTGCTCTTCAGCCTCATTGTGCCTCCATTTGGGAAATATCCAGCACTGCAGCTGCAGCCCTGGATGTACGGAGAACAGTACACGTTTTTCAGGTAGGCCTGCACTCAAATATTCACAGTTACCATGGTCACCACAGAAAAGATTTTAAATCTGTCACTTATTCTGTGAATTAGTTTGGTCTACTCCATCACTCTGTCGCGGTAGCCAGCTTAAATTTGCTAAAATAACTGGTGGTTATCCTTGCACAATGCCTTGTTGTTTGATTTTGTGATGAGCTCTCTCACCTCTGGTTCAATATGTGCAGCAACGACGCACCTGGGAACCCTGCCATGGACAACCTGCTAGAAGCTCTGCTGGAACCCCCAGGTTTTGGTACCAAGTGCATGGAGAAAGATGAAGAAGTCAACAGCACGTAAGTCAAACCCTGTAGATTTAAACATTCAGGGAGCATCTCAGTGCTCAAACCTTTATCCTGGAGTCAAGATCTCGGGTTCACTCCCTGTTCTCTCAGCAGGTTTCCTCAGTGTAAAACCGAACGTGATGGCCTGTTCATGCGGCCACATGTCTCTTTCACCACCTGGCAAATGTTCAGCAGAGGAAACTGGAGCAGAGACAGACCCTCACCAGACTGTCAATGTAGTACAGAGGACGTCCGCCGGATGCTCCCTGACTGCCCACAGGGGGCCGGTGGACTCCCCCCTCCACAGGTCAGTATGGTATCAGGTCCGGATCATCAGTACAGATTCACAGGAAATTACTTTAATCTCTTATTAAAATGTAACAAAGTAAAAACACATACAGAGGGCAAAAGGGAAGTTGGTTTATTGGAAATATGTCTACAACCAAAACAGAGAAAGTATTTTATGGAACTTTGTGTCATTTTTATGGCATGTTGAATTGTTTATGTATTAAATAAGAAAATATACTTGAGCCTGTGTCTGCATCTGGATTTGTTTTATTATCTTTCAGATTAAGAGGATGACTGGAGACATCCTCCAAAATCTGACAAGCTATAACATCTCCGATTACTTGGTGAAAACCTACTCTCAGATCCTCAAGAAAAGGTACTTTATTGAACAAAATATTATTATGATATGAAAATGTACATCATTAATATTATATTAATATAATATATAATTTATTTGTTTCCGGATGCTTTGTTCGCTTTGCTATTATTGGCTTATTATCACAAAGACACAAAATTAATAGGAATGCTGATAAATTCAACTCCAACCTAAAACATTACTATTACCAAGCACTGAATTTGCAAGCTCAGGGATTACAAGTTACTACAGTGAAATTACATAAACAAAGATTACTCCGTTTCAACATTGCGTTTATTAATCCACAAACCCAGAAAAAAAAGGACATCCCAGCAAGATCACAATCTTCACAACATGAGGTGGTGGAAACACTGCTGCTTGTGTCCACATCAGCTTCCAGAATCAGCACAAAATGAAAGTTCAGTATTTCCCTGTTTGTATTTGTTTGAGAAATATTCCTCACTTGATATTCTTTGCCCTCTGTGTCATCAACAGCCTAAAAACCAAGAAGTGGGTGAATGAATTCAGGTGAGCTGCTTGTATAAAACATTGTTTTTTTGGCAAAGTTTCTGCAGCACTTACAGAATCTGCTGTTTCTGGCCTCCAGACTCCTCCAAATGACTGACATGAAAATGTCATAATGGGTAAATTTACAAAAGTTTTTCACAGTTGCATTTCTGTGTTGCAGATATGGAGGCTTCTCCCTTGGGGGCAGTGCCACTCAGACTTCATCTCAGGTCAACCATGTCCAAGACTCAGTCATGGCAATCAGGACTCGTTATCGAGTTCCACAGGTATAACTGAGGGCGTAGGCACATTAAACTGATACAGCTGTTGTACTTTATGCTCTTAATGTTTTCTGATGTTCTCTGATTCATCACAGAACAGTTCACTGGATCATCTCCTAGACAGACTGCCAGTTTTTCTTGGTGGACTGAACAGTCAAAACAATGTCAAGGTGAAGTGTATCTGTTCATCTTCATTTTGTCTTTACAGTAAAAAATCTAACATGAAACACTTCAACCTGTCAACCACTTTGAAACGTAAATAACAAGGAAAAAATGCAGAAAATTAACAGAAAAAAGAAACGACTGCACAGTCCAACAGCTCCAACTGAGTCTTACAATGAAAAATGTTTCTCTTGACTTGCTTCAGGTGTGGTACAATAACAAAGGATGGCATGCCATGGTGTCGTTTGTCAACGTGATGAACAACGCGTTGCTGAGGGCGAGTCTACCACCAGGTCCAGAGAGGAGGAAACACGGCATTACCGCTTACAACCACCCACTCAACCTCACCAAGGAACAACTCACTGAAATGGCCATGTTAGTTCACTGTTGTGCACTTTTTTGGTTTAAGGTGCTTGCTGTATTACCCCTATTTGTGTCAAGAGTTTACTCAGCCTATTCAGGACACCCAAAGTCTGACTCTCTGAAAGAGGTTCAACATCTCTGCTTGGATTTTAAATCAGCATTAGATAGAAAGTGGTATTTTGTGCACTTTGGCATCCTCACAATACTTGTCCAAAATGCAGATCCCAGGTTTCTGTTACAACACTGTGTTGTATTGAACGTGCTAGCTACAAACAGAATTCGTCATGACAATGTTTTCACCGAAAAGCTTCTGTCTTGGAAGTGTCAGTCAAAGTTTGCACAAGCGTTACATACAACCCAGATCAGCAGCACGCCACGCCGACATCTGTAAACAATATGCTGTTAACATCTGGCTATGACATTCAATCAGGCTAAAATTTGTGATCAAAAACAAGTGAGTCAGTTACGAAATCTCTGGCATATTCATGCAGCCCATTTCCATTGCTTTGTTTCTGTTGTCCAAGCCATCCTGCTCCCCACCAAAATTCTTCACAGGGATCTTATAGTCCACACTATGGGTTACATGTGTGTGAGAGCGTTTTCCTTTCTTTCTCTTTAAGGATGACAACATCAGTGGACGTTCTGGTTTCCATCTGCGTGATCTTTGCCATGTCCTTTGTGCCTGCCAGCTTTGTCCTTTTCTTGATTGAGGAAAGAGTCAGCAAAGCCAAACACCTTCAGTTTGTCAGCGGAGTCAAACCGATCCTCTACTGGCTGGCAAACTTCACCTGGGACATGGTCAGTATTCAGGAACAGAGGAGGCATTTCCTTTACTTTTGACAACGTGATACCAATCTTAATACACACACACTCCGTAAATATGTTGAGCGGGATTTCTTCATCATGGATAATCTGTTAAATGTTCAAATGTTGCAGCAGAGGAGAGGTCACCTGTACTGTAAAGGTTAATTCTGTCAGCAATGTTATAATTCCCTGCCATTTGCCAGTTGAGGTTTAAAGAACCAGAGGTTACAGGTTGCTTCATTAACACTTTATTTAAAGGGGTTGTGCAAAAGACTGATAATACACAGTCATAAACATCAAGGAATCTTTATGAATATTTATGTTAGGGCTGGGTGGTTGTTTAAACTTTATTTTCAATTACCTATTTGGCTTCCAACGATTCTAAAGACAGAAAAATTGAGAAAAAATGATTGTTGTGACACTTTCAGTTTCACATAATGCTCTTGTTGGTCTTGAGCTGTAAATCAAACACACTTCCCTGTAAAGTTTTAGACACAACCATTAACGACCAAGCTGACCTTAAGTCCAGCTTGAGCGGAAGTTTTATATGTGTGGGTAGTGTGAAGCCATTTCTCCAGTCAGTCATCTGTTTTAATGGAAAACAGTATTGACAGGATTAACTGTTTTTCTAGCTCAGAGCTACCTTTTTATATTTCTTAAAGTCTGCTTTGCCTTTTTTTCAGTTGAACTACACAGTCCCAGCCACCATAGTTGTGCTGATCTTCATTGGTTTCCAGCAGCAGTCATACGTATCAGAGACCAACCTGCCTGCTCTCATCTTGCTGCTCCTGCTCTATGGGTGCGTTCAGGCGAACTCAGTGACTTCCGTCCATACTGTTACACTTTATACATCATCAAATCCGACCAGACTGAATGATCCAAGTGACTCATGCTGTTTTATTTTGATTTGTCTGTCGCGATATTCAATTTAATAGTCTTATTCATTTACCAAAGAAAATTCTTACCATGGTTTTGCTCTTATTTGGACTAAATTTCTCGTGCTGTGAGATTATCTGTTCTGTGTTTAAAGGCAAACCTAATTTCATATGTAATCTTTAAACTATCTTAGGATGCCTCTCTTATGCATGGAAATAAACCGCCTCGTCAAAAATCAAAAGTTTAAATTGCTTCCATGTAACTCAAAGTTACCATTGCAACACCCAGTTTTTTCATGTCTCCTTGTAAGCAGAATCTCTGCTTTCCCAGGCTGACTTTACTAACCTAATAACCAATTTTCCTGTTTAGGTGGTCCATCACCCCTCTGATGTACCCAGCGTCCTTTGTGTTCTCCGTGCCCAGCACAGCCTATGTCGTTCTGACCTCCATCAACCTTTTCATCGGAATCAACGGCAGCATCGCCACCTTTGTCCTGGAGCTATTTGTTGACGAGGTACAGATTGCACCAGTTTGCAAAGGAGTGAGAAAGAAGATCACCAATTACTGTGACACAGGGCCCAGATATGCATAACCCACCTAACCAGAGAGAGTTCATCTCAGTCACATTGAGCCTTTAATTTGAAAGACTGTGAAATTTCATGAATTTACTTTCATTACGGCAGTGAAATATTAAGGCAAGTCTTGATCACCTAAATATTTTGTACAAAGTGACAAAGAAAATCATTTGAAGTTGTGTTTCTTAAGTAGTCCACAATTTATGAGAGTTTTTTTTTTCATTTCCAGCATCTGAATGAGGTGAACAGGATCCTAAAAAAGGTGTTTCTCATCTTTCCTCATTTCTGTTTGGGACGAGGACTCATCGACATGGCCAAAAACCAGGCCATGGCTGACGCCTTCAAGAGACTGGGTACCTAAACTTCTGATTAGATATCTACCATTCAAAAGCCTGTTCAATACTTATGAGCTGAAAATTATTCTACCCCAAGAAATCACAAACTGCAGTTTAGATAAATAATATCCAGTCAATTGGACACAATGTTGTTACACAAGAGAGGCACTTGTTAGCAACCCACAGAGCATTGTTTAATTTACACTTGAATTCTTGAACTGCATGTTGCACTGTGGCAAACACACCGGATGTAGTGTATATAAATATAAAATTTGTGTCTGTGAAGAATGCTCGTGGTATATGTGATTATTCTTTCTACAGGCACAAAACCAACCCTGGACCCTCTGCAGTGGGACTTTGTAGGGAAGAACCTGTTTGCGATGGCAGCTGAAGGTGTTATTTTCTTCATCTTCACCATACTGCTGCAGTACAAGTTCTTCATTCGCTTCAGGTGTGTTGGAGACGACTCTTTCAATGGGGAGAAGACCTTAACTCCAGCACTTCTATACCACATCAGGACATGGGATGCAAATATTTTGATAAAATGCAGAAAGAGTTTTTGATTGGAACCAAGATACAATATCTGCACCTAATTAATTTTGAAAGCAAATGAATTAAACATGTGTGAAACCAAATAATGCCCTCTGAAACATGAAACAAGAAACATGAGCTTTCATTGTTTCACTGCTTTATAGCAAAACTGCATGATACGAGGTGATCTTGTACCTTTCAGGCCATGGTGGGTGGAGCCTGAGATGCCTCCTCTTGGTCCAGAGGATGAAGATGTTGCCAGGGAGAGGGAGAGGGTCCTAAATGGCAAAGCCCAATCAGACATCCTCACCATGATCAACCTGTGCAAGGTACAACTAGCGTGCAAGTCTTACAGTAAAACTGAAACTGTTTTTGCTCCTTCACACTTTTGTGGCTGAATGGCAACAAATGATATTTGATACAGAGATTCGTATGTGTGACATACAAATTTTAGTAATTTTGTTAGAACTATCAAGGTTACTAAAAACCAATAATGAACTGTTGTAATCTCGCCCCGCACCCACACATTCATTCAGTCTGTTTAGTAACAATGAGCACTTTTTTTTTGGTTAAACATCTGATCCTACACTGACTGACCTCTTGCTTTGACTGCATCATTGTGAATTCCTGGTTATTGGTACAACAAAGGAGTTTTTGTTTTGTAGGTTTACAAAGCAGGAAGGAAACCAGCAGTGGATCGTCTCTGCCTTGGGATTCCTCGTGGTGAGGTGAGAGAGACACACAGCAAAAGCTGAAGTCAAGGGATCATAGTACATTGAAAAACCCAAACACGTTATCTTACTCATATTCTGATCAGCATTGTGTTTGTGTGCTATGTATAGCCGCTCTAGGTAATGCCATCATTAAAAGGGATGCTAATGCCATTTATGAACCCAAAAGAGGCAATATTCCAATCATGATTTTATCATTGCTGCTGCTGAAGCTTCTGCTAGTGCTGCTAGTGTTAGTGTTGGTACTACAACTGTTGTTGCTCCTGCAGCTTCTGCTAATATTAAGATTGCAATTCCTGTTATAATAATACCTCTAACACAGCAGTTTTCTGCTGCTACCAAAGAATTCATTCATGTTTAGCTAAAGTTTGACTACATAACTTCACACGGTCCTCAGGACATGGCTGCCGGCTAGTTATATTTGTAACTTCCTGTTGTTGTGTATTGTGTTTTTCTTTCAGTGTTTTGGACTGCTTGGAGTGAACGGAGCAGGAAAGACCTCTACTTTTCGCATGCTGACTGGAGACACGACCATAACCCATGGAGAGGCTTTCCTAAATCACTACAGGTAATGAACCTTCTCATCCAAGCACTTATAAAAACGTATCTTTTTAATAGCATTTTCTGCTCTGTTAGCTTAAAACAAAAAACAAAAAACTGATTGGAGATGGGAGTTCATGCATCAGTCATTTGCCAGTTAATCATAAAGATCAATAAACTCTAAAATAAGCCTCAGTTTGTAGGTAGTATTGGCAGCAGCAGCAGTAGTAGAAGTACCAGTTATTGTGTTAATAATAGTTTCAGATGTAGTGATGGCAGAAGCAGCAGTGTGTTAGGAGCAGTAGAAGTAGCACAAGTATAAGCAGTAGTTAAAAACAGCAATGGTATTAGTTGTTCAGGCAGTACGTGTTGTATTTTTAATCGTAGTTGCAGGATTAGTATTAGCAGAATAGATAGCGGTAGTGGTCATGCTGGTTGTCACATTTGTGGAATAATCTCCTACTGGTGAAACCAAGAAGTACGATCAGATTATCAGTAATCCTAGTAGAAGCACTAATAGCAGCAGTAGTAGTACAGGCAGTAGTGTGAAACTGTGTGTCTCTGGTTCTCAGTGTGTTGACAGAGATGGAGCGAGTCCACCAGCTGATGGGTTACTGTCCACAGTTTGACGCCATCAGTGACCTGCTGACTGGTCGGGAACATCTGGAGCTGTATGCCCGCCTAAGAGGAGTGCCAGAGGAGTCTGTCACCAAGGTAACATCAAAGAACATTCAACCTCAAATCTGAAATTCAGAAATGATGTGTATTTATTTGCACTGTACAGAGTAATACAAATAGTAATGTAGCCTCTCTGCTGTCCTATAGGTGGCGCAGTGGGGGGTGAAGAAGTTGGGACTGACCCAGTATGCTGAGCGGGAGGCAGGGGGCTACAGTGGAGGCAACAAGAGAAAACTTTCTACTGCCATCTCCCTCATCGGGGCCCCGCCTGTTATATTTCTGGTGAGAATGGAACCGATTCACAAATAAACTGCAGAGAAAGTCACTGCTAAAAAAAATTTGGGATAAACATGGGGAAAATTCGATTAAATTTACATTTCTATGTAAATGATGTTTAAAACAATGCAAACACCTGTGCATAGCAATAAAAACACCTAGATGATATGGTTGATAAGTATCTTAATTTTTGGGGCCACTATTGTAATATCAGATTTAGTTCTGGCTGTAAGTGTGCTCACTAATGTTGATTAAATGTTGCCTCTCTTTCTCTCTTTCTCTCAGGATGAGCCCACCACTGGCATGGACCCAAAAGCCAAAAGGTTTCTGTGGAACTGCATCGTCAGTGTCACCAAAGAGGGAAGAGCTGTAGTTCTCACTTCTCACAGGTAGGAGGAGCTGTTCACCATAATGTTCTTGCACTGTATTTGGTTGTAATAGCCAAGACACAGGACCCACAACATCCTGTCAGCTTGGAGTTTTCTCATAGTGAATGCATGGTGTTAATAATATTGGATATTTTGTATCTTTCTGGTCAGTATGGAGGAATGTGAGGCTCTCTGCACCAGAATGGCCATCATGGTCAACGGTAGATTCCAGTGTCTTGGATCTGTACAACACCTGAAGAACAGGTATTAATACTCCACTATCTTAACTGGTTTTTATATATTTTGTAATCTCAACAGTACAAGTTAACCTCTAGACAGATATTACGTTTTACAGATTATAAGCTCTTGACTATTTTTCTTCACTTCCTTCATCTTTCAGGTTTGGTGATGGCTACACCATTATCCTCCGCCTGGTGGAAAGTAAATCCACCCAAGACTCATGCCCCATCAACACCTACATGAAGAATTCTTTTCCCAGCATCGAGCTGAAAGAGCGCCACCAGAATGTGCTGCAGTATCAGCTGCCGTCACATGCCTGCTGCCTGGCTCGTGTCTTCGATGTTCTTGCCAACAACTATGAGGAGCTGGGCATCATTGACTTCTCCGTCTCACAGACGACTCTGGATCAGGTGAGGATAATGACACAACTGAGATTAAAGCACTTTAACATCTCCTGTTGGAGATGTTTTAACAGGCTCATGCACATTAGTTGGTTTTGTTTTCAGATGCAAGTTATTGTGGCAAAATGTAAAATATGAAAATCATTGTTTCTAATTTTGTGCTTTAATGAGGGAAAAGCAAAGAAACTCTTGTTCCAACTCTTTTATCGCTATGCCTCTGCTTAATATATAGTTACCATCAATGATAAGAGACATAAAGAATGTGATGTTGACTATTATTAGCTTGATAGCTGACCAGGCTAATATAAACAAATTAAAGATTGAACAAATTAGACACTAAAGCCAGTTCATGTTTGTAGGTGTTTGTCAACTTCGCTAAGGAGCAGACAGATGATGACCAACTCTGTCAGGTGGTCATTGGCAATAGACCAGTACAGACTGACCTGACTACACTGCCTACCAGGATTAACCCTCCAACCCCAACCATCCAACCACCGCCGCCAATCACACCCCCTCAGCCAAGCAAAACTCAGCAGCAGGATGGGAAATCATCTGACAGCAAACCAAAAGAGAATAAATCAAAAAAGGCAAAAGTTAGCAAGGTCAAATCTAAAGAAGGCAGAGCTAATGGAGAAAAAAGTAGCAGTACAGCAATGACCAGAATAACTCAGCCAGAGGAGACAAACCAGGCAAGCTCTAGGGGCAGTAGTGGATCAAACGGCACGAACAGTGGAGTTCAGGGAGAATCCAGTAAATCCAGTACCTCCAAACGCAAAGCAGAGAGCTCCAGTAAAGATCCTTCTACACTCTTCATGGTCAACAGCAGCACACAGGACAGCGCACTGTGACATGAACCGGTGCAACATGGGTTGAAAGGACCAACTGCATCCCAACCTTTTATTACTCACTGTATGTTCATGTTGCTCAACATGGCAGCGATCTTGATATGCAGTGTAGCAGTGGACAGTGGAAAAGGGGGTATTTGAAGGTATTATTGCTAGTGAGTCATTAAAGGACAATTTATCTGAAGAAAGAACCAAAAGTTATTACTTCCTAATATGGCTTTGGTGCCTTGTTCACCTTGTTAACAGATCTGTAGCTTTACACCCTTTATTTGGGTTCACATATCCTACACCTTCTCTTTCTGTGTCCATCTCCTCTCAGTTATGGTTCATTTATTCTGGAGCGAAATTATGTAAAGCATGATATAAAAAGAGGGATGGCATTCCTCAGGGCTCAGTCATTAGACCCCTCACAGTTACATCTTTATTTTGCAAAAGCACTTTAAAAAAGAAAATGCTGCAAATAAAAGCTGGAGTACATGTTACCTGTAATTATTTATTATTTTATAAATAAAAGCCTTTGAGGAGTTGTTACTGTGCTTCTGAACATTATTAAATATCTCTCATGGGAGAGCATTCGTATTGCAAATTTATGGTTACATACCCCTCTAATGTTTAATTATGAACTTTACAAGTGTTATTGTTCTATAAATTAAGAAATTATTTCATCTTTTGAAATTTTGTTAAACTTTCCATTATTTTGTCAATCCAAAATGCTTTTGTTGTTTTTGTTTCTCTGTTTTGTTTTGATTTTCTATATTGTCATTGTCCAAAGATCATATTTATTGTACATGATGAGTTAAAAGATCTTTTAGATCTTTGGTTTTCTTTTCTCAGTGGAATCTGTTATTCAGACTTCCTACACAGCTCTTGAAGAGCTGAAAAAACTCCACTTAATTACCACAGGAAATTAAAATATTTTTAAATATTAAATCTTTAAAAATGGCCAGTCAACAGATGTGACTTTGCACTGTTGCAGCTGCAGTCTTTTTCATAGATTATTCTATGTTTAACCAAACACTCCAAATTCAGTCAAAAAAAAATTTTATCAATCAAAGAATAAAAACTAGCATTCACTCTGAGCTGTAAACCCTAGACTCTACTGCATTGCCTTTGGACAACACTTTTTTTAAAGTTTCTTTTAATAAATTATTTAAGTTCTCCTTTTTCTTATCAAAAGTAAATGACACAGCTGAGTGAATGTCCAAAGCAGGTTGTAACTGTACTGTAACAGAGTGTTAAATATTTATAGGATTGTTACGATAGGAACTATAGGCATGAGACAAACAAAATATATTACAGTTTTCATTCCAAAATGCAAAGTTACATTTTTCTTTTTTTTGTAACATAAAAATTTAATCATGTATGAGGATTTTTTTTGTCTGAAATCAAAATATGCAAAGCAACAGCATTAAGCTGGTGGATGTCTCATTTTGGAATGAAAGTCTGTTCTACTGAATGTACTTTTATTATGCTTGAAAAGTTCTACTTGAACATTATTCTTATTATGTCTGTGCATCTGCTGTAAGATGTACAGTATATACTGAAAACATGCTAGTGTAGAAAAAACGGGTATATGTATGTTGTGAATGCTTTGTGTTGAAGGAAAATGAAAATAAAAACAATATGGTGTCCTGTATCATTTTTAGCAATACTGTGATCAATGTTCAACAATGACTGAGTTCAGTTTATTGACTTTGATGAATCACTGCAGCTTGTTGGAAGTTAAGGGTTTTTTTTCGTCATACTGAAGACAAGCGTTGGTTTTGGTGCAGAAAAAAGCGAAGGGAGACGCCTCCGTCTGCTCACAATGCATTCATCCATCGATGATTTTGTAATTGCTTTGCTGTGAAAAGGGAAAAAAACAGAAACTCAATTTACTGGAATTTTCTTTACACTGAAAATAATTATCTAATGTGTTTCAGATAAGAACTAATTTACACATGGTTACCACCACCTGTGAAGTTTATTTATGTTTTTCTCTAAAGAAAGTAAGCAAGAAAGAAGGCACTTTGATATAACCAGTCAGGGTTTAGTAATTATCTATTTTACAGTCTTCTGTCACGATATTCTAACATTAAAATCCTACAGTTTGACTTTTTCTGCTGCTAATAAATGCCATACTCAGGTGGTTTCCTTTTTTGTCTGTGATAAAAATTGTGGTTGGACCGTCAGCGAACAGTAAAGTAGTCAGTTACTCTCTCAAATACACTACATCGCATAAATGAAGAGATCAGTTATGTTAATGATAATTAAGGTTTTGCTCATATTAAACTGAGTTTTCAAAACTGTAAAGTTGGGTCAAATGATTTGAATCTGATTTGACATTTTCTTAGTTATTCTTGAACAAAGACAAGATCGTTTTAAAGAGTTCTACTGTAACTGGTGCTAAAACGTTACATAGAGCACCTTAAATGTAACCCAGTTACCTGTGACAACTTTCTGTATGTCCCACTCATGGTGTCACAGTACTGATAATGATAACATTAAATAGTGTCAAACATACATCTTGGCTGGGTCTCTACTATCTGCGCTGTGGATAATCTGCCGATCAACAGTCTTCTCTTCAAGTCGTTGTTCACTAACAGCCATAAGGAGGTGATCAGACTGGGCGCCTCTCCTCTTCCTCTCCAGTTTCTGTGTGACGGTCTGCAGCAGGGTGTCCAGACTGGACAAGGAGATGTCAGGAAGATGAAACTCAGGAGATCTCTACACCGAAAGCAAGAGAGAGGAAAGTCAGATCTGGAGATTGATGACAGCCTGCTCAGAAGGGAGAAAATATCCAGATGCTGTGCCCAAGTTTATTTTATGACAAAACTCAATTATTTTACAACGTATTTAATTTAAAATTATGTAATTTTGTTGATGTTTAATACAGTTTCTTTGTCGGCTGTAGTAGTATCTGATGATGGTGAAAGTAGGCTTACACAGATCCATTACATGAGTAAAAATACCAATAACAGTGTAAAAATACTCCTCACAAATGGCAGTTCTATTTAAATACAATCTTGTTTGAGTGATAGTGCAGAAGTAGGCCTATCAAAGTAAGAGTACTTGTTTTGCAGGACGTACTGGCATTGCAAAAATTTGCAAATAATAAACCGTAACATTTTTTGCATCTTTGATGGTGCAAAATGAAGGATTATAAATAATAAAGTTTTTTTTCTGTTTTAAATTTAAAGATGCAATGGAAAATGTTGATTTGTACTGTGCTGTTGGACGTTGATTACAACATGCTATGTGCAAATTTTCATATGTATAGATTTTTGATTAAAAGCAGAGACTTATTCATTGCTCAAGAAGCTGCTTTCAAAACTCTTTTGTTGCTAAAAACCTTGTTGATTCAACTCTTCTTGGCCAATGTGTTTTTCCTCTTGTGTAAATCTGTGACTCAATAATTTCCTCTCAATCACAGGCCACCTTAAGCTCTGCCAGCTGTATCTATTATCTAAGGCACAATATAAATCTTCACTATTATCCTTAATGCCCCTTTAACTGAAAATGAACCACTATTACATGAGATGAAATTGTAAGCGCTCTCCTTCCATCTCAGCATTTTAAGCAGCAGATGTAATCAGTCTGAATTATGATTTAAAAATGCCAAAGAACCTCATCTGTCAAGTTTTGCAGTTTACTCACACTTTTAGAGAACAGGGGGTTGTCTATCCAGGGCTTGCTGTCTCGTTCCTGTCCCGTAACTAACCCATTGTTGCCTCCATAGCTTTTTGTGGTAAAGATTGAAGAGATGGTCCCAGTATTCTCAGAAAAATTGATTGGAGGTAGGGGTGTGTGGCACCTTTTAGGCTTCTGATGGTCGCCATGCTCAGGAGCTGGTTTCGGTTGAGTTATAGGTGGTAGCAATAACTGAGGACTTGGAGGCTGTTTTTTGTCAGTTTTTATAGGAAATCCTGTGTGAGAATCACCTGGACCAAGTGTTTGTTCCACTGATTCAGCGACAGATGAGCCACTTTTGCTGCTGGTTTCTGGTTTAACTTTACTTGTCCAGCTGTTGTCCTCTTCTTCCACGTCTTCTTCCTCCACAGGCTCTTTGGCTGCTGCCAAAACAGGCATCAAGTTGACAAAAAGCCTCATTATATTCCCTGATGTCTCACATGTAGTAGTGAAAGATTTGCTGTTTGATGCAGGAACACATATCTTCTCCTTTGACCTTTCACTTCTCATCCTGTGAGTGGATTTCTTTGGGTGACCCACGACTATGTAGGTGGCTGGTTCATGTTTATCTTTTAACCTCCTTGTCTTCTTCTGATTCCACATTCCAGTATTTGAATAAAACTATTCTATGATATTTTTCAAACATCTCTCAAAAAGATGATAAAGATAAACAGACGTCCAGATTTTTACGAGTTTTGTGTTGTGCAAAAAAAAAACCAAAACCCATCCCTCACACTTTTTGCCTCCAGCAGCAGCAAGAAAAGCTCAGAACAGTTGGATGGCAGTGAAAGGCCTGTAAAACTGGCTGTTATGGTAACATGCACACAAAACCTTTTAAGGATGGAAAACGTCACCGTCATTTGAGCTGATGCCATTCAATGATTCCCCATTACATAACGATTATGAAGGTGGTGACGGCTATAATTCGCACGTTATGACAAGAACTTTGTTTGATTAGTTCTGCCAAAGATTGTATATTGAGAAAAATGAATCACTCAGGAGTTTGAAAAAAAAAAATCCTGGAGACTACCATGCCCCCAGTCGTGCACATTTGAATTTGAATGCATGTGCATGTGAATGAGCTCCCGAATTGAACAATAAATCAATCCATAAATAACTTGCTTACAGTAGTTAACATGGTGATAATGAGTATTAAACATGAGTGTTTCTTGTGGGCTTTCAATTAGTCCATTAATCAAATGACTTCTAAATGCAAAAACAGCCCATTTCAGTTTTCTTTTTGGTTTAGTTTTGAAGTTTTGATGTTATGCTCCTCTCCCACTACTCTCATAACCCTTTTTTCCAGCAGCTGTTTTTTGAGCAAAAATTCTTCTATAAACTGACTGCAGGCCACTTTCCTTTTAAAGAAAAAGGCAGTAAATAAAGAACAGATGGACACAGTTAGCGCCTGAACATTGTGGAGCATTTAGCAACTAAAGAGACGGATATTTCCCTCATGATTTGGTGGAAATAAAAAACAGAGTTAAAACAGAGTGAGGATTGGTCAGAAACATGACTCCAAATGAATGCTGGCATTATTGTTAAAAGTGTAGTTAACTGTTTGCTAACATTTTCGTCATAACAACTTTGTTATGAGATGAAATTCTGTGTTTTGGATTGTTTTACTGCCACTAGGTGATAAACAATAATAATTCAATTAGCTTTTGGTTTGTAAATTAAAATGATTGGGATTTTTTGGTCAGTTCAAGTCAACTTTTAAACTACCTCAGGCAACCACTATGTTACGTTGTCAGAACAATGCACGTCCTGTTAGTAATGAATATATAATAAATAAACAAGTGCGAATATAAGATAATGTTGGCATATTTGTTGGTGACGTAGTCCAAAATGAAAACAATAAAATATAAAACAACCTTTCTACTAATCAAATCCAACCATGTTTGATTCTAAAATATCTAGTTAAACAAATTGAATTAAAAATTATTTGGGCTTATAAATGTTCTTTCACGTATTAAAGGTAGGCATAGAAAAATGGTACATCGAAGTGAGGTTTGAGGATTAAAAGCCTTAACAAATAATAACATATAGACGGAGTGAGTGCTCTCGCTTTTTGTCCCGTCTTTGTTTGTGGGGGGAGGACAACAGCTATTTTTGTTCAGGTGGCTCAGCCCACTGTCGAGCTAGCAGCCAAGGAGCTAGCTACTTACGAGACAACCCACTAACATATTTAATGTTTTAACTTTTGTTATACGTCCCTGTTGTATTTAGTTTTTCATACGTTCCGTATAGCTCCAGAGTTTGGGTTGTCTCCGTTTGTTTCGCGGGAATAAGATGGTCGTATTGACAAATGACAATGAGGAACAGGATTATATGTGAGTGAAAACTACAATGTTAGCTAATGTTAGCAAGCTAGTTAGCGTAAAGCCGAATTACAACTCAGTTTAAATAGCCCACTTAGCTCTTTACGTCGGCAGTTGTAAACGGTTTTAGATTTGCTGAATTCATGCCAGCTTTTTTGCAAATCAACAATTGTCGATTAACACCCAGTTGCTTTTGTAGTTGCAGATAATTTGAAGGTTTGAAGAGTTTTATTTTCTGCAACTGTTAGCCTTTTTACAGCTGGCAGCTAACTATTGCTTCTGGATGTTTTGTTTTTTTTATTGTCGTCATTTAAATCACGTGTGTTACTAACTAATTAGCTGATAAAAATTGGGTGTGGCATTTCCGACAACAAAATTGATTAAGATTGTGTACAATTTTCTTATAGTAATGTTAGACTAAGAGCTGCAGATGTGAAACAAAGTATGTGCAAGAATTATATTACTTGCAAAAGCTGCACGGGTGTCACGCCTGGATAGCTACGTTTCAGACTTGCTAAGGTTTGCATGTTAAAGTGACATTATATGCTTTCTGGTTGTGGACATGCTTAACTAACCCAGGCAGAGATGACATTATATGCTGCTGTAATGTCGTCAATAACCAGTAGGGCTTAGGCTAAAAATGGTATCAGCTGAGCAAGTTGGCAACTCACTGGCAGAAAACCCAGCAGAGGCGGTCCTCACACAACACCCACTGACCTACATTTGAAGCTCCTACAGGATGCTCTTCCTAGCTCTGATCCATTACAACTTACTGTAGAAATGAACCAACACAATGCACTAAAGGAAGACTGCCAACCTTGAAACCCTTAACAGATGTTTTGGGGTAATTTTGCTGTTTGATGATCATCTTCACCTTCATTGCCACTTGTGCTTGTACAGTGTTTTCTTCTCCTGTCTTTAAAAAACATGCCAGATGAAGTAGCGGTGTTGTATTATCGTACATGGGGATATAGATCAATACTGCTCACCATCATTCTGCAACTATGTTGTAAGCTTTTGTTGAGATTTTAAAATTAAAACCCCAGCACGTTCATGAAAGTGTCATTTTCAAGAACCACATAGAACAGACTGAGCAAGAACAGTGCAATTTCAATTGAATGGTTAAAAATTTGGTGTCATGACACAACTCTTTCCATATTTTTAGGCACTGAAAAAACTTGCTCTCTTGCGCTACACCTGCCACCCTCATCCTGTCTACATATACATGTAACCCACAGCTGAATGATTACAGTGTCTGTGTTCACTACTGCATGCTCACTAACTGACTTTGAATTTTTAGGAAATTTTAATAAAACTAAAATAATTACAGACTGAGGAAAATAATACAGCAGCTTGAGAAACTAGGCACTATAAAAAATGAAATACATCCCATCAACATAAAATAAACAGAATTAATAAGATCTGAGGAGCTTGTACTTCCTCTTCAGAATGTGTTTGACTAAATAAAATGACATCTTGTCTTTTATATTGCAGCCTGATAGAGGAGCGTAAATGCACCTCCCTGCCCAGCTCTCCTGCCAAGCGAGTGTCTCCAGCCAAAAAGAAACAGTTCTATATCAACCAAGCCATCCGTAACTCTGACCTCACTCCCCGAGCCAAAGGCAAGAAGAGCCTCCGCCGTCAGGAGAACAGTAAGCTCTCTTTTCACATGCTCAGATTATAAGATGTTTTTCCGTCACTGCAGGCTGAACAAAGATGGATGGAGCCTTAAAGTCTGTGACCCTTTAGCAAAAGAAGAGAAGTCGCAAGTTAACATCAGAAATGTGTCATTGAGGTTTCTCTTATATAACCACTGTCCATCTACCCCTTCTTTTCTTCTCTAAAAATCAGCACGCTACCTTGCTAATCTTCTTGAGAGGGATGAATGCTCCAAAGATGATCTTGAAGTTTGCAGTAACCCTGCCATCCCATCCATCTTCACCGAGGCCTGCACCAATAGAAACTACATAGAGGTAAATTGTTGCAGCTTAGATCCAACTATAGTGCCTTACTCATAAATGATGCAGGAATTGCGTTTTTAAGCTCTGTAAAAGCCAGAAAATTAGAGCTTGTCTTGCATCGGTGATACAAACTTGATTAAATGTAAAAGCACCCTTTAAAGCAAGTATGAGCTTCAAAATTGACCTTGTTCCACCCTTGTTCTTATAGCCATGGAATGACTTCATGAACTGCTCCGGTGAGGAGCAGGAGCGGCTTTTGTCTCTCCTGGAACAGGAGGGAGCCAAGAAGAAAACCACCGCCAAGCTCCTCAAAGACGAGAGGAATGGTGAGAGTTACAATTTGTTTCTTTTTTTTAGCCCTGTTGTTTTAAGTTTAGATGTTTTGTTGATCCACACTTATCTCTTCACAGTAAATATTGCCTTCAATGCTCAGGACTGCTTCCAGAGAATCGATCGCAGGCTGCGAGCTACTCTGAGACGGAAACAAATCCCTATGGTGAGTCTCATCTCCACTTGACTTCTGCTTGAAAGTTCTGTCACTGATAGTGTCATTAGGATCATCACGATTTCTATTTATGGTGGGAATCTACGTATGCACAGTAGCTTCATGCTCAAATTAAACTTGTCAATTCTCTATCCGAATGTTACATCATATCGTAATTTTTACCACATTTTAGCTAATCTTTTGTGCACCTCTACTTTGCATCAAACTCAGAGGTTACACAAGCTCGTTGACTCATATTCACCATTGCAAAAGTCCTGTTTTCCTTCTTCTTGTTGATTTGTATGTCATTGGCTATTTTTGGCTTCTTTAAAAATAAACGATGAAATGCTGTTCCAGATTTGAGCTCATTTCAAACAGGTTTGACTACACCACCAGAAAAATAATGTCAAGCGTTTTATTCAACCAAGAACCTGGACCTGACAAACCCTCTGATTTTCAATAAGGCTTCCTGTTGTCCAAGTGAAACTATAAAAAATGAAAGAAAGTAGTGGATTATGTTATTAACATCATGAGACTCCATAGAATGATTTGGGAGGAGTAAAGGGATCATGACACTATGAAACCTGCAGAAGATATGTATTTTGTTCAGGCACAAACCGAACTTGAAGACACATGACATTTGTTTACTTCAGCCACTTACTTTCTCTCTTTTTTTGTCCTTACAGGGAACTCTGGAAGTACTTGAGGAAAACCTTGTGAGCTTCTTCAATGCTAAGCCGGACTCAGTTTACACAACCAACCTCGCCAGCAGGTAGAAATCCTTTTTCCATGTACTGAAAATCTGAAAAAAGCATTGAATTCAGTTTCCCAAAATTAAAGCTTTAAAGAGTATTTAAAAGTCCTGAAATGTGTATGCAGAAGTTTAAAATATTTTCTCTTGCTTGTTGTAGGTGGCAATGTTAGTAAGAAAATGTTTTTACCTGGTTCCTGGAAACTGGTGCACTCCAGAAACAATAATCTGTTTAGATTGGGTCGGTCGTTTCAATAAGTGTGAGGACAGTGAGTCATTTCTCTGTTGTTTGTGTTTGTGAATTAGCTTTGAGAGACTACTGCTTCATGCTGTCTGCCAGTATATGGACCTCGTCTCTGCAAGTGAGTGAGTCTACTAGACAAACTTGAATTATATGTCAGTGTTTGTCCAAGTTAATATAAGGAAGAATGTGATGTAAGCACTGGACAATTTTAAGTCAGTTTCTCTTTATTTGTGCAGTTTTAATCACAGTTTTGCAGCGAGAAATGAAGTCAAGGAACATCAGTTTCTCATTTCAGAGTAACAGAATGTTGATATCTGAATCAACCATCTATAGCTTATAGAAATTTCCATAGCACATAGCAGCTTTTAAAAACAGTTATCAATGCTGCTCTATTTACATAAAGAACACAGCCTGGAAAGGCTTACAAAGCCAGCTTGATGTTTTTCTGTCACGAGAGAGTGATCAAAGTCTGTCTGCTGGACTCTCAGGCACCAACAACAATGGGTCACGTCAGACTGAAGTGGTGAACAAACAAAAAGAGTTTCTGCCTCCTCAACTTCCGCTGTCTGCCTACGTGGAACAGATGAGCTGAGACCAAGACCACGTCTTCTTTCCCCACACCGCTCTGTGCAAGCAGAGTGATGTATGTAATGTCTGTGTAATGTCGGCCTAGCTCAGAAAACAAAGCTACAAAATGCCTGCTTCCTGCTCCTCTGATGAGTCTCTGGTATCAGGAGTTAATTTTCCCTTCATTTTATTCACAAGCAAACAGAGTCCCTGTGTGTTCACAGGAGTCTAAAAATTCAGTTTTACATGTGAAACGTCAGCATGTAATCATGCTGACTGTAGGCATGTTAGCACACTGTGGTTATCGTTCAACTTGAAACACAGCGAAGCCCGAGCACTTGAAACTTTTCATGCCACCACACAGAGAATAACCCCTGTGATTTCGCAACATAACCTCTATTGTTCCATCTTCAGACTAATTTTTACATTTTCTGGCCTACTGGTAAAGATCTAAGATTAGGAGAGTTAGAAATAAAACAGTTCAACCAAGAGTTTGGTTTTCATGTGTATAAGATTTAAAGGAGAGTGTGGCTCAAATCAAGGGCTGTTTCCATATAGCTCCATATAGCTTTGGAAATAAAATTAATTTTCTTGATGAGATTTGAATATATTAATCAATACAATAATATAATGTTGACAAGTAATTTGTGGAATTCAGTGAAATGAATTCAGACAGGCAGATTGCATTGCCATTTTTCATTGTGCAGATAATACAACTTCACATCTTAATTAAGTTTACGTAACATAAAACATGACCTCTATTGTAGAAATGCAAAAACTAGCATTGTATGAACTCTTAACATTCATTTCCAGTAAAGCACAAATTCAAGGATTCATGACAATAATCTATAAAATGGTGGAAAATTTAGCTCATTATTGCTAAGACTGAATGACAATTTATAAAGGTGCTAAGACAAAGGAATCACTGCCTGAAGGATTATCCTGTAGGATTTGTGTAAGTAGTGAGGTATGAAGCATGAATATTTGTAGTCTCATTGTTATATGCGTAAACATGTAACTCATCTTTGTAGGTAAAGACACAGATATCTTTCATCAAGGGTTAGTAATAACAGCTTCTGATATGCCTGGCATGTAAAGGGATTCTTTGATAATTATCTCTCTATTATGTATGAGAAGGAAACTCCCTCCACAGGCACAATTTCTAATATTTTGTGGGTTCTTTTTTTCTTTGTTCTATATATCTTGCTCTGTTAGCTGTATCATCAAGTTATTTACATTGGCCATGTCTCAGCTGCATTTTTTAGTGATGACCTGAAGTATTTGTCCACACAGACTGCCTAACAGTTTTTAATGAATCTTTTTGTGTCCACTGAAAGGCTTAAGTACATGATTGTTTGACTGATCCAGCGTAGGTACTCACAAAAAACTGCAGCTGCTGATGTGCTGCCTTCACTGCACACCGGTGTAAACAAAATGAAATGTTACTTCAGTTATTGTCAACAATCAGAGACAAAATAAGGAACTGTACTGTTCTTGAAAACCTCTTGTAGTCCAGTTCTTTAGATTTGTTTCACGGAGTTTTCACTTAGTTTACACTTAAACATAACTGATATGGTTTAAAGGTATACTGTACGTACAGTAGATGTTACTTTGGTAGAAAAAATAATCACATTGAAGGTGTTTGATGGTTAAAAACCTGCTGAGTTTTGACTCTCAGGTGTCTCTTAATAATAATAACTCTTGCAACCCCCGAAAAAGCACTTCTGCCTTATGAATACAGGTTTCTATGGTTTCTTTCTGTACATATATTTCTACAATTGTATTTGACTGGATTTTGAAAACAATGATAAAAAATTGATCCATCATTTTTTTTTCATACTGTCATTGACAGTGTAACAAAACTTGATCTGTGGGTGCAACAACCAAAGTTTGTATGTTTGTTTTGTGGAAATTCAGTTTCTCAGGCCTTCAACTTCTCACTCTGAATGTCATGTAGTGATCTCATGGTGTCATTTTCTGTGTACTGTATACTTTCTTAAAGATGAACTTGTTATGATCTTGTTAAAGACCAGCACCTTTGGGCGCTGCCAACTTTTTAAATACACGTAGAATTAGTTGTACTGTAAATAAGGAACTCAGATAATTGACTCGTGCCAACATTTGGATTGAAAAAGCCTATAATAGTCTGAAAGCTTTATAAATTACACTGAAACATCTTTGTGTATATAATGGTGTGTATGCGCTAAGGTACCTATTTATAATTATCACTGCAACTATTAAAGGATTTAAGATATTTCTTGTTTCACATTTTGCTGTGTGCTTTTTTACTTCAAAATAATAACATACATATATATATATATTTATATATGTTTATATTTATACAAAGAGAGAGAGTATAGATTCAACGACACAAAAACTTTGGATTTCACTTGAATAAGAACAATTAACAGTGCTTTTTTTCACCCTGTAAGAATCCTTATCTTATCTAATACACTCCAGTATAAAAAATAATCTACTAAAAATTGTTTTTGATTAATCTTTACTTTGAAAAAAGCGTTTTTTGAGTAGCATGTGGGGACTAAAGTCCTTGTCATGCTACACCCCTTTTAAATCTTCTGACCATTTACTCTTTGGGATCTTGTGGCCACAATGAAACAAACTGCAAAATGTACCTTTTTTTTAACTGTAAATCAAAAGAAACCCAATTTTACCAGTTTTGCTCTCCGGTAGCAAGTATGATACATATTCATGTAATGACCACTATACATGTTACAACCTTAAAGTACCTGTAAGATAAGTTTGTTTAATATTGATAAAATAATTTTGTTCTTATAATAATTACGGTACTTTTAACTGAGTACTCTATATTTTAGAAAGATTGTTGAGTGAATATTTAAATGTGTTCCTCCTGAACTATTTCATGTAAAAGCTCTCCAACATCCCTGAAAAGTGTCATGCTGTGATGGTTTTGTTCTGACTCTTTCCACTAGATGTTGCTATAGTATAAGAAAATGCAGGCCAGAGGAGCAAATGCCCTTCTGATCATTTAATGCACTGCAGCAGCCATATGCAATCATGGTTTATAGTTTTGGAAACTGAAATTAGTTTGTTTGACCAACCTTTAATCTGATTTTCAAAGAACCAGCCTTGAAAGGTGGTTTACTATGAGATGAATGTTAAAAGCTCCTAAGGTTTTTTCAAAGTGAAATAGATAGAAAGCTTCTGGATGCTGATATGAACATGTGCTTTTTACTAACAGTTTTCTTACTACACAGAAAGAAATTTTGAGGAGCTGTTTTAGTGTTTGACTTTGCGTGACCAAATGTTTGACATGCAAATATGACATGAGTTTGCGCTGTAAATTTTAATGGTTTTCTTGTTTCTGACACGTGTAATGTTGGACTGATTAGTTTATTTGATTCATTAATGTTCTCAAAATATATTCATTAATTAAGGCAGGTATTTTAAGGTTTCAATTTATCTCTATCTGGAGCTGATCTCCATTGGCTTTTTTTGTTCAAATTTCATTCAACTACTTTTTGAGGCACAATACAGGGTGTGAACACATCCCAAGAAAGACTTTGAGTAAATAAAATACTTGAGGCAACAAAGGCGGGTCACATTCAGTTAAATACCAATTAGTAGCATCTGTCAGCCCTGCATACTCATTATGTCTATGTTGGTGTCAGTTTATTTCTGCTGCTCTTTGTCATTGCTGTTTGTATTTAGCACATGATGCAGCACTGTGCTCCATTAGCCATCTATTGTTTTGAAAACTTCTATATTAAATTTCAGATTTCCACCGATTTTAACAGCTCATAAATGCTGCTATTATACAATCAACCAGTTGCATCAAAGTTGAAGTTCTTCAGTGTTAAAGCTTTGTCTTTTGTTTGGACGCTTGATTCCTTCTAAGGCTCATTTTTGCTTTTTTGTTTTCTCTTGTCTTGTTGTTTTCATCACCCATTCTCCTCTACTGTTTGACGTTTACATCACTGTGGGTATGAAACTACTAATTTCCTGTGTTGACCACACCCTTGAAGTTGTTAACGTAAGCTAAAACACATCCTCTGTGTCCGATAATTCTGATATCAAAGTGTTAAAATTGCAGTTGTCATCGCCACAGGGGGGTCTCAGGCTCATTTGATTTTAATTTTATGTCCCCCGGTGTCAGCGCAATGAATATCCCTCCCTGCTGGATCCCATTACACCTGATCAGGCAAAGGGAGGATCGTTTTTCTGTTTTAAATATCTCCAGCTCTTCATTTTAGTAAACAGCTGCAACCAGCTACTGATCTGTCAACACCCACAGAGTGTAAAATCATCCTTGGAAATGGCCAGTGACTTTGTGAAGGTGGGATGAGGATAGAAAAGACTGCAGTTTGTCGCACTGTAGCTGAAACGTGACTTGTTTTCAGGGACAATTTTCTTTTTAAAAATATGCAGTTTTAACCACAGGGTTTTTGTCTTTTGATTAAATTATGCCTTATTGAAAAAAATCTAATTAAAAACTATAAAATTAAGCAAAAAATAAACAGGCTTACCTTGTTAAAGCTGGAAAAGGGCTCGATAAATTGTCTAGTTTTGGGTTTTGTTGGATTACAGTCATGAACATGATTCCTGATGTAGAGTATCTGACAGTGAAATATAATAAAATGTAATAATGCAGTTTTTTTTTCAGCATGTAATGCAGGGTTTAATGGTTTCATTTTGATTGCACATCGAAACCAGACAGTGGCACTGAGAAATTTCTGACATTCTCTCGGGTTACTTAAGGTTAAAAGGAGCAGTAACATTGTAAGTTTCCTTCAGCAGTTGACTGTCCTGTGTTTAGTATTAATAATCAATTATATGTGGGTCTCACTCACTCATTCATTTGGTACGGCTCCACATGTGTTCTGAAAGTACAAGACTGCTGAGTGTGAGTTAGGTGAGTCCCCTTCAACTAAATAAATCGCTTTACCACCTTCATATTTTCAAAATGAATGCTAAAAAGCTTTATGAAATTGAATGACACTGTATCGGTTATTTGGACAAAAACACATAGAGCAAAGACACTAAAAGACCGTGATATTACAGGCTGGTTTTATCAAATGAGTTGTGCCTCATCTTTGGGGTACCTTGAAGGGAGCTCCCAAGGTAGTGTCACCAGAAATCAACAATGAAAGGAAACAAAGGAAACTATAATTTAAGTTATATCAGACCAGTTTATTTAAAATAAAAAGCAGACATGGAGGACTGTAGAGGCCTACTAAGTTGAAAATGTTGATTTAAAACTAATTTAAATTAAGGAGGAAAACAAACAGAGAAGTCAGAAACACATACAAGCATAATTTCTGTGGCTGCAAATAACAGCTCTTGTTATAATCAGTTAATCTAGACAATTTGATTACCAATGCATCCTTTGGTTTATAATGTGTAAGAAAGAAAGAAAGAAAGAAAGAAAGAAAGAAAGAAAGAAAACGGTGAAAATGTTTGTACATCATGATCTCACTGCTTCTTTTGTCGCACCAAATACAGACAGAGAAGCTGGATCTAGCTGCAGAACACTGTATTTGACCTTTTTGTTTGAAATATCACTTTAAATATTCATCAGTTAAATAAGGACGTAAAATGGCAAATTGTTACTATGACACACTTGTTGGGAAACATATTGTACATAGTTTCACACACAATCTATGCAAACAACTGTAGTTTTTTCTCAGAGGTTACAGCAAGGTAAAGGGGTTTGTCTTTGAACATCTGAAGGGGAGTGAAAGGTAAAGTCTGTATGCATCATCTTGGGATACCTCTCTGGCTCACTCTCGCAGTACATCTTTACTTTTTCTGCCCCAGTCCCAGCCCACTTTATAATTAACACCCTCGCATTTACCGACATCCCATGCTCTGGAGGGTGGGGGTGTATGGGGGGGCTGGCCCCTGCTGATTCAGAGGTTAGGAATTTGCATCTGATTACTGTTTGTCAACCAATGATGTGACTGTGCAGGCCAGAGGATCTCTCCATGCCTCTCCCACTCTGTCTGTCTGGCTAAACGTTGCGGGCTCTCAAACCGACACTCAAACTCCGAAAACGTAATTACAAGCGAGGGCCGTATGCGTGGATATCATGCAGTCACATGAGACCACTCTAATTCTAGCTGATAAACGTACGTACCACCGCTCCTCTTCCTCTTTTTGGTGTTTTTTTCTGTGTGTGTAAGCGAGGAGGGAGACTGCATTCACAGACGGGGAAAACAGGAATGTTTCTTCCGGTTCCAAAGAGTGTAAAAACGGAACGGAAGCCGATGTGGTAAGTTTAGATTTCTGTTTATTTTTCGTTTGCCTAATTCATGTCTTTTCCTTTTTTATAAATACCTTTTGTTTGTTTGGTATTCATAATTTTCTCTGCTTCTATTTTACTTGTCACTTGCAATACGCCGCTATTTATTTTATCGACCTGACGTTATCAAATCTCTTATCAATAGTCTCCAGCGAAGGTAGCGGATGGGCTCACTCGCGATAACGTTACGTATGTTACCCAACGAACGCAAATTTACCTACGCTGTCTGTAAATGCACTATTTTATGAAATACAATCTAACGGAAGAGCCAATAATTTGTACAGCGTTTGTTAGTCAACGTATACATAACATATAGAGAGTGAAAAAAAAAGGAAATGAAAATGTGAATTTTCATAAATGAGCAGTGGTCGTGTTGAACGCTAGCCAACTGTCAGCCTTAAAAACTAGCTAACTTAAAACTGTAGAGTATGAACGGTTGGTTGGCTAACGTTTGAATTTCGACCGTCAACGTAATTTTACGTTCTCACGAAAAAATCCAACTCTGTAACTTGGCTTGCTTCCTCAGTTAATGTTACAAGCTGATTATTTACAGTATTAAACGGGACTTAAGTTAGAGGTCAACATCGGATCAGCCAACCATTCACGTGTTTGCTATTAAAGATTTGCAGACTAAACTACTAATTAAAGTTGTTTTAAATCATTTCGTGGTGGTGTCACGTCTTTTACGTCCTGAACATTTCGACACCCACCATCTATAAGTTAAGCGTCTTTTAAAACGACAATTAAACATGACTTAACGACAGAATACATCTTATTGCTCTTTAAGTTAAATATAAAGTCAGTGCATGTGACAGCATCAACAACTGGGCCTTTTAGGAAAGTTTGACCTAATTAATTGTCTTGTTGAGGTCAAAGCAGAGGCTGTGTGACGATTCAGAGCCAAATGTGTCTTTATGAATGAATTTGAATCTACTTTCAAGGCCTTTTTAGTGCCGCTCACACTAGGTACACCAAAAACAATGTACATAATGTTGTTTTATAGTGGTAGATGAGCACAAACAACTTGCATGAACTAAAGATGGAAGTTAAGTTGTGAAAAATAACAGGAGGACCAACAGAGGCACATCTATCTCAATTTAACGGACAAGATAGCTGTAAAAAAATTGACTGGAAGATTTGTCACAGGTTTCTCACAGGTGAAGTCTGTTTAAAATGTTTAACCTTTGAGTGGCATCGCAAAAAAAAAGTGGAGTGGGTGGATAAAAGAGTCTGTCAGCATCTGTTAATGGCTGAGATCAAGTCAGTCCAACATGACAGGGGAGTGATACGGACACAATGAACTGCCTTCAGTTCTACAGCAGGGTGGTGGGAAAATCCTCTGTGTGTAACAGGCAGCGTATTCCTCTGTATTACATCAGCGGGCATGAAGGGGGGCAGCAAACTTTTCCTCCCAAGAGCTTTCAGGAGGGCTGAAGAGGCCTTCTTAGAGTATAGTTCAGGGGAGACTGACCAGTTGCGCCATGCAAACCTCACAACCACAACGTAAACTAACTTGGTAACTGATCGGTTTTACAGTTTCTCACCAAGTAGTGGGGGTGGGGGAGAACAGGCACAGGAAGCTGGTTTGGTTTTAAAGCCTCGTATAGCACTTTGTCTTAATGACCTTAGTGTTCTGGTTTCAGTGCAGATTTTCATTGTCTTGGTCTGATCTAAATGTTATTTCAGAAGTGTTTCCACCTTTTCCAGGAAGGAAACTTGAATACAAAATTTTATCGTGCTGTTTAAGAAATGATCCGATTTAAAGTTTCCGCCGTTTTGTGATGAGGATACAACAAACATGCCCATAAGTTTTATTCCACTTATTAAGCATTGAGATGGTAAGCATCCAGTCATGAGATTTCATCCAAATTCTTTAAATTTATTTTAACATAAGCACTCTGACATGATGGGGATTCACTGTCACATCACAAATTAATGAGAAAATGAGATTTCAAAATCTGCGAACCTGCACCAGGAATTTTAAAAACATTAAAAGAATGAGGAGGGAGGCCGGCTTAGTTCTTTCATTCGGAAGGTTACTTTTAGATTTTTATGGTAAAAGACCACCAGCTGTTGGTGGAATGCAGGTCAAGTTTTTCTGAACTTGATTTTTTTCGTGTCAAAGTGCATGTAGCTTCTTCAAGTTGTAATTTCAAAAACAAAGAGAAAGTGTGAGAAGTTATATTCTGGAACATGGCACATGCAGCCTCTCAATATGATTAATAAGCATTGAAATTCTTAAGAGAGATTTCCAGGCCCCCATTGAACCCCATTGAACCCCTGCAGCCCACCATCCTCCAATCACCTTATAGGCTTGCCCAGAACATGCCACACTAATCTGTTTGCTCCGATCTGGCATATGGTATCCCGTGGCCGGCACAGGCCAACTGCACCAGCTCAGTGTTTCCAATGGAAAGAAATACTGCTGCAGCAAGCCGTGGGGGGGTGGGGGGCATTTACATTGTGGATTAAAAACGTATGGTCAGCGATCAAGTTCAGGTCTTAAAAGTCTTCCCCTTTTGCATGTTGCCGGCTGGCCCTAATAAGTAGCCTACCAATGCTTGTTATGAAACTGGGTTTATGTAAAGCTGCTTGTTGTTGCTCTAAATTTTAAGAACTGATGTCTATCTTTTAATTTTGTAGATTTCCCATCAAAAGGAAGGTTTTGAAAAGGGGGCAGACCTTGACCAGGCAATACATCAATGTAATAATTGATCCTGTGATTTCACAAATTGCAGACTTCTAGTTACTAAGTATCATGATATAGCTTGATCATTGTCTCTTCCAGGCTAAAAAGCTGCATTATCTACACATATTTCTAAAGTTACTATCTAAAGTGAGCTGCAGTGGATGTAAATGAAGCCTATGACAAACATCAATAGTGCTTATAAACATTTATAAATTTTCATTGTTTTTATACATGTTGGAAGTTGTTGATGTAAAAATGACAATCTTTATCTCTAAAGATTTGAAAAATCTAAGAAAAATGCTCTTGTCATAAAGGTCATAAAGTCACAAAAAGACATACTGCTTGAAAACAAACCTTCACTTAACAATAAAAATTGTAATAAAAGCAGTTCATTTTTAAAAAGATTAGAAAGATTAGAAACTAAATGCAATGCTGAAACTGTTTATGAGCAGAAAATTAATCTAAAACAATTTGAATAGTTGTTAATCATCAATCATTTATCTATCTGGCTGGATGACTGGCTGGTTTCAGCTTCTCCAATATAAAGATTTGTTGTCATTTTCAATTTAATTGATTGCTAATTGAATATTTTCAGGTTTTTAATGCTTGGTAGGCTGGAAAAAGGAAGTGATTACCATAAAGTTTTGAAAAAAAATAAAAAGCATATTGTACCATTTTCTGGCTTTAAATGGCTCATTTGGTAAAAACATAAATCAACAATGAAATTTTTAGTTGCAGCCTTAATTTGATTCCCATTTGTTGCCTTTCAGGATGTTTTTTCTCTAGTTAATGAGGAACTCATTCCAGAGTTGCACTTTTAATGAATCAGGCTCGTCATAGCTGAGACACGAATCACTGCTTAGCCATCATACCTGTCTGTCTCCTCATCGCTTTGAAATTGTGTATTGTTGGTAATCATTTATTTGCTGTGCCTTCCTTCTCTTGATAAGTAAAATGGTCTCTCTGGCCTCAGGTGCTGGGTGAGATCTGTTTTGAAACCAACTCAGGTTTACACAAAGGCCAAGGCATGTTCATCCCACCTAGAGCCAGAGTTCTGTTTGTTTGATGTTTGCAGATTCACACCTCAGTGTGTTTAAGTTTGTTCAAAGAACACATCCACATGCATTTCAGGCCATGTTATCATTCAGGCTTTTACACGATATCCACAGAGCATTTTGTTGGATGCTTGATCTCAGCCTGGAGGGTTTTGAAGAAACTTTGGAAGAAGCAAGTGTAAAATGCAAAATGCATGTTCAGTTTAGCTCTGAGCATCATGGCTTAGTGAGATGCAGTTGTTGGCAGTTGGCTTGTAAACTGGTTAGCGGCTGTAAATGAATGACAGACAAACATGCTCAGACGAGACAAACAGGTCGGACACTGTTTGTTTTGTTATTATCAAGCTATAATCCTTTACAGGGTTGTAAAAGCTTCTTTTTATGTTGTTACTGCATTCAGATCCCCATTCCAGGCTTTAGGACGTACGTTTTGGCTGAAGTCCTACATTGTGTCACCTAAAATGTCAGTAATAAACCAATATTTGAGTTATAAATATTAACATGAATTGTGTTAGAGTGGATGTGAGTGCTCGCCGCGCACCACAAGTTCTCCTGCCATTAAAGAAGTGGGAAGCAGCGTGGCTTGGCTGACTTTCAGCTGTTCCCGTGCCAAAAGCTACATTTCTGAAGGGCCTGTGCGGCACGTGGGGCTTTAACTCTGTTATCCTGCCAAAAAATGCAGGAAAAAAACCTCACAAGTTACTTCACTGCCTGGGTCGGAGCCATGGGGGAATCCCAGCAGGGCTGCCGGTGACGCAGGCAGAGAACAGACCAAGGAAGGGTCTGAGCTTTTGGGATACCCTGCAGTTCCTGAACCAAGCTGCCGGGACAGTTGCAAGTTTTTTGTACTCAGGCAGGGGCCGACACTTAGATCAGCGTCAGCGTGATCTATCCTGGTACTTGTCTGCCTGGATACCAGCGCACAGCTGCAACATGCTGACGTGTCCGTCAGCCCTGAAGCATTCATATTTCATTTTTGAGTCCGCTAGCACTGGCTGCCTGCCCAGGCAATCAAAAGCTAATAAAATCAGATCCTTGCCAAAAGATACACATCTCTCGGATGCGTACATAGCTGCCAGTCTTCATTAGTCAGAGTGCAGGCACATCGAACTGTTAACCACATTTAGCACAGAAGTGACAATTTCAGTTCTGGATGTCTCCCTGTACAATTCACAGAGCTCTTTATCTAAGATTTTCACTCATCCATCGCCTCTCTGTGGACAAAAGACTTGATTGTTAAAGATCACAATGCCATGACGTGACTGCACAGTCACCATATAAACCAACACGTTAATCCAGTTTGGGACGTTCATGCCATTCAATGAAAATGCAAACCCCCTACCCCACCTCTCCTGCTCTAGAGGAACTATCATCATACCATCAGTATAGAGTTACAATAGCAGCGCATTGAACTCTGCGAGTAGCAACATGCATCCTTTCTCCTGAATCTCTCAAAGTTTTTATGGCAAAGTTGGTTACCACATGTGAGGAATTTGACTTGATGGTTGTTTTCTCCTGCTCACAGTAAGCAAGACAATAGCACAGATTTATAGTTATGCTTGAGAGGAACTAAGGTTGTTCAAAAGGAGTGTTTACTATCACATTTTAGGAAACTCTTCCTCTGCGCAATCTCTAAATGTTTCCTTTCTTTGATTCTTTTTAAATTTTTTTAGCTAAACTGATCACATTAAAAGGAAGCTAAGTTATTGAGTACTAACAGCTATTCAAAACTAATACAGTCCAGAACAACAGCCTTACACTTAAGTTTTAGTTGTTTGAATTCTTCAATTTGTGGTTGAAATACCAAGAAAAAAAGAAAAAATACATAAAAAAGAGCTGTAATGACATTTCAACTCGAACAGAGAGACCTAAACTGACACAGAGAGAGTCTTTGTTTTCTTTTTTTAGTGTCAGTGTTTGTCTCCTTAAGAATGGCCTGTGTTCTCCACTGGAGCTGTCATCACATGGGATTTATGTTTGCTGTCATACTACTACAGTCTCCACGGGAAGCTGTAGGTTAGGTTGTAACACGGCGAGGTCAATATCCATTTGACATAACTGCAGCTGAATCAGCAAGGACGTTTTTTTTTTTTTTATTTCAGCTCTTCATCTAATGACTGTTCTGCAGTTAGAGGAAGTCCTTTCATACAGCTGAGTTTGAATGTTTTCTGTGCATTCTCCCTGTTGGCTGTCATAGGATTATTTTGTTTCCCCTTTATTTTTTTAACCCATATTTTTTCGAGAACAAAGACTTGAAATAGTGAGGGTTTTTTGGTTGATACTGATATTTCTTTACTTGAGTCACTCATAGCTGTTATCGTTTGCTAATATCAAATAATGAATGTAATTTTTAATACCAAAAGTGTTGTTCTGTCACTGTTCTGTTTTCTCAATTAATATACCCCAAAGGATTAAAAATCTACTCAGAAGAAGGAATTTAGATTTCTCCAGTATTGTGCTTATTCTAAGGAGCATTAACCAAATTAATGCATTAAATATAAATTTATCAGCAAAGAGACAGGTCCTTTTTCTTCCTTTCCTTTACTCATTTGCATGTGAAAAATGTGTGAATACCTTCTATTTCAGACCTTTAAGTATTTATTAGAGGAAACTTCCAAATGTTCCTGCTGTAAAAACAGTTCAGATGACTTTGAGCCTCATTCCCCTGCACAGCTGGCCCCTGTTGCTTGACAGATAGCCACAGATTTCACTGCTGAGAAGCGGATCACAAGATTTATTTATTTATTCTTTCTTTCTTTCTTTTGCTATATGCCCACTCAATTTATGGCATAGCTGGGCCTAATCAGATTTGGCTCGCTGTGTCGATTCGGCTCGCTGGAAGAGGTCAGTGGAAAGTGCGTGACGAGCCTGAGCCACACTTCCTCAATGATCTTGTTGTTGGTGCAATGGGGCTCAATGGAGCCTGTGTTATTGCCTTGCGAGGTAATACTGCAAGGAATGTGAGAGAGGGACGCATAATCAAGACCAGCACCACTGACCGACTTCTTGTTTTTATGTTGTTGTTTTTTTTGTATGTAGAAAGGATCTTGAATGGCTACTGTTAGGCTACTCCCTCCACAGTTACCCTTCAAATCCTGTCATATCAAATGCTTACCAGTGTTTGTTTACAAGGGTTTAGACTATGAGCAGTAACCATCAAAAGTAATCTGACAACATAAAATATTAAAAACAGATTAGAAATGGAATTAATAATAGATAGAATAGAATTAGAAATAGATTAGAAAAAAATGTAATGTAGTGAAATGTACCGTGAGAGTTAAATAAAACACTCAGTTCAAAAACTAATTGTATTTCATTTTTAAAGGACATGCTATACTGCTATCCTACTATTTTTTTGCAACCAGATTTCTTTCAATAGTTGCAGATTTTTCTCCGGACTGTGCAGGATTCACATTGACTTTTTGCAGTTATTTGCCATTTCAATGTAAAAGCATTCAGTTTTTAGATAAAACTCTATTCCTGTCTATCAGAAACCAGATCCTTCAGTGAGATCTTGTCTCTATGTGGTTTGAATGTTTTTCTCTTTTTTTTTTCAGTTTTTCAACATGGCACTGGACATGTTTAGCTCATCATTTCCAACTTTAAAGCCTTGTTCTGTTTAAAGCGTCCCCGTAAATGAATTAGTAGCCTGAAAAACTCCCTTCTCAGTTAGATTTTAGCCATTGTGAGGAGCCAAAAGCTGTTAATTGAAAGCAAAACATATTTTTCGTGTGTTAAAAAAACAACCTAGGAGCTAGTTACTTCTCAGCTAGCTTATCTATTAGAGATATGACAATATGAAAGCTAATAAATTTACATGTAAAGTATGGTTATTTCCTCCTCCTATAGGGTATATATGTAAACACGTGTAAACAAAAAACTGACACAGAAAAGGTTCGAAGTAGCAGAGGTGGGGTTGTGTCTTTGCCCCTAAAGGTCTTTAACCTCCTTTATTTTATGACCCAGCATGTTGTGAGTAAAGTACAAACTTAAGAAGGAAATCTTTTAAGAGAAAAAGGTCAGTTTACTTTGTAGGTATGATTGTATTACAATTATTTAGTAGTGTCTTATGCTGCGAACTGTACTGTAATATATTCAGCTGAAATACATTGGCATACCCAGATCGGATGACCTTGAAAAGTTAATATCTATACTACAAAATAGAGACAGACTCACAAAAGCTTTGTGGAGTTGCTACGGTCAGAAGCCAACAGAGAAGTGTCATATTTTCCAGGAATGTTTGTGTTGATAACATCAGTACAAAGCCAGTTTCACGACTGACAGAGAACTTGACACTGTGTGCGCACACACACACACACACACACACACACACACGCACACACACTCTACAAGTAGGCTCAGGCTGGTTATGACAGAAATCATCTGACTACAAATCAAGGTGGAGTCATTCATTCAAAACAGGTGTATCATGAGCATGAACACGATAGCTAATTTGACGAAGAGAGCACTGCACAGATAGTACCACCTTAAGAAACTCAAAATGCTCCAACAAGGACGACATTATAGTATTACCCCCACTGATTAACATGTGATCTTTACGAAGGGAAGAGGAGAAGCGCCAGTACTTTGCACAAGAGATGGAGGTGACTATCATAAATCTTGCAGAATACCACTTAGAGAATCTTGTTTTCTCTGCTTTTCCAGTCAAGCAGAACAGTCAGAAGTTTGTTTAATAACCCAGCTTGAAGTCTCACAAAAATCTCACCCAGATCATCTAAAAACCCCACTCCTTTATCAGACCAAAAAAGAAAGTTTGTTCTTTCAGTACATAAAAGGAAATGAAGACTGAAATTCCATATGTTAAATGCAAGATATGTATCTGCACATGAGGTCGACACATGAAAACAAAACTGCTTACTGAAAACTAAACACTGTGGTGTGTTTTTGTGTTACTTTATGAGAACTGTAGCACCTTTTTTGCAGCACAATCAAAACTAGTCTGTACGAAGTGTTTGAAGCACAAATGTGCGCAAATGTCAATGTGTTCCTGAGAGAAGACCACAAAGAGGAATTCCCTCACATTCACTTCACTTAGGATCCTGGTATCAGAAGACTTTTATGCTCTGTCTTCAGTGCATTTTTACAAGCTTTGCGTCTATGCAAGCAGCCATTCTAATATGTGCATATGTGCATGTATATGAGGCGGTGTGGGTCTCTTTATCTCGTTGGAATTAGACCCTTAGCTCTCGTCTTATCACTCTGCCCTGTTTGCTCGGACCTTGCAATCTTCCACCTCCCCGATGTGGGTTTTAAAAAAAAAGAGGATTAACCCATTAGCTCTCATCTTTTTACTTTATCCTTCATTCAGCCAACTCTCAAAGTTTCTGTTCCAGTGGCTCCTCCCCGCCCCCACACAGGTCCTCTGCCACTTATAGCAGAAGGCCTCCCTTTAGCCAATTAAGGTGTTAAATTAGCCCTACGGGTCTTAAAGGGTCAGCTGTGCATAAAGAGGGATTGTCCCTTACATTGTATAATGCTGGTAAATGCACTGTGTAATCATTTCTATATCTTGTGAGGGTAAATAGTCTGATAGTCTGGTCTCTTGTCCCCCCTGCCCTCTCTCCATTCAGTCCGAGGTCACTGTGGTGTACAGAGCCGAAGTCCTGAGTGTATCGCTCAAAGACAGAATTCAAGCAGGGTGAGGGTTTGAATAGGATTCTCCTAGTTGAAGTCATCTTTTTTTTTTTTTTTACCCTGTTATGAAATGCAAATGTTAGCCTTTAAATGTAAATTCAAGTGAAAATATGAATAGGAGAGAAACACAAAATGACAGCAAGTAGTGTTGAGGTGGAGCAGTTAATAGCAGAGAGATTAGAGGGGGGGCACATTCAAGCATATATTGCTTTTTACTATGTTATTTTATGCATGAAGTGTGGTCTTCATACTCACTTAAACAGACTACTACCTGTTGCACAAATCGCCATATGTCAGCAGTCACAGCAGCATTACATTTGTCCTTTGATCTCTGGTAAACACAAGATGCCAAGTAGTCATATTGATAAAGAAGCAGACTATCACATTTAGAAAACCTTCAAAAGGGTCTGGAAATAAAGTTGTGGAGGTAACCTTCAATAAGTAAACTAAATATTTCCTTGCCAATGGTCTTTACCCAGTTATTTCGATATGGCAAATGCTACAGAGTGATGAAACAAAAACATGAAGCAAGTTGATTGTTGTAATTTGGTTTGACTGGCAGAAAAAGAAGAAAAACAGAAACATGTTTGCTCTCTGGCCATAATAGCAACTTTCCCTCATGTTAATTGCCTCTGCAACAGTTTTTGGGCAAAGCAGTATTTTCAAATAATAACTAGTTACTGTCCCATGGGGTTGATATTGTGAAGTACAGTGGTGATTTCCCACACCGGCTACAGTACAACAGAGAACCAGCAGGGGTTTTTAAGGGGATTCAACCCTGGACAACTGAAACTAAATTATGGTTCAGATATTGAGTGCCTTATCACTCTTGTCAAGGTCTGGTTATTCATAATGTGTGAGAATGAGATACCGAAGGCACCCTTCACTTGAGCCAGTGCGCACAACCAAAAGGATCACACAGAATGGGTTACCAGGTTCATGAAGCAATGTTTTTACCCCAATTTAACTTAAAAATCTGGCTTACTGACAGCAATGCAACTCTACTCCTTGATGCTATTGTGAACCAAAGCTTTGCGGACAATTTAGTGTTTAGAAAACAGGAACAGTGACATAATTTTTGATTGATTGATATGCAACCACACAACACCATGCAACTGCACTAGAAAACTAAATATTGCCATGTGAAGAGTGAAAAACACAAATGCCTGAATGCACATATGTGGAATGCCTGTCTTCACCTGTTGCTCATGTTCATCATGAGCATGAGGGATGAGATCAGCTGCAGTAGAGTTGGTGAGAATGAAACCTGCAGATTTGTGGTTTATGTGACTGTAAACATCCAGGCTGAATCAACACATAAGCAATCGTTACCAAACTGGCACACACAGTTGATTATCCCTCCTCTTGGGCGGATGCGGGCAAATATGTAGAAAGCATTTGATTTTTTTTCCCTCTGTCTTTGGCTCAGACTTCCTCACAGAGAAACGGTACTTCTAGAACTGTGTCCCCATGTATTCTCATCATTACGACCTCTATTGCTGTCATATTCAAAAGGTTTGTCTCTTTGTTTGAGGAAGCAAGATAACATATATAGTGGCGCAATGTAATTTGCATCATCTAACATGTAGGAAATCATGATGCCTGTGAAGAACAGTGGCATGAAACAAAGCAACCACTTCTGCTTCCCTCTGCACAGGAAGAGTCAACAGAACAGCTTTGTTGTAATCCCTTCTTTCTTTGAAATAACATATATGACACACGGTGAGAGAGGCGGTATCACAGGCAGCATTGTTCCCAGCTCAAACATTAAGCAAGAACTTGGTATTGTGCTCATTTGCACATGGGTTCAAAGTGTGGCTACCCAACATGTTGAGTAATGAATATTGTAAATATTATAATGTTCTCATACAAACATGTATGGGATGTTTGAAGTAAATTTGCCTAAGTCACTTAATGCAAAATACATGAATTCTCTAGAGGTGCCACCAGTTGGTCTCGGTGTCTTGTCTTTTTAGTCGACCTTCAAATTTTGCTCTGTAGTTTAGTTAAACAGAGACAAGTTGTTGCAGTCAAACCAGATCCTGTTAGGTAAGATGTTTTAATCCTGCTTATGCTATTCTCCATCTGACAACTGCAGGCATTCAGTTGTGCCGCTCTTATAGAATGTAATGAATCAATATTGAGTATCTGTCGGCTGCCTCGCTGCATCTGCTCCGTCAGTTGTCACTTCCTTCACCGTGTGTAGAAACCCAAGTTTCACAGCTCTTATTTCCTTGCGCAACATTTCTCTAACATACAGCTATAGTATTGGGTTACTGAAATACTTTTTCCTGTGTGCGCTATGCTGGTTCATTACTGACTGTTTCTTGATTGACATAGTTCTGCTGATTTTGTTGACATGTTGCATTTTATTAAACACCTATAAGACTCTTTGCTGTAGGGGCCATACCTTTTTATTTCAATATAAATTTTGCAGCTCTGGCATCCAACAGGTTATAAGTGAGGAGCTGCAGGGTGTCAGCTGTATGCTGACTGCTGCAGGAAAGGTGTTTATTTGTGACTAAGGGCATTTGTCTTCTTGTTTTTCTTTACACTTGCTGTTGGCGGCTCAGCCACACCCCGCCTCTATTACGATTGATTTTTCCTGATAGCAGATACACAAACTGTGGTAGTTGTTAAGCATTTTTTAGAAGTTACTCAGCTGTTCTTTGTTTCCTCCATTTAAGTGCGTGTTTTAAGGCGCAGAGAAAAACAGCTGAGAAAAAACGCATCATGTAAATACAGCAGTCTGGAAACCAGTGCTGTGGAACTAATGCTTGACATGTTTTTCCATGAGGAAAGATGAATTAACACATCTGATGTGTCACTTGTGACTCACAATTCCTTACGCATTTGGAGGTTACTGATATTAAGTAAAGTATAGCTGGTCTGTTCTTACAGAAACACATGACTTTTAAAAAGATGTGTGTTGCGCATGTTGTCTTTTTCTCCTTGTTTTTAGTTTTATGGTCTATTTCCATATCCCTGTAAACTCTTCTGTGCAAGGAAGATAATTTTTTTTTTTTTTTTTATATGCATGGTTGAGAAAAACAAGTCCTGACTGAAAAGTCTGCTTCTAGAGTTACATTGATAACCAGGATGTTTGTGGGTGTCGTCTCTCTTCTCATCATGCATTCATGACTATCTAAACAGAAGATATGGAAAACAGCCTATTTCCCTGCAAATAGAACCAGAACTTAATTTTAATCCCTGGACTTTGGAGAGACCTTGGAAATAATATACATATATATTTATATATATATTTATATATATAGATAGATAGATAGATATATACACACACACACACTCACTGTTTATGCTTTTCTTGCATTCAGAGCGTGCCTGCAGCCTAATTACACTGTTATACTCATGAAATGCTGGTATGATTTCCTCAGAGCCACATTAGCCGCATGCAAGAGGAAAACAACCCTCCCCAGAAAAAAAATATTATATCGTCATCGCAGTGTGATGAGAAGGTGTGTGTGGGCAGTGATTACTGTGGTGGGTGGCTGCATTTTAAACAGGTTAGCGAAACTGAATGTATTTTGTCTGCAGACTCAAAATTAGTTTGTGAACTTAACTTAAGAAACATCAGATAAACTGTGAAACTCCAGGACTTTGAGGCTTCCTACACTTTGACATTAACAAACATCTAGGTGAGACAAATTTTGATTTCATTGTTTTTCTGTATCGATATGGTTAAAGTGTTATATTGGTGAATCTAAAAATAGGGGATAAAACCTGTTTCTGTAATATAATCACATCTATAAGAAATGAGGGGAACAAAAATGAAGAGGACTTCCTTATGGACTGTGTATTGTTCTTTTTACAATGTCACTTCATAAGTGTTATTGAATATTGTTGCGCAGTGTTATCTTTCAGTAACCTAAAACCAAATTATCAGTACAGTGTGGTTACAATAGTAATACAAAATAAACTGTGACTCAGAGGCATCATTCATACTTACAACCAGAGTGTGCTCAGTGTAAAAGTGATATGCAAAACTTAAAGTTTGTAAAAGTACAAGATGAGGGCAGATGGTTGCAAGGGTCTGTTCTTGTATTAGTCATTGTAGCTGAATGAGTGGTGGTGTACAGTCACCCTCTGCCTCCTGTCATGACTTGCACTTCAGCATGTCCAGCACCTGCGCTCAAAACTTATTTCCCCACATGCTGTTGACTTGGTGTGCAGCTCTTATCTTTGCCTGACTGATCTGAGCCACAGTCTCCCCAAACGGAGGCTTCCTAACATATAGAACAAGTTCTGAGTAAACAGTATAGACCGTTACTCTCCCTCTAGTATAGTACAACCCTTGTGTGTACGTGGCACCCCTGTTGGGTTTTAACAGTTGTCATAGAGGAACAGACATTATTGATACCAGAATGTTGAGGCCCGTTTGTTAAAACAGAGTGCTTTGCATACCGGAGCATTTTTAGAAACAGGTATAGAGAAGAAATGCCGCTTAAAAAAGTTGCATAAAAACTCCCCACTGTTTCTCTTACTTGGAAAATAACACATTTACAAGGGGGAAAACACAGGAGTCAAACCTGTGCAGAGTCACAACTCAGAGCATATATTGTGCATGGTTTAACAAACTTGAAACAGAACTGATTGACATTACTAAATTTTTGCTTGTGAACTGAAGTCCATCTAGGTTCGCGGCAGACCAGGTGAAGAAAGTGACAGTTCTTCCTGTGATTTCACTTCCTCTTGTAGTTGAGGCTAAAACATTCTGTCCTGTGTGGGCAGCCTGTCTGGTCTGTCTGTATTAGTTATTCTGCACATGTTGCATAACAGACATGAACTCCGTGACTCTGTTTTCAAGCTTCCCCTAAATTTTAGACTGAAATGGACTTTTTTGCGTGCAAAATAAGGCATTTCTCTAAAGTGCATTTTGTGTTGTATGGTTAGCTTTGTAATCACTGCCGTAATTTTTAAATATTCTGCAACTGCAAAAGTTTTACAGAATTTCAGTCAAGCATCTGATAATCTTGAAACTGAAAGTGATCAAGTTCCTCAAAGAATAAGGTGGACTTTTTTGAGCTGTATCATCCATTAGCATTTCTTATCACTGACTCTCTTTTTTGGGTAGTGGGGTGGGGAAACAAAGCAAAAGTGAAAAGAAAATATCAGGATACACAGAAAATACTGTAGTCATAGATTTATTACAATGTCAAATGGTATGAAATTAAAGGGAGAGAGTGCTGAAGATTTCAAATTTGGTGAAAAATCAACAAATGGAAATTGAGTTTAATTATAAAGGCATGTTTAACACACCTGATCTTGTGCTTTTAGGAGTGTTAAACAGTTTTGAGTCTTTGCCACAAACCAAGCTTTTGCCTTTGAACTGTAGGTTCTGATATTCACAGACAGTGGGGAAGCATCAGTCTGACACTGTTATTTTTTTTTCCCTCCCTCAGGTCTTTGTAGTCTGTCAGCGCACTCTTGAACTCCTATCTTCACATCTGCTACTTGTGCCACATCGAAACGCTTTGCACCTCAGCTCTGCTGCAAAGCTTTGTTTTCCCCTCAACTGCAGGAAGAACCATCGAGACAAGAGAGAGGCCTTTGTCTCAAGAACTGCAGCTGACCAGTGACTGCATGTCAGGGTGCTCTGACCGACCCCCCTCCTCTTCCTCCTCCTCCTTCTCCTCCTCCTCCTCCTTCCACTTCTCCTCAAGGACCCACATTTCCACATAGCCATAATCTCTAAACCTCCAGCCAGCTGCTAGCTGCTTCATCACCGGCACAGTTGGTGATTGCTCTGTCAACGGGCAAAAGGATCAACCACTGTCCCCTTGATCGGCACTTTTTTAGTAGGAGAGGAGGGGAAGGAAGGCAGCTGAACATCTTGCCGCTTTCCCCGGAGATGAAGCTGCAGGCTGTCATGGAGAACCTGCACAGGCAGCAGAGGGCCAAGCTGCTGATGGAACAGCAGCTACAGCAGCAAGCCGCCGCCCAACATACTCAAATCCGCACAGGTGGAGGAGGGGATGAGCCTATGGGGAGCCCAGCCCCTGATGCAGAGCAGGCCCAGATGGCAGCGCTGGCTGCCATGCGTGCAGTGGCGGCTGGGCTGCAGAGGGTGTCGGACAGCCCCATGTCAGAGCGCAGCAGCGGCGGTGAGGACGAAGGTGACGATGATGACAACGATGAAGGGGAAGAGCATTATAAGGACATGATGGGGTCCGATGAGGAGGAGCAGATGTAAGTTCTCAATATCTATTAGCAACCTGGCATGTCATGTTTACTTGTTGTGGTCTTTGTTTGTTCACATCCTTAAACAATCTTCTGTCTTTCTAAACACACAGCAAACAGAAATGGGATGAGGAAGACTTTGAAGGTGAAATGGAAGAAGATTTTGACGATGACCTGGCAGAGGAGGGTCTGCCGACGGGCCATGACGCAGTGGCTCCTGGGAAAGGTATCCTCCTGCTGCCCCACCGTCAACTCCACCCCCACTCCCAGTTGCTGAAGGCCCGTCCCAGTGTCGACCAGGAGCCCCGTGTAGCCATCCTGCCTCCCCATGCCACACATAGTCATCTAGGCGGGCAGGACCATGGAGAATGGACCTACGAGGAGCAGTTCAGACAGGTAGGATTTATTTCTACATACACATGCCGCTCCTGTCACCTAACAAGATCAGGGCAGTTACAAGTAAATGAATGTTGCTATTGGAAATAAGGTCATGTCAAAGTCTGCAGCTTTGAGTGATTCAGGTTTTACTGTGGGTTTATCCTGCTGTCATTGTGCAGACAAACCCCTGCACTGTTCTGAAGTCAAATAGCACACCGAGGATGTTCATAAATCTTAAATGTTGCTTGTTGACCAGTGAGCCACATCTGGCCTTCACACCCTTCACATAATGTTACTTTCTCAGCTGCACATGAAGAAATCTGACCAGGGTGGGAAATTAACACCAGCCACCGGCCAAATGTTGATACACCCTAAGCTAAGGCTTTTAAGTTTGTCGTTGCCACCTGACATTCTGGCAGGGTACATCTGTTAAAGGATCTGGTTCTTTCATCCACTTTTTCTGGTGGAACAACGTAGTGCCCACTGAGATTTGACATTTGCTAACTAATGTGGCCTTAGAGTTAAAAAAAAAAAAAGGTAGTTTCCTGTCATGAATAGGAGTGCAAGCTGAGGAAGAGAAGCTGAGGGCAGCTGGAGGGGAGGGGGTAGAGTACATTTTAACAGCTTTACCATGCTTGCGTTTACTGTAAACATGCTAGTGGGCTGGATATTATGAGGGAGGCCCCTGTGGAATAAGACAGGCTGTTTACGTGAAGCGATTTAAGTCTGTCAACAACTAAGTTTAAATGTAGGGCTGCTGTCCAGAGACTGGGCAACGATACGAAATCCACTCAGTGTTCACTGCTGATCATAAAAAACTGAATCACTTATTGTTTACATACTTAATTTCTTTGCATTTTCTGCAATATTTGCTGTAGTGCACATGGACAATCCTACAAATTAGATGATTGCCCAACATAATATGAATTCATGTGAGATTCTCTGTTAAATTGGATCTTTACCGCAAACTTTTTATTCTTAAAAATTAGACTTAAAGAGGGGTGAGTTTTTCCGACAAAATTGTTTATTTCATGAAAGAGTAAAAAAGAATATTTGTTCAAATTAGAAGTCTCCTCATGCCCTTTTTAAAAATCAAGCATTTTGAACACCATATGTAAAGCACTCATATCAAGCATTGTCCTAAAATGAATTTTTTCATCTACGAACCCCTTTGAGTGTCCTTCTACTGGAGTGTAAAATGAGAAACTAGGGCTGATTTTACTGGGCTTAAAGTCTACCCAGCCACCTTTTTAAACGCAAAGGCAACATATATGAGTATTATAACCGAAGCCCCTATTAAAATGCAAACACATTCGGGGCCTGTTGTGATATGTCAAACCATAAAACAGGTCTGACAGTATGAGCTGCAGCTTGTCTTACAATTGAGCAGAGATTACTAAGCTGTTTTAGAAGAAAAAAAATGGTTTGGGAATTGTTTGTCAGAAATTAAAGTTGTAGTCTTTAGTATGTTGGAGGCAAATTAACTTCATTTCATTTCACTCAGCCTGCATGTGCTTCAATTTTGAACCTAACCACAGATTCTGTAATTTGAGGCCTATTTCTTGTAATTACAGACTGTATGAAATAAAACTTTACTAGAACCTATACTCTGCTTCTTTAAATAGTCCTCCCCTCCCTTCATAGAGCTTTGTGTGAATGACTCGAATTTATACTCTTAACAGTTGGTGGTTTTCATTCGTCAGGTAAAACATACAGTGCATTTTTATCATGACATGTCAGTCAGTCACCAACAGTTGCATAATCGAGACAGCCAGTATCTTGGCTGTTGAGATAGTGTTACCCAACCCATTTTTGATTAAAACATACAGTATGGCACGCCTATACAGTGTCAAACTCCTCCTACTATGGAGAGCAAACTGCACATTGTCATTTTAAACCTTCTGCATTTTAACATGATATGGGGAACAGAGCAACAACGGTCAAATCTGTTTGCAGGGAATCGTAGTTCTCAACCGCCTTACTACTGAGAGTTTATAATTTTGTGAATCCAGGAGTTTAGTCTTGCACACTATTCATACAGGAATTATTTTGCCTTTGGATGATTACGGTGATTTATAATAATAGCAGCTTTGGCTGTGATTATAACTCTCTGCAAATGTGCTGTGTCTGCATTGTGTAAAGCAAAAAATGACAGACCGGTTATGGTGAAGACAGTCTGTCCCCTGATAATTCTAACCCCATGCAAATCAAACTCAGTGATTTCACCCTTAATTTATATTTGGTCTGTGCCATTTTTTTCTGCTTCTTCTTTTTCTTCTGCAACTGCCATCTGTGGTTTGTTTCTCGTAATGTAAAAAAGAAACGGTAGTTCAATCTACAGACCACAGTCCTAAATGCATTTCCAGTGCAAACTTCCACATTCTCTCCCCCTTGTTTAGGGGTTAACAATTGTAAAATGTTGAAATATAATGAAATGTCTGAAACAGTGGTTAGTGGTAAGTAATTATTGTAAAAGCCCAAAGCAAAATGTCATAACATACCAGGTCTGCATGCAAAGCAAATTTAGGCAACTGCCTGAGAAATTGTGCATGAAGCAGCTTTTAAGGTTGAAGAAAACCCAAGTTACGCACCCAACAAACACCCAGAATTATAACTTGATACAGGTCATCCTGATACCTGATGAGCTTGCATAGGTACTTTATATGTATTGTGAGCATCAAAAAACTCTACATTTCCTTAGATATCACAAAGGACTGAAGGAAGTTGGAGCAGAAGAAAAATGGTTGGCAATGAAATTAATTAAATATTTAAAGGCAACAACTGCTAATAACTGGATAAATCCTCTGAATTTTTTTTTTTTTTTTTTGGACACAGGCTGCAACTGGCTTTAGGTGAGCTGAGCATTTCAGGCTATTTTCTTCATTTTTCTTTTTTTTTTCTTTTTTTAATAACACACACAGCAATAACATTTGCTCAAAGGTGTAGACAAACCAATGCATAGAAAGAATGAGAACATTCACAGATAATGCATAGAAAGGTTGTCATTGGTTCTCAATGTTTGTTTCCCATGAATAAGAGAAACAGTAGCATCCAATAAGTGGACTGTCTCTATGACAATATGAAATATGAAAGCTGGCAGGACGAAATCACGATCTCAAGTTCGAGTGAAAGACATTGTGAATTTCATTTTGAGCAGCACTGGAAAATCATGTTATTGTTAAACAGTGAAACTTACACTATGCATGTTTCCTAGAGTTAAATCGTGTGCAGGTTGAGTGTTTTGGAGGCTGCTGGGTGGGGAGGAAGGGGTTAAGGCTGTACAGTTTATTTTGGGCAGGTGGGTGGAGGCTGTTGGAATGTGCCTGAGGGAGGGTGATAATGTGGCCACCAAGAACCCCAGATCCTCAGAAGAAACCTGGCATGCCTCTATCAGTCTGCAGCAGTTGGAGCTCTGCAGACTGAGCATTGTACATGTATATGTACATAAAAATCCTTATAAGTAAGAAAAACATGTGAGAAACCTTAGGAGAGGAAATTAAAGACAACTTTTTTCTCCCCACATGACAGGGGATTTATTAGGTGGGGAAATGTCAATTGGAAATGTGAATAAAAAGGTCAGTTTGATGGTATTTAACAACAATGTGGTGAGAAGAGGTACAATTACTCTTAGATGACTAGTAAAATGAACAAATCCAGTGAAATGAGTAAAAAAAATAGGTCCTCGAAAAGCTGAATATCACACCATGTAGGGGAGGAAACGTGCACACAAACTCCACCTTTAGGTGAGGATTCCCCCAGGCCGTGTGTGACTAAGAAATATCAGCCAACCTGCATTCCTTGTGGATCGCCAGGCCACCTTCCTGCTTCACACACTCAGCTCCAAAGGTCAGACTAAATCAAGCCAGGAGGTGCTGTCTGTTAGGATGTCTGATTACACTGTGGTTTTAAGTGAATTAACCAAAATATTCAAGGCACCTTGCCAGCAGTGTCATATCTGACTGTGACAGCAGAGTGTGGCTGAATTAAATAAAGGCCAAGGATTTGTGCCGATATCAAGTTATGCCAGCATCGTTGGATTATTTTGTAATTGAAACTGATTTGTTTTGCTGGTGGGGTGCCATTTCAACTGAGTTATTTCTGTGATACCAATGGAGCCCTACCCCATACATCTGCACCTTTAAATATACGTATCAATATCACTCTTTGCACTCTGCATTTTTATTTCCAGGAAGTGTTCATGCTGCTTTTAAAGTTAATGGTACACGTGCTAGCCAGCAGCCAGTAGGCTTGTGTGCATCTGTTCCAGTCAGCCACCAGTCAAATGCTGGAAAGGTTTGGAGAGATATATATCTGTGTACCACCAGTGATATCTAGTCTTAGATATAGCTGACAAAGTTTCTTTCAGACGAAGTTACAGTGTGGTCCATAGATTATGTAATTGTGATATTGTTTTGGAAAATTGTAAGTCATTTTTATGTCTTCAGTGCTCTGAGCACATATAACCAAACTCATCAATCAAACTCTGTTGAATTATGTCAGCAGGAAAGAGAAAAATATCTAAAAAAAAAAAAAAAAACTGTCTCAAAAATAAAAATGCATGTTTTCACAAATAAGAAGGCAAAATATGAACATACTCTTAAAAAAATTGTATAAAATGACTCCATATAAATGCTGTCCAAAATTTCAGTCACTGTGAAATGGAAATTGGACAGAAATTAATGTAGCTATGATGATTATTTATGATTAAATATACTAAATTTCTAATGGGCTTTTGACACAAAGTTATTTAGCAGCTGTAAGTGATTTAGTAAATCCTGCTATTTTCATCTAGATACCTAAAAATACCACCTGTGTGCTTAAGCTGTATTAGCTTCATAAACTATTTTAGCTTAATTAGCTATGTTAGCAACAGGAGCTATGTTACTTACTTGACTCATAGTTTCTAGTTAGCCCTTACCATCCATGATAAAGCCGTCCTGCTAACAGTTAGCAAGTAGGTATCTGGATAAACTTGCTGGCTAGCTGCTAGTCTTCTGAAAATGAAAAAATTAGAGAGCTTATGACAAATTATGTTTTTTTGTTTGTTTTCAATTTATTCACTTACAATCTGGTTTCATGAATTCACGGTCCCTTCAGTGTAACGATACAGATTCATATAACTGCCACCTTCATAAACAATACCCTCCTCAGGCCAGAATTTGTCCGGAGGCTATGTAGAGCCTTTGAAGTCTTCTCTCCCCTGTCTCTGTCTGCCTTAAACACCAGCAGCTGGGCAGATGGAGCCCAGATGGACAGTAAAGTAAGGATGCCTTTAAAAATTCATGGCACTTACAATGATCAGGGCGAATGGAAGGGAATTGGCATTAAACATTAAACTGCTCCCATACACACATACACTCATTGGGAGTGGGGGAGGGGGCTGTTAGTGACTACAGGAAGTGTGGCTTGAATGAGAGCCAATTGGGAGCGACACTTATTGGGATTGCCCATTGGATTTGTGCTGATACAGCTGTCTGATAAGTACTCACTGGGTTTATATTCCTCTGTAGCTTCATCCAGGCTCTTTGATCTACCTTGATTGTGTATGAAAAGGGCAAGACCATTTTGTTTTTGCATTTTGAAGTTGAGCCTTTTCACAGTTGTAGATTTGTTAAGTTAAAACACAAATCTGCTGGGAGCTGCCTTGAATTGTAAAAGAGTTAATAGGTTCAAAAAGTCATGCAATAAATTTTTGTCCCATTTTAACTTCCAGCTTGTTGTTGTTCTTCTTGGATTCTCAAATCCATTGGTCTCTTTGCCTTTTAATAAATAACAAACGTCATTATTTGATTATCACCAGGCTTTGTCTTTGCATAACTTACTCATTACTCAAACAACATTTTTCACATAACTGACTCCTCTCCAATCCATTTACTTGGATTTAGCTTTATTAAATAAGTTCATAACCACCAAACAAACCATTTGAGCCTGTGTAACATGCATCGTCTAGAATCTGGTTTTATTAACTTAAGGCTGCAGGGGTTTAATTATGCAGCACAGGGGAGATTTCATTTAATACACAATCTTCTTCTCTCCAGGCAGTGAGCTGTGTATAGCACAAACAAAGCAAGAAGTTAATGGACCCTGTTCATGTCATGAAAACAAAAGGCCGATGCTGCATGGGAAGACCTCTGCAAGTCTTCCTGTTGAGTGCAGTAGAGGAGCAGTACTGGAGGGGAAAAGTAGGTGTGACTAAGGAAACAGGAAAAAGTCAGTCGCTTGGCATTGGATTTTGAACCTCTGCCAAGTAGAGTGTGTAGTACAAGCTCATTTTGACTGTGAAGCAGTGAGAGCATTAGAGTCATGTCAAATGCCTGCCGTGCAGTGTGGAGCTGATGTCAGAAACTGTACAGCCATGGGGATTCTGGAAATTGGCAGGGGCTCAATTTGTAGGAAGAGAGGGGGGTTGAGGCAGGAATGTAAACAAAGATTGCGTAAAGGCTAGCTCTTTCGTTCTGTCTTTTTTCCTTGGCTGTTGTGTTGCATCGTATAGCGTGCACGTTCCTTGTACTTGTGTGATTACTCCCTCATGCTTCCTCCCGTGTGAAGGTCTTCATATAGAAAGAGGAAATGATTATTTTGAGATGGGGAGAGTTGCACAAATCCTGTATTGTCTTTTCCACTGTTGTGTGTGAATCTTATTTTTGCTCCCTCCCCTCCTTCTTCCTCTCTAAAAGAAAAATGTGAGTGGTGGTGTGTCTCTTTCTTTCCTCTTCTGTCCCTGTAAAAGGAATTATTTACTGTAGCCTTGTGTCCCAATATAAGCACAAAAATAGATCTGCACTGAAAGGTAGAAGCTGACAACAAACAAAGCCCGAAGTGACATCTTTTCATACAACGTCCCATTCATTGGAGGCATTCACTTGTTCAAGAGCGGTGCGTGCTGCCTTCAGATGCTTTTGAAAAGGCAGTCCATGTTAAAAGCTTTCATTCTTCAAAGAATCAATTAAGAAATAGACCAAACACACATGAAGATACGTCGCTGCCCATTTTCAAGGTCTGAATCCTGACTGTGCTGTCAACAGCTTTGACATTATGCAGAGCACACTCCTCTGACATTGTGTCATTGACGACCCTACAAGCTTACGTCCAGCATAATATATTTTCATTTTGAAGCAGTATTTAAAAAAAATAAAAATTGTATCCATATGAGCATGGTAGCACTGATTGAGAAAGAATCTCCGTCCAAACCAAATCAAATGAATCAGCATATCATATGGCCATGCACAAACACTGGGCACATGCGTGCCAGTGAAAACAAAAGTAGGAACAACTTCTAAATTTGCTGACTCTTTAATCATTTACTCTTGATTTCATTTTTACTTTTATATTTCATGTTCCAGGTTAGTCTGGTCCCTTCACATGTGAGAGTGGTTTTTACTAAGATTGATTTTGGCTAGTAAGGGCATTCAAAGGTTTTTTGTCATACCTTATCAACTTCATTGATAAAATTACTCCACCCGACACTCACCTCAGAGTCACCTAAAAACAGCTCCATGTAGGGCTGATACCACCAGAGGACATGGGAATTCGAAACCATCCAAATAATAACCCTTTTTTCTGCACATGAAGGCAGTAGTAGCATTTGCTCAAACAGAATTTAACTCAGACAGCAAGGTTAGCAATCACAGCAAACACTGTCATTCCTATCCATGTTGAATTGACCACTGTTAATCTTGGCTAATGTCTTTGTTTTCTCTGTCATTGTTTCCACATGCCTCAATTTCCAGACTAAAATACAACTCTGGAGTTGTAAACATGTAGTAGTGTGGACTAGAGTCCTTTGACATCAGCCTTCAGTACTGCCTAAAATGCTGCATTGAGTACAGAACAACCCTTTATTTCCTGCAGCATCCTGTATGTGCATATGTAATTTTTTTCTGCAAAAGTATCTAAGATCCATAAAAAGCAATGACATGTGAATCTTTGATGTAGATTGATGGGGTGTAATAACAGCACAATGTTCCTAACTTGAACAGACTGTGTAAATGGGGCTAGAAACTGCCCCTTTATATAAAGGACTAACCAAGGGGCCGCTTTAGGTCAAACTGCAGCCCATCCACTTATTGATCTGGAACAACATCTTCTACAACATCTCAGTCTTCAGTGTACCATATAGACAGTTGTCTGCCCTCCATGGGGCTGGATGTGCCAGACACGTTTTTAAGGCCACCATTGTCAACCATTACTCTCATTGCCCTTCTCACTCATCACTCGGATAGACAGTGCAAGCACCCAGCATTATGTCTTGAGCTCTGCACAGCAAGGTGCTTTATACCTAGGGGCAGCATTGTAGCACAATGCATCTTGTTAGCCTCCCTGGGCCAGATTAGATGTCTTTTACATGTCTTTGTCTTGTTTGTACACAAGCACTGTTACAGACCGTCCCCTGAGCCTTCAGCTGCCCTTTTATCTCTGTCTACATCTTTCTGCCTTCAGACACAAACCTTATCAAGGCATCTACAGTGGCGCTGAATAAATACCTTCAGCTTTCACATAAAATAGCTCATTAGATCCTTAGCTAGATCCGACTTTTTCTACAATCATTAGTGGAAGATTTGTTTACAGATTCAGGGAACATAACATGGAACGCCTAATCCCAGACGTTGTGTACCAAATAGCTGATTCTAAGTGCGGCATAAGTTATTTGGTTGCTCTCTTTCAACACGTTGTTTTATGATCTTTAATTGCAGTTACACCCACTTCCCCTCCCTCGGTCTGTTCAGCTTTGCCCTTCCCAATTTGGGCATCCATCATCGTAATACTACTCATTAGCAGTGTGGTTAGAACAGATTGTTCACAGCTACATATATCAGACTCCCGAGGGCCCTGGGAAAGCTGGTTGCTATTTCTGATTCTTATCCAAATGTACAGGCCATGGCAGCTGATGGTAGTAGGCAGGAATGGAGTGCATGTAGAGCGTGGGATAGTGCTCATTCTGGTTTCATGTCCTTTCCTCATCAACTGGTTTTCACCTTTTTTCTCGTGTCAGCAGGGGATACTGTATATCCAATTATATCCAACAGAAGCCAAGCATGAAAATTCTTTGGTAAAGCCCCGCAGATTGAGGCCTCATTTAGAACTTTTCACACCCCAAAGACACCACATCTTTTAAGATCATTGGATTTCTGTCACATCATTGAATTTCCAGTGTTGCACTATACTTCAGCATAAGGAAAAACATGGTGTTGGAATATTACAGGGATATTAGATTTCTAAAAGATAGAAATATTTAAAACCTAGTGTTTTCAGTCTAACTGGAATTCAGCAACAAATAGGAGAAACTTGTAGGTTATGAACTTGCTGTGAAAGCACTTCTGAAACCTCATATCAAGTTCGTTTTGAATCTTGAAGAAAATATGGCCGCAGGATATTTATGAGTCACTGCTGCTTAGTGTGTTACCACAGCTGCAACATTTAAATAGGCAGTTTGCATAACTGCTGAATAAAACCACGTGTATCATTTTAACTATCTTTTTCCAATTTGCTCACATGCTTTCTCTCATTTTGAGAGTAAATGTGAACGCTGCAGATACAGTCACTTACAGCAGTTATTGACTCGTCATCTTGAGGAGATGAATTTTACGAGGTCAGCCATTCAGCATGGATTATGATGCGTTTGATCCTGCCTGTCAATAACGCGCCATTTGATGCATTTGCATTGGGACAGCTCTATTGTTGCTGTTAATTGTGTGCATGTCGGGGGATGGGGAAGGGCGTGGTGGGGAGCAGAGGAGACAAAGATGGATTCATTATAGACGTCAGTTTGTGGAGGCATGTTAGTGCAGTTTCTGTCATGCTGCCTTCAGCTCTGACGACTGACTGGATTAAGATTTTTTCCAAATGAATGTGAGAAGCACAAGGAAGGAAAGAGAAAAGAGTGGAGACTAATTTCAATATATCTGAACAGTTCAATGGACATGAGGAAAATAAATTAGTCAATTCCTTTTCTAATCCTTTTTTAACTCTTTTTCTCAATGTTGTTGCTATACTGTTTTTAAGTTCAGCCATGTGTACTTATCTGTTTCAGTTTGGAGGTTTTTTTTATGCTTCCTGGATTGACCCAACAGTCTCTAGAAAAAATGTGGCATGTTTAGCTTTGGTGAAAGAAAGGTGTGTATGTATAACAGAAGTTAGCCAACACGTCTGTCTTGTGGTTGCATTGCATTCTGGTCTGTTTTTCTATTACTGTGGGTATCAAGTGATAAGCATTGATAGATGACAAAGGAGGGAGACGTCACAGTTCTGCTTACATTGTTTGATTAACAGGTGATCTCTGGAAAGTGTCGTGCGAGCAGGAGCCAAACACAACCTGAGCAACAAAAGAGGAAAGAAAAACAAGAACATGGCTCATCTTGTCAAGTGTGTGATTCTTTTTGATTTAGTGGTGAAGCAGAACAGACAGATTAAGAAATCCACTTCTCACCTCATCTGTGTCACGTTAGAAGTTGACTCAGTCTTTAGTATTCCTTGCATAAGGAAATGACAACATCCGTCTTTTGATTTCTTTTCTAAGATGTCTTGTCTATAAAAGGAGTTCAATTTGGTCATAAACAATTTCAGTTTTATAATGAACATAAAAAGGATGGCAGCTCTTCCCTGCATTGCATTACAGAATGTTGTGTGTTCTGTAAATCAGTTTTAGATGATACTCACTATGACCTACATTTTTTAGTAAAGAAAAATAAATTTCACTTAAGTATTTTTGTGATTTGAATAATTGCTTACTGCTTGGACTCCTCTGCCTGTTTTGTTTACGAACATACTGTGATAAAGGTAATCACTTAACAGCATCAGTAGTCAGAGTATAGACTTCAGTGCAGTAAAATTGAATAATGGGCTGACCCCACTCTGTAAAATTCCTTCAGTACACAGAAGAAACTGTGTTTTTCCTTAAGTCAAAGCTGATGAACCATTTCAACAAATCAGGTTTGGACTAAATAGCTTATTTTCCCTTTCCTTGCAAATGTACAGGGGTGGATTTTTATTTAACTTACCCACTTAAATTACATTGAGGCTTAAAGGTTCCATATGTAACATTTAAGCATCAGTTACAGTACATTTCTGAACTGATGGGTCACTATGTATAATGCAGTGTTTATAATTCACAGGTCCCTTTTGGTGTAGTGGATAAGATTCCTGGTTTTCCTCCAGGCAGTCTGTAACTCCCTGTATTGAGACATGATAGAAACATTCTTTTATGTTTCATGTCTTCTCATCAACAATCATTATGTTGTTGTACACCTTTGCACTTTCACAGCACAATTTAATGTAGACATTTAAATCCTTGCATTTAGAATCTTTAAGGTTATGCATAATCATGCGTATGGCTGCCTTCGGTTTCAGCAGCTGCTTGCTCTCTGCTCGCCATCACAAAGTCATCAGTAGTGATGCGTATCCCCCTCAACTCCATCCTCTCATTCAAATATGGTCACTTCTGTCTTCTAAAAAACAACCTGGCAACAGCCATAATCCAAACATGTGGCTTCAAAACAGCACCAATCAATGACAAATGCTATTTACCATGCAGTGTATGGATTTAAACCTTTGTGAGAGCTTTTTTCACCCTAAAAACCCACCTGGTAGAGCTTAAATTGAGCCATTTTTTATTAGTCAGCCTGAACATCTTTACAAGAAACAGTACATAAGACTACAGCAAACATAAAAACACACACACATTTAAGAGTAAACAACGACAGGACGAGAGTAAATAACAGAGTCATGTGTTTTTAGTACACTGATTCCTATTCATCACATGACAAACACCCGACAGTTCAATGACCACTTAATTAGGGTTTCTATCAAGAAATCATTTCAAGTCACTACAGGCTGCTGTGTTACATAGTTGTAATTTAAACATCTGTCATCTCAGGAACAACAGTGCAGCGATGGATTGTGGGATTAAAATAATGACACTGTATTTTCCTGATGCAGTGCTGGTGGTTGTGTTTGCTTCAGTACATTAATGACATTCATGAAAGGGCTTTGGCCTGGAACAATGCAGTGTTTGAATATGGCTGATCATGTGTTCATGAGCCGTATCAAGACCCCCCCCCCCAACCCTTCTTCCTGTTAACTGTACAGTCCCTTCCCCCACTGTCTTGTTTACTATGTATATATACATACTATGTATATATATGTGTGTGTGTGTGTATATCTATGTATGTTTGTAATTATGTATGTATGTATGTATGTGTGTGTGTACAGACACACACACACACACACACACACACACACACACACACACACACACACACACACACATATATATATATAAAAAAAAAAAAAGAGATCGGGAGAGCACACGTGAGACCTCCAGTCACTCGC
>JAQMCX010000045.1:10933123-10960419 GCA_029814765.1 Acanthurus leucopareius | reverse complement strand
CACACACACACACACACACACACACACACACACACACACACATATATATATATAATACATAAAAATGTGTGTATGTTAACATTTCAGACTCTTTGGAACTCTCTCTGTGTTTACAAATCAGCTCTGTCGCCGTCTCTTTTTTATAGCAGTTAATTTTGTAGAACTATGCTCTCAAGTGTTCCGCACAGAGACCTTACATAAATGAGACAGCCACATTTTTCCACTGAAGTCAAGCAAGACGTTATGTAGAAAACAAGTTCATACTAATCTCTCTCACTTAAGGTCTCAGATTAATATAGGGTTGTGAAACTGGTCGGCCAAGATTTGTTTTAAGTGGATTTAGTCTAGGTGTAAACCTGGTGTCTGAAGTTTAACACTGCAGAAAAAAAAGACTTGCATTGAATAAAACATATTTTGCAAGGAGAGGTTTAAACACCTTTTAGTTATCACACTTTATCTCCAATAGACGGTCTACAAAGTAGCTGTGATTACACTTAAGGGATCAAGCTCAAGTTGGAACTGCAGCCACTTGTAATAACTCCCCCAAACAGATCAACTCGTTTCAATGAAGTCCTTAACATTTTAAATAATAAAAACTAAACAGTAGACATCGTCAGCTGTATTTGCCCTTGTTTCAGACATGAGAGCTCATGACATAGAGGACATAACTTGCATAATTTAACTTTGACCCCTTGCATGTTTGTGTGTGCATGTTTTTACATCCATGGCACCTTGAGGTGATCAAGGTGATTGGCAGATGTAAGGGAGCGTGAAGACGATACCCTGGTCTGCTCTCAGTTTTGGTTTTCAGTTGCAAAGCCTCCATTGTGTGCTATATGACACTTGTGGGCTGCTGGCTTCCGAACTTCCATTTGCATTAACGGCGAAGTGGACCCCTCCCCCGTCACACACACGTATACATCCCCCACCCCTTACAGTATTACCTACCACCTCCTCTTTGATGGTTACAATGCTGAAGCAACAGGCTTCTCTTTGGTTACTGATTATTTTTCAGTATAAAACCGCTTTGTTTTCCTGTGTCTAAGGCCTGTTTATAATTTATCTGCAGACAGGCTGTCGCTGACCTACATACAGAGCCGGGGTGGGAAACTGTCAGACAACAGTCAAACAGTAAATGTTCAAATGTGGCTGTGGAGTCTAAAGGCTTGGCACTTGAGCAACAACTTTCCACTGTCACCATTTGTTACCAGACAAAACTTTGTGCTTGATGCTAATTCTAAATTTTTCCGCTTCAAAAGACCTGTGTAATCTTTAATCACGGCCTGTTTTCTCCGTTATTCTGCGGGAAAGGTTATTTTAAGATCGTTAAGTCTCTGAAACTCTGCAGCTTACTATATGATCAGAAAATGCGCAGTGTTCTCGTCAGCTCTGCAGTTTTAATGGGCTTTTTGCTACAAGGCATTTGGTGAAGGGGCGTGAATTTGCTCCCAGCATTACCAGTTGGCCCAGTTTCAAGTCGTTTCGTTTCTTGTCATTTATCTGAATAGCAGGGCTTTAATCCAGGAGGGGCCCCTACCCCAGTGCACATACTATAGACATGAAAACCTATGTAAGCCTAAAATGGCCACACCCACCTTAGCCTGATAAAGTCTGTGTGCTCATATCTGTGAATGTGGGTGGGTGTTTGGTGGCAGTGGAGGTTTTAGTGCACGTATGGGTTGAGAGAGGGCAAGAGACAAACAGGTACTGAGAAAGGAGTGATCAACAGATATAAAAGGACAATGAGGAAAAATAGAGATGGAGAGAGATATAGAAGGGGGTGGGGGGTGACAGTGGTCGTGCCGGTTGGACAGGATCCTGATTGCAGCAATTAGTCAGGAGTGAAGCCTCCAAACCCAGCAACTGTAACAGCTATTGCCCTACATAATGCAGCTGGTCCATTACTAGCTTCAACCACAGGCTGACATGTTTTAATGTAGATATATTCTATAAGGATGACAGGCACTTTTACATCCACTCAACAAACTCTGTTAAGTGCATTTTCTCTGTCATTTTCCTTCTTTTAATGTCCATTTTCGTTGTAGACAGTGTTTATATGGACATTTTTCTATAACAGAAATATTTACCTATACATACCTATATTTGGATTAAAATGATTCCATAGCTTGTCAATAGAATTGTTCTATATGTTTTTCCTCTGTACCAGTGAGTGCTCTGAAACACGGCCTTGCCCCTGAAGCATGTAACAGCATCAGTCTACTTTCAGTATTGAACTCCACACCCAACCTTTCTGTCTTGGTTTTAACATGGATTACATTTTAATATTTTTTTTTTTCACAGTATGTGTCTGTAAACTGCAATATTTATCTTTAGGTACACAGAGTGTAGTTATTCAGGTTAAAGTTACTGAAATTATATTCAAATTTCTTCTTTGAAGCATATGTTGATTTAATTAAAGAATATCGCAGTTCATATTTAAGTGTCAATGTTGTCAGTGATTTATTTTGGTTATTTTTCACAGAAACCTGGTTTAATTGTTTTCTTACCCAAAAAAGAAGAAGAAAAAAAATTAAAACACCCCCATAAGCTGATATGAGATGTATCAGTAGGGAGTGAGACCTGTCTAACAATTAAATGTTAGAAACGTGGCGTCAGAGAGGAACGGATGAAACAGCTGCAAGAATTGCAATATAGTCACATGTTCATATGTACGAGCAGGATCGCGTGTCCACAGCCATGTCAACAGCAGACATCGAATGAGACTTGAAACTGGATATGCATTAGTAAGAGGGATACCGTGAGTGTGTCAACACAGTTCACACCTCACTGTAGACCTCCAGCTCCTTCGATTTGCAAAGAAACGGTGAAACTGATCATCACACAGCCTTTTCACACTGTAAGGCTGCATTTACACTTCTTCATATTGCATTGAATGAACAATATTCATGTTAAAACCTGATTTAACATTTAGATAAGTGCAGTCACTGATTGCTGCTGTCATAAAAAAAAAAAAAAAAAAAGATGGTGCTGGATTTTTGATTTGGATTTTTTGTACGTCCTACTTTCCAGTAAGCAGCCATGTTGTGGAGTACTGGAGGGACCGGTATCTGAGCGTTTGCCCCCTGTTTTCCTTTGTGACAGCACCCTTTCACTGTGCCACTGGGGAGAATATTTGTTTGTGTGATCAGGACAGAGAGAGAGAGAGCGAGCAAATAAAGCAACATGGGGGGGATGGGAGTCATGGAGGGTAATTTCCAAGATTTATGGTGCGGCACTTCACGAAATGCATGCATCCTGTAATTAAAACTCCCCCTTGCCTCCAGCAGGCATGTACATTAGTCGGCATCCCCCACCACCTCATCCACCTCAACCTTCTTCAGTCCAGCAGTCTCCACCCCTCTGTTCCCCCGGCCCACTACATAATAAGATCTGATGGCAGCTTGCTGTCACTAATGAAGGCTGAATGCCCCAATGAGGGACAGTCTGTTAGTGGTTAGAGGCCACTGCTGTCACCATCATACCGGACTTCAGCTGGACGAGCCTTTTCTTTTCATTCGCTCGAGTACTTAAAGCGAACCCAGAAATTTTTTACTGACTGACTGCAGTTTGGTGTTTCATTCCTCTTCAGTTATTGATGTGGTGGCCGAGTAGCTTAAAGGTTAAAGCGTAAGTCAGAGTTAATCTGAGTATGCAAATTTCAGTCAAATGTCAACTGAGCATGCAGTTTCTTCGATTGGACTTTGTGTTTCAGCTGTAGCGCACACACACACACACACACACACACACACACACACACAATCAGTGGTGATTTCATTAGTGATGCAGCCATTACGGTACAGGATTATATTGAAAATTCCTAAACAAAGAATACGGTTGCAACAAGTAGCCAGTCAATCAATTAGGAGATTGATAGTCAATTGATAAGCAACTATTATTATATTTGATTATCGGTTTCACTCCTTTTGGAGAAAATGTGTCAAATATTCTCACGTTTCAGATACTCTAGGGAAAGTATTTTCTGCTTTTCATATTTTTATATTTGAAAACTGAACATCTTTGGCAATTTTTACTATAAAGTGGTCAAAATCAGTTATTCTAAGACATCACCTTGATGTCAATTTATTGTCACAAGACAAAATAAAACAGCCAATCGTCTCAATTAAGAAGCTTCGGTCAGAGAATGTTTTGCATTTTAATTTTGATTGCAAAAATATATGCTGATTAGTTTTCTGCATGTAGGTTAGCTGTGGTTTGGCCTGTTAGCTGAGAGCTGCCGTGCCTGTGTATTGTATACGCTTCCCTTGTATGATGGTTCTCGGTTGTACATTGTGTGTTGCAACCTTTTATTTTCAATAACAGATTCTGTAAAGCCCATGACCTCCCTGTTCAATTTGTAGATCTCATGACATTTTATGCTCATCATAGACAGGTAGATAGACTGATCCACGAGTTAGATACTGAAGCTGCACCACAACTTACTCTCTTATGAGAGATTACATGATAGCATTGAGTGTATGTTACACATAAACAGAAAGACCAATGAGATATTTCACTATCACACTTGCAAACTAGGCTGGAAAAACAACCATCGGCTCAATGGCCTCACTGTATTCACCCCCGAGCCGGCGCCCCACTTTTACTGCTAACTTTCACCAAACTTTCCAGAGCCCAGGGCCCCGCTAGCAGTCGGACCAACATCAGGTTCTCATCAAGCCACAGTGGTCCACAGCATTTCTTTAAGTACCCCTCTGTCATTTCCTCTTCTGATTGGAAACCAACTGACGGCTTTCTCGTGATAGCGCCTCTTAGGATGAAAGTTTGTGTCCATTTAAAAATGACTAGATAAAACTTTTTTTGTTTACAAAGCAAACATTTCACCTTGTCATACAATTTAGCACAGGTTGTCATAAAAGCAGCAGGAGCATTAATGACATTTTTCTGTCAGCTGTTCAACGCATCAACACGCATTTAGATTTGGGTTAACACTCTGAGGTCCCATTTCAATTATTTGCTGTTGTTAGATGTGAGCTCATGAGCTGTCGCTTCATCTATTTCTCTCCTCTTCCTCTTCTCTTCCTCTCCACAGCTGTATGAACTGGATAGAGACCCAAAGAGAAAAGAGTTTCTGGACGACCTCTTCAGCTTCATGCAAAAAAGAGGTATGTAACAGTGTGTGTGTTTGTCTGTGAATCCTTTTAAGACGTCACATGCTCTAAGTCTTAAAAGAAAAACCTATGTCCATTCTTATCTTGCCAATAAATATAGCATAAAACAGAATATCTCCTCACTTTATCTCAAGCCAGTGTTACAGAGAGACTCTTAGTAGTGGATTATTTGAGAGACCCACCCCCCCCACCGACATATGACACAGCACGGTCTCCTCGTCTTTCACTCACTTGGGTGGGGTCTTTATTCATTTCAAAGATGATTGCTTTATGGTTACGTTGCCCTTGGTTGTTCCCAGGCTTTAACTAGAAGGGGCACATCATATCAATGCCTGGGAATGGATTAGTTTACCTTCCTAGCCCGCTGCTTGTCCTCACAGCTGCCTGCCAACACTCTCTCACACACATGCACACGCACACACTGACTCAGCCACCATGCAGGGTCTTCACACTGGTGACGTACACAACATGAGAGCAGCAAACTGAGCCACAAAAAATACTTTAGACTGTCTTCATCCAGACTACTCATCGTCACACTAAGGGAATTGTGAATTGTGCAATGTTGTGTTCACATGTATCTGGTGCACAAATACCCAATGGCTCATTTCAGATATTTCCTCACTCCCACATACCAAGCGGCCTTGTTAATTTGACAAGTTGACTCATGGCTTATTCAGATCAGTGGGCCGACATTTGACATGGGAGACAACAGACATGTGCTCACAACTGAAAAACCAGTATGTTTACAGTGTCAGCACCACTGGCTATGGGCGGATCTGCCAAGTCTGTTCTGGGAATCTGGGAGCGCCATCTGCAGGTCAAACTGATTACAGATGTATCACTCTTTATAGAAAAAGAGAAGTGATCATATTTTACATCAAATATTGGCCTGAAGATTGAATCTGGGATCATTCTGTGTTTAAATTTCAACATAATTTGATTTTAAAAAGGGGTTAGCGTAGGTTTTGATTTTTCAGCTGGGAAAAAGAAATTTGTAACAAATTAATACAGAATTGTATGAACTGATTAATTGATCTAGTCCCAAGGCAGTTAATGCTACATTTGGTTTGTGATTAACCAACACTGACGTCAGCTCTAGTTGGAAGACTAGAACAGCCTGGTCAGGTTGAGTAACATCAACAAGACAAACACTGTTTTGTATATTTTTGAGACACTTTTAACATCAAAGATCTCTTCACGTTTTAGTCCCAGAATGTTTCAGGTATCTTAACCTCGTTAGGTTGGTGTTTTTGAACATGCAGTCTCACTCTGAAATGTTCATGAACATTTTCTGCATGGGCCATGTATGAGTGAAAGCAGGTATTGATATTTAGGGAAATCCCTATCATCAATTTCCCACCTCAGGACCTAGTAACATTTCAGGGAAAATGCTGGTAGCTGTGTTGTGAATGAATAGTAACATGGCATGAACAAACACTGTCATGGTTGCGTCTGTTTGATGAAATATGCTTTCAGTGAGGGAACAAATCAAAAAGCTCAGCTGATGATGTATATGCATCTTATTAGTAATAATTAACTCCATACACATAGATAGCCATTTTCTTCTTTTTTTGACTTTTATGGTGGTGGGCTTCTGCAAGTCTTGTATTACTGTCATCTGCTGGACTTCCCCTTTGCCATGGCATGTGTGAAAAGGCGCGATGTCCCTGAATGTAGCTGCATGTGTGAAGAGTAAAAATGAGTAGTAGGGCCTGAAAACTTATCCCAGTAATCTACCAGTGCCTTCGTGTAAAAGAAGCTTGATGTTTTTAGTTTCGGCAGTGTATGTGTGTGTGTGTGTGTGTGTGTGTGTGTGTGTGTGTGTGTGTGCGCGTTCTCAAAGTTAAAGAAGGAAATCAAAAGATTGTGGAGCCCTAGTTATTTGTTAAAGGAACAAAGGTCATTATACCTTAGCAGCATCATTCACAGAAACCTGATCAGTTAAAAATATATATTTCGTCACCAGAATGTTTAAAGTAACCTCTAGGTTTCAAAGAAACTGTGGCCTGAAGTTTGCTTTTGTGTCAAACCCCAAAGATTTCCTGGTAGAACCAACGCAGACAATTTCTCATGACATGAAAAGAAGTTTCCTGCCATGAGAGTGTTTTTCTTTCCTCTGTGTTGACCTTTTCCTTCTGTGTGTGTGTGTGTGTGTGTGTGTGTGTGTGTGTGTTATTCCAGGAACCCCAGTGAATCGTATTCCCATTATGGCCAAGCAGGTTCTGGATCTGTACATGCTCTACAGGCTGGTGACAGAGAAGGGCGGCCTAGTGGAGGTCATCAACAAGAAACTGTGGAGGGAGATCACCAAGGGACTCAACCTGCCTACCTCAATCACCAGTGCAGCCTTCACCCTTCGCACACAGTCAGTGAACACACACGCACACACACTTGAGCGTGATAACACCTTGTTTCATTTTTCTTTGATGTGAATTGTAGCTGAAAAATAACTCAGTCATATTTTTTGTGTTTGTTTGGATTTACAGTGTGAGTCATCATCCACAAGGTCCTGTTAACAAAACTCTCAAGTTGCTACAGATCAGTTGAACAGCTAACTTGGATTTCTTTGACTTTAGGCATCCACATCTCAGCATACCCATAATCCTTTTTTTCTGCTCAATATTTCAAGCATTTGGAGCTGCTGACTTTCAGATGTCAACAAACATTTACCATTTAGTCTCTGTGTTGGAAGCCATTTCCTGTCGTTTGTTCAAATGGCAGAATGCTCTCACTTTTAATGAGCTGCACTGTTGATCCCTGCTAATGAGAACAGTTTTTCAGGATGATATTCACAAGTATCTCCCTCCATCACATCAAGTCTTTGTCCATCACTTGATACTTAGCATGATTAAGTGAAATTTGGGGAAAAAAATGTTGATGTATAAAAACTGTGGACTAACCCTTTTTTCAAAGCTTTATGTTATTTATAATTTTAGGAACTGCTGACATTTCCTGTAGCACATAAATAAATTGTGTTCTGTCCAGATACATGAAGTACCTGTACCCGTATGAATGTGACAAGAGGGGTCTGAGCAACCCCAACGAACTCCAGGCGGCCATTGATAGTAATCGGCGGGAGGGCCGGCGACAGAGCTTTGGAAGCTCCCTTTTCACCTACTCACCCAATGGGACACCCACCATGCTGTCATCGCCAAAGCTTCCCACACCCAGTGTTGGCCTGACAGTGGGCACCAATGGGGCCTCGCTGACCCCCATCCAGAAGGTCAAGAAAGGTGAGATTTGTGTATTATACTGCACTGCAGAAATGACTTAGATTTTGATTTGTTTTCTTATTTTCAACTTGCTCAACACAAATGAATAAAGAGATGTCCCAGGGTCCTAATTTATAACCCAAAATCTTTCTTTTTTCCCAAATTTGTTACCTCCTCACCCTCTTTGTGGCGGCCTGTCAGAAGAGGAGGGAGGCCAGCCTCTGCCGGGAGTTGGTATACCTCGTTTGCCAATGGGGGCCTTGGCAGGTCACTCTGTAGCTGCTGTGCAGGCGGCAGCGGCTCAGGCAGCGATGGCGGCGCAGGTGGCGGCTCTGGAGCAACTGAGGGACAAACTAGAGGCTGGCGAGCCTCCAGAGAAGAAGATGGCGCTGCCGGCAGAGGAACACCAACGACTGCTTCAGAGAGCGCTGCAACACAACCTGCTTGCCATGACTGCTCAGATTCCCATGAACATCCGCATCAATAACCAAGGTACTGAAGCCAGTGTGGAGTATCTGATATTTTCAGCCACTGTGAAGAATGCACATTTCCAAATCTTTGGCCTCTGACTGTTCAGGGAAGCCAAACTGGCCTGTCTTAATAAAAGTCAATCTCATCTTTGGTTTGACAATAAAAATGAATGTTTTTATCTCTGTTAAATTTAGGCAGCCATTTTATTTTCAACAGAGTGACAGGCAGCAGCAGAAACAGGGTCATCTGTTTGAACAGACAATCTTTATGTACATGTAATTTACATCAAATTAAAATTTTAACACCTGGTGATGAATGATGTTGTTTAAACGTGTAATGTAATGAATAATGGAAGAGGCTGCCTTGAGGAAGTCCTTATCCTTGTATATAAAATTACATTATTTTCTCTGTGTGAGATCCTCCTGCTAGATCAAACTGGAAAATGTTAGCAGAATCTGCTCAGTTTCTGTGCTTGAAACTTGATTTTTTTTTTTTCAGCAAAAGAGTAATTTAAGAATATCAATATCAATAGTTCACATCCACTTCAGGCATAATTGTGGTAATTGGGTGGCATTGTTTTACCCCAGAACCGACATGAGCTGGATTTCGAGCATTCTTCCAGTTACTGACAGTTAGCATTTCAAGACATACATTCATGTGATCTTACCACAAACCACAGCACTTAACAGCGAGGAAGTAGACCTATGTGATGACACGTTAGCTTATAGAAGCAGATGCATGCATACTGAACATGTGTGAATTTGTGTGGGGATTCCCTTCTCCTCCTTGATGTTATAGCAGAGTTTGTCTTGGTTACTGTCTATCTGATAGAACATGCAAATTGTTTCTCAGTAATGATAGTATAAGTGACTTCGGAGTAATGTTATATTAGATGTTCTGGATGTTTGTTTCGTGAGAGAGGTTTGTGCTCTTTTGATGCTTCAGTTTGCATGTTACAGTGAACATGAAAGAAAAAACTTTTGACTGGTTATGAAACGGTCTCAGTTTATTACTCATGTTGCAAATGGCATGATCGGTGAGAAGATTAAGTGTTTGTACGAAGCCCAGTTAAGTTCTTGCCACGGGGTCAGATCACTCTTTGTGGAGTGTTGGAGATGAAAGCATGTGTCTAGTGGTACAGCAGTGAATACTTTTCATATTGCCAGACACCAGCAGAACAACTGGCTTATGACGCATCACTTTATGTTGACTTGCTACCGAGCAATATATTACTGTTGACTTATAATTATGTAGACATAACCATGCTGGGAAATGCTGATAACGTCAGTTTCAGCTCAGGAAAATTATTATTACAGAGCAACCTAATCTGTTGTTACAAGTAACCCATGAGTATTATTTTGTTTTACCAGCATCTTCTTACTGTTATCACTGTTGTTAAATTTACATTGCTACAAAAAGTGTACATTCCCTGCCTCTATGCATCATGAAAGCAGTTGTGTTTAAAAAGAGAAGTAATGTCATGAAATTGCGTGTCTTTCTTTTAATGGCTTCTAAGTTCCTAGTAGCTGCTTTACGAGAGAGGTCACCTCTGAATTAGTTTTTAAAAAGAAATCGTGCTGTCTCTTTACTGAGCAGTGTAAGTAATTTGGTTGTGTTAACAAAGCCTTTTCTGTTCTGTGGTTTTCTTACTCATAGAAGGCAGACAGGACTCGGCTCTGAACCTCACCACCAACGGCACAAGCAGCATCAGCATGTCAGTGGAGCTCAATGGAGTGGTATACACTGGTGAGTATCACTGTCATGTGGCACAGGAAGTCCAGCTCATCACTTCCTGTTATGTTTCCTGTCTTTTCAAGAATAAGATGAGAAGATCAACATTCACATCTGTGTGTTTGGCATGAAGCTATAGTCAGAGTATGATTAGCATACCGTAGCATGTAGACTGGACAGTCAGGAATTTTCCTACCAACAACTCAAACATCAGTAATGACTGTGTTATATCTTGTTTGTTTAGTATCCTGTCTACCAGCAACTCAAGCATCAGTACTTACCTTGCTGTATCTTGTTTATTTAATGTGCACTCAAACAGAAATGTAAAAAAAACACTTGTGGCTCTAGGAAGAGTTCTTTCCTTTGCTATTTTTTGGTGAGTTGCAGCCAGCTGCAGTGGCTCCCCAGAACTTTGTTGTGACATTATGGGGTCTGCATTTGGCACCATCAATAAGGAGTAAACATGTTTCCCAAAATTTCAAACAATTGTTTTAAATATAAAATACCTTTGACTTTGGAGCCATGCTAATTGTTTCCACCTGGTTTTAGCCTCAATGGTAAGCTAAGCAAATCTCCTCCGGGCTCTGTGATTATCCTTCTAATAAGATCAGATCAGAGTTTAAGCTCAGTACTGTTATTCGTGCTAAATTAAGCAATTAAGGTCATTGTAACATGGTGTTTTCATGTTGATTTTTGAGTTTCTTGTACTTCTTTCCATCTAGGCGTTCTTTTTGCTCAAGCAGCGGCAGGCTCGGCCTTGTCCGGTGCATCTGGATTGTCTATCTCCAACAAGACGGTCAGCAGTCGAGCTGCTTCGCAGCAGCAGCAGCAGCAGCAGCAGCAGCAGAACACACCTACCTCAACCTCAACCTCCAGCAACTCATTGTCTTAACAAACCCCCAGCCTTTTCCCTTTGTTTTTTTTTTTTTTAATTATCACGCTAAGTAAAGCCAAAAATCAACCTCATTTTCTACATAATCTATGCCAAAAAGAGAAGAACCATAAACTGTACAGAAAGACACAAACTGAAACTCACATCACTTGAAGTACACTATCTCAGGTTTTCTTTCACCAACTCAACTCTTTTGTTCTTCATAGCCAAAATGATTTCGGAAAAAAAAATACACCAACTGAGAGCCAGTATATGCTAAACAAATATGTATGCACAGCCTGTGAATTATTTATTTCTGCATAAATGTACAGATTATTGAAGAACAAAAGAAAAGATAATAACCAGGAAGGGTAATGCACTGTTTACACACACAAACACAGCTACTGATTGACAGCAATGTTTTATCCTCTAGGGGGAGAGATTTTTTTTTTTTATTATATTTGATCTTTTCGTTGTCATATTATCATTATTGTTATTCTCTTTATTGTGTTTTATCGTTTAAATCTTTAACAATCTTCTCACTGCAGGAAAAAAAAATCTATATATTTAGAATTCTATAAAAAAAAAGAAAATATGAATATCCTCTATTTTTAATCAGAAAAGCTTTAAAGGTATATGTTGTTTCTTCAGGGCATATAACCATGTACCGTTGTGACCTCATTTTGTGTAAATCCTTTTAACCTTACTCACATGGCAGCCTTTTTGGATCTCCGTGTGGAAAAGCAAGACAGGTGCAGGCCTGTGCTCCCGATATGTACCCGCATACACATCATATCCATGCCACAGATTCTCCTGTGAAACGACTGGATCTCAAAAACCTGAAAGGAAATTGGCTCACTTATCAGTACAATTAGTCCATATTCCTAACATCACTACCAGAGTCTCAGTAAAAGCTAATTAGCGAGAATGCTATGCAGCTGACGTCCTGAATGGATTTGAGCCGTTGCTGTGGCTTTTCTTCCTGAGACAGGTAGCTAATTTTTATCTAAAATCCTCATCTTTTTGTCGACACAAGGCCAGTTAAATGCATATCTATGCCAATCTTGCAGGTAATTTGTCAAGCTTATTGTTCCAAATGGTGGCTGTCTGTATGAATAAGGTCAGTTGTGCAGGTGAAACAATGAACTAAAGCCTTCCTTGGGGGGTTTCTTTCCCCATCTCTGAACCTCAACACGCTGAACTTTTTGAGCCTCAGGGGAGTCCACACTGACTGTTCCTGTTGTGAATAATACACGTTTTTGATTGTTCTCAGGTGTCCATCTGCTCATCACTTTGTACTTTGTACAATATCTAGATGGAGCAATGTGTTTCAACATCTTTGTCTGCAGAAGGATCTCATTTTAATCCTTTTCTAACTTGGCCTTTTAGTGTAGTGATTGTCTAAAGGTCAGATGCATGCCCATGTTTGTAGATAAAGCCCAGAGTGAAGCAGGAAAACTGTGATTTCCTGTCTTTATTTCACAGAAGTTGTTTATCCACAGATCTTTGTCATTGTGGAGACACTCACATGGACAATCAGGTGTCAGGTGACGCTATCTGAGCTTCAGAGGAAACTTATTTCAGCTCATATCTGAATTTTGATGTTATGTTTTTGTAAAGTAGATTACAGATGCTTCTATTTTTCGTTTCAGCTTTGTGTTTTGCATGAATTAGTGCTTCTTCTGATCCAAGTGCTTCTTATCCTGTGCTGTGACTAGGACAGGGTCCCCTTGGGACTAGCTTGCCACCTGTCAAAAGGGTAAAACAGAGAATGTCTTGTGATCGGTGACTGTTATTAGATGTTGCTTAGTTGGAGCTTTTGAAAATGTGAACTCAGAGATAACTGCGGCTCGTTTCCCAGTGTTTGTAAAAAGAACTGTCTCTGCAGTCACATTTATATAAAGTTAAATCAGCCATGGTGGAAAAACCAATCATATGTAGTCGTGTATCAGCGTTTTGAAGTAGATCAATCATTCAGCCTTTTGAACTTTAACCTGTGTCACCTCTCTGGACTGTTGGCTGTTAAAGATTGTTACTCCCCACCCCCACCACCCCCACCCCTACGCAAAGCAGCCTCATTCCTACTGACGTTAGGAAGTAAATCAGGCTTTGTATGTGGGTTCTGTTCTGAGGCCTTAACACAGCATGACATGACCACAGAGCAAGCAGTACCTCCGTCTAATCAGTTTTTACTGTTCCAGTCAAATATCACCAGATGGCCGTCGTGGCTTTGATTCTGGACTCGTTTCTCGGTGGGAAATCACCACCAGCTGCTACACAAACACTGGTCAGTTTCAAAAAGTCGTCTTTATACTCAGACAGCCAATGACTCTCATTCGAAGACACATTCAGTCATTCAATGTGAAGTTCAGTAAAATAGTGAGAGTACCTCTGAACACAGAGGAGTGACCTGTTAAATTTTTACCTCTAGAAAAGAAGAGTGGAATTTTTTAGAAATACATCAAAGGTAGAGCTTCTCAGGAAGCACAGACAGGATTACATTCGCCCTGGGACATCTAAAGAAAAGAGAAAAACACATTTTTTTTCTCTTTGATAAAAGAAGAATTCTGGTCAATATCATCTACAAATACTAATCATAACATTTTGTTCAAATTTGACATAGTTAATTACCAGCTACGATCAGCTAAAAACTGGTTTGTAACTAACTCACAAATCCACTGGCTCCCATTTAGCAGGCTTCATCACAAGGGTCATTATCAGACTAATGCAATGCATGCCAAACTGTGCCTTCTATAGGCATGAAAAAGAGCAGCAGCAGTTTTGACTTGCAGATGTAGATTTCTTTGCCATCAGCAACAGGCAGCGAGTGCTACTGCCACAGTCTTAATAGTTTCTGTTTGAGGTTTTACATTTACACTTTTACCATCTGTCATCTTAAGTAATCATTGTAATAATAATAATCTTCATGACTGAGTCACGGGCCTTATCAAAGAACAGAGAGTTATGCCATACTTGGCAATAATAAACTGAGATAAACTAAGGAAGGTAATAAAATAAATGCAATGAGGTGCCAAAGTCAGTATCAGTGATGTATGAAAATGTATGAATGCAATACCTGAAAAGGTGTGTGTTGTTAATGTTAACCAAAAAAGGACAATGCAAACAAACTAAGCAGAGCTTGGTTAGAGATGAAAGGGATCGAGACACTGGTGTCTGAGCAGATGGACTGAAATAACTTAGGGTTAGGCCTGATGTTCCTGACTGCCAGAATGGCACCTCGAACAGAAATATAACTCAGCTCGTGGCTTTACAACGCAAACTAACAGCTTTTTTCATTAATATTTGAGCTCTATCAGACCCTGGACCCTCAGACAAGGGAACTTTAAAGTTAATTATTCAGAGAAGGAGTCACTTTTCTACCAGTAAACATGGTTCTGTGATAGAATTGAAAGCTCCAAGACAGATACTGAGTGGTAAGATCATTTATGAGTCTTAAAATATACGATGGTTATTTCAGTGGCTTTCAATTTCATAATTCAAACATGAATGTAGTCAAGCATGTTAATGCAGCTTGTTTCGCCAGTTTGAAATCAGAAATGCAAAACGTCAAACCCCTACAAACAGCTGTTATAAAAGTAAAAACTGTGCTGTTGCCAAAAGGTGGTACAAGTGTCAAAGTTACAATTGCAACAGTTTTCTCATCTGAAGGTGGTGCAGTTTGGACATGCTGCAAATGAACTTGCATTTCTGAAGTGCTGCTGCTGAACAACTCAGATACTGCTTTTATTTGCTTGTTACATGTGTCAGTGTTTTGTTTGTGGATTTTAGGTGAGGGTTCATGCAGAGACTATTAAAACTAGTTTAAATTTGTTGTGACTGAGGTTAAATAGCATACCTAGATAAAGGGTGGGCTTTAAGGTTTGCTATTCATAGCTTTCTTTGTCCTCTACTTCTGCATCTTCTCATCTGATATTGAGCAGCTCATTGGCTACCCTCACCGACCAATGAAAATGATTCTTTTATCTGAGAAACGAAACTCTAGTCTGTGTGATATTACAGCTCTCTGTCTCTAGCCTTAGGTGGGCAACCATGATTCAGTCTGATTTCAAGACCCACAAGCCTGTTTGATTATTGATCAGGTTCTTAATAGATTTTTTACAGGCTAAGCCAAAGTGTTTCTTCAGTGCAAAATGTAGATAAGATGTAACACAGGCAGCAGCTTCTGCTTCTCACTGTGGAGTCATGTCAAGAGTCATGTACAGATGCACGCTAATGCTGAACTGGCTTATTTGCATTGCATAAACAAATTCATACAAGGCATTATACATTATGGCTGCAGTTATGCAACAGTGGCTGCCTAGAGATGTCTTTTTTATGCAGTCTGGGTGTTTTGTCATAGATTTGGTATCAAAGATTTTTTAATATCTTTTTTTATAAATTAATTTTGCGAAGTCATTTCCATTTAGATGTGTCAGCTTGAGATAGTCAGGTTAAGCTCTCATTTATACTGCCTTGTAAAGTCAGAGAGTAGTAAGCACATACGCCATGGCGCCATGAGGAGGAGACAGGTTTAAACTTTATAACTGAAAGGTTGTAACCGAACTGTTAAACAGACGTTTAATCTTTAAAACCTTATTCTCTATGCCTTTTACTGATTATTACTGATTAACCTCCCATGAAACTTGGGCATTTGGATACAAATGTAACGCTCTACATTTGAACAGTCAAAAACACAGTTTCATCAAATGTTTTTATCTTCAGCTATCTTGAGATTTTTAAGTTTATTATTCATTTTTTATCAAATACATCTAAATTATGTTATTTAGCAGTAGCTTAGGTACATAAAATTACTATGTTCTGAGGCTACAGAGCTAGGCTACAGCTACTGCTATGCTACTGGCTAGGCTAGTTAGCATCATTTTATTAGGTGTCCCCCTTTTTTGTCTCCATAATGAATTTATCTATTTTTCATATGATATACGTTCACGTGCAATTGTAAGTTAAATTACTGGGAATTTGTAGAACCAAAATATTGTTTTTTTAATTTCCAAAATACAGGAAAAAGTGATAAAATTAGCTTAAGATGGCTATGTCACCAGTAAGCTTTGGCTTAAGTGCAGTGAATGCAGTTTGTTTTTTCCTGTTTTTAATTTATCTAAATTTTCTATACATTTTTCCCCCCAAACTATACAAGAAATGTTTTAAAAATTTCCATGTTGAGGAAAGATGTCAAGAAGTGTCAGATTTCAGTCTGAATCCAGTTTTTTTTTTTTTTAACCAATTCTGTAGTTCTTTGCCTTTGTGATGCCATATAATGTCGGTCTCTACAGTAATTGTGATATATACAGGCTATGCTAAACATAGGTATGCTACAGGCCAAAACTATGACAAAATGACCCAAGGTGAAAAAAGAGGCAAAGTACCTTAAACTACATTTTAAGGTTGTCCTTTTCTTGATCCCTTTGCACAAGCAGATACTGCTGTAAATCTCATACATTTCGATGGAAGATGATGCTTTTGTCATTCTGGGGACACTTAGAAAGCCTGGCATTTGTCTCCATGTCTTTTTCAATTTGCGTTAGTAACAGATTTCACAGTTGCTGGTAATGGCTGACAATCAAATAGAGACGTGTTGTGGCTCAAAGAACTGGTTTTGGGGGAGGGCTGCTGGAGATAGCAAAATTCAATCAATACTGATCTAAAGGATCAACATGGCTTTTTTTAGATTTGACCCTGCGACCCTTTGACCCCTGAGGCAACATTCAAGCACCTGCACCCTTCAGTGGATCCATGTTTATCGCATATCTATTGACAGGCTCTGTGAGATATTTGCATTTGAACAGCGGAGGTACTGCAGCTCTCTCGCTTTCAGTAAGACATGGCAGCATCTTCAGGGAAGGTTGGCATCTTTTTAATTGCGTGGTAGCGACAATCAGGTGACGTTAAGACAACACTGTATACCTCCAAACACTCGGACATCCCTTCAACCACAACAAGCCTTGTTTCTACCTCAAGAACTAAAGCTTTGGCAGATTGCTTCAGCCACAGCAGAGAAGCCTGTTGAAGGTTCATGTAGGAAAACCGCATCAAAATGTTGTCGATGCAGGTTCACAGAGACTTTGACTTACAAAGCAGATTGTGAAGACCACAGACAATCAAATATCAGCTTAAAATGTGGCTCTCACCGTTTAATCAATTTCAGTTAAAGAAGGAGAACCAGAGATGTCAGTATAGTTGAGGATTCAGTTCAAGCTTCAACCTCTACACTGAGAGCTCCCCTCAGTGGAGGGTTTTGTTATGACGCACAATCAATAAAGATTTCCTAACTGGACACACAAAAAGGGTCTGACTCAAGGCTGAACAGATTCAGTGTCTCTAGTATGACCATTTACTGCAAAAAACAAACAAAAAAAAAAAATTGTAAGTGTTCATATCTTCATCTCCTCCCAGTGTTTTCAATGTTTTGTCCTTGAGATGACAGAGCCCATTAAACAGCATTTAGATCATCTTTGAACTGTAAAATTACTCATGCAAGGAATTTATTTGCTTATTTAATCAGTAAGTTCTTGATAATCAAGCTCTTTTCTCGCCTGCTTCTCTGTGGCTGTGGTCAGGCAGGTTCCATCATATCTGGTATTTTAAGAAACACCAGAACAATGTAGCTGTAAAAACTGTTTCAGTCTTAACTCTGTGGCACCTAGTGTGAAGCCAGAGGTTGCTCTGAGTTTTCAGAAGAGTTTCTGGCAGATTTGCGGTTCAGAATGGCATTTTTTCTGAATTAAACCTGCTACATCTATGCTCTATGTGTCTGTGTGTTCACTCGTAGGAATGTGCAAGAGGTTAGATTAGACAATGCTTGCACAAGACTTTACATCTGCAGTTCTTAGCTTCCTTTTTCTTTGTCAAGTTCCATTTTTGATGTGTGCAGTTCAAAGCTTGGATTGAATTCAAAAGTCTGTTTGTTTGGTGCATTCTCGTGCTGTTGTAAAGATCTGATCAATGACTTAGCTGGACTAATTTTCATTTTTGTTTTTCTTGGACCCTCTGAGTCTCTTGTTGGCTTGCTTGGTCTGTTTCATAATGTCATTAGAAATACATTGAAATATTGCTGCTTTTACTCCCACCAGAGCCCTAGCTTTAAGAACTTCTTGAAATCTTACTAGGTCCAGAGTGTCTTGCATGGAAAATTGACTCTGACTCTTGTTCCCACATGTTGCCGATATGGAAATTCTGCTGCAAGATTTACGGGTTAAGGTGCATGTGGGTTAGGGGTTTTTGACTGGACTTCACCGCTGACTTAACCTCCGTCAGGCGGACTGTGGACAAGGAAAATGACGAGAAATAACAAGATGCCTTCTGCTGTGACAATTGTTGTATGAATTAACCTGTATTACTAAGATTCATTAAATAGAATATTTCTGAAATATGGCTTTTTAGGGCTGTGAATTATATCATGTTTGTTTTTTTGTTTTTTTTTGTTTGTTTGTTTGTTTGGTTTTTTTGCTCTTTCTTTGCTTTTTATTTTTCTTCCAGAATTTGCTGTAGCGACCCCAGCACACAGAGATTACATTTAGAGCAGATCTATTAATATAGCAAAGGTAATGATGATAATAATGTGATTATTTAGAGAAGCATGTGATGTGTGTGGGGGCTTCACGTGGCTTCGAGTTATCTTCAGAACTGAAACATGGCTCTTTTACAACTTCTCAGGAAAATCTACCTCTACCTCCAGTTTGATGCATTTAACCCAGTGAGGGCTCAAGTTACAGTTTAGTGAATACAGAAAGAGGGCAGGCACCAGGGTCTTAACTAAACTTCATACCAGTACAGTACTTAAGGCTAGTTGTAATCTCATGACACATATGAGATTGTATTGAGAATGAGTATTGTGGTGTATTTACTTCATTATCTTGGCTGGAAACAAATAGAAAGATATAATCGTCACCCTGTAGGTGAGCTGAGAGGTTCATTTTGGACACTGGAGTGGATTTCTCTGTTTCTCTCTCTGTGTTACAGGTTCATAACTCTTCTGCTGTTAAGTAAATCGACAATAAGGAACCTCCAGCTCAACAATAAACTACTATTACAACAAGTACTGCTTCTGGTACCACTGTTAGTACAGCGAGTCGTTTTTTCAGTCTGTCCTTGTAATGTGTGCTTATTCCTCCCTTTTTCTATAAATGATTAAATTTTTGATGAATGGGATGTTTCCCGCTAACCACGGTAACAGTGAAGTGGCAGCGGCAATGCAACTTTTTTTTTCTTCTTTTGTTTTTTTTTTGTTTTGAAGGGTGAAGAGCTATTCTTGCCTATTTACTCAATATGTGTTTGCGTGAATACTTTTATTTGAATCTGAAATTAATAAACTATTACCTTTCTTAAATGTCACCCAGGCTTTGGATGTTTTTAATTTTCTTTTTGTTTTCGAAGAGAAGAAAATAAACCTGTTAATCAGAAATCATATGTTAATTCCTTTTTGAGTGGCTTAAAAGTCCAGTGTGTAGGATTTAGGGGGATCTGTTTGAGGAATGACAATATCATGCCATGTCAGATATGTAATATTATATTTATAAGTATGTTTACATCAGTGTGGAATCATCTCAACATAAACATCATTGTGTTTTTCTTTAATCCTAGACTGAGTTTTTTATATCTACAGAAGGACTGGGTCCTCTTTCATGTCCACCTTGTTGTGCCACCATGTTTCTACAGTAGTCCATATCGGAAAAAACACCCAGCCTTTGTCTTAATCACTCTCTTGATTTCTTATTATGACTGAGGCATAACTGTACAAGCAGCTTTTGATTGTCCTTGATCATCAAGGTGGAGCCCATTTCACTACTTAATCCTGTTGTTTATTGCATCACTTATACTTACATTTTGTATGCAAAGAGCTAAAAAAAAACCAAAATGTCACCTGCAGATGCCAGATAATATGAAAACAGTGGAATTATTAAAATAATAATAATTAACAAAACGATTTCTCTGTGTTTATATGTAATCAAGGTCAATTACTTAAACGTTTTCTAGTACTTTTATTGTTATTTTTAATAAAAGGGTTACATACTGTGTTTTTAAATAACAGATGTTTGAATTGGCTTCTGTTTTGCTCTAGATCGTCGTTCAGAGCTACACAATCATTCATACATATACACACGCATACACACACACACACACACAATAAAAGGCTCCCTGGCCCTGCAACGTGACTGTCGTGTCACGTTGGCGCTGGAGTTTTCTGAAGTTCCGCCCATCAGCCGTGTCCGCAGTGGTGAACCTATCGCACCCCGGCAGATTTAAACACAGACTGATTCGAGAGGAGCCTGTGATCAGAGGGGCGGGGCTATACCCACTGTGCAGCTCAACCGAACTTAGAGGGGGAAAAGCAAAGCAAAACGCTAGATTCAAAGCGATCCCTTTCATATTAGTGGAGGGGATTGTGTGTAGATGTTTTGAGGCCACATATGAAGAAGAAAAATGAGACTCAGGTCTCAAAAGAACGTTACATCCTGCTCGGAGTCGCCGAGGGTCGACCGTCGACGGTCCAACAAAGCGACTCCGAGACGAACGCGCCTATCATCAGCGAGCGAAAGCCCGCTTCCAACCAAGGTAAGTCTACAATTTACTGTTAGCTATAACATTTTTCTTAGTCAGGGGAATTTTATAGCCGCTTAAATGATTGTGTAGCATGTAACTTAGATGTCGTGTATGTTATCATATTCAGCGGTGTAAGTAGCCGTCTCTGTAATCTGACGCTAGTTAGCTTGACGTTGGTTAGCTAACTGTATTCTCATACAAAAACAGCAGACGGCGTGCTAACTTAACTCAAGTAGCAACTGGGCGAAAAGCGACTATTTATCCTCTCTCTGCAGAACACACCAGTCGTTTTGTCTCCGGAGTTTTTTTTTTTATAAAAACAGTTTGTTTACAAGACAAAATCAATCGGAAATAGTCTGGTGTTCTAGTGAAGGTTAATAGACAAAGAAGTCACGTTGCCTAAAACTGCAGCGGTTTCTGCAAAGCTCTGCAAATCTTATTCCCATGATGTTTTTTATGTTGATACGACTTAAACGCCATTTTGGATGCTGTAGTTGTCGATCTTATTATGTTGCATTAAAATGTGTTGATGGGTAAAAGTTTAGGTCGGCTTACTATGATGGACGAAATCTTTGTCACGTTATTATTTTGATTTAAGTTATTTTTAATTATCCTGTGCCGTCAATAGAGTAACAAAAGTACTTGGATACTTCATCACGTGTTGACTTTATTACTTAAATACAAATAGTCAGTGACTAACTATATTTGTTGCCTTTTGCGTCACTCTTTGCTTCAATTTGAGTGGGTGGTAGATCTGAATTAGATATACATTGGAAACATCCTCCCCATTTAAAGGAGCAGACTGACTGAGATATGAAGTCCCATTTACCACTTGGCTTAAGTTCTTTCCAGTCAATGAATGTTTACAGCATATAGTCATCAACAGACCATAGTATCCTCCCTTGTGTTTCATGCATGTCTGGGGGTTTAAGGTTCAGCTATGCAGGCTGTGACGTGGTGTCTGACACAGGATTGATGCTGCGGCAGAGGATTTAGCAGTCTAGTTACACATGAAAGAGGGTGGTAGCTAAAGTAGGTCACCAGGACACATGCATGCAGACTGTTTACGCTGAGGATGCCAGCAATGTATACTTGTCCCCTGGAGTAGTTTTGGTTTAAGGTTCAGTTGTAGTCCCTTTCCCTTGGTGGGACTGTCACAGGATCACAGAAAAACTGCAGGATTGAGGCAATGTTTTTATTGCCTAACGGTACATGCAAGGATAAAAAAACAAAACAAAAAAAAACTTCTTTCAATTGTTACGGACACGGGAAAAGCGGAAACAAATAGTCATGTACAGTTAACAATAAAAAAGTCTTGCGAATACTACCCTTTTTTGGGGGTAGTTGCAGTGCCATTACAGCATTTTGGTAATTCAAGTGTCTCCACAGCCTTAATACTACAGACACTTTAACTTTGAAACAGTTCTCCTTTATTCCAGTTAAGCAATTTGTGTTGCATTTGAAAAAATGCTGTCTTGCAGTGTTCGCTGTTGTCTTTTTGTGTAAAAGACAACAGCGTTTTATTCCCAGTGTTACAACAAATCTGTGTAGCATGCTTCCATTTACATTATAATAGTATTTTAAAGTTGATTTTCTCTGCAGTTATAAAGATGTTTCAATATGTTTTTTGACATTCTTGCATAAAAATGAAGCGATTATTCCAACAATTGTAGTTAATACTCTTATCTTCCGGAAAAAACAGAACAAAAACAAACCTCGACTGCTCTCATATGATTTGATATCATATCTACATCGTAGCTATTTTCTTTTTCTTTTTTTTTTATCCTGTCAGTTTTAATTTCTTTTTTAAACACATTTATGATCCCTTAAAAATAAAACATCATAATGATATCTGTTTTTTGGTCAAATATTTAAATGAGGGTTTATAAATATTGCCAGTCTTTTTTTGCCGAAAAAAACGTTTAAAAGTTTGCATAGAGATGTCCTTTTTGTGATCATCATGATTTGACATTCAAAGACACTGGTGAAACTAAATTTACATATCAGGTTTCAAGTTGAAGATATTTTTTTTGGACTCTTACTTTGTAGAGTGATGAGACTTCAGATAATAACTCCCACCACTCAGATGATGAAATTCCCACAATGACGAGGCGACCAATGCCCCGAGGCCGGGCAAGGAAGAGAGCCATCGCAGTTGATGACAGAGAAACAGGTGTGTTCAGCAGCCTCCAGTCATTCTGTGTTACAGTTTTTCTGTGTTTTATTCTTTTGTGGTGCGGTTCCCTGCACTTTATACTTTTTTTTTTTTGACTAACTGTGTACTTTCTGGTCTAGATTTGGCCTTCAAGACTCCGATCAGGCCCCTCATGCGACATGAGCACATACTGTCAGAGATCGACCCGGTGACTCCTCGTAACACAACAGCCAGAAACATCTACTCACCCATCGTGCGTTTCCTCACACCCAGCAAAGAGAGTGAGTGCAGCTACTTTCACCGCAGTTCTGTGTGTTTGAACTTAAAGTATGCAGGAGCCCCAAATATCCATTAAGAAGCCCTCCAGAAATTTAGTTAAACTTTCTGTTGTGTGACAGCAAAAATTATTTATTTTGACTGCTCTACCACTTGGATGATATCCAGGTATCCTTTTGAAGATTGTTTTGTTTTCCTGTGACTAAAGTGCCTGGTGGAGAAAACTCACATACCAACCACATTATAAATGTACCAGCATCTCTGTGGTGGCTTGTGGTAAATTCCCACCCTGGATGCCTCAAATAGAAAGAACCCTGTGAGCTGCTTAAACTGCTCAGCAGGCGTTAATGTGGTTAGCTGACAGATGTTTTTTTTTTTTTTATTATTAGAGGTATCCTGTAATTCAGACTCAGTTTGAGTCTTCACTATTCCCTTCTGAATGAGTCAGAAACAACAATGACTCTGGAAACAGCTTTGGTAAATGAGTCTTGCTCTTTTGGTTTGTGTATTATGTGAGAGGATCGAAACCTATTGACATGGCAGTAAAGCAAGAATGGGAATCTCATTTATTGATTGCTTTTTCGTGTTAATTCCCCTGGCTTCTCAGAAACATTCTGTTTTATGTGCAGATGTGAAGTGTGCAGACACTGGAAACAATGTGCTGATGAGCCCAGAACAAGGTGTTTTTGGTTACGGCTCCATTGACCTTCTAGCTGGAGATGAGGAGGATGACGTCTTCAATCCGTAAGTATAAGGTCCCTCTCAGATATGTGTTAATCTTGTGGCAGTTCAACACGTCTGTCCCATGTTTGAAAAGGACCCTGATCACTTTTTCTCAAGTTAAAGCAGTATTGGGTCAGACAAACAGTCTCTCCAACTATTAATAAATGAAAAAATACACTGATTGCTCACAGAATGTGAGCAGGAGACAGAATTGAGTATCAACATAATGTCTTGTTATACGTCTTGTGCACTGTCAGGTATAGAGAAACAGCCAACAGAATTCACTATCTTATAACATTACAAGATAAATCTGACATTAAAAAGCATCACTACTGTCACTCTGAGAGATGCTGGTAAACATTTCCCACGTTCACCATCGTCATTAATGCTTCTTAATATGTTTTAAACTAGAGATAGACCGAAATGGTTTTTTCAGGGCCGATACCAATTATTAGTAGTCAAGGAGGCTGATAACCGATAATTGGAGCTGATATTCATATCTGCTCTCAGGAGCTTCTCCACTCGGCAAAACTTTTTCTCCTCTCTGCCGTGTGTGAGCACTGTGCATACACAGCTTTCACTGCTGATTGGCTGTTACCCATACCGTGGCTCTGCATGTAACCAATCAGATGGTGCTATGGGTGGGACAATGCTGGAGACAGAGTAGTGACTGCAGACAGAAAACCCAGTTTTAAATCGATCTCTTACCGGCAGTCGGATTTTTAAAAAAGGCCGATGCCGATATGCGTCAAAATGCTGAATATCGGCGCCAATAATCGGTCTATCCCCATTGTAAACCCAGTGATTTTGCCTGACGGATAACATTAAACACTCTTACCAAAAGTATTAATCTAGCATTCTTGCATTAAAGCTGTATAGTGGCACATGCCTTTTTCTGCTTTTGTCTGGTTAGTCAGACAGAGACTTTGCCAAGCAAAGATGTGCAAGGTTTAAAAACCAGTAGTGCAATATTTGCCATTGACTCCTTAAAAAGTCCAGAATGTTATCTGTCACACAGCGGGGAAAGGGTTGAAGGGTAATGGCTCGTGGCAGGAAGGATTTCCTGAAGTGTTCTTTCAGACAACAAAGCTGTCTGAGTCCCTTGGAGAAGACGCTTCGCTGTCTGTCAAGTGTGTGGTGAAGAGGGCCGTCCTGGTTGTCCATGATGGATAACAGTTTGTTCATCGTCCTCCTCTCCACCACTGCCTCAAAGGTCTCCTGTCTGCAGCCAATGACAGATCCAGCCTTCCTGATCAGTTTGTTCAGTCTGCTGGTGTCACTGGCTGTGATGCTGCTCCCCCAGCAGACCACAGAGGAGAAGAGAGTGCTGGCAACCACAGACTGGTAGAAGATCTCCAGCATCTTGCTGCACACATTGAAGGATCTCAGCTTCCTCAGGAAGTAGAGTCTGCTGCACCCCTTCTTGTGCGCAGCTGTGCTGTTGGCCTTCCAGTTCAGTTGGTTGTCAGTAGTCACACCCGGGTACTTGTACTCCTCAACCACCTTCACATCCCTGCCCAGGATGCACAGGGGCTGTGGAGTTGTTCCCTTCCTCCTGAAGTCAGTCACTATCTCCTTGGTCTTATCCATGTTAAGCAGCAGGGGATTATCCCCAGTCCAATCGACAAGTCTATCCACCAGCCCTCTGTACTCCTCCTCCCGTCCACCGCTTGTACACCCTACAACTGGAGAGTCATCAGGAAACTTCTGAAGGTAGCATGACTCTGTGTTGTACTGGAAGTCACTGGTGTACAAGGTGAACAGAAAAGGAGAGAGCACAATGCCCTGTGGGGCTCCTGTACCACTCACCACCACATCAGACAGGACACGGTCCAGGCAGACGTACTGTGGCGTGCCTGTCAGGTAGTCAGTGATGCAGGAGACAGTGGACACACCAACCCCCATCCACATAATCTAATAACGCTTTAGACCAGAATGGAGTTTAATCATCACTTTCCCCAAAATCCTATCCAAACCAGATTTTTTATAGAAGTTTTCATATAGAGGCAGGTTACAGTGCCAAGACAAAGTTAACAGAGACCAAGTAACCATTTTCTTACTTGGGTGTTGGTTTTTAAATTGAATCGACGGTGACCGACTTTATCACTGCCTCACTGTTTCATGTCCTTTTGTTCTTAACTCTGCTGGTGTTGGTGGTTCTTTCTATGCTTAGAGGACTGTTTTCTTTTCCAGCTTTAGGTTCATCAAGAACATACCGTCTCAGTCTCAGTATTCCAGACCCCAGCTCAGAGATATTCCCCCCAAGACCAGGAGCACTCCAGAGGCCACGCTGGTGGTTGACTTGGTGAGTTTAATCCCCCGAAGCTTCCTGCTCTCACACTTGGGCACAAGAGTCCAGACGCATGAATGTCCAACACAGCAATTGAACTATGACAAATAAATCTTACTCTCAGAGGACTTAACGAAGAGCTTACAGTGACATATTAACTTATTAAGACATGATGAACAAGAGTGCAGTGATGTGAATGCATAGCAGAGAAAGAGAGGTCAAAAATGAGGCAGCAGCAGATGAAATGAAGCCCAGCTGGGGCAGAACAGCTCTCTCCAGTCTTGGTGTCTTTTCCAAACAGTAGGCCTTAATCCGTGTGTGTTCCTGTCTTGACGGATGTTCTTATGAAACATCATCAGTCACAGTTTATGTTCTATTCAATTTAAGGTCTACATCCAGTCAAGAACTTGTACTTTTTTAGACCAAAAATAACTTTCTGGATTTCAAAGTATGTGACTGATGTATCCAAAGGGTGCCTGGTTTAAAATTTGCTTCAGTGTTTTCTGAGATGTGAAGACATCTTAGTCGTTTGGTTTTTTTTTGTAAATAACATTACAGATTGGATAACAGTTTTATCATATGACTGCATCTTTGTCAGTGTGGTCATTCTTTCTTCAGAAAATTCCATTAATGGACCCTTTTAAGTTCAGATCATTTTTCTCTGCACAGTGAGGTAAAGCTGTGCTGTGTTATAATTGCTGAGCTGGTGTCACTAAAGTGTTCGCTGAAAACTACTGATTACATGTATTGTTGAACTTGCAAAGTTTGAGTCCAGACTTGGTTTACCGTATTTTCCGCACTATAAAGCGCATCGGATTATAAGGCGCACCTTCAATGAATGGCCTATTTTAAAACTGTTTTCATATATAGGGCGCACCGCATT
>JAQMCX010000045.1:10827474-10933023 GCA_029814765.1 Acanthurus leucopareius | reverse complement strand
ATTATAAGGCGCACTGTCGGTTTTTGAGAAAATTAAAGGCTTTTAGGTGCGCCTTATAGTGCGGAAAATACGGTACTTAGTATTGAGAATGGTCTAATGCTTGGTCATAAAGTGGTCACACACTTATTGCCTCACAATAGCAGCTTATTTTATTCCCGAGCGAGCCTCAAAACACCGGTTGTTTTGATTTTCCCAATCTGTTGTCAAGCTCGACCATATGGGGTCAAATGTTCTTATTTGTAATTTCTTGATTCAGAAGGATCTTTTGTGGAGAACATATAAAACTGTCATTGCGAAACAGTGTGAGTTTATAAAAAGCTGTTAATTTAGGCTAAGATGGAACAGTTAGAAAAAGTATGTTGTAAACCTTGTTTCATTGGGGGGACTGGAAGTTTATTTTTCTACGAGGCTCGGTAGTGGTTACTGAAAGCAGAGACTACGTACCTTTGCGGCAAAAATTAGACAGCAGTTTTGATTTTGTGTACTACATGAACTAAGTCACATTGATCCTCGTCCTTTCAGGAGGAGACCCTGATGTTCAGCTCTCTGAATGTGATCGAAGGAGCAGAGTACACCTTCCACACGGCTTTTCAGGACCATCAGTACAAGGTAACCACTCACTGCATATTGCTGCTCTTTAATTGGAAACACTCCAAGAAAATAACTGCAGATGGTGAAAAGAGTGAAAGGATAATGGATGAAACACTTCAGTGTATTTGTCCTCTTCAGTGAGGGATGACAGGAAGCAGAAGAAGTGAAGAAATCTAGTCTTACTGTGGACAATTAACAGAACTAACACTAACACTGGTGGGCCATTGTGCTAACAAGATAGAGAGACAAAAAGAGGTGTTTCAAGACATATATAAAGAAGATGAAGGTTTGAGACACTTGGAAAGGAACGGAGGTTAATACAGAGAATACTTGTTAATGTGTTAATGTCTTCTTTCTGTCTTCTTTCTTTCTTCATGTCTTCTTTCTTTCTGTCTGCTCCTGCTATCACCATCAGGTGTATATGATCCTACGACCTCATGTCACAGAATTTCTGCAATCCATGGCAAAAGTCTATGAGGTATGTGTTCATCAATGTATTAATCTAATATAGAATTAAGTTGTCTGGTTGTGTATTAGTGCAGTTGACTCTGGTGTGCAGACTGCAATCCCTGTTTGTTTTCAGTCAGATGAAATGAAATTTCATATTAAAATGTTTTGTTCAGCTACATTTGAACTCAGATGAACTGATGTGCTTGATTTTCAGAATATACACAATACACTCTCCTTCTTTTACACTGTCCGCAACACAGATATTTCTATTACACCCTCCCCTTTATTTTTATCCAATTCTTCTGAACCAATTCATTTCTACCTTTATCTTATTTTATATCAATACAAATGGAACTAAATGAACTTTACCGTGGTGTCTTGATGCCCTTTGAATTCTGGTTTATGCGGTCCCAGCTGCTGTTTGTGTTCTGTTGCAGCTGTTTGTTTACACATGTGCAAAGAAGGAATATGCTGAGAAGATCCTGAACATCCTGGACCCGCAGAGAAAACTGTTTCGGTAAGTCTCTGAAAGATCTGCTTACACTTGTGTTTCAGAAACTCTCAGCTTGGCCTTGGAGATGAGCTCTTAGGTTTATCACACTGAGCCGGCGAGTGTTAGCCTGCTGCTTCTCCCGTACGTGACCAGCACACTGACCTCTGCACGTCGCTCGCAAAAAAGTCTGTTCATGATCAGACTGTTAGTTGGTGACTGCTTGTTGTCATGTAACAGTGTGAAATGTTAAGCTGACTGTTTTCCTGAGTGATAAGTGCAGATGTGTTCATGTATGAGAATGTAGAAATGAGCTTTCTTTGTGGCTCCAAGTGAAGATATGTCAGTGTTGTGTTTACTAATGTTGTTAACGTTGCCTCCAAGTATGCAAAACATTGGTGAATGAATTTTTAAAAAGAGCTTTTAGTACTTTAGAGTAGTAAGAAGCTGACAAGTCGAGCTTAAGCATTAGCAGCTATTTACTGAGGTTTACTAAGCTAACCAGCTGCAGCTCCTCCAGCTATGAAGCTAAAGTTCTGTTTAATTGACCTTAAAGAGCTCTAATAGTGTTATTTAAATGACTAAACTCAGAGGGATGATATTGATGAGAGTGTATGAGGTAAACTGGTAGTGTTAAATCCAAACTACATTACATTAAGTCTTTGAGATTTTTTTTTAGTAATATCATTTAAGAAAACCATTCACAAAAATGTTAAGTACAACATCTGTTCAAACTGCTGAGCATGACATCAGTGATATTCTGAAAATGTTAAGCTTGTGGTAGTAGAGCTGTTGTGCTGGATTGTGTTACTAGATTGTATGAGAGGAGGAGACGCACACATCTGCGCACAACACACTGACACACTTGGCTGACAGAAACAGGTGTAAATGTTTGCAACATGGTTTCCTTTGTAGACATCGCCTCTATCAGGACGACTGTGCCTGTGTTCTTGGCCACTACATCAAAGATCTCAGTGTCCTGGGGAGGGACCTCGCCAAGACGGTGGTTCTGGACAACGCACCCCACACATACCCATACCATGTAAGCACCAAGGAGCTGTGATTTCTTTTTATTGATGCCAGTTGAATGTCTTATTCAATTTTCTATTTATTGCTGGTAAAGGGACGAAGGGACGGTGCTACTCTATAGTTTGCAATTATAATCAAATCCCACAAACAAGATAAAACCAATAGTGTCTTCAAGTTCTTCAATACAGTCTGTAATGAAGACCTAAACATCAATAAATGGAACCCAAATGTGTTTGATTTTTAAAAAGGGCTATGTTATTTCTTAAGAGAGCTGAGAGCTGTACGATTCTTATTCTGGACCAAATACTGCAGTTTTATAGAAGTGTGTTCAGCTGTGGATTTTGTGCTCTTGTGAGTATTTACAGCAGCAGGACAGTGTTTATAGGATTGACTCAAAATAAACTGCAGTTCCCAAGTTCACTGAAATAAAGCAAGTGTGAGGCTTGCTGGTGTTTTTAGTTTTTTAGTGAACCTCTAAGGCACAAACCGTTAAGATATGACGATGAAGATACGACTTAGTACACAAGAATCAGTTAATTGTTTTCATCTTTTTAGACCAAAAAAAGCCCAAAACATCATAACTCAATATTTTTATGTTATTAAGGTTTATTGAGGTGTATTTACCTTTTTAGAAATTTTAAACTGCAATTCCTTCACATTATAATTTTGCAACTGCACAATAAAAAGAGGCCAAAGCGAGTTTGTATATTTATTTGCTTTTTTTGGTGTTTTTGCAGCTGATGAACACGATTCCCATCAAGAGCTGGACTGGAGAGCCAGATGACAGAGAGCTTCAGAAGCTCATCCCCACCATGGAGAAACTGTCTGCAGCGGTATGTCTGTTGTATAATGATAGCTTGTCATATAATGATAGTTTGTTTGTATGTTATCAGATATTCATTTTAAAACTCATCTCGATTTTCTGTCTGCTTTCATTTAATGAACCTTGTCTCTTGGTTCAGGTTGGGATAGTTTATTATGATGAGTATAGTCACCTTACTGTGACCATTACTTAAACAGACCAGGAAGTTAATGAGGCTAATTATCAGCAGTTTATGCAATAATAAAAATAGTTGTTACAGCTTTTCAGATTTCAAATAATTAAAAAGCCACAAATGGGTATCATGAACTGTAATCAGTACTAGGGCTCAACTTCAACTTGGTTATTTGCAGAAGAGAAAAAAGAATTTAATTGATGTACTTGTGTATTAAAAAAATGTTAGCAGTGATAACGAATAAATACTTTAATAAGTTTGATTGTTTAACTGTAACATTTTGTTTAAATTTTGTTGTTTGGAGCCAGTAAGCCAGATAGTTTTGTAAACCCATTATATTCTTAAATTGTGATCAGCGCAGCCAGTGGATTTCTTAGTATTTTACCAGACAGTCAGTTGTGAATAAAACAGCTGGTTATCTGTTGCAGCATCTGCCTGCTGCCTTTCCTCCCCCGGCTTCATCGTTCAGTTCCGATATCTCCTTTTGTGTTTTTTCAGGAGGATTTTCGGGAGGTGCTGAAGAAGAGGAAGGATCACTTCCATAGGCTGCTGTCAGAGGACTAACAGAGCTGTCCAGCCCCCCCCTTCCTCCCTCACTTTAACTACTCAATGTGACTTTCACAGCTCATGTTTGCTTTTTTTAATGCTTTGGCTCAAAGCAGAAACCAGTAAGAATTGGCCAACCTGACGCATGTTGGTTTGTGGTCGTCCAGCTCTGACCTCGTCTGTCCTCCTGATGACTTTAAAGGACGGCACATTGGTATTTCAAACATGCTGCTGGTCGTTCGTCACCAAAACCCCCCTTTTCTCCAAGACTCATTCCACAAGGCAGTCAACTGCTGCCCAGTATATGTGTACATTTCCAAAACAAAACTTGAAATATGTTGTTTATAGTCCTGATTTTTTTAATTTATTGATTATATTACGGATCAGCTGCTGTTATATTTTAGATATGCTTTTTTTAATGCAATAAAATGACCCTGATGATAACGGGGGAAATGAACGGCTTTTGCTTTCTTTTGCAGCACACAGTGGGCAGTTTGTTTCAGTTCTGTGAAATAAGATTAAGTTAAATACTAGATGCACATTTGTCAACATGTTAAATAAGTGAATTGTCCTCAGATCTGCTTTAGACTGATGCAGATCAGGAGGTTGAGGATAAAGTGGACAACTGTGAAGACCATCAGCAGAATGACATCACATTTCACCCGGTTAAACAAACTCTACAGGCCTACCTGAACTTTGCATCCTCTCTGCTGCTGTGTTTCCTCTCATGTCTTGTGGACATTAGTCCGAGTTTCAGTTCGATGTTACAACTGTAGTGCCATATACTGGTCTTTTATTTCCTGAAGGAAAAAAAAAGGGCTGCTCTCACTGCTGATAAAATAAAACTCATTACTTCCTTTACAGCAGGAAGGGGCCACCAAAGTGTCAGAGGAGCAAATGGAAAAGATGTGTGAATCGGCTGGATTGCTGTTGGATCAGTGTGATCATGTGAAAACATTACTATCAAAAGAAACTTTTGGATATGCACTTTGAGAGCGTACTGGGAACTAGAGTTTTCCGGCACCTCTAACAGGTTTCTAAAGATCTGCTTAAGATGAAAAAGTTTCATGTGTTGCTGAGAAAAAGGAAAAATTTTAATGTTTTATTATGAAAATGGATCAGTTTTAGAATTATAATGCCAAAATAAAACTTCATAAATACAGTTAAAGAATATATTAATATAATGCTTGCCCCAAAAACAGACTGGCTGAAACCGGAGACAATTTTTTTGTAATAGATTACCCTGTATTATTTATTCATTCAACTAATCCTTTAGACTAGAAAATCTGAGTGAAAAGTGTAATAAATGTTTTTAAAAAGCATTTCCTGCAGTACAAAACACGGTTCAGTAACTGAGTTACAACACATTCAGTGGAGCTTCATTTTAAAATGCTAGAATGAGCAAATGTTTTGCATTTTTTACTTCAGTTAGGACCTAAATCAAATTAAAAGTTTGTCGATCGACGACCTGATCTACCAAGTAGTTGTTTCAGACCAGAAACAGACGCTAAACGATTGTATTAATATTTATATATCAATATAAACTCATTTTACGCCACTGACGCCACTGTTGATTCTTTGAATAAACTACAAACTGCCCCCCCCTCATGGACCTGAAAATATGACAATTATTATTATCTGACTGACCTTTAATGCTAAAGCAGTGTTAGAGAAAACAAAGCATTCCCCTTTACTGCACTTTTACTACAGACACAAATAAAAAAAACAATTACAAACTCACTGTAAACATCTTGTAAATTCATATACTTGGTCATAATGATATTATAGTGATAAACACAGGGTTTAAATACAAGTCATTAGTGCACACTGTCATCTTGTGTGTGACTATTAGAGGGGTGCCGAGGTTTACTTTGGGCGTAAATGTTTACTGTCCTGTTTAGATAAATTCGTGTTTGTGATGGATGTGATTGTAAATGTTGAATGTGAAGGTAAACTGAGAGAAAGTGCTGCCGCCGCCTCCTCCTCCACCTCCTCCTCCGCCTCCGCCTCCTCCTGCTGCCGCTGCTCCGGCTTTATTTGCTCCATATGGTGTTTGACATGGTACCCAGGAAGGAAAAAAAAACTCCTGTGTGGGCGGAGGAAAAGCCTAGTATTTTGTCCGTCCTGAAATTTGATTCAGAAGTTCAGGATCCTGGAAGACAAAAAGCAAACGGAGGGGGAGGGAAGAAAGGCAGAGAAGGACGGAGGGGTTTTTTTTTACTGCGAGAAGAGTAAACGCATCAAATACTGCAACTTTCGACTAAAGTAAGTCCGTTTATTCCAGGCATGTTACTTATTGAATAAAGTGCTAAGACGGGCATTTCAGAGAGCTGTATTAATTTCCATTGGTCTCTGAAATCTGTTAGCTGCTCTAATTGCTGCTGAATGGCCACTAAATATAAGGTTTCAGCGGTGCTCGTACAGAATGACTTGTGTGTCCTTTACGCACCGGACTCGGGCGCGTTTTGCCCTCACTTGATTTATTTATTACCATATGAGACACTTCCTGCAGCCCCTATATTAAACCCGACAAGGGCAGACGCTGCTTGCTTTGTGGAAGGTGAATTGCAATACATTTTTTTGTTTGAGAGAGTTGCCCAGCAGCAGAAGAAAGGTTTATTTTCAGCGGGGGAGTAAAAAGCACATAGGCGCGTTTGCACGTCCACGCCAGCTGTGATAACCACCGAGATTTATTCCCGTCCGACCGAGAGGCCAGATCGGTCTTAATTGAGCACTATACATGGTAAAGTCTGCATTTGTTTGGAGAAAGATCCTCGCCGCAGATTTTGCGTAACGACTGTGCGCCACCGCTGTATGTGCGCCAAAAGATCCAGATGAAAATGCTCCAAATTCAAACTGCAGATGTTAATGAAAGCCTCTGAAATTCACCAAACACTTCACATAACGGCAGACCAACAGAGGCGCGTGATTGGTGTCGGATTACCTTCATTTTTGTGATGCTTTCGTCCAAATCGTCGTTTAGTGAGGGTATTTTGCGCGTTTTTATTGTAAGAAGTCAAAAAGTCGGAAAGGCAACAAGTCGTGTCAAACGATGCAGACGGATCATTAAAGCTGCTTCAGTAAAAGTACCAACACCACAGTATAGATTTCACACACTTCAAAGTTCTGCAAGAGCAATATTCAGATTTTAAACACTGTGTACCCGAAGGACTAATTACGAATGTCGTGTCAGTGTTTTGTCATTGCATCATTGGATCGTTTTTACTTTTATTTTTACTTTTACAATACCTAGTGTGTATATCTACAGTACTTGAGCAAATGTACTTAGTTACTTGCCCCTACAGGTAACCCTGTGATTTAATCTTTACTTTACCTCTTGATAACATGTAACTGACGGTATAATTGAAGGTTTCTCTATAAGAGATAACAAACATGTTTTTTCTTGTACATTAACTTTCATGGTATTATCAATCAAGTCATCTTGCCTTGTGTTACTTCTGATTATCCCATCAGCTTTATGCTGTTACAGTGGAGCTCAAGACCCCCAGTGAAGGTCCCAACATAAATCTGAGAGGTCACCAGATAAAGGGATGAAAAAACTGTTACAGAAAATAATCTTTTCACACTTTTTTCCTGGATAAATTCATCTCTTCAGGCCTCCAGAGTTATTCAAAATAAGCCAAATAATGGATATTTTTCCGTCTTAATGATTGAGCAAAAACCTAAAATATAAAACAGTATATCAACAAGTACCTAACTGTAATTGGACTCTTGGCTGCTTTTCTACTTTCAGCACATATTGAACACTGACAAAGCTTTTTGATGAGTAATTAGTACATTTTGATCCATCAAATAGTTCAACATTTTGGGAAAAACTTGCTATTCACTTTCCTAGTGAAAATAAGAAATGAAGAGTCCCTTGTTGTGTGCCCATTAAGTTTTGGCTTTAGCTTAGCTTAGCATAAAGACTGAAAACAGAGGGAAACAGTTAGCCAGAACAGAATCTCATCAGCGCCTCCAATTCACCAAAGAACACACTGTACCTCATTTGTTTAATCAGAACAAAAATCTAATTTTAAAAACCTTTGATTTCAGTTTCCCTGTTTCAGTCTTTATGCAGAATGAGTTAGCTGGTTGTTCGCTAAAGCCCAATATTAATGGACAGATGTGAGAGAAGTCTCCATTTTCTCAGTTAACTCTTAGCAAGAAAGTAGATCAGCTTATTATACAGATGCTAACACTTGTTCTGCAATACCTTATATTTTTGGGCCTAATAATAGTTGCATTTAAGTATATGGAGTGTAAACATACTGGAATCAGGTAATTAACCACCATAAATATCTTTTTGCTTGCAGTTTCAAACTCTCCCCTTGTAGTTGAAACCTCCAAATTCACAGCAGAAAGCGGAGGACATGACCTCAGTGTCCTACTTCATAATCAGATGTTGCAGTTTTAAATGTGCAGTTTCTTTTGGCTAAAGAATTAGAAAACCAAGTTTGTTTTCAACATAGTGTGTGCCAGTAATTTACAAGCTCTACAGAAAAAGTGTGTTATTTGGACTTTCTACAATAGTCTTTAAAGTTTACTGTTTGTGCAGAAAAGATCTCAAGAAAACAAAAAAACTTTAATGATGGCAGTTAAAACCTTAACAGGCAGTGTTACCTTACAGAGGAAGATAAACTCAGACTTCTTGTCAGCCATACTTCTTGTACAACCACAGAGATAAACACTCATCACTCTCATTTCCTTTGATGCCCAAAAAGCCTTTTTTTCTCATGTAAAATAACTAGTTTGACATCGCTCCATAAAATCATAGCAAAGTTTTGATTGTAAGGGTTTATACTTGCCTAATTTGGAGGGAAAACTGCATGCAACAGGCAGACTTTTTAAAACAGAAGTTAGAAAGGGCTTCATGGGTAGAAGATGAAAGCAAAGAAGAAAAAAAGCAGAGGACAATATATTAAGTAAGGCGAACTCTTTTGGGGGATTTGGATCAGGATTTGAATAACTTTTCAAAACTGTTTTCTATAGCTTTTTAAATAACCCTTAGTACTCTGCCATGGTTTATGATGATGTGGCTTCTCTCTACACACTGCCACAAGTGCCACCACAGGATTGAGAGAAGGTTTTAAAAATGACTCCATTTAATAAAACGTGGGGTTGAGGCACTGTGTTTTACAGTGCAGTCGTGTACTGATTTGACCTCTCTGACATGTGTAGAATGGGGCTGGTTTTACTGCCCTGTGTGTCCTTGGTTTGGTGGTTTTAACTGGTTTCTGGCCTGGTTTTTGTCTCTGCTCCTCTCAGGCTGTGTGACTATGAGCACCTCGGGGCTTCAGGCCACTAACCGGCAGAATGTGAAGGAGCTCGACAGCATGAAGGAGTCCATCAGCGACATCATCAACCAGCTCCAGGACATCGACCCGACCAGGCTCTCCTTCTCCCCCTTCCTGGACCTGGATACTCAGATCTCCTTGGCACCAGTGTCAGACAGTCCCGAGTCCTCGGTGGAGGAGCTTCACTCGTCCTCCCACTCCGTCTCCGGCTCGCAGCACTCCCTTGAACCGCCACCAGCAACCAATCAGCCAAGGAGTGAGTTATTGCTGCTGCTTTTTATTGTCTGATGGAGCTGTAGGATTTAAGAGGAGGCCAGAGCAAATTAGCAAAGGCTAAAGTCCAGACTGGATCCTTAGAGAGTTAAAACAGAGTCAGGGCTGATTAAAGCAGGGCAACATTTGCACATGACTTTCCAATTTTGAAAATAATGCTAAAGCACTTTCTTAAGGTTGAGCAGATGTGTAGATCTACCAGCAGGAGCTCTGTACCAAGTTACTGTCTGTGTCATGTTTTAGGACCTTCAAATCATTTGCACAGGTTTATTGTAGCGCTGAAGAGGAAATAACAAAGCAACACGAGGTGGAAAAGAAATAAAGACTTGAAGTCCATTTCATGTTTCATTGCTTATTGTTTGATGATTTAAGCTCTATACTTTTCAGTGAAATGTCCTGTTTGGTTTATGACAAATTGCTTTGCAATCGTGGGTCAGAAAACAGAGTCCTCTGTTTGCATTGTAATGTTATGTGTCAAAAGTTGTGTTCTTGTCTGACCAACATTTCCTCATTACAATAGTTATATTATTCTATTAACTCCATGTGGGCTAGCCACTTGCATACGCATGACACACAACACATCCAAAAACACACAACTGAGTCAGACAAAGTTTTAGACAGATTTAGAACAGTATTTAGACAAATAATGTGAGTCATCTCACTCAAGTATTCTAAGTAGGTTGTGCTTAAACCAAAAAATCTTTTAAATGTCTGCGGTTTTTGATAAGAAAACTTCCAGCTATGGTGAAAATACAGATGCAAAAGTTGAGAAAATGTCTGTGGATTTTCACCATTGCTCCATAACTTTGAATGATGGTGTGGCCTCTTTTTCGAAAATTGTGCCATCAGATGCCTGATAGAAAATGAAAAAAAGGAAACTTGTGCTCATACTGTAATTATATGAGAGCACTCTTTGGTTTCTGGGTCTCATTGTAACTGTAGGAACTTGGAAATGACAGGGTACAAACACATACAGAGAAGGTGGAAGGTCAAAAAGAGGCTGAGAGCAATTTTTGGCCCCTGGGGCCTCCTAATGGGTTAATCCTGCCATGTGCCTGCCTCTCCAAAATGTTATACGAGATCCTTGCGAAGTAGAGGCCTGACATGCAGTAAAGGAATGATTGATTAGTGTGAGCGTGCAGTTGACTGCTTTCAGTATCTGGGTTTGGATTCTGTTTTAAAATGTGCTCTGGTTTGAACAGGCTCTGCTCCCTGCCACCAGCAGCCCAGAGACGACCTCCCAGCTGAGCCACAGGCTGATCAGACAGAGGAGGGAGAGCTGGATCCAACTCTATCCAGTGCGATCATCGCAGCGCACAATTTGGATGCTACCACGGAAAACTGCGTCAGCTGTCCAACCCCAGCCTCTCAGGGAGACATTCCCAATGGCACAGACATGCTGAGATGGAGTCCAGAATCCACCAATCTGGACTGCTCCGTGGACGAGGGTAGACCTCTGATACGCCAGCCGCCAGAAAGCGTGGAGCTGGCTGTGTGGAGCTCAGAGGGGCAGGGAGAGACTTGTGGGGCAGCAGAGGAGGCAGCTGATCGGGCGCGATGCTGCTGCCGCTGCTGCCAGTGTAAATGCTGTCAGAGTGGCCGAGTTCCTGCTTTCTTCTCAGTCCTGGCCTCTCTTCTGTGTGCAGCTGGGATCCTCTATGCACTCTATTTCTATGTCCCCATTAGACCCCCTGACTGCCCCGACGCAGCCAGCCGCATCATCTTCACCCTCTGCTGCTGTGTGGTGGCAGCAGTCCCCATCCTGCTCGGTACGTCTCAAACACCTGCGCACTGACATTCAAAAACAGCCACAAATGAAAGATGAAGATTAAGAGAGGATTTGGTTTGTCTGGCCGCCTTGTCTTGGAATGTTTCAGTGTCTCCTGTCCCCTTCAATTTCAAGCGTTTTCAACCTCAGTGCAGCAGACGTCTCCCCGGGCTTTTGGAGAGAAGCATAATTTCCCTCTCCTGCACATAGCTTTAAATGGAAACTACAATAAGAAATTGGCTGCGTGTCTCGTCTCACAGGCAGTGGCCTAATTGTTTCAGAATATCTAAATCACTTCCCAATCTGGCAACCTGAACGAGGGGGCAGGTGGCAAAAACATCCAAGTCAGTGCTCAGCTCATACCAGTTCACTTGCACATATTTGCATGTAGGCCATCCTGCTGGCAGTTGCCGTATTCAAATGACGGTTTTATGAAAACAAAATATGCTGTCAGGCAAGATCAAGTGTAGCGAGGAGTAACTTAAAGCTGAGAGCTGTTTGTGGAAAAATGGCCAAGATTCAAGACACTAACTGACATATTGCTTTCTTGTCCCTCGCAGCGATGCTCATGGGTGCAGTGTGCCAGTTCTGCACTGGCTCTTTCAGTCTGCAGGAGTCATTTTCCAGAGGACAGGCGGTTCAGCAGCTGTTTGTCACAGCCTCCTTGGAACAGTTACTCCTCTACGTCCTCAATCTCGTCGTTATGGCTGCTTTACTGCCTCAAGACCATCTTAAGTTGGTGCCAATATTTGTTGCCATATTCATCTTGGGAAGGTGAGGCTCAAATGTTTGTCTGATGCATGATCAAACTGTTTCTAAACTGCTTAACTTGGATTTTTTAAAATGCTTTTTCATGACTGTGATCTACAGGCATGAGACATTTAACACAGATTACATCAATATACAAACACAGAAATCAGACGTATAAAGACAAAAATAAACTTCATGAATAGAAAGCAGCACAAGGTGAACATTCAATATGAACAATAGAATAATATAACATTAAGCCTAAGAGTCTAGCCATGCTAGGATCTGGTCTCTGAGCAAAGTAGAGAGAAAAGTCAGGGGATCACTTATCTATCAAATTCATCCTGAGAGGGACATGAATTAACCAAAGTCCATTACTGTCCCTCAAATGTTGTTGGGACATTTTGCTGAAAACCACAAATGTCAACTTCATGATGGCACTAGAAGGATAGTCAAAGGATCATCAAAGTTGTTCGAGTTCATCCTCTAGAGACCATAAATGTCTCTACAAATATTTTTTAATCCATAAGTATCATGAATATTTCACAGAATGAATGAAGCATCACACCCACTGATACTGAACTGCCACAGTTAGAAGGGTTCATCTTCTGGGTACCATGAATGTACAAACTTTCATACAACTAGTAGATGTTAAAATATTTCATTCTGAAACAAGAGGTGCACTGACAGGCTGGTTTAGCTGTCACTGGAGCCACAGTACTAGCATGGCTAAAAACAAACATAACCACTGTCATTAAAAAACCCAAGAGAACTTTTGGCAGCTCGTTGCAGAGCAGCAGTGAGTTCAGACTGCGACACAAGTTAAGATGAACTCCGCTTCACTGAACTCCTGTTTTAGCTCAGTTTGCTGCATCCAGGGTTTTCATTGATATACATAATGAAAAAATATGGATCAAACCCCTCTGAAGTATCAAATCCAACCTTGGTCAAGTAATTTATTCAGCATGAAGACAAAATTTGTATTTTCAAGAAACTGAAGCTCACTATTAGTTGAATTTGGATACTTGGTTAATGTAAGTTGAACCACAACCTCCACATGGTGAAAATCCTGTTTTAATGCCTTCAGTTTGTCTTCTTTCACTTTAGTTAGCAGCCATGGTTTGATACAGACAAACAACAGAGTGTAAAAAAGACAATTGCCTGTTTTATTGCTGTCTTTGGTGACTGCGACTCTTGTTTGTTTCTCGGCTGAAAGCCTTTACTAGGAAGCCTGCAAAGATTCCAGGAAGTAAATGATGTCAAGTTTTTACTGCTTCATATTTATCTGACAGGTGTGGTTGCTACTGCTTTAAAGTTACACAAAAACAGGATAAGATTGATAAATACAATGAGCTGTTAAAGATTAAACGACATGTTTTCCTTATAATTTTGCCTTTGACCTCTCACATTAAAATTATGTGTACTACAGATGTTTGTGAGTTTGTTAGATTCATCCAGGAGTTAATTTACTCTCTAATCCTCTGAGACTCTCCTATGCTTACTAAATATTATAAAGTTATTCAATGATTTGCAAAAATTATGTACATTTGTGTTGCATATATTTAGTTTTCATCACAGACCCTCACATTTATGACCATAATTTGTGAACCTTAGCAGTGAGCCCTGCACTAAGCCCCCTGTTGGTACACAGTATAGTACAGATTTTTCTAGTGGTCAGGTACAACACAACGATGCTCCTAATGCTTAAATGCACAATTTTTAATGATTTATTTATGAAATAACTACAGTATATTATATATCACAGAAAGGAACCTGCTATCCCTTTACTTAATTTAAACTTTTGTTCATAAAGTAAGAATTTGACTTCTTTGATCCTTTTAGCTGAATAAATGCTCTCAATACATCTTTCTGTCCTGGTGTAACCACTAACCATGCTGATTCACTATCTTGGGGTTTTGGGTGTTTATCAGTTATGTTTGAACTTGATCTTATTTCCTGTTTGTGTGTTTTTTTTAAAAATCCCATCCAGGCTTGTTTACTGGGTCAGCCTGAACGTGTGCAGCTCCTGGCGAGGCTTCGGCTCTGGCCTGACTGTATTTCCGCTCCTTGCTATGGTGGCTCTCAATCTGTTCCTCATGTACAACCTGAATCTCAAGGAGCCACTCTTTGGCTCTCAGGACATCCTCTATAATCAGGTCACCCCATCTTCCTGGTCAGGAGAGACATCACAGAGCCCGAGCAGCAAACCAGACATCCTACCCACAGACATCCCAGTCGCTCAGTGAGGAGGCAAGCTGCGCTTTCTTCTCTCGGAGAGGAAGATCTTTCCAAAAACAGGTCATTCCTGTGGTCTGCAGTTCAGCACAGCAACACACACTGCAACTATAACCTTCAAGTCTGTGACAGCTTCAACTTTTTTTTGATCCTCCTATACGGAACTTTTTTTTAAATGTGGATTCATGCTTATTATCTGACATGCAAGAGCTCTTTCCCTGCTAGTGGCAGAGGAAGCCTTTGAACAATGCTGTAGTTCTTTGAAGATATCCCAGTGCCTATATTTAATGTTCTGAACTCTTAAAGTACTTAAAAGCTCTGCTATAAATGAGGCTAAATTTGGTTTGACCTTAAAAATGACAAGTAAAGCAACTTAAGTTGTTAGACTTTATTTTTTTCAATTGTCCAAAAAATTTGTACTTGATGTAGACAGAATAAAAGCCATTTGTAAAAACGTCCTTTTCTCTCATGCAACCAGTTTGCAGTTCCTTCACTGACTATGAGCAGTTACTGCCTTTTCTCTCACTGAGCAGCTATTCTTGGAGAAACTGCAGTGTGTGTTTTCAGCACTGGGACTGTCATTATGTGATAACATACTCTCCATGTCTCTCTGGTTGGTGTCCATCTCCACCCTGCTGGCGTCCTCACTGCTGCTGATGTTACTTGACGCTTGGTTTGTGGTGCAAAACAAGGTTAAAACAAAAACAGGATGCTAAAGATGGCTTTTGACCACTCAGTCAACAGGAGATTAAAGAGCTTTTCAAATTACTTTAATTAAAGGCAACTTATGTGACTCAAAGCATTTATTATGTCAGAATAAACATTTTTCAGCCTTAATTACTGAGATTTATTTGCTATCACCAATTTGGTGAAAGAAGAGGTCTAATTCCTGCACACAGTTGAGCATGTACAAGATCCAGAACAGAAACAATTAGAAAAGAAATTAGTGTTGACAGTGGGTGGTAGTTCAGACTTGTCTTTTAATTACATATGATTTTTATTTTATTTGCATAAAATTTGAATCATTCAATACCAATTTGAAACAAAAAACATTATTTTACCTTCATGTCAGACTGAAAATCAAATTTGAAACTTGGATTAATCGATATGGGATCTGGTAACTCAAGGTCAGTGTCATCATATATGATAGACTGGGAGTGCTACCTGCCTGAAAACCAGATGAGGCTCATTAGATAATCTCATTGGGGCTCCTTACTTGTTTAGAATTTACTGTTTAATCTACATATTACTGTAATTTAATGTATTTTTCCGATTTTTACTTTTACCCTGTCTTTCTCTTAGGATTATTTCTTCTTATTTAATCATTTACTTATCTATGTTGCAAATTTTGAGCATGAAAACTTTTTGAGAGTTTATTTTTTTCCAAATTTGATGGTCAAGTGTGTAAGATTTCGAGAGATCTTAATGTAGAATATGTGAAAAAAATAAAGATAGTATTAATTAAAAAATAATTAATATAGTATTAATTAGCACATTTTAATGGGCTTTTTCATGTTTTTGCAGCCACTATAGGTTCTCCTGTATGCCTGGCAGGGGAGGATGAAAGAGAGATATTTCAGTTGGGTGAAATCTGCAACCTCGTTACTAGATGACACCAAATCCCACACACTGGACCTTAAATGTTAGCATAGTAAGATGTGACAACATGTGCAACTTGCTACAGTGACATAAACTCTTGACTAGCGGCAGTACTCAAATCAAACCAAATCAATTTTAACTTTATCATCCAAACATGGAAATATCTTTTGTCAGACGTGCATACAGTTATGAAAACAGCTCAAGAGGGTAACAGAACAGAAAATACATAAAGTAAAATAATGTAGACAAGTGAAAAGGACAGTAGATGGGCATTAATCTGATTTGTTGTGACCTTCTTTACACTAAAATGTCTCTTTTGAACTTTAAACAAATGTCAATCTGTTGCACAAACAATTTAAGGAAAGACTGATGACATATTTTTTTAGTTTAATGGAACTGCTCAAGGCAAGGAAAAATCTGCTTTCCTCCAGAAATGCATTGCATCCACAGAGCAGTTTGGTAGGTATAATGAAGAGAAGACAGAAAGACAAGCTGAGGGTAGACAAGCTCAGATTTAGAATATTGCTTTGGTGAAATTAAATCAAAATCAGACTGCTGGATTAAATGATTCATCAAAAAATAATTGTCTGATACTCCATTAGCTGCAGTGCCAGAGTTCTCTGCTGCATGCCTATGATGCTGTTCTGCCACGACCTCATGAGCTTTAAGATTTAATCTTGAAATCTATGGAAAGACAGTCATTAGCTCTCTCCTCTGGAAGCTGCCCAGCAAAACCACAGTCTGCTGCTGTCAGCCGCTGAGCAGTTTAATTCACCAGCTCCAGCAGCGTTTGTCACTGCTGTAATCACATGCTGGGGCTTGCATTTGGCTGCTATATGCTGTGTTGATGCACCACATTGAAAAATATTACTACACTCTAAAAGATTGGGTTTGACTTTATTAAAAAAAAAAAAAGAAGTTATATTTCAATTTGAAAGTTATCTCTTGGCCTTGGAAGTTGTGTTTGACATAATGTTGACCTGATGATCACGTATGACCTTTTTCAGGAGCTTTTACATTTGAGCACTGTCTCTGGGGATTATAACATTGCTTGTGTGCACAACATGTTACCTTTCAGCATGTAGAAGAAGAAGAAGCTTAGCATTGTCTTTCATTTAAATACACCAGTTAATGATGTAACAAAATACAACCATAGTCATAACAGTTGGTGGAATTTTTTTACACTTAGATTTCATAAATTACACTCAGGCAGTTCTATCTGATATGAGAGGTGTATTTTGATACTCATTTATTTGATTGAATTATCACGCCTTTTATGACAACACACTTCTTAAATGCAGCTCAACCAGTAGAACCAGGCTGCTGTGTCTTCAGTCTAGTTATCTGGGTCACAAAAACTCAAGTCCTGATCTCTAAAGAGAAAGTAAAAATTCTGTTCTTTTAAAAATTAGTGTGTATATAGTGTGTATACTCAGCTCTAAATACACTCTCCAAAGTTATGGCCATGTTTATAGAAAACATTTCACACAGCCAGCCTTGCAAGGGAAAAAAAAACTTTTAAGTTATATGGTGAATTCTTATGCCGGATTTTGGTGTAAGTAACCATAAATTATATGCTCTAAATTTGTCAAATGTACACTCAAATATTGTGCCGTTTATAAACACCAGTGTTTTAAGGTTAACAAGGTTTTCAGAACAAAACAGGCTGTTAACATTTTCAAGCTGCCAGTAGTTTAACCACTTCCTGCTTAATTTAACAATGTCTGTGCACCTCTGCACAGGTATTTACATTTCCTCCATAGAAAAGTTTAAGTTATTGCAACATCTGGCTGTGTCACCATTTAGCTCCGTTTTGTTCTGTTTTTTTTTTTCTTTTTACAGCCATCAAACTGAAGTTTTCTAAACATCTTTTTGAAAATAAAAACTAAAAAAACACTTCAAGAATAATTCATTGCAACTCCCAAAATGCAGACCGGGAAGTCACTCCACTGGGGGGCGCTAGATAGCTGTTGTGATTGTGATAAAAATTAATCCAGATGTATTTTATCAGTACGTCAGAAGACTACACCGGTAACAATAGGCACATTTCCTCAACCTGGCAAAATGCTTACCTACTGCAAGTGTATGCATATTACACTGGTTGTACAGAATTTATTTTGTTTTTATCAGAATTAGACGACCTTCAAGAGTCCTGAAACAGAATTTCACCATTAGTTGAGAGAAAAACTTACTAGCATCCTGAAATATTTTTTAATGGTTAAATTATTATATTAGGGTCCAAAAATGGCCCATACGTTAGGAACTATTAGACTATTAGTATTAGCTTTACCCTTGTCATCTCTAAAACTCATTTTTTCAGAGACATCACATTAAGGCTACACCGGTTACAACAGCGTTACAGCAGCGCCATCTGCAGCACGAGCTCACATAGGCACAGGAAGCAGTCTGACGTAACCAGATTCTCAAAGATGGCGGCGTTGGTGGGTAAGTGATGTTTTGACTGAAATGTTACGCTTTTAATAAACATCGCTGTGCTAAAAGTCTGCAGATAATAGGGGTATTTGTACAGCGAAGCACAAAAAATGCTTTATCCAATGGCAAGACGACGCGCCAATACTCGGAAATGTAACTTCTGGTGACTGCGCACACTGACCTTGCTGTGTGTGCGTTAGCGTGGATGCTAACCTGGTTAGCTAACTCAAACTGTAGTTACATGAGCTGAAACTGCTATCCAACAGCGGTCGAAGCATAAGCTAACAACAGGTCCTCTAATATACGTAACAGCGTATGTAATGTTTTAACTTTCTAATTAACTTTGTATCTAAATTGTGTTTGTACAAACGTTACGATTACTGTAATGTCGTTCGCACTTGTTTGTCAAACAAAACTCTCTTTGAAATCTCTGTCGCTCTGCGGTTTTCAGGTGCATTTGCGAATGTTGTGCCGTGTTGATCATCATTTAAAGGCTTTTTTTAAACCTTCAGGGGCTTCTCGTTGTTATACCATTCATTAAACACACCAAGCAGCAATTAATTTAGTGGAATGGTCCATTAATAATTTGACTGTACTGTATAATAACATGAGAAGGTTTTGCGTAACATTGAGTTTTAAGTATTTATGTAATACTGAGAACAACACAGGCTGCAAAGAGTGGCTACAATGTTCAGGCTTTATTTTGGGCACAAGATAATCTCATCCGGGTTAGTCATAGTGTGTATCACAAAGTGTTCAGTGCTGCTTATTCACAAAGCACATTATTTAATTAAGTCACAGCTTAATACCTGTAAAAATCTGTTTTCCCCTCGATCTGTGTTTGCACAGTACAGCTGCTAAAGTATGTGAAATGTTTACTATGTAATACTGTTTACGAAGTTATTACAATTACAATTACAAAATTAGTGAAATGCTTCTGTTTTGCAGTGCCTCGCCTGGCCATGTTTGGCTCCTTCTCAACAAGGTAACAATCTTGTAAAAGTTTTCATTGTTTCAAGGCTTATTTCATTGCAACTCTGTCCAACAGGTCATTCAGCTGCTTAGGTATTATACCAGCTAGAGATGTGGTGTTGTACTTTCAAATCCACATAAACATACTAGTGTCTTAGCTGTTGTAAAGGTCCAGTTAATATGGTGGCTGTCCCTTACTGGCAACAAATGCAGGATGAAATATCCACCTTTTTTTCCCCCTCACATCATAGTAGGTCGTGTAACACTGGTAAGAATATAGACAGTTTCTGTATCTAACTACTCCCTCTTAACCCAATCTTTTTTCATTTTTCAATATCTTAGATTATTTGCTATTGCAGAGAACAGCATTATAAAACAGCCCTCACTCAAAGTGCTTGACCAGTTGTGGGGTCTTGCTTTTAGCTGCAAGACAGAGGACAACAGAATCATCAAACCCAACAGTATAATCTGCCTCTCTGTCTATCAAAGATGATCTCTTAAAATCATTTGTTTCAGACTGTTACATTACAGTGTTGCCTTCTTGTAAAATAGACCTTTTAACCATATGGACATAATATGATTAAGATGGTCTTACATAAACTTACCCTCTTTTTTTGGGAGGTGGGGTGTTTAGTTAATGGACTTTTATTCTTTTGTTACTAATGTTATTTTTCTCCCTTTTACTTGCTCTCCATCCAACAGGCCCATTTCTATACTTGCAGTTCAACAGAAGAGCCTGCACAGCAGTGCAAAGAGCGAGAATAACAACACGACGTGAGTCTACCAAAAATACTAGATAAAATACTATATATTAAAATGAAGAACAGACACTCAGTAAGCACTCTGCACTCTGCGCATGATAAAGATCCTCTCTATCCTTCTGTTGCAGTGTGATTCCAGTCAGAGACAAGAGTACAGCAGTGGCAGCAGCCAAACCAGCATCTGTTGCCACCAGCAAGGGGGAGTATGTTATCACCAAGCTGGATGACTTGGTTAACTGGGCACGTAGGGTGAGTAGATAAGAGGACATAAGCTATGTTAACACCTGTTTGATCCAATCTGGAAATAAAAAGTCCTCAGTGTCTATAGATGTGTGATGTTACTCCTGCATGCAGTGTGTAATTGTTTGGTGTCGGTCTAAATTGTATCAAGATTGCGTTTTTTTCTTTTTGTAAATGAATCTCTATCTTTCACTTTAACTGCTCTTGTTACATTTCTCTGTCATGAGAGAGCTCATCTTCCTGAGCTTGTTAGATGTGTGAACCTTCTGACTGCTAAGATGCCTTCGCTGTGTTTATCAGCAAATGTAGATGGGTTGGTTTATTATTCCCAACAACAATTAAAACGATACGAAGGCAACTACATGTGTGAGTCGTGTCAAGATGAATACCGCTGAGCATGTGAAGTTAGAGAGGAGGTTGTACTTCAACAATGGGATTTTTCAGTGGAGCCCTACACCCAGAAACCAGTGAGCATATTCAGAATACCCAATAGTGGTCACACAACTCCAACTTCAAGGATGATAAAGTACTGATATTTTACTCGTTTATTAACTCACTTCACATAAGTAAAAAAATTATTGAGATGTATTTATATAAATAAAAAAGTGATATGTCAGTACTTTGCCCTACTTGACCTAAAAATTTGAGTTGTTCTACCTTTTCTCATTTTTTTTAACATGATCACTGAACACATCAGCTTTTCCACGGGCCTGATGGTAACAATTAAAATTTACTCGACAAACAAAGCAGAAAGTTGTTGACTGAAATTCAGTGCTTCGACTGCGGATCACTATTGAGTTACGTTGCAACACGCAATGTCCTAAAAATCTTAACTACATACCCAAAGCACAAACAGTGAGCGATAGCTGGTTGTGTAATACTTGCTTAAAAACACCACACAACAGTGACTATAGTCTCAAATAAAACTTGTCCCTTACATGAACGTTGTGGCATTTTTAGGTGTTATTATCTTCATACAGAACAATCTAAAAAAGAGAGGAGCTAACTTCACTATCTGCTAAATCTCAGCAGAGGGAATAACGTCAGTATGTATTGACATTGCCTCTTAAGGCGGATATGTTGATGCATCTGTCAACTATATGGGCTCCCTGCCTATCTTAAGAAATGTAGTCAAGACAGGATTGTGTGTGTGTGTTTTTAGGACAGTACCATAGCAAAGTGTGTTAATGTGTCTGCTCTGTTAGTCTTTGGTTGACTTATCCCAGCTCTGCCACCTCCTCAGAGCTCTCTGTGGCCTATGACCTTTGGGCTGGCATGCTGTGCTGTGGAGATGATGCACATGGCGGCGCCCCGTTACGACATGGACCGCTTCGGAGTGGTGTTCAGAGCAAGTCCCCGACAGGCTGACGTTATGATTGTGGCTGGAACGCTGACCAATAAGATGGCTCCTGCTCTGCGGAAGGTAAGGGAGGAAAAGGGTGGGACATAACAGCAGCAGTGGTTCCATCAGTGTCTTACATTTAAGTGTGATTCAGCTAAAGATGCTCAAACAACACCCCAAGCTGCTGTCTTGAGCTTGATTGCGATGTGTTTGAAATGGAGGAAGAATGATGCACTGTGTATTGATAGTCAGCTGCAAGTGCTCCTTCTCTCTCGCAGGCTTGTCTGCCTGCAGGATGAGACACTGAGAACAGTATAGCTGTTTAAATGCTGGCTGGATTATGACCAGCCTGTTGGTGGATTGGCATACTGGCATGAAGCCTTCTCCAGCTGAAAGGATAGATTAGCTCTTAGTCAGACATTATATAAGAGTGACTTTACCGTGTCTTCTCTCCAACAGGTGTATGACCAGATGCCCGAGCCCAGATACGTCATTTCCATGGGAAGGTAAATTCACTCCTGAAGAGGCTTATATCACCGGCAGTGTTTTCTTTCCTGTGTCTGTAAATTTTGTACAGCAGAACTGATACCAACATTTACTGTGTTTCTGAATGTTTACCTCTCCTTTCATTTTGTTTATTTTTGCTTTTGTGCAATCTTCTCTCCACTCTATGACTACAAGCCCAATCTTGCTTGCCACAATCATTTAAATGAAATTTTGCATTACACTGTTGTGTTTGAAAGGTCCACCCTATCTTTGTTCGCACAGTCTCTGCCTTTTCTTGTGGTTGTGCTGTGCTGCAGGTGGAATCTTTCTGCACTTTTACATTTATATAGCTCCTACTGTGTAAGTTAAGAGTTTGCAGTCCAAACCGTCACAGTTAGAGTCCTAATAAGTAAATGGGTCCTCTTAATTTTCTGCTTCCAGCTGTGCTAATGGAGGAGGCTACTACCACTACTCCTACGCTGTTGTCAGAGGTTGTGACCGAATTGTACCAGTTGACATTTATGTTCCAGGTAAAATTCCTTGCACTTTATGGAAATTGTAATATTTTAATCTTCTTATGAGTGTCAGTGAGAAATACTGTACATCAACCAAAAAAAGGGTATAATATATGGTCAAAGGTATGCAGACACCCTTGGTTATTTATTTGGCCCTTTTTTTGTTTAGACATGACAATGCCCCTCTTATGCAGAACCAAGTGGATTAAAAATAGTTTTACCAGTTTAAATTAAAGTTAGAAAGTAAGACCTCATCACCACACATCAGCTTCTAAAAGCCATCATAGAACAGTGGAGGCTGATTACATGATTACATTTTAGAAACATATTTTCAACAATCACACATAGTTGTAATGTTTGTATCCATATAGTTTTGGCCACGTGGTCACAAGGTCAACAGTGAAAAGCTTATGCAGAGCTAATGGTAGCTGTAGCTGGTGAGAAAGTAAGGGTCACATGTAGGAACACAGTTAAAGAAATCTCTCTGTAATTATTTGTAGGATCTTTAATGTGGCCATTGTAGGAATGTCACTAAGTACTTAGATTGTGAACAAATACTGGTAATATTAGTTGTGCTGGTAGTACTTGTTTCAGTGTAAAAGTGGAAGTACATAATGCCTCCGTGGTATTGTCTCACTGTCAGTGTGACAGTAAATAAAGCGGCCTTCATGCTGCATTGAGTATATAATTTCACTTATTTCCTAGTGGTGTCTCACAGACTCAGAGGATCGGTGTTCGACATTAGCAACCAAATATATAAATGAATCATCAGAGAATTAATGAACAGATGCTGCTAATCAGTCAGACTGAACTGCTGTGTCACTAAGCTCTGAATTGAATCTCCAGCAAACAATATACATCTGTCCTCAGGTTGTCCCCCGACTGCAGAGGCTCTACTCTATGGGACTTTACAGCTGCAGAAGAAGATCAAGCGTGAGAAGAAGATGAGAATCTGGTATCGAAAGTGATTTAGTTATGTTTGTGTGTGTATCTGGTATGTAAATGTTGTATTTCTGGTTTAATTTGGAGCTCCGCTCCTCCTCCAAGTAGAGCTGCAGAAACTCAATAAAGTCATTGTTGTAATTTACACAGTGCACTGCTGCTTATTTTCAACCCAACACAGCAGCTGTCACTCAGTTCAGTTGTTCTGCTTCTTTAGTGTCACAGTTTTTCTGTCTCATAGAAAAATGTGTACGCTTTTAAACCCACAACAGCTGTGCTTATGTCAGAATTTAAACCATTAGCACATGCATTTTTTTTTCTCATTTCCAGTGTCTAACTCTTTGTCAGTGATGACCATAATATAAGAGTGTCTTCCCATATGTACCTAATATTATTTTAAATAAACTGGGATCATATGAAAATACATTATTTAACCTCTAGTGTGTCATTCTTCTTACTGTGAGTGCTGAAGTTACATTTGAGCCACCAGGTGGCTCCAGTAATCACTAACTCTGACCTTCACCGCTCTGTGCAAACAGTCTGCTGTGGTCAGAGGCAAAATGCATTTGTATTGTGTTTTGTCCATTATAAATGACATTTCTGTTAAAATCCCACACAAACCAATGGAGAGTAAAACCAGAATAACATGTCAAATTTCGTCCAACAAAACTGTGTGAATGTTTTTTTCTTTGAGTAAAAGCAGTATATTGTGTAATTTGCTTGAATTGTAAACCAGCTACTGTAATAATGCATGCAGAGAAAGAAAGAAGAGTGTTTTTTTTATGCATCCCCAGTGTAGATCAGCTGAATTAAGGGTCCAGTCCTCTGTGCAGTTGAAGGGTTCTTGAGTTAGAGGGGCTGATTTCCCTCTTGCCTATACAGGTAATTTAATAAAACTTTGTATTTAGCCCTGAATATCAGTGTCCTTTCGAGTATAAAAATGTGAAACTCTGCCATGTTTAAAATGACCTCATATACTGGGTAAAGATTGATCTGTTATGTTTTAAAACTGTGTCGACTTAATGTTTACACAGGCACTGGGATTCTTTGACAGAGGCAACAGAATGAGGAGAGTCATTCATATATGCTATGTACTGTATTCTGAAGAGGTTACAGTTTCATTAACTGATACTGGATGTTTGACGCCAATCTTGATATTTTATGGTAAAAAAAAAGGTAATTTTGACATTAAAACCAATATTTTGCATTCCGTTTTCTAAAATGAAAAGGAATTATGATGGAGATATGTTCTCAGCAGGATGTTGTGTAGGTAGAAGGCCTTTCTGATGACAAATGACTGAGTCACTCTAAGTGGCCTTAAGCTTATTTTTGGCATTTCTTAAGTACAATGTCCTGTTTTCAACCAGTATATGCCGATAAGACTATATCTCAGACTTTATAAACTAAGATAGCGGCACTTTAAAAACATAAGACAGTTCACTGTTTTATTTTTCCATATATGTCCTACAAGCTTAAATCCTCTGGGAATACTGGCCACGCTGATGTATCATGCTTACATTCAAACACAGCATGTCAAGCATGATGTTGATCAGCCATAAATACAGTAAGACAAAAACACCTCAGCCTCACATTACATCAGGCTCGGGAAATATCTGTTTTTTTAATTCCTTCCTGCCATTTCACACTGTATTCAGTATATGATGGTAGATGTGTAAAAGAAAACTGAAGCTGAGCTTCTGGTGATGGAAGACATGAAGCATATTAGGACATTGTCAAGCCTACAGTGCTTTGAGTTTAACATGTACGTTCAACATTTTTACATTTGAGAGGCTAAAACTAGAGAAAATTATGGATCCATGGATCGTTTCTATAACTTCTTGCCCTCCCAGCTGTACGATCTGTTTTTGCCTCCTCATGTTTCTCTGCATGAGAGCGTTGACTTGACTTAAAATATGAGTCATGGGCTCCTGATCTGAGGTCTGCCAGCTGCTGTAGTTTCCCACCTGGCCGCAACCTGCTGTTGCATCATCCATCCATCTAATGATTAATGTTTCTTTACCAGGTGGTAACTTATTCCCACGTGTTTAGATAACACACACTGTTATCTGCAACCATAAATTAAAACATAAGGCACACTGCACCGTGTCATCACAGTGTACTGTTTAACTGCCAGCTTAATGGAGAGAGCTGAACATTAAACACTTATTTAAGGTGCATGACAGCAGTGTAATATTTAAAGTGTAAGTAGCCAATTCTCACTTTACTGGTGTATCATTAAACAAGTAAAATAAGATATTTTTGTTAGTTAACCTGCTCAGTTATTTTACAGATTTTCATTAATGTTAAGAGGCCATTTAAAAACATGGTTTCCCTCCAGTGTTCATGCTAATTGTTTGGAAAAGCACTCTCCTGACGTACCTCACACTCCGCAGCTTAATTCGACATGTTAAACAAGGTCCCACATGAATGATACAAGTCTGCAGTGTTTAATAGAGTGGAAACGTCTAAATCTTAGACTGCACCGTCTGAACTTCATTATAAAACAAACATCAGAACATGCAGTGATTCATCTACTGCTTGGTCTAAAATTGGGTTTTATGTGCCGGAGAAGACACTGGCTGCTTTCAGACCTAAAACAGATGAGGCTCAGCAGGGTGTAAATGCATTGGGATTGTGTCCTGTGGTTTCAGTGTGCTGTCTGCCGCTCACATATTTGCTTCTGTGAATAATAAAATGTATCAGTGAGCCGATGTAGCACAGTCTGCTGCAGTGACACAACCACACTGAACAACGAGCTTCAGCTCAAACCAACAAGTCTATAAGCAGCGTGAAGTTGTGACCACATGAGAAAGTAACTCCAGATAAAATAAACACACGATTACCTTGAGTAACTTCTAAAATAACTTTAGATGTGCTCCAATTTATTGAAAATATGGCAGACAGTGAAATAAACAGAATGAGGGGGTCAGCAGGGTCATTTGAGAAGGCACACCAGGTAAAAAAAAAAAAGAAAGAAAGAAAAAAACTGTCTTTGGACTTTACTCCTTAACGATGGTGGGAGTGATCATCTTATTGTAGGAGTAGTATTTGCATTCACTGGGCGGTGCAATGTCCATGGTGGTGGTGGTAATATTCTCCTTCTTGAAGCCGGCTTGCAGCAGGTGAGGCACCTGGGTCTCCTGTGAATCATTGACAGACAGTGCTGGTCAGTGTGAGGCGGTTCACGACTTTATCGGGTCCCTTTTAGCCTCTTTATCCCTAACCTTGAAATTATCTCAGTACATAACTCAGGCTACATTCAATTCACCACAGCCTCAATGGAGATGTGCACTCAATGGCTGTATTACATGGATAAATATCAAGCAATCTAACACTTAAGTCTACACAGTGCTTTTGAAATACACATTCTAGAAGAGGAAGTACAATCACAAAAAATACATATTAAAGACATGCATAAAACCTGTTACATCAGTGACTGAATGAGTATACTGATATGTATTCAGTATTCAGTAACTGCTGAACTGCAAGACACTGCATTTACTGCAAAACTTTTGTAGGCAAAATGAAAGACCGTGGAGCAAAGTTTGGTTCTTTGTCTCATAAAGATGTTTAATTTGTATGTCTACATGGTCACTCTTTGTCCTTCACACTTGGCAGACTTGTGTGAACAGACTGTGGAGGTCTGGAGGTAACGATAAGATGAGCCTTGAAGACATTCCAGACTTCTTTTACAATAATGAGCTAAGAAACCACATTGACTGAAAGTTACACACACACTTGTTTGGTGCCCTCCAGTCTACTGATGTGATGGTGCTAGAATGAAACACTGTACAAACTGAGTGAATGGTACTTTTGGTTTAAGTTGCTGTTGTGTCCATGTATGCATGCCGTGCCAAAAACTCCTCTGCCAACAGATTTATGTTGTAACAATCTCATATATTCAATAAGAACAACTGAGTCTCAGTTGTATATTCTTGTTTTCTTGTATATTCTTGTAAAGAGAGAGATTTTTTCCATGTGAATAAAATGCTGCAGTGAAATCAAACGCATGACATTGTCAGGATTAAGAGACACAACACCTTAAACTGATTTTCTTCAGCTAAAGCAAGAGATAAAGAGACATTCACCACTGTACCACCAGACCAAAGGACATCGTTTAACCTGATGAAGTGACTTTTTATTTCATCCTTCACACCCAATTGTAAAAAAAAAAGACTTTTTTTTGTGAACTTAATAATTATTACCTCATTTGCTACACCATCCGTATTTTTCCCTGTAACATCCATGAGGTAGTGATCTGACACTTACACAGATTGTGGATGAGTATGGATGGTAACTGAGACATACCTCAAACATCTTCTCGATGTTGTCATATTTGGTCTTGAGCAGCTCGCCCCAGGAGGTCAGGTTGCAGTAGGTGAGGACGCCGCCAGGCTTCAGCATCCTGTGAGCGTGACCCTGCAGACAAACACAGACACAACACCAAATCAATCACTCCTCTACTCCTGTTAAGACATGACCCAGAGAAGACAGACAGCTACAGAATGATGTGCCCCTACTGAAGCAAGCTGCATGACGAATGCAAATACCTTTGAAGTGACCAATACTGTTTATTGTTACATGTTACTACTATTATTCAGAATCTATATGTCATTTTTTTAAATACAAAAGTTGACACATATTCAGAAAATAATCTCTTCCAAAATCTTTATCTTTTTAAGGGCTAACTGTGTAACTTGCTTTGGTTTTGTGAGGGAATTTGAACTTTTTACCTTGATGAAGTCAAACTGGTGAGTATGCCACGTTTCCTCTGACAGAGGGTATGTGTCATACAGGATACCTGAGAGGGGAGGGACACAGTGTGATCAGTGTGCATACAATAATGACGTTTTTGTCAGTGAAATGAGTCAATGGCTCATATTTTGTTTATCAAACATGAGATCTCAGACACCAGCAGTAAGTGTTTAGAGAATGGATTGCACATCCTCATACAGTTTTTTTTTAGAAACTAATCATGTAAACTGAATGCCAAACCAGTTTGCAGAATTGTTATTTCACCCAGAGGAGGTAACTGATTCTTCACTCATCAGACTTTGACAGAAGGTAAAGATTAAAATAAGAGCCACATAGACAGACTGTTTTTAACTGTATCAACTGTGCTGTAAAATTTTCTAAAAACCATATCAAACTCTAAACTCAGGATTGTGCCTCAAGTAAACTAAACATCTCCCCATGTGACCAAAGTTCCCCCCACATCTGGCTCGATGTCTTACCATCAAAGTGGTTGTCTGGCAGGGTGGGGACAACGTTCTCCCAAAGCCCCTTTAGAGGGACGACCTGCAACAACATGAACAACAAGGTCACTCATCTGCATCTATAACATTAAACTAGATGTGCAGGTACGCAGGTTACAAGCAAACATGTCTATCATAAGCCAGTATAGGAACAGATAGCATTATCAGTGGGCTATACTGACCTTATGTGGCTGAGACTTGGCCCAGTTCTCCAGTCTGGCAAAGACACCATCATTGCACTCGATGATCCAGTGCTCCTCAATGGGGAAAGACTCAATTTTAGTGGCAGCAATGGCCATGCCGAAACCGATCTCCAGAACCCGACCACCTACCAGACAAAACAAAACACAACTAAATGGGTTAAATGTCAGTCTGTTGGCTGGTGGTATAGGGTGCATGCAACTACCTTTGTGACTACAACACCACGAGTTCATTTACTGACAGACATATTTACAATGTTAAGTAACAAATAAAATATCAAAAGCTCATATACAGAGCCTGTCATTTCCACCCCACCTTCAATGAGGCAGGTTGTCATGTGTCTATATCACTGTGACAACTAGCAGGACCATAGACCATAATCTCTGATTTTTATTAATGAGGTTCAAGTTTTCCCTCCGGTGTGAAGTGGAAGCCAGTTGGTTGGAACACATGGTGGACAGAACGGCCAAAGAGTTTCTTTTCCTTTCAGAGAAGCATATAAATAGATGAGGGGTAAAGGTTATTTGCTGTTGCTTGACCCCTTCGTAATGATTTACTGGGCCTTTAATCAGCAGCTTAGTGTGATGCTCGCATATTAATTTCATTCATTTTATTTATATACCCCCCATAAGTGCGTGGAGTCGAATGTAAGTGAAGACATTAGAAAAATATCAACTGACATTTTTACATTCTATACATGCAAAAAAAAAGTAGCATGTAAAAATGTGAATTTTGATTACTGTCCAAAACCATGTGCTCTAATATCATGTGATATTTTTTTTTATAAGTTCGTATGTTGGTTTTATCTTATGGATATAAGTAAATATCAAGAAGTGTCATTTCAACTTGCAGTTTAGGGAATAAATCCAGATCTGTTGTGGGTGGCCAGAATGTAATTTGGATGTAGGTGTTCTTGCAGAAATAATGCAACTAGTTACCAACAAGACAGTAATAAAATTTTGCCCGGTGTCCAGAATTCCCATTGAAACTGAGAAATATGCATTTTCAAAGACAGTTTTCAATACACAAACTTGTCCCTTCCCACATATCTGCTGGGGTGTGTAAATCAGTCTATTTTCACATAAAGCTAAGAGCAGATGAGCTGTTTGCCCCTGCAGACTTCTTGGCCAGTTCCCATGAGTAGAGCAACAGCTGTGATAGTTTTCACAGAGCACTGAGCACCATCCTGCACACATGCTCACACGTGTCCTCCTGATCATTTTCCAAAATATAAAACAAAGGAAAATGCTTTAATGTGCACAAAAACCAATAATTGCACATTTAAAAATAACTAAGAAAAAACTAAAAAACTAAAAAAACACTGCACAAACTATCATTAATGCAATTTTAAAAATAAATGTTTTTTGAACTTCCATAAAACAGTTAAACTGAGTTTGTTGTTTCTTTTTCTGCTGATAAAATGAAAATAGGTCTTTGTGTGTGCATTGCCACATTTTCACACCTCACTCCATATTTTAGTGTAAAACTGTGTACTTAGTTGGGTACAGTATGCTGCTTGAATTTATATCTTACAGGACATAACTACATGCTTTCTGTGTATTGATGTTGTATTAACCTGACAGCAAATAAATTTTAAAAACTATTTGTGATACAGTAACATAGGTTGGCATGTAAAAGGTTTCGGACCGGACAATATTTGGTACTTTGCGGCAGTTAGACAATTTATTGTAAGCGGAGTCCATTGTCGGACGACCGTTTTAAAAGAATAGTTAGTCCGATAATGGGTGCCGCTGATTTAGTCTAACTGCAATTTTTACCTTTAGAGGCTGCAACGGTCGAAAGCGAATGCATGTACGGGGTCTCCCAGCGTTCCATCACGGGTTTACCCATGATTTCCAGGTGGGTGTCGGTTTCATTGTAACCGGCGGTAGCGTCATGCCAGGTGGCCTTGCAGTCCTCTCCCTTTGAGAAAATGGGCTGAGCAGCGGAGGTCATGTTGTTTTGTTATGGAGGAGGCAGTGGTTGGTTCTGTTTAACGGTTTGGACTGTGTCTCCACACAGAAGAGGGTGAGAGGCAGGAGGCGGCGATTTATATCGGGTTCAGAAGTGCTGACACTGCGGGACTACCACTACAGGTCAACATGCATTCCAAGAGAAGGAGTTGTGGTGCCAAAGATCCTCTGGAGAGAGGACAAGTCACTCGGTAAAAAAAAAAAAGGCTACCACTTTCCCTGGAAAATGAAGATTGCCAGGAGCTCAAGGAAGTCATTTTTTTTGCACTTATAAACAAATTAGATTGATTGTGTCAGGGAGACTTAAAGGTATTAGTAATATTTGTCGTTGTCTTTAAAGTTTGGATGCAACCAGGCTAGTTGTTCCCAGTACTAGGCTAGCTAACTGTCACCTAGTTGTTGCCTCTTATCTGATAGGTGGAAGACTAACTTCTCGTCCATCACTTAGAATAAAGCCAATTTATAGTGAGAGCTCTTTTAAAAGTTTTAAAGTTTGTTATAATAGTATAATAGTCTTGATATTGGGTGTCTGAATGCTCAGTGTAGATTGGACTGTTTGTATAGTACCTAGGGTGAGTTGGAGAGTGGGTGGTCATTATTTTTAGCTGCTCTTTGAGTCTTGGCATGCACGGCAGAGGTCAACCATTGCACTGGATCCTGTGGCTACCATTGCATGCCATTTGAGCAGCTTGATGAACTGAATGTGTAGCATTGAGGGAGCCTTTATATTAAAGCTGTTGCATGAATGAAAGACAGTTTTTGTATTGCCTTAAATGTTTTTGACTCACTTTTCACTTCTGTCTTGTTGCCTAAATGCACCTGTTTCTATTCTACAGCTGCTTTGACTGACACTTCTTGTGCGTCTGTTCAAAAATATTTTACAAAAAACTATATACAACCACAACCGATGCAGGTGCTGCCTTTTAAAAAGGAAAATATATTAAGTTGATTACCACAGACAATGCAGATCTCTATGAGTGTAATCCAGAGCATAATGATAGTAGCAGGATATAAAGTGCTTATGGACTTTTTTTTCCAGTTGCTCTAGTGTGCAATTAATTGGTAAATTGATAATGAAAAATTGTGAGTGCATGCCTTTGTAAATTTCCAAAAACATACAGAGACAATTCACTATGGAAATATTTCTGAGGAGCACATTTAATTTCATTTTTTATTTAGAACTTCAAACATTTTACTTTAAAAATGAAAGGGGGCCTGAAAACAAGGCCCACTCTGCCCCCGAACCCCCAATAAACTACAGTTTGTCTTTTTTAAATGTCACATAGTCTTTTCCTATGTGTTATATGACTCACTGTACAATGAGACAGAACAACAGTCAAAAATGGATCATCTGATCATCTTCACAGCCCCTCTGCTCTGGTTACCCATCATCCACTTCAGTCCCATTAGGCCGAAGCTGAGTGGAACAGGCTCCTCGGTGAGGGTCCTCATCAAATCGCAGGTTTTCATCCACCTACCGCCCTTACAGGAGGCTCTTCACTTGCACTGCCTTTGAATTATACTTATTTCCACAGAAACGCACATTTGTGCAGCCACTGCACCACTCTGACATGGGAAACAATAAACCATTGCTCTTCTCCTGCTATTCTCAAATATTGTCATGTCACAAACCCCGAAAAAGCCAATCAGAAACCTTTAGATGGGATTTAGCTTCTGGAAATGTTCCACTTCAGTGTTGTTGCAGAAGTACTTGGGCAAATGAGAGTGAAACCTTACTGGGATCATTTCCAGTGATACAGTTACACTACTTTCAAGGATATCAGTTATATCGTTATGCATTATAGGACTTACAAAACCATTAAACAGTTTCTAACTCTTCACACCCCTGTGAAGACACCTTCAGAGCTAGGATTGTTGATTGGTCCAAGGTCTAAGGTAAAACAAACGTGAACATGCCTCGCTTTTGTTCCCTTCTTTACTTTGAATAACTATTTACCAAAGCTTAGTGACAACTTATTCACTGCAAAATACAAAAAAAAACCCATTTAATAACTCAAATGTTTCATTATTGTGTTTTTCCTTTAAAAAGTGCTCTGTTTTTATCTAAAAAGCATACCAGTACTAGGTATTTAGTAATTGTAACACTGATAGTACAAAGCCTTAAATTAATACCATTTATGAAGACGGCATTAAATTGTATAATTAAACTGTGAGAAACAAAAGAATAGTTCAAACAATTTCATAAATACAATTGGGAATGAAATGAAAACTTTTGATGTTCTAACCATATAGCAAGTAATAATTAGCAATAGTGATAGTTTTGAAGAAAAAAACACCTTCAAAGATCACCCGATAACACATAAATCTTGTGATGTAACTCTGCACTGGTATCTAAATATTTATGTTACTGTAATGACATTATAAAATTTAAATAGCATCTTTTGTTTCCTCTTGTCACATATTCTTAACACTGTCAGAGATCATCTTTAAAAGGACAAACAGCATGTACTATATCACCTGTTAGACCCTCACATATTTATCTTACATTTCACCACGTCTGTTTTCTCCTCCCACATATCATACTGCTGTCTTCAGCATTTCTCTATCCACCACTTAAAGAAAGGTGACCTCCAGTAATCAGAGTCAAAGGGCAGAGGAGGTCCTCAACATGTCAGCTAGATAATCCCTCTTTTTATTATCAGTCAGTTCAGAGTCCTCTTTTGTTTTTCTATCACTATTCCATTTGATTTCGCCCACAGAAATAACATTTAAGCAACAAAAATGGGACGACATCTTCCACTTTTTAATATTACCTTGGGCCCAAGATGGGATGGTTATCCTTTAAAAAATAAATCCTTATAGGGAATAGTCTTGTAAAAAGTTTAAAAAAAACTTTGGTGAGGGGTTTGATTGTGTAAATCTTTGATAATGAAAATATATTTTCAGTCTGGGTAAGTATGTTGTACTTTTATGTTGCCAGTTTATGCTGTTTAGTGTAATGTTGTATTTTTACCGCATGAGGTCTGACGGTCACAAAAGTGAGCTTAGCTGCCCATTAGTTTTATGACAAATTGTTGTGGATTTCAATACACATTACACATGTATATTATCACATATTTTAAGAAAATAGGCTTTTGACAGGATTAGAGAAAACATGGACTGCAGCCCCCTAGTGGTAGATAATATAACATCTGATGTTTCCTTCTTGGCAACACACATAATGAAAATGTGTACAGGATGTAATGAGTAAAGCAAATCCACTAAACTTAATAAATTCTAATTGAGATGTAGTTAAAACTAATAAAATTGGATGCAAGTAAGTGTAATCAATCAATTAATCAACTGTTATGTAGTTTTAGCCCTCTGGTGTCATTCTGTTGTACTACAGATTATATTCCAAACATGGTTAGACAATCACTACATATAAAGAGGGTTTTTTTTGTTTTTTTTTTTGATGTGACAAATGATCAGAATATCATTTGTAAATCCCTTTCACATACCATTATTACAACGTGTAGAGAGAAACTCTGCACTACTAAGTGAGCAGTTTGAGAGGATGTCATAGGCTACGTGCTGCTGCAGTGAAGACGGATTAGATCAATAAAACCAGTGGCTGGTCAGATAACTGTTTCTACCATCCATAACTCAGTCTAGACTGGGATTGTAGAACAAGATATAGGTTATGATTATTGTTAAATGCTGTGTAGAGCATGCTGACTGTGGAATTAAAGGTTTTAACCACATGTAATATTGAAGATTACAGTTTATGTTACTGTGTCAAAACTATACCTTGAGCAAGTAAGATATGGAGGCTTTATTTCCCTATTTCATATATTTTTTATACATAAGACCTATCAAAAACATAGACAGGGGCATTGTCGCAGTTAAGTCAGCATTTTGTATTATGACATAGCTAAACAGACTTTTACCAGTCTTTCATCGATACCCATTCAACAGCTCATCATTTAATAAATTTGATATATTTTACAATATAACAGCCTGAAAATTAATCATTTTGTCAATCTAAGCTAGATACTATAAGTATAAATGGTTACTTCTGTTACTGTTGCAATCCTATGATGAAACTGTATGCTACTTTTCAAAGCCAGTGGAACTTAAGCTATAATAATAGTAATGATAATTTATTACAATAATAATAATCTATAATGATCTAAAGCCATCACTGTCTGTAGAGTTATGTTTTGATGTGGTTTTACAATTGTTTCACATGAATGAATGTGGAATCCACTCTGTATTTTAATATTAAAAAAATCATGGTTTTAATTTGTCAGACATACACTTGCAGCTAAAATTATATATTTTTGTGATGTTTTGTTGTGCGTAAATTTGAATTTGGCAATCTTTATTTTTTTTAGTGCTGCTCTGTCACTGTTTATTGTGTCTTGACAAAGGACTATGGGTGAAAATTACCTTTAAGCCAACTTTGGTGCAATACAAGAAATGGTATAATTTGTGCTTCATGGTCCCTTACGATGTAATTTCATATTGCAGTCTTAATGTAGATGAACATAATTGGACAGTTCTGATTACTATGTAAAACCTAGCAGCCATTGTTATTTAACCGCAGTTTAAAACCCACTAAGACAAGGACTAGTTATTGACAATCCAGAGAACATGGAGCGAGCTAATCACCCCACTTTCATCTCCTCTTCTCAATCAACACAGGAGTCATTTCAGGCAAGTCAATCTCCTCTGAGAAACATGATCAAGCTATTTTGCTAGCATTGTAATTTAAAAAAAAAAAAAAAAAAGTTTTTATGGACTCTTGTCCCAGCGGAGAGCCTGTTATAAATCTTGACATATTGCTATGTGACCCCATTTTGTCCTTCAAATATGACACTAAAGAGAAACAAGAACATCCTTCAGACAGACGTTGCACTGACTGAGAAGGGGAATCTCATTCTGACATTTATAGTCCCTACTGGGAGCTCTAAATAAGCTTGGGAAATACTCCAAATGGACACTTATGAACTTCTATTTTTATTGTTAATCAGCTCGGCTATTATTGCATGAAATAAGCTAGATATTTGACTTTCATTATAACTTCACTGATGCAGTAGTCTGACAGATAAGTATATAATGTGTGCAAATGTGATAGTCTAGTTTTCACAGTGAAGTAATATGTAAGTAATTTTTTGGTATCTTCTCAAAGAATTTGCAAATAATGGAAACCTAATTCAATAGATTCTTTCCCATAATTGATGATATACGAGTCTGTGAGAATTGTCCCACTTCTTGGTTCAAGCAGAGGCTGAGGCTGATATGAATGGTTTTTCCTATCAGGCAGAACGTTTTTCACTACATGTGACATTACTTGAATGGAGGTATTGTTAAACTGTCAGGAAGTGTTGAGGTGTTAATTCAGTGAAACATCTATAATAGGATGTTTAACTATTGAAAAACTGAAAGGTGTATCAGAGGCTTGCCCTCACACCCACAGTCTGTTTTTCTTACAAAGTATTCAAGTTGTGCGTGAGGGTTTATTTGTACATTTTTACATCTTAGAAGCCTAATCATACACTGACATGTCAGGACATTTGAAATACTCAAAGTAGTCCTACAAGTACCTCAAAACTTAATTTAAGTATAGTACTTAAGTAAATAAACCCAGCTGCTTTCCACTTGGGGTACACATCTGATTTATTTTATAGTAATGTGACAGAAGGTGAAAATGGGGTGTTTATTTGTATTGTTCAATTTACTCATTGACCCTGTTTCTGTATGCACTGCTGCTCTTCAGATCTGTTATCTCCATCTGAGAATGAATATAGTATCTTGGCTTTGTTTGTTTCTCCATTCTTTGACACTATTATCTTAAGTGCAATTCTACACACTTTGTATTGTGAAGCACACGCAGACATACAATTATTGACTTTTGTAACCATATTTACTTTCCCTTCATCCCACTGTAAGCCCAATAATCAGGCCACACTTTGGACATCTTTGTGCTCTTTTATCCCATTGTGTTTTAACAGGGCTGTCTGCTTTTCATTGTATTGCTGCGGTTAAATTGTTGTGAGGGATGTTGCCTTGTAAAAGCAATTCCCTGATAGGAAAGTTTAATGCACTGAATGCGAAATAAGAAGACCTCTGGGTTTAAAGCGTTTAGCTACTCTTCTGGGATACATTATCCCAGCAAAGAGAGTGGTTGGGTGTAATGTTCCTTTAAAGGCTGCTGCCCCCTGCAGCGTCGTCATTGCGCAGAACAGTTTGAACCAAAAAGCGGAGTGACCTTCCTCCGCTCTCAGTCTGAGAGGGGCAGCACTGAAGCAGCAAGCCGGTCACAGCTCCTGCAGTCCCCCGCTCTAGCCTCAGAAATGAACAACAACTTAGTCGGAGATGAAGTCGGGTAAGATTAATTTCACGAAGCCTTTCACTGCATGAAACTGTAAACTGCATTGTAACTTATAGTTAGCGTGCTGCCCTGTCAAGCTGTCATTTGACAGCTAACGTTAGCTAAAAAGCTAAGCTAGCCGTAGTAACTTAGCGAGATCGCTAGCCTGAGGAGAGACGGCCAAAAAAGTGAAACTAGTCGTGAAAGTAACATAGTTTTAACTATTATTGATTACGGCGAAAAGTGCCAGGTTGATCTGGAGTGCTGCCATTTAGGTTGTCAAAGAAATGCGTGAGAGTGTAGTTACTTATTTCAGTGCTGTTTTCAGTTAGCTCGAAGCAACTGAGCTAACGTAGCTAACGCTTGCCAGCGAGGCGAAAGTCTCCTCTTCTTGACTTCGCCAATGCGAGGACATTTAGCGGGCACAGCTGGAGAATGGAGCATCCTCATCTGCACTAACGCTACGCTTTTATGACCACGGCTACATATATGCTTAAGAAGACATAAACCAACTCGCTAGCTAGTGGAGTCGTAGTTTCTCTTGAACTGCCGTTAAACTTCCAGTTTGCATCCCGCATCCGAGTTCACCGGTCCGCATGCAGGGAGCCGAGCTGCCGCTCTCTTCTTCAGGGCTCCGCTTGGCTCTGACTGGGAAATACTCGAAGTTTCAATGATGAAGGCTGGAGCCAGAGATAGTCAGTGGCTGCTGGAGGATCTGGAGTCAGTTTCGGCAGCTGAGTGTTGTGTTAGCTTGCTAAAAGCTATGGCTCTGTCCCGGGGTAACTTACGTGGCAGGAGGTTCATAAAAAGACCCATTATTGTTGAGGCCATTGCATTCAGTATTGGTTCGAGGAGCAAAGTGACATCCACAGCCAGGACGGGACCTTTTCATGATGAGTCACAGAAAACACGGGCATTTTAGCTGGAGCTGCGTGTATATCTCTCCAAGCTGCAGCAGCTTTGGTAGCTGCGTTGCCTCATGTTGTGTAATATCTGTGTACTTGGCTGTTTAGTCAGCTGTAGCCTTGTTATGCCTCTGAAACTGTGCTTTCAATCTTCTCCACCAAGTCGTTTGTATTTATAGTTATTTTTTAGGCTTTTGGTCAGACAATATTCTTTCATTTCTGTTAACATGTCTTTTTGTATGTTACTTCTATTGATGCATGTTATACTATTTATTATATAATCAGACTCAAAGAAATAATCGATGACTGATTTAATAGTAATGTATCTGCTCTTTTCAGGAAGCTGTTTGTGGGTGGATTGGACTGGAGTACCACACAAGGTAAGTCACACTTTTTTTTATCTGTGAACACTCAATCACTCCATGCACAGTGTGTTTTAACATCAGGAATTTCTCTAGAGGGCACTGATGAAGCTGCATGGATTTGTTGTGGTATCTTGTTGGGACTATTGTTTTGAGTTTGAATCAGAGTTCAATAAAATATTGTAGATTATCAGGTCATATTTAGACATGAATTCAAATCATGGCACTTATATAATATGAATATCATAATATGATATTAAAGGAATCAAGTGTGTAATCAAACAGTGTATAAACTCATACTAAAGTAACCCTTCTTGATCATCACTTGTGACTCAAGAGAAGTTTGTGGCCATGTGTTTATCTGTGGGAATCCTGCATTCTGTCTATAGTTTCCTGTAATTTTTTTATTTTGCTGTAATCGTGGCGTCTGTTGGAGATGTGTATATCCCAGTCAGTAACAACAATGCTGGCACTCTGAAAAGCGTGAGCCAATTACATAGCTGTCCCGTTGCTCTCCAGTGCTCTCTGTGTCATGAGCTGCAAGTGTGTGTGCCTGTTTGACCAATGATACACACACACACAGCAGAGAGGCAAGTAGTGGAGAGGATGAAGTGTGTGCTTCCATGGCATTCATACACAATACTGCATTACACAATCCAGCAACTTTCTGCGGGTTGTATGAAGGTGTGGGCTTTTTCATCGGTGCTTCAGAATATAACCGCCGTGAAACAATTACAAAGTATTTATTTCTGTGATTCACTGCTTTGTACTTGTTAATGCCGCTCCCTGTCTTCATTCACTGTCGAGCTTGCCGACTAACCATTGCTGCTCTCTTAGCGTGGTTGAGCCTGGAGTAGGGGCTAAGTTTGGATCTTGTATCTGCAAACGGTAAAAAAAACAATTTTTAGTTGGCAAAATCGACAGTGCAATACTGTCTACCTGTAGTGCGTTGGTTAAACAGTACTGAAACATTTTTGAGTCAGAATTGTGCAGTGTGTTAATGCAGATATCCCAAAAAGTGTATTTCAGACAATGTTGTTAGGGCTACTGTTCCTCCTTATTGATGTAGTTTTCCTGTTTCCTATTTATCTTATTGTAATTTTTTGATTCTGTCCCCCTTTTCACATTGCTTAAATACTAAACATCAGTTGTAAACCACAAACACTGGCAGAGTCTACATTTTACTGTCTTCATTGGGTGTGCATATACATTGTGCTCTTATTCTGACTTGCCCAGAGGTGGTCTACTTTGTGGAAAGCACTTTGCTTGGTTGCCCATTGTGTAACTTTGCACAAGGACTTGCCTGTATTAACTGCACTGTTAACATTAGTATCTGAACCACAGCACTGGTTACTCTCTGTTTGTTTCCCTGGCAGTGCCCCAGGGCTTCCTAGTTATGAGGAAAGCAATTATGATAACTCTCTCTAAAGTGAGTCCTCATTTGTTCAAACTTGCACGCCTTGCTTCTGTGGGTGTGTGCGGGCGTTACAGCATTGGGTGTATATTTAGTGCTATGTAACATGTCAGTGAGTAAGTGCTTTGCTTGCTCTTTTAGAGAGTTTAAATGTTACTGCCGCTTGTTTTTATTTTTTCTCAAAAAAAAACATCTGTACAATCCCCAACATTCTGTCATAAGAAAATCAAGGTCACTAAAGGACTTGTAGTGTTCCCTGTGTAATTTTATGGAGCGGTGCTTGTTGGTTGTTTTGTTTTTAACCCCACAACTGTTTTTGTTTATGTCCCAGTTGCAGCTTTAGTGCATGTTTAAGTGCTGAAAATATTTTCTCAGCATCATTTATCATAATGAAAGCATGAGTTCTATAAATCATGACTTTACTTCTTCATGTTCAGGAGGAAAACTGAGTTGAGTTATTATATCTTCGATTAGAATTCACATTAGCAGGTTTGCTGTATGGTTTTGTGCTTTTTTTTGAAGCAGCATTGTTATGTTATTTCTTTTCTTTTCTCAGAGACACTGAGAAACTATTTCTCACAGTATGGGGAAGTAGTAGATTGTGTCATCATGAAGGACAAAACTACAAATCAGTCACGAGGCTTCGGCTTTGTCAAATTCAAAGACCCCAATTGTGTACGGACCGTGCTGGAGACAAAGCCACATAATCTTGACGGAAGAAATGTGAGTATTTGATATCAAAGGAGCAGATAGTCCAATCAACTCGAGTAATCTGCCTGTGCTTTGTGTGAGCAATGTGAAAAACCTCATCCTGTATTTCATCATCCAAAGCGGTTAGAAGTTATTCAAGGAGAAGTACAATTTTTCTTCAGGTTGTTCCTGCCTACAGACATTAGTTCAGATGATGCTCTTTGCAAAGGCTGACATTTGTTTGCCCAACAAGACTTACCTGTTCAGAGTCAAATTAGCAAAAGTGGCAGTTAAACCTGGATTTCTCTGAGATGGCTGAGATCTTTTTCTCTATCATTGTTGTTCTATACAGTCAGCTCCCCATGAAAGACATATTGCATCCTTTGTTCTGGTAACAGAGGTTGAGAAGAGCATACAATTTTATGGGCCACTTGTTTTAATTAATATGTGTCGGTACATATTTGGTGCTGCACTGAGGCAAGCCAGTATAATGTAATGGATTCTGTATAGAAGTACATTTGAAGGTGCCTTTATTTGGGGCTGATGTCAAACATTTTCTCTTTCTTTGCTGTCAGATTGACCCTAAGCCATGCACTCCCAGAGGAATGCAACCTGAAAAGTCTCGAACCAAGGAGGGCTGGGTAAGAGGAATCTGATTTCTACTGTGGAGGCTAGGCTAGGTGTTTCTGCTGGAATAAGACTCAGGCCACCAGCCTCTCCATCTGCTCCTCCTGAGGTTGTATTCTAGCTTCTTCTCCCAAGAGGGGACATTGAGCTTCATTTATAAAAACATTCTGACTTTGAACTACAACTTTATATACTGTTTTTTTTATCTTTAAAGAGTGCAGTTTAAAAAAAAAAATCTTATTGTGTAGCCCATACATCTTTTAAGAATTACAGAAGTTATTTGGGGTTTTTGATAAATTACAGAAACATAAAGCAATCTATGACTAGTAACAACCTCCCTTTGTGATTAAGAGGCTGCAATATTATCGTCATATATGTGGTGCATTTACACTAGCCTGGGATTAACCCATCATAAACTCCTTTTTTTCAGAGTTGTAACAAAAATGATTAAAGAGGAGATCATAAGCATGTATTACCATGCTCAGTATTGAGATTATAAAAACACTTTTTCATTACTGTCTTTAAATTTAAAACAGTTTTTGTCAAGTTCACTTTTATTTGAGGAAAGACATGTCTTCCTAGTAAAATCATATGTTTTTTCTTACGCTGTCTTTCCTCATTAAATAAAGCTGAGAAAACACAAGTCGGCTTAGAGAATCAGTAGGCTGATGTAGCACAGAAAATTGCTTTCAGTAGTGATTTTTTTCTTTGTTTGAAAGGGAAAAGTCTGCGCAACCTTGGGTAATTTGTGGGTCAATCGACAATTCTATTAAGCCACAGCAGATCTATTGTAATTTTTTGTCTTTGGGCAGCAAAGAATTCGGTTATTGCACCATTGCTGTCAATAAAACATTTTAGTAAGTCACATATATGGCTGCAAACATTGATTGTAAGCTGAAAGCTTTTATAAATGAAGTTCTTTGCCTGCTACTGGAGCTCCTCTCACAGACCTAAGTCATGTAGCTGCTACCCAGTGTTTTACCTACAAAGCAGAAGATGTAATTGTTAAAAATCAGTATTGTCATAAGCAGCCTCTAGCCTGCATGATTGCAGTGCACAGCAATGGTGAAATGCTTAGTGGTGGGGAGTAAGTGGAGGAAGCCGTGCTCTCTGATCTGTGGAGACTAGTGTTTGCATTGACATGACATGTTCAGAATTATACCCCAGGGCAAGAGGAGAACCTAATTTCTTCTGCACTGTCTGAATAGATGATGGCTAACTGGCCTCTTCCCAGGATGATCCTTCAACAGACACTGAAATCCATACACTCCCTGTTTTCTTTCAGAAGGGCAGCAAGGCTGATAGCAATAAATCAAAGAAGATATTTGTAGGTGGAATCCCCCATAACTGCGGCGAGCCTGAACTCAGGGACTATTTCAATAGATTCGGAGTGGTGAGTATTGCCATGTGTATGATTCAATTGAGTATATTTCATCATTAAGACTGCTTGAATGGATGTGATATTGAACAGAGTCATTACTACAGTATGAGAAATTGAAATTTAGTTTGATGGGATATAACAATTGATTTGTCCAAGTTGTGGAAGAATATATATATATATAATTTGACTAAAAGCAAATCCTGTCTTGTTTTCTAAATGGAGCCACTGTTTCCCTTTGTCCCATTCAAGGTCACAGAGGTGGTAATGATCTATGATGCGGAGAAGCAGAGGCCCCGAGGTAAAAGCTGATCCCGTTTTTTCTCTCCCCTCTCCATACCTTACCATCTTAAATCTCATGACAAACTATCCTGGCCCAAAGAGAAAAAGCTAATTTAGCCCCAGATATTCACATCAATTTAAACACTGTCACCCATAACAGTAATGTTGAATGGCAAAAGATGATAAAGACACACAGCAAAACACAAAAGCATGTTTAATTAAGCTTCATAAAAAGTCACCACAGCATACATTAAATAGTAATATATATATATGTATATGTGTGTGTGTGTATATATATATATATATATATTATGAGAAGCCTAGTGATAGGAAATACAAGTAAATCCTGTAATATATATTAATTTTCTCAAACAGGCATTAAGGAACTAGCTTTTGTGCAATGTTATACGCAATTTGCCCACATAATACAGTAGTAGTTGGCACCATAAAAACATATTTCAGCCTATTTACTCAAAACAGAATATTATTCGAGAAATCGCTCACTCTGATTTTTACTGATGCAGTGTCCTTCGTGACCTTGTGTGAGAACACAAGTCTGTTCTGCAGACACATTTCTGCTCAGTTGAATATATTTTTTTCAGAAGATAAGTGCTCTCCAGGCAGAGAAAAGCAACCTTAAATGCCTTTGGTCAAGTACATTGGTTGAAACACAGACCTGGTTTGACCTCAAAAGGTCATCATCAGGGCAGAAATGATAAAAAATGGTCATTCTCGAGACTTGAGACCTACTGTGTGCTTGTTGAATTGATCATGATTGCTACATCAGAATTTATTATCCCAGCTAATGGTGCACAGAGGGCCCTCATAAATGGTATAAACCTCTTGGGAAGACTTGTCTGAATTAACAGCTCAGTAAAACATTCAAGTTTTTTTTTAGATGAACAGCATGAAGACGTTCTAGGTTTAAGTCCACTACATCTAATGTGCTTAAGAATAGATTAACAGATATTCATGTCAGTCATACATCAAAAGTCAGGTGCACATGTGAACATTCAAAGAGTTTTTGCTCTCAGTCATTATTCCTCCTGTTCATATTGGCTGTTTAGTGATGCATTCCTAATGTGTTTCTTTTCACTGTTCTCTTTCTAAGCTCAAATGTAGTCTAATCTGAATCTCATGTGAGGATTCAATAGTCTAGTATTCAAATCTAATTGGATTCCTCCAGAATAAAGGTCTTTTTGGCTGTAAGTAACTAGTCTCTTACGCTAGAGCCACATTATGAATGGATCTTGTGGTGGCCAGTATGACCAGGAGGAATAATTACTTCAAAATGTGTTCATATGGGCATCTGACAGTTGTTTCAAGACAGGCAGTGAACCTAACCTTTAAAGGACAAATCCACCCTAAAACAAATGGTGGCATTAGCTGATGATGTGCATCTCTTTTCTACTGCTTTTTCCCACCACTGTGGATAACTGGCTAATTTTAAACATGATGCTTCACAAAAAAATAGTTAATGCAGTTTAAATGAAGTAGGGTTTCTAATAGTTCATTTTATTTTAATTGTTTATTTTATATTTTAATTATATTGCAATATTTCTTTAAACTTTAAAATGTCAGAAAATAGTAAATAAAAAAGTCAAAATTTTCCCAAACCTTTAGAATGCTTGTTTTCTTTAACCAAAAGCACATCTCCGATTAAATTTTATCAAGTTCATTTCAGATTAAGAATGCCAGTTTGTCTGTGCATTAGCCTGAAAGTAAGACAGCAACAACATGTATCATGTTTTACGGCATGCAACCCCTGGCAGTTTTCTCTGCCAAGTATCTCCACTAAAACTTAGTCAATATTAATACAACTTACTGTTAAGTGGTTTAAAGGCTTTGTGGACGTCAAAAGAGATCAACAACTGAAGGAGACATGTCAGGTTGCAGCAAAGTAGGTGCTCCAAAAGTATACTTCTTTATCACATGAATCATCTCAGGGGGGGTTTGTCCTTCAACAGGGCTGGTTTCAGACCAGAAGCTTGAGGGGGGTTGATACATTGTTATCTCTAGAACCGTGGAATCATTTAAAATTATGTCCTTTGCTATTTAAAAAATCTCAGAAAATTTAATCCAGTTAATTATAAATGTATCATCAGTTTTGATGTGTACCACACTTTTAGCACGGATGGCCTTACTGGGAATCAGACTCCCATGCCACCGGCAGTGTTGGTGTCAGACTCTGCCCACTGCGTTACAGTCACAGCTGTTTCATCTGCATTTGTCCTACATGCAGCGGTTACTGACCCACAACATATATTGCTGCTATTTCTTTAAAACATCCGTTCATTCTCTATTGGGAGAAACCCAGAATAGTTTGTCATTGGAATTTAACATGATGTATTGTACCAGTAACAGCCATTACATAATTTTTAATAGAATAGACCGTTTCTTTTACTAAAAAACTAGACTTTTAACACTGGAATAAGTTTTCTTTAATTTAGACATAACTGATACATGTATCTTAAATGGCATAGTGTGTGTTTTCCCATATGTAGACAGTTAAGTATTTTTGTAAGTAAGCCCTTTCTATTTTTCTTTCTTCTGTCCCCCTTCTCCTTGTGAATGGTTTGAATGTGATTAACGGTGTCTCTTAAGATTTGTCTTTTCTCTTTTAGGTTACTGTGCATTGACTGGTAGCACAGAGGTACAGGCCAAATGTAAAAAAAAATTCCAAATTTCTTACTTGGTCAAACTGGGGTGTATACAAAGTTACATCAGATTGAGAAATTTCTCTGTAATTTAAGAGGAGGAGGAGTTTGTTGAGGTCATTCCTCCAGGGAAATTTGAGCAATAGTGACTCAGCAATTCAAATTTTCATTTCTTATCATATAGCTTGATGAAAGATATGTACTCGATATTGACTCAAATCCTTGAATGGTTGTATTTTTTAATATTCAAACAGTTGAAATAGAGGGTGATATTAAAAGACAATATTAGGATAAATATCACACCAGTATCTGCAAAAACTATACATTTAAATCAATAGCTAAGTGTCTTAAAAAATTGAATACTAAAATAAGACAGGTTTCCAATACATAATTGCAGAGAGAATTAAATGAATAGGGCTGCAACTAATCATTTTCATCACTGATTATTCTGCCAATCATTTCCACTATTAATAGATAAAATGCTTGGTCTTGAAAAATATCAGTAAATCATGAAAATGCTCATCATAATTTCCCAGAGCTCATGATGATATATTCAAATGTCTGACTTGCAGTCTGAAACAAAAAGCTATTCATTTTGTTATAAAAAAGAAGAAATACAAGTAAATTTTCTCACACCAGGAGAAGAAAAAAATGAACTCTGATTTTTGTTGCTTGAAAAAATATATGTGAGTCTAAATGTTAATATGATCATCAAAATCTGTTCTATGTCTATCTTTCTGAGTAATTATCAGTCCCTACAAAGATTTATAGCATTGTGAAAAAAAATTGTTTTATCCGTAGTTGATATCTGATGGAAGTTTGATGTGAAATTTCAAATTTACTGTAACCAAGACATGTCAAACCCTTGAATGTGTCAACTTGGTTTTAAATCTAGATTAAGGGCGGGTCATTGACAGATGTTATTAATAGCAAGAGATCTTGAGTCTTGGGAATGGTTGGCGTAATACTAGAGGTCTCTAATATCTCAGATGTCTCGTAGGACTTTTAATTAGATTCAGGTTAGGTCCCCAAGTATAGTTGTGCACACAGCCCAGTTCTGCCACAGCGAAAAGTTAATCAAATCGAAAGTAGATCACTGCAGCATGCTGCGACCTGCTAACACTCTAAAAGTTCTGTTCCAGATAGCTAGATGCAAAGAGTTTACGGAGCGGCTGTTGTGGCCAAAGCATTAAACCAATATAGTTCTTCGCATTCCTGCTGATGAATTTTGTTTATACCCCATGAAAACTCTTGATCAAAAACCTGCATCATGCAACTTTGGAAAACCAGTTATGGCCTATATCTTTGTGTTACTGTTGTGAGCAATATTTTAATTGTCCATTTTAGGCTTATCCTGGCTGACTCAAAAGTAAAATACTTAATTTGGGAAAGCTTGGAGAAAGCTTTAGGCATTCTACAGTTTGTGTTTCTCCATATTTTTGTGATGCATTAACAATGGCTGCTGCGAGTGTGTGCTCCACAGCAATATACCAAGGGACAGATCAAGGTGGGGTTTGGATGAAATGGCATGAAGTAACCAAATGTACTACTGGTTCAATTGGCACTTATCAATATTAGAGGGTGGAAGATGAACCTAATTGACTGTTTTTATGTGACATTTCACATTAAATTAAGCACTGCACTCATCAGTCTTCATGTTTAGCAGTTAAGCAGTCCTGTGTTGTCATCCTCACGAAATATTTAAGTGCACAGTAAAGAGAAAAGTTTCCCTTAAATCCCCCAGGCTTTAGTCTTGGATTTGTGTTGTTCTACAAGTCTGCGACATCATCCGAACCCCAGGAGCCTCTTGCTCAGTCTTGACGGATCCTCACTCTGCTGAAGCCCAATACTGTTCTTCATCTTGTGTTGTCACAACCCCCCTGCTACCTTGATTCACTCTTGGTCGTTGGCTAGGTTTTGGATTTATTACTTTCGAGGCCGAACAATCAGTGGACCAGGCTGTCAACATGCATTTTCACGACATCATGGGCAAAAAAGTGTGTAGTTGTAGTTTTATTTTACCCTTAAGATCAGACAGAGGCTTGGGCGACAAAGTCAAAATTATGCTATGATGCTTTTTTATTAGTTCAAGCATATTTCCAGTGGCTTCCCTTTGTAACCGTAGCATCATATATAACAAAGCTTGACTTCAACACTTCAATTTGATCAGGCCACTAAATTAATTTCCTTACCTTATTATTAACTCAAAACACTACCTCTACACTAAATTGCTGTGGCTTATTTTTTCCAGAGACAAAATAATCTGTCACAAATACTGTTATATTACAGTTTCTATTATCGCCCAAGGCTTTGTTTAAATTGACCACTCCTTTAGGATGTCTTAAGTGCTTTAGATTGGACTTAAAACATCAAAGTTGAAATATTTCAGTTAATTTGCAGAAGCTGAAAACTGAATATTTTGAAGCTCAAACAATTTCACTGACTGTAAAGCACCTAAAGGATTGGGCCAATCAGTTCTGTTTCTTTTGTTTTCTTGTATTTTGTTGGCAGGTCACTTACATGTCAACATGTTTTCTTTTTTCTTTTTGAAAAGTTAAAGACAAAGCTCAACTCAGTGACCTCAGCTGAAGAATCTCCATACTGTGTCTGTCAGTTCTCCAAATAACAAATGGCAGTTCTCTCTAAAACGCTGCTTAGGATGAGACATGAGTCGCACAATAATATTTGCACATCACTTCTTAGTGTTTGTTCTATCTCACTGTGTGTACCAGATGGATGGGGTTTACTGCTCAGAGACAATTCAGATAGTGTCAGGTAAGCTGTCCATCCGGGGAAAAAACAATAAACTCACTATGGTGTCATACTGTATATTCAAGCACATCTCCTAACTCTGGCATTTCTTCTATTGTTCTGTTGCATGTGGCAAACACCACCCACCTGGCACCTCAGCTGAGTGAATCAAACCATTAAAAATAATGTAATACTGTAGTGAAACGAAGCACTACATGGTACCTATATGGCGTGGATTGCTCCTTACGCTTTGGCTGTAAATGCACTTTTAAAGCGCTAATTAATTAACAAACCACTTTTTCCCCAATAGACATTTTGTAATTAGCAGCTTTTAAACCACTACAGAGATACCAGAAGGGAGACAGTCTCCCGTCTGCCCTCTAAGCCAACATTAATGATTCGTGGGCAAAAGAAACTGATCAAGTCAAACACTCAGTCATATGGCGTCATAACATATATCACATTTCTAGCCTTGATCGTATGTGTCTGCTTAGGTTTTTGAAATAACTGAAGGTCAGTCTGCGTTACTTGATACTTAAGAGACTTTTGTGTATATTTCGGCTTTCTTAAAAGTTTATGTTGACAAAGTTAAAGCAACTTTCATGTATAATGAAAATCTATAATTGTTGAGGTGCTTCTGCACTTCCTAGAATATTGAGAGAGGTACTTCACTTTCTTTTCTCGGACTTCTGTCTTGATAAAGCCTTAGTTTCTGCAGGTGGCACAGCGTTAAGTCATGGTGGGTTTTTTCTTAGTAGTTTTGGGAGTGGACATTAGAGAGATGACATAGAATATAGGGAGAGTGACATAATTACTTGACTGGAGTTAAACCAGGGATGTTGTTGTTTGTGGTCAGCACCTTAAACCACCTGACCCCCAGGGAGCCCCTCCTGTCTTTGTTCTTATTAAATTATAAAATCAAACTTAAGTTTTTTGTGTACCAGTCATTGTATACAGAGCTACCAAAAGCCTCCCTGAATGGGATCTAAGCCGAATTTTTGTTATTCTTGTCCGTTACATTGAGTAGCAAAAAATTAACCTTTTTTGTAGAAATGTCAGTGATTATGACATTAAAAAGATGATCGTAAGTCCTTTGTCCTTGGTAAAAGATTTAGCCCAACCTGTATACTCTCCAGTGGTACGCACCCTCCTTCACTTTGCCCTGGTTTCCAGCAGGAATCATGGCTCGACTTAATCCATTGTTCTTGACTTGACATTACCTTACGCTGGGACATGAGGGAGGCTGGGAGATATGAGTTACAAAATTAGAAATTGGAGCACATCAAACTGTGGAACAAATCCCAGTTCTGCTGTTGGGGACTGTACAGAAGTCATGGTATCCATCACTCGTAGCTGTGATGCCCACGGGAGAAAGCGCTAAGGTAGCTGCCAGCGGCGGCGAGGCCACTGCCGGAAACATGTGCATGTAATTAGGTCGACAGAGAAGGAAGAGGGGAGGCTGGGGAAGGTGGCAACACCTTAAAGCTAGGAGGAATTTGTGATTCGTTTTCCTCCTGCAAGGTGACCCCAATAACTCAACCCCTCAGTCTATTTATGGTGAGCTCCCCCTTAGTCTCAGTCTGTTTCTTTGCTCTGGTTAACTACTTGCCTTGCCTAGTTACAGAGAGGAAAGTTTTGTTTTTGGGGCATGAAACATAAATTTGACCGTAGGCGCTGAACTAATACAGCAGTGGATGATGCAGTGGCTGAATTAACAAAGTTTCTGAGTGTTGCATTCCCAAAATGACAATATAAGCCTGGAAATAGTAGATAATTATAATAATTATAATTGAATTATATTCAAAAAGAAACTTGAGGTCATCATTCTCATATTTCAGGTTTATGTTGTAAATTGACAGTGTCCTCCAGCAGCAGCGCTATATTGGAGCCAATATCAGTCACTTGTGCTCAATAGAAAAATTTCATTTTACCTTTGACACAGTATGAAGATTCATTTTTAGATTGACTGAAAAGACTGTTTATTTGTATTATCTGCATGTTTACCTTTTATATATTCTGTTAGAACTGAAATACAAATTTCTCTCTACATCCATTTACCCCCTAAAACTTACTCCAAATAAAAATAGAAATGAGACTCTTTGTAAGCGTTAGCTGGAAAAAGGTAAGTAATGACCTTCCATTAGATGTCTTTATCGTATGTAGGGAAATTCATTTGAGGAAAAGAGTTAAATAAATCTATGTTTCTCAGGTACATTTTAAGAGGCTGTAATCTGGAGATGATGCATTTCAAAAACATTGTGTTTCATTTACTGTCTTTGCATTAAGATTCTGTCCACTGTGAATTTCTTGTGATTATTAGTACCTGAGACACATAGTTTGACAGCTCCCCTGGCTACACAGTAATATTAATGAACATAGTCTCCCCTCATTATTCTAATAAATATTAAGAAAAGGATTTAAAAACTGGCCCAAATGTTGAGATTTAATAGTCAGTGGTAGGACAGGTCTGTCTAGGTGAGGGACTTCGTGGACATAATATACTGGTGTTGCCAAATGTTCCTTTCTTGTTCCTTTGTCCAGGTGGAAGTGAAGAAGGCTGAACCTCGTGACAGCAAAGCTCCTGGCCAGCTTGGCCCTGGCCAGTGGGCACCCAGGGGCATCTTGAGTGCAGCTAATGGTTGGACAACACAGCCTGCCCAGGGCTGGCAACAGCCTTACGGGCCACAGGGTGAGTGGGAAAAATCCCAGAGCTGAGTGAGTGAGGCTCGCTGTTCAGAGGAAAATGGAGAAAAAACTGTTTTTAATGTGTGAAACCCTTTGCTTCAACATTAAACCTGTGCATGTTGGTCACAGCTTCCACTGTTAGTAGAATGTTAAACTGGATTCTGTGAGCATTTTACAGCATTGTCCTCAGTCTAAAGTGTTTTTTTTTTCCTCCTGAAGGAGTGTGGGTGTCAACAACCGGCCAGCCCATAGGTAGGTGTTTGACCTCCACTTGACAACACACAGAAAACATCTTTTCTTTCCATTTTAGTGATTAGTTGCTTTCTCTATGTTGCATAATTGTGAATTGATGAATTTGCACGAGATGCTATGTGATCATGTGCTTATCTTGTAGCTTGTGTCACAGAAATGGGCCTGCACTCTGTGTGGCCAATAAGCTGATGACAGTTAACAGCACGTGTTATCACTGATTCATAATGGCTGAGGCTGCTGATAATTTGCTGCTTGAGACAGATGGCAGCCTTGAATAGATTCCAGCCTCCCCCTGCTATTGGTCAGGCTCCGTTTCATATCACCACCTCCGGGTCAACCTGCAATGCTCACTGCAGTGTCGGCCCTGTTCTCACTGTGTGTCATTCAGCTTCAGATCTTCAAAAAAATGGTTCTGCAAAACCATTAATTTATCAACTTTATTTTTATTATTCAGTTAAATAAGACAGCAATAGATTCAAAATGATGGAATTCAGATACAGTACATCACTGTTAGCACTTCTTTTCATGATTAATAGAACTAATAGTAGTATTAATACTAAAAGTAATACTAAGAATAGAAGAATGATATTTTTCTGTACTTAATACTCACAAAGTATTGCATATATTTATGTAAAATTTCTATAAAATAGATCTGTTCTGTGTTGGAGCAGGCGGGTATGGACCTCCCTTGTCAGCAGGTCGTGGAACCCCCACACAACCTCCGTCCCCTTTTAACGCATTCCTGGTCACGACCCCGGCGGGCGGCTTCGCTGCACCTCAGGGCTACCCTCAGCAGGGCTACAGCGCAGCACCTCAGTTTGGTCAGTAATTCTATAATTCTGAATAAAAAAATAATTCTGATACACTTACTCTTTACACTTGGGAGTGGTTTTGACAAAAAAGTGCTTAAAGGCAATGTGGCAAATCAAGAGGTGACAATGCGAATTAGGAAGAGATGGTAAGTTTTTGTTAAGTGGTATTCATTGTTGATGAAGGTCCCAAATATTCCAAACTCCATTTTTCTGTCAAAAAGGGTTCAAGTTTTTCTCTTAAGACATTTCCTTATTGTTTTTGTAGCTCCTAGCCCCTGAAGGCAGCATTTTTATAAATTTATTTATTTATTAACTGAATTTATAAGTGGAATATGTCAGTTTTTTAATCAGTTTTGCTGTTGCTGTGATCAGGGAGGAACCTTTACCTTATCAGACACTGACAGCGCGACTGACAGTCACTCAGCATCTCATGAAATATTTCTAAAAAGCCTATGGGGAGATTTTTACCTTTCACCTATTAAACCTGTTTGCAGATAGAAAAGTATTAGGAAAACTACTGGGAAAGAAGCCCAAAACGATGGGCTACAAGTGAGTTGGCAGAATGTTCACAATTTGATCTGGCAGCTGATATTTAAAAAACATGTAGTCATACAACTTGAGAAATGGACTGTTTTTTTTTTTTAACATTCAAAATGCGACTGTAAGTGAAAGTGTCTACTTGTGGAATAGTTTTTGTGTGTTACAAAGGAACTCTGTTACTGCAAGTTTACCAGGGTCATCTGCTCTAAGGCCTTTGTACTCATACATAGTAAGCCATCTGTGATAAAGCAGCAGTAACAAATAACCTGTGGAGGGAAGTCATAGAAATTATCTTCTGCAGGTTACAGTTTCGGCACACCCCAAGCAGACCAGTACGCTCCACAGGTTCCTCCTCCGCCCACCACTCCAGGGACTGCACCTCTGGGATTTGCCCCCGCCACCACACCAACTCAGGACTTGAGCAAAGCTCCCACTGGGCAGCCTGACTTCCCCTATAGCCAGTATGGTAAGGAAAGCATTGTGCATAAAGCAGTTTGCTGCCCTTTTCTCTCCCATTCACTTTTTTTAATTCACCCCTTGGCCCAGCCCATCTTTCTGGATTTTATTATTAGATGCAACTACAGCCCATTTAAGAGCATTTCGACAACCCTTAGACAAGCAGGAGCTTGCTCTTGATACCATTTAGCTTGAACAGCTACACATGCATACATGCTTCTTGCATACATGAACCCCTCTGGCTCTGCCGTGAAGATGCTGCTGAAGTTTGACCATATCCAGGAGTCTTCAGCAGTCATTTCTGTCAAGTTTTTCCAGCTGGGCTGTGGATTGGTAAAAAGATTGGTAGGTCTTGGTAGGTTTGAATTAGATCATCCTTGCAATGTTTTTCTCTTTTTTTCTTTTCCTTTCTTTTTTTTGTTAGTTTTGCATTTTTATTTTTATTTGTTTTTAAAGGGAGTGCAACCCTCTTCTGATGGACTGTACATGACATTTGATTCGGTTAAAATATTCATACCTTTTAATTGCTCCCTTCTACGTCTCCTTCTCCTCCTTCCAGTTGAGGACTGTGCTGGTTTCTTTGCCTTGGCATGGTCGCCATTGAAGAGCACCAGCATGACAGAATTATGCCCATTACATTTTATTTCTGGAATTAGGCATGTCCAACCTGCCAAGCTACCTATCAAAAATTTTCTACATGTACATCTACTTATCGCTCTGGAGCTTTGCATGCATGTCTGCAAAATGTGAACTTTGCCCCTTTTGCCTGGTAAAAACATATAGATATTAACAAATGTGTTTGTAGGTTTCACTTTATCGTGGGTGTCTTTGTGGTATTTGATCGAGACTGTTAGTCTAGTCTAACATTACCTTTGGACTATGCTCGGCCAGATTTCAGTCAGCATGAAGTGATCTGAAAATAAGACATTAATGTCAATAAGCCACTGTAGTGTCAGTTTAGAAATGTAATGTGTCTTATTAATTAGCGGTATTTAAAACATTTATGGGGTTGTTTCTCTAGTGACAAAGTGTACACACAAATAAAGACCAAGATCCTTTGAAAATGAATCAGAATCCATGGAAAAAGAGGAAGCTCGGTCTTTCTCCAACACTCACATTTAGGCACGTAAGCACACAGTTAGATAAGAGTCAGAGTTTCCTCAGAACTACATTCATTTTTTTGGCTGGCTGGTATTTTTCTTCTGACTTGGCTTACAGCTGCTTCACACTGCTGGATCTACATTCAAATTCAGTCATGTGATTGCTGTCAGTCATGACAGGCGCTCATTTTATTCAGTGTTTCCTGCTTGTGCTTACCTTCCATCTAGCTTTTTGCATTTAGTGTCTGCTGCCAGTTTAGGCACTTAGTCTAGTATTCAACGTCAGTATTACAACACAGTCCCACAAATATTTTGTGAAATGAGCAAAAAATCAGGAACACTCATTATGTTGATACTGTGGGCAAAAAGTACGCCTCTGTCATTTAGGTTTATGTGACAGTAGCAGGAACATTTTCTTTGGACATTTTCACTTGTGTAAGGTTTGAAAATGATTGAGGTTCGACAAAAGAGCAAGCTTGGTGTCAGATATGGTTAAGTTGGCTTATGTAGAGTTAGGGAGTTAAAATTATTTGTTCAGTTTGGTAAAACCAATGCAGTGGTTTTGCACGTTAAATTCAATGCTGTTATTTTTCTCATGTAAACTATATATATATTTATGTACATTTTTTTTTAACTTTCCATCTATCCAGACAGCTCCTAGCTTTACTTTTATTACAGTAAGCCTCAAACTTTAAACTCTGATAGGCTATTCTTATCAAAAAACGTTTTGTTGACTTTTGTAAGAAACTAAGTTGTGCAGAAGATGGTTTTTTGGACTGAATTTTTTTAACAACCCTTAAAGGAAAATTATTTTTGGAAACCTTTTGATATTAAAATGTCCTTGAAAGATCCAATTCCAATTCCAAAAAGCTGGAACACGAATTATGTCTAAATAAAAAAAGAGAAGAATTTATTTGCATTTTGTGTGATTAGCTGGGTAGTCAATTAAACGTTGCTACCCTTGCTAGTCTGCAATAGAAATACTAGTTAGTCAAACTTTTTTTTTTCATTAAAATTACATACTGACATTTGTACTGAAATGTCATGTATATCTAGTCAAATGTTGCCTTAAAATTTAAAATTTAAGCATCTGGTGCTTGTGTAACTAATGCCAATTGACAGTTTTGTCAGCTACTTTCATCATGTTTTGTAGTATAATGTACAATGTTCATAATACAGGGATTAAAGTGCGACACATTTTAGTGGCATTTAAAATTTTATATTGAAGAATGTTTCCAACGATTTGAGTGGCTCTTATGTGCAACTTTTTGTCAAAACATACTTATCTTAATACTTCATAATTTTGACTGTTTTGTGAGTACATTTTAACTTTTAGACTAGTCTATTTGTCTAATATTTAAACTTCCATTTGGCATCAATTAAGTTGATGAGGTAAAATATTACATATAATGTCTTTGCGCTGTTCAATTGTATCTAAAACAAAAGGATTAGCAACCTTTCAAATTATATTTTATCTATATTACACACAGTGTTCCAACTTTTGTAATATTGGGCTTGTGGATATTTTTGTCATGCTTTCTCAGGCTTGGAAAATGGGAGGCCAATCCAGAGATATATTGTTTTCTTTGGAAAATGTTTGGCAACTATTTGACACATGTACTAGTCGTGTTTTACAGACTACAACATGCAAAAACCACTGTTACGGTTGTTCAAGTAGTTTCTGTTTTTAGCTGCTTTCGTCCAGTATTTTCTTGGCAGGAAAACATATGTCAAGTTACTCGCATCATAGCACATTAGGCACATTTCACAATATTTCATGAGACCAGGCTGGCATGATCAAAAAGACAGGCGCGCTAGCAGATAGATTACACTCTCACACTCCATTTTGTTTTGACTTCCAGATGCAGCTGAGCAGTGCTGCCTCTCCAAGCACAGTGCAGACAGTATATGAGTAAAAATGTACGGCTCTGTAGCTCAGTAAGGGGGGAACTATGTAGTCGGCCAGCAGTATCTGGGTTCAGTCAACCTGGTCTCCTCATCTCCCTGATAGGCTTGGGTAACTACCCTCAGGACCCCTCTGCCTACGGACCAACGCGTCCTTCTCACAGTTATGGTCAGGATGAGCAGGGAGGATATAGTGCAGGTAGGTGCCAGCATTGTCTTCTCCAACCACAAAAAGTAGCATTTGTTCAGTACTGTAGAGTTATAGAGCTGCAACGTGGTTCTTTTCCTCTTTTTTTTTTGCTTAGTGTTTTGTATTTTGCATGTACATTTTGCATGTACATACAAATTACTGTGTGTAGTCTTGTATAGTACAAGACAGCCACCGACTCTCACCGTAAAAGGATTTGAAAGAAATTTAAATTGAAATTTGGGGCTCTAAGCATGTCCTCTTGCTCAGTGGCTGTAACACGACTATACCAAGACTAGCCTTGTCCTTTTTTTTTTCTTTTGTTTTTTTGTCCACTCTCTCTGTTCGCATTGCTTTGCTGATTATAAAAGGATGATCTAATTGTCAGAGAATTCGTTCATGGTTTGGTTTTCTCTATGCATCAGCAGTCCATTCACTCGTTTTTTTCTCCATGTACTGTCTCTACATTATAGCGAATGGGGTGAGAAAGAAAAGAAGATTTAAAGGAGGACATGATGCCAGTAAATTTTCAAATTCTCTCAGACTCCTCTGTTGGGCGGTCCTGTTGGGACTGCTTCTTGCTCTTCAGATTTGTTATATTTGTTCTGTTCATCAAGCACTGTAAACACCCCAGAAGAAACAAGTTGTATTTTCTAACTTTTCATCTTTTCTTTATCTTTCTGTCTTTCTAACTCTTGTCTTTCCATTCTAGTTATATGTAAAGTTCCCCACTTTAGTACTTATTTGGGACAAACCGAAAACCACCCAGATGTTACCAGGGCAGGAAAATAATCATCACCAACAAAGATACTTGAAAGAATTGGCTGCAGCTGGTTAAATGGTTAAATTTAAAATTTTGAGGTTGTAGGAGCCTTTTATCCTCTCTCCTTTTCTTTTTTTTTTTTTTTTTTAAGACGGATTACTTTCCTTCCCTTGGTGTCACTTTGGTTCCTTGTCTGTTTGCAGGGAGGTGGTGCCATCCAGTGCCTGAATATGAGAACACTGCGTGTTGCACTGATTGCAAGAGAGTCTAGATTTTTTTCCTCAATGAAGCCCATTTTACAATTATTTAAGTCTTATGAAACTGTCATTTTTGTCTCTACGTTTTAACAAAACTTTTTAACAGTGAAGGGCTCATTGAAGGAAGACAGCATTTGAATCAAGAGGGAAAACCCACCATAAAACCTTTAACTAGGCTTAACTGTGCGCATTTAATGTCTTGGTCCATTTGATTTCTTGATGTGTCGCAGCTCATTTAGCCAGAAAACACTTAATCACAAACAAATCTCATAGCCCTTCATAGAAAAACCGAAATGAGAAGGGAACCAGATCTTCTTCAATCCTGGTACAACTAAAAATAAATATGTAGTCGTAAGTTAAGGACAAAAAAACAACAACAGAATATTAGATTAAAAATCCCTTTGAACTTATGTAACGTAGTGGTTATCTGGAAAAAAATTAAAGGCTAGCTGAAAAGTATTTGCTTGAAAAAAGTTAAATTGGAACAAAAAGGCAAAATGATGGTTATAATCCTTTTAATGTGGCATCCAATTTTTCCCAACAGCTCTAGTAGAGTTTGACAACACAATTGTTCACTGAAAATTCAAATAGCCTATTGGAACAAAAGTATCCACTGGAATACACTGTGTAATATAAGGGCAAGTGGTGGATTTTTTCTTAATGATAAAGTTGGAAAATATTATACCATTTTACTTTTAAAGCAGTAAGGCTCCTCCGTGGACACCATCCGGTGACCCCGACGTTAAAATCCTCTTTTCTTTCTCCCCCTCTCTCCTCTCTGTCATCCTCCTCAGGGTATGGGCAGGACCTGACAGCCTTCGGTCACAGTTTCGCAGACCCCAGCCAACCAACGGCCACTTATGGGGCCCCAACAGCACAGCCCGCTGCCGCCCCCCAGCCTGCCGCCAGTGCGTTTGGCAGAGGGCAGAATCACAACGTACAGGGCTTCCACCCGTATCGACGCTGACATCACCTCTGGGGCAGGGCTGCTGTGTAAAGTTCAAAAACGAAAAACAAAACAAACAAAAAAAAGAAGTCAGGGAAATGTGTGTTCTTGCTAAAAGCAAAACTGGAGATCTAGATTGTTCGTTGGGAATGTTGAATGCACACAGTTTGTGAAACAGAAACCTTTGTGAAAGCAGGGATTCCAGTAAATTCATATGGGGTGTAAAGTAACCCAGGTTTTTTTTTTGTTTTTGCGTAACTTAAGGAACATTCAGCAGAAAGACGCTTTTATCCCCCACCCCTACCCCATGTTTTATAGTAGAACTAAACTACTTCGCAATAATTTTGATTGTCTGGTCAAACACTAGCACAGAGACTTTATGTAAAGAGACTTGCATATAAATATGTATATTTATGGTGGACACAAATGAAAACAGGGTCTCAAGTTTCCTCAGCTTTAAATTCTAGGGAAAAAATGTTTTTATTTTTCATTTGGTGAATTTTGTTTACTTTCTGAGCCTTTAAAGTTTGTTTAAAATGGAGATTATGAATATATATATTATACACAAACTGTGCAATTTTTTAAAAAGAGAATTTTGTACTATAAATGTACACTTTGCTTGTTTTTTTATTTAAAGATGTAGACTTCCCTCAGGTGGCTCTTTTGGGTGCATTTTTTGCACTTGCGCAAAAAGAAAAAAAGACAAATTATTACAAAAATAAATGTTTTAAGGATACAGTGCTTGTCCCATGTTTGTATATGGTTATGAACGTATTTGTTTGGGTTGTTCATTCAGTTCAATATTAGATGCAAAAAAACCCAACTGTGAATCCAGCATCTATGATGTGAAGCTATGCCGCTTTTCCGTGTTTGATATTAGATATCTTTAAGTTTATGACCGTTAATCCGACAAAACTGTACATTTGTAGATGTTTGTCTTCTCAAAGACAGGATACAGTTTGTTTGACAGTTCACAGCAAAATGATTCATTCACTGAATTGTTGAAATAAATTAATTGTCCGATTAATTGCCAATGAAAATAGCTAATAGTTGTAACCTCAAAGCACAAAGAGGCATCGGTGCCTTTGCTTAGAATTCACGAAGGTTTAAACAAAGTGAAATCACATCAGTATTTAGATGCTTTCAAGAAATTCTGAGGGTGTTTTTCTTAATTATTATTATCGCGGTTTGATACATCACCAGAATAGCAAGGGAGAAGTTTACATCGTAAATTAAAACCTGAAAAGGTCGATTTAAATAATTAAAGATATTGGTGCAAATAAATCACGGATGTACTTGACGTATCATATCCGGGTCGTTTGATTCCAAGAGCTATTTCCGCGTTGTTACCCTATTAGCAAGATAGCCAACAACTCTCCTGGAAGTGATTTACTTTTGTAATTTATTTCGACATACACCGTTGTTTGCAACACAGGCATTTTATCAACAAAAGCAGAAAGGCTTCCAAGGTTTTTGGACAAGAAGTGTAAGCTAAAAATGAATGAATGTTTACTGTTTCTAGTGTTTTTTTCGGTGGTGATGTTTTGGAACGTTAGCGAACGAGTTGCTAGTCCCTTCTGACAGGGCGGCTAGCTAGTTAGCTCCAGGTAACGTACAGTATATACAAAAGGTTTTTAGTATTGTAGCACCAGGGTTTGTTGGATTTGACGGTTAGGACACACTTAACAGGACTGTGTCTGTTTTGTGTGAGGCTGTCTGGCACAATATGGACCTTTTAACTCCATTAGCTAATGTGTCAAAATAAGGAACTAATGTTAGCCACAACAAACGTTACGCTACTTGTTCTCAGTAACGCACACATTGTTTTTTGCTTGGATGCTCCAAGATATCTACCATTTTCAAAACAAAACGCAGAGTACAGAATCTAGGAGAATAAATTGGGACTTTTTCAATCAGTGATTCAGCATACAGCTAACTTATCCACTTAAACAAAATTCAGTATGCTTTCAATTTGAACACATTTTGTTAGCTATTTTTCTCGAGTGTGAAGGAAACTAAACTCAAAATCTCCTCTAACAAAATAGTTGGTAATTTTTTTGTGCTTCATCACACCAGTTTTTCACAAATAAAATTTTTGAAAAAAATATTACATGAACTGAGTCACAGTTTTTCCTAATTTACCCAAATCCAGATGGAACAAGTTCTACTCATTGATACAACAACTTGTTACAGGCAATGTTCATTCTTTTATGGCAAGATGTGTATGAATGTATATATATATATATATATCTTAGCACTTGTAATGGTAGTCCAAAGTTCCTTTCATACTACTTGTGAAGGCAATAAACATACTCTTTTTGTGTATGACTGTATACTCTTGGTTACAGTAGATCAGACTACAGTGAATTAAAGTAGAAAGAACACCAGATAAGACCACTAAACAATGGTATTCAAAGGCAGTTGCAATAAAGCAATAGATTTACATTTAGTAACATTTTGGACAAATATACTCACATCATTTCACCAAAAAATCAAAAGTGATGGTTCATGTTATGGATTTTCCAAAGCTTTTGACAAAATTTAATGGTTTTTATCAGCAGATGGATCTCATGCAACTTGGAACCTCACTCACACGATAACAGGTGGTCAAATATGGAGAGAATGAATGAATGTACTTTCTGAGTCAGTTTCAGTTCATTTTCCTCCATCTTAATTTACTATTATCAATGTTTGTTTATTGTTTGAAATGAGAGAAAGTTCTTCTTACAGATGTGATAATATGGGAACTGCTGTCGTGTTTTGTGGGAATTAACTCCTGTAGATTTGGCACCTCATTTAGGCCCCAGGCAGCAGAACAAACTACAGTATACAGCTTACAACAAAATGTAGAACACCAGTGTAACATTTGCCACAGTTGTGACACAGATGACGTGTCAGAGTCATGCTGCTGAGTCACAGTGAAACTCCATTATCAGGAACATGCAGCTGGTAGTCTGTAAGTTTGTCAGCTGAAGAGCAGCAGCTCCTCAATGAAGCAGCACAGAGACGTCTGCCCTGAGCGGGGCTGTCACCTAAGTAACAGTTTCACTGTTGATAGCGTGTGAGCTTAGCTGAGGGCATGATCAAGGTTATCATTAGATCTGTATAAGTTCTTTGATTGTCAGTTAGACTAGGTGCTGCTGTGTAAATACTCTGGAATTTGCTAAAAATTGAAACAAACCTCTTCACCTCTCATGTGTTTACCTGGTTTCCCACAGGGTGTCAGGTCTGGTACAGGGTTGTTGAACGGTTAATGCACAGAGTAAAGAGGCCGAAAATTGAAGATAAAACAGAAGACGGCCAGGAAAGGTATGGCACATCTTTCCCTTTACAGCTGTGTGTGAACCAGTTATTTAGTTTTCATCTTCTCTCATTTTGTTAAAATTAAAAGTTTTAGGCAAAGCAACATTTGTCATCATGTTTGTCACCGTCATGTGTTGAGTATCTGCACTGTCATGTAATTGCTTTGAGCTAAAATGCTAAAGTTAGCAAGCTAACTTGCTTATGAGAAGCAGGAAGGACCGTGTGCATCAGCCCACTTTAGCACATTTAATGCTAACAAAAGCTAAAAAAAACAACTGATGCTGAAAGATGAAAGATATACCCATACTGTAGTTGACAGTCTGCAAATGTTACTTTCCAACTTATAGTAGATGTGTCCGAGCTGATAAGTCAAAGTGTCTGTTCACAGCGTCAGAGAAGCACTGGCAGACATGACGGGGGTGGATGAGCTCTCGGACAGCACAGAGGTGGTGGAGATGGAGGATGTAAATCTTACACAGTTCCAGGTGGAGAAGCATACATGGGATGGCCTTCGGAAGATTATCCACAAGAGTCGCAAGAACACAGGCATAGTCATCAGCAAGGCACCACATGACTTCCAGTTCATTCAGAAGGACGAGGCCAGTCCACACTCTCACCGCATCTACTACCTTGGTGAGCATGGGGAGCTGAAAGCTGGTTCCTGTCACAGTTCAGTAGTTCATTCATTTTCAGGCAGGGTCCAAAATTAAACCATAGTGAGGGCCTAATAATGACATTCTGTACAATAAATGTAAAAAAAAAATGAATTAAACCAATATTTCAGAGGCTGGTCTCAACAGGTGCAGACTTTTTTTTCCTACAGATTGAGTTATTTCCTTTCAGTCACTTTGAGCAGTAGCATGCCTTTGTGAATAATCTGTGGACACAGCTGGTGAGTAAGAGTTGCCAGCTGTTGGCAAGCTTATTTGTTATCCAGTGAGCTGCAGTGGATCAGTTTGGTGTGTGGTGAATAAAACAGGAAACCCAGCCAGGAACACTATTTTGCTTTGTGGCTGTCTTTTTGCTTATTTCTGTTGCAGCTGTAGTACAGGTAATTTATGCAAATGGATGCCATTCTTTGCACCCTCGTCTTAAGTAGCTTAGTCCAATGTGGGGTATTATTTCTAGAGCTGTGTTAAGTGGTGTTTTATGTTCAGTTTGTTCTGTAAGAGAGATGTATTCTGTATCCATGGTGGCTCAGCTGTTGACTAAACAAAAAGTTGTGCCAGAACTATAAAGTCATTCTGCTGGGGTGAAAATGAAAAAGAAAAAAAATTAAATTAAATTATTTTTGACAGATTTTGCAAAATAAGAGACATTTTAGTCAAAACTGTAAAAACATAAACAAAAAGATGCTATCATATTTGGTGACGTCTGTACAAAACAAACATTTCCGTCTGTCTGTAGAATAAGATTTGTAGGCCCAGGCTCTCTGTAGCATCGTAACAGTTCATTAATTATGGTATGTTATCAGACATTTTACCTTTATCAAAAAATTTTAGCTTCTGCAAACTGAATGTTGCATTCTGCCTATTGTGAATTCAAATATGTAACTTAAAAAAAATAGCACAAGATGCCCTTTACAATAATAAGTTGAATGCAATGAAAGACACTTTGTAATTTAGCTAATTTTGCTAATTTAGCCTTATATTTTACAGCTTTATATGACAATATATTTGTGGATATTACCACTGTATCTGGCTAATGTCACCTAACATTAAATAGATGTTGTTAAAATGACATCACTAAATCGGCTCCTGACTTTATGTCTAGTTTTTACTTGCACTATTCTTGTGCAGCGTGTAAGTATTTACATCCCTTGTTCTCAGCAGTAGTCATGTAGCCCTTCTAGCTTCCCGTTAAATACTGTCATGGTATAACTTAGCATTTTTATTTGTTGATTCTTAAATATAACTGCAGGAATACTGTGTAATTAACTGCTGTGTCTTTTTTTCTGTCTTAGGAATGCAATTGGAATAGCCATTAGCTATTAGTATTCAACAGCAGAAAAATTTTAATAGTAAAGTTTTGCTGTCCGTAGTGTGAAATTTTTCCCTAAAGCTTTCATTTTGCACCCGTGTTTAACCATCATTTAGGAAGAGGAACAACCAAAACTAGTTTTTGTATGCACTGTGGGGGATAAAACTCCTAATATAAAGCAGGTTGAGTCTGTTGGTAGTCACTGTAGATGCAACTGAATTGTGATTTCTCTGGAACACAAGAGAGCTCCGCTTGACCTGGTCAGTGTTTTTTTTTTTGTTTTTACAGGAATGCCTTACGCCAGCAGGGAAAATGCATTACTCTACTCAGACATTCCCAAGAAGGTCCGCAAAGATGCCCTTTTGGTTTTGACATGGAAACAGCTACTGGATCGCTTTCAGGTGAGGAGGATTTTGAGTCCTTTTCCCTCTTTTCTTTCTCTTTATATTTAATTAAGGGGATAATCATGAAACATTCCTGTAAACTTCCCCTTAAAAGCCAAAAAAAGCTGGCCCAGTCAGGCCAGACCACTGGATTAATGTCCATTAACTGTGGCTGAATTGATTTGTACCTTACGAAGAAAAAGTAGAGGTTTGTTTTTTTGGTATCTCTAATTTATTATGGTAATGTTTTGTTGCCATCTGTTTGTTTTCAATGCCCTGAACAAACTCTCTTTGACAATGACCTCGCTTGGCCAGCATTGTCATGTTGTGTGTCCTACTGTCACCCCTGATCTCAGGCCAGCCCTCGCCATGGGGGCTTTTCCCGGGAAGAGGAGCTGCTGCGGGAAAGGAAACGCCTGGGGGTGTCTGGTATCACTTCTTATGATTACCACCATCCCAGTGGACTCTTCCTGTTCCAGGCCAACAGCAGCCTGTATTACTGCCGTGATGGTGGAAACAACAGCTTCATTGTGAGTGTATATATTTTTAATTAAAAAGCTTGTTTCATTGTTACATGTTTTATCCACCACAGAACACTGACAAGTTTACAGCACATATCTTATTCAGTTATTTTTTAGATTGATGAATAGTTTCTTTCTTTCTGTGAAATGTTATAAAAAAAAAGCTGAAAAATAGTCAGTATGATTTACCAGAAATTCTGAATTATCAACACAGGTGTCAAAAATCCACTCTTGATCAAACTCTAGAATAGCAATTAAATTGATGTTCATTTGTTTTATGCCTGACTTTGTTAATGACAAAATGGCAAACTCCATCAGCAGCTGTGACCTCAGACATTCTCCATCCTGTTTGTGTGTTTGTGCAGACTTCTCCTATGCAGCCTGTTGAGATTAAGAGCCAGAGTTCAGGCACACGCATGGACCCCAAGATCTGCCCCGGAGACCCCAACTTTTTTGGCTTTATCAACAACAATGACATTTGGGTGACAAGCATTGAGTCTGGTGAAGAAAGGAGGCTTACTTTCTGCCATAAAGGTCTGGACAGGTTAGATTTTCTTATGTAAAACTTTTAATTTTTTTGCAGCGTTTTTATAAAGCTCTTCGTTCATTTTAGGTATCGATAACCCAAAGGAGGACACCAAATCTGCCGGTGTAGCCACTTTTGTCACACAGGAGGAGTTTGATCGCTTCACTGGATACTGGTGGTCACCTGCTGCTCGTGAAGGTAAGTTAATATTTAAGACATAAATAGTTTTCAGAGATTTCTAAGCAAGAGGGCTTGTTATCAGAAATCATCATCAATATGATATCAGTAGTTTTCATATTTAGAATGTTGGCTATTAGAATAGCAGGATTTTATTAATATGAAACTTCTGTAAAAATGGTTAAAGCAAAGACAAAATGAGTTCTTTAATGGACCAGTCATAATAATAATGGTTATATTACCTGTGTATTTTGTTCCTACATGCTTGCAGTGTTTTCCTGTAAGCAAAATCACCTTTGACTGATTGCTCTGGCGTTTCTCTGGTTCAGACTCAGATGGTGGTAAGACTCTGCAGATCCTTTACGAGGAGGTAGACGAGTCCGAGGTCGAGATCATTCATGTTCCATCTCCGGCTTTAGAGGAGCGCAAGACTGATGTGTACAGATACCCACGTGCAGGTACACAGAAACAAACACTCAAAGAAGTTTTGTTTTACATCAAACATATGTGATTCATTTGTACATTGGTTCTGTATATAAAAAAAAACCTTTTAGCAGCAGGCTGTTTATTTAAAGGTTTCTATCAGCTGAAGATATATGCAACAGCTTACATTTCTCATCCAGACTTATGTTCACATCAGAAGTTTCATGTGTGTTTACATCTCAGAAATTAATCAGTTTTGTTTTTACCCAGGCAGCAAGAATCCTGATATTACTCTCAAAATAGCAGAAATCAGGACAGACAGTCTTGGCAAAGTAAGTGGTGCAAAATGTCATGTTTACTGCTGGATTTTCGTTTCAGAGAGATGGTCAAATGTCAGTGTTGTGTCTTCTTCAGATTGTCAGCACCCAGGAAAAGGAATTGCCTGTTCCCTTCACCAGCCTGTTCCCTGGTGCTGAATATATCACCAGAGCTGGATGGACAAAAGATGGCAAATAGTAAGTATTTTCCCAAAAAGGTAGAAAAATCCACAACAGGCTTTATTTTCAAAATGCCATTATACTTTGCTGAGCTCCAAAAGCTCTGAAACATAGAACTGAGTAACATGGAGTCAGTATTTTGCACATGTTCACACCCGTAACAACTCTCCCTCTGCGTGTGTCAGTGCATGGGCAGTCTTGATGGACCGACGGCAGCAGCGCCTCCAGTTGGTCCTGCTGCCTCCAGCCCTTTTTATTCCTGCACATCAGGACAAGGCCAGCAGGCAAGAGAGCCTGGAGGCTCTCGGAGATGCAGTCCATCCCTTTATCATCTATCAAGAAACCAGTGACATCTGGATCAATGTGAGGCTCAGCACCACATCTTTCATTTGCAGCCTCACTTTAAGACACATGCTGACAGGATGAGTCGATGTTAAAAATCTTGCTTAGTACATTTTTTTCAAAAACACTATGTTTTTTTTTCTTTTAGGTCCATGACATCTTTTATCCATTCCTCCAAACCAGTGATGATGAGATCACATTCATAACAGTAAATGAATCAAAAACAGGTTTTTGCCACCTGTACAAGATCACCTCGGTGTTACAACAGAGCAGCTACGGCTGGGCCAAAGGCTACACACACTCTGAAGGTATCACACTATCAACATGCACAGATTTCTCTGCTCTGTTTTATGTGACAAAAGTCCCCCAAGTGAAGGTAAAACACGTAATTTAATAACTTTGATTAAGAAAATGGAAAAAGTTGCCAAATAAAAATAAAAATAGTTAGACCCATGATAACCTTAAAGTTTGAGGCTAGTAAGCCCGTGACCTGGTGTATGTTCTTGCGTGATGTAATAGACTTGAAAATGGGACTTAGATTTCCCTGGGCAAGTTTAACTGTCCTATCTGGGATCAGTTGTGTTCATGTGGTTAAGTTAGTTTATTTTTATTCAAGTAAACAAATCTTAAACCTGTTGACTGAGGCACCACAGACCAATATATTGAAAGATTAGTTATTTCATGTAATAAGAAACCTCTATTATTAGGATTTTGTCATTCAATGATTCCTGCTTTGAAATACAGGTCAAGCCATCGATCAGTTCATCCACTTCTCCCTCTTTACTCTCACCAGATGATTTTCAGTGTCCAGTCAAAGAGGAAGTTGCAGTAACCAGTGGGGAGTGGGAGGTGCTTGCCAATCATGGAGCAAAGGTAAAGCCCAGGGCCACATTAATTAAAAACAAATAAACAAACAAACAAAAACAAAAACACACCCAGTCGTCAGTTCTCAGATGTGAACCACATTTAAAATGTACAACATGATGGTGCAGGCACTCATTCAACTACATAATTGTTTAAAATGAAGTATGGTGAACTGAGTAACAGTTTCACTGCTGATGAAACCATATTCAAAATTAGATATTGATGTTTGAAGATAGAAGAAAGTTGTCACAGTTTTCCTGTATGCTTCATAAGCAGATAACCGAACAGTTTTTCGTGCTCTGTGGTGTTTGTGCAGCGTTCGTCCAGTCCTCAGATTTGGGTGGACGAGTCAACGAAGCTTGTTTACTTTCAAGGAACCAAAGACTCTCCTCTGGAGCATCACCTGTACGTGGTGAACTATGAATCACCAGGTGAAATTGTCCGACTCACCAAACTCGGCTTCTCCCACAGCTGCTCTGTTAGCCAGGTATCCCAGCACACACACACCCATGAAGATTTTTTATGACTGGAAAATTTAATTTTAAATGTTTATGCATTTCTTTAATGCAGCGTAACAGCTAACTGATACTGACCTTGTTTACTCTAGCCTCCATGTTACATTCACTGTTCAGACAGCTCGGTGATTGATATGCCGGTTTACACATTTAATAGATTATCAAGACAAAATTTTTTTTTTTTTTAAGTCAGCCAACATTTTTTACCTCTAATGTGATGAATGCCTCTGTCTGACCACAGCCATGATACTGTCTGAAAAACCTGAAATAGACATAAAACTGTCTTTTTACTTATTCATTTCATTTATTTGTTGTAAATGTTCCCATGACGTTTAAATGCTGTCTTAAAGGCTGTTTCACTCCTGTTTCTGACACGATTATATGATAAAATATATTATATTATTAATACATGCACAAAATGTAATTAATTTACCAGCCTCGAAAAATAAAAATATCACTACTGGTATCAACTTTTAAGGCCCTTGAGAAAACCTAATACAAAACAACAAACCATTGCATTCTGTTTTCTTGCATCAAGATGTTTTTCTGTATTTTTTTTCTGCACATGCTGAATGATGCTGATGCTTTTCAACTTTGTCTGTTATTGTTATGTTTTTTTGTTCCATGCAGACCTTTGACATGTTTATCAGCCATTACAGCAGTTTAACCACGACACCCTGTGTGCACATCTACAAGCTGAACGGCTCAGAGAGCGACCCGCTGCACAAAGAGCCTCAGTTCTGGGCGAGCTTAATGGAATCTTCTGGTACTGAAAGCAAACTGCTTTAAGAGCTTGTTAATAAGCAATCATATGTTTTATTGTTCATATTGTTTAAAGATTGTTCAGGACACAATTATTTAAACTGAGCTAAAATACTTGAAACATGTTGTTAAGCTATTTTCTTACTATATAATATGACATCAGTGTATTTTTTATGATTTTTTATCATCTGCATTTTTTTTTCCAAGGTTTTCCAATTGAATACACTCCTCCAGAGATTTTTAGCTTCACGGGGAAGTCAGGCTTCGAGCTCTACGGCATGTTGTACAAACCACACAACCTGGTCCCTGGCAGGAAGCATCCCACTGTCGTCTTTGTCTACGGGGGTCCACAGGTTTGGTCTCCTCTGCTATTATGTTAGATTGATGTCATGTAGTCTTAAAAGCTGTAAAACAATGATGTAGTTGACTTTTTGTGAATTTTTGTCACCTGAATGCTTTCCAGCAGAAAATGAGCAAAAAAGAACAGATTTGTTTTCACTGTGTAACAGTTCAGCTGAGTCTTAATGAACCACCACCTGCTTTATCTACTGTGAGCAACTGTTTTTCTAAGTGTGAGCAAGAAAATAATGGCTTTTAAAAAAAGATTTAGCATTAACTTGCCCAAACTTCTGATCTTTAAAATAAAAAAAAAAAACGTATGTCACATCGTGATTATATCAACTTGTACATGTGCAAAGTTTGTCACTGGAGGTGTTTTCACATTCTCCTACTGAAGAGGGAGATAACTAACCACTTTTCTAAAATCTGTGATTCAGAGGCAACCCAGACCAGCAAAATTTGGTATGTCACAAGTTCAGAAGCCAGTAGCAGACAAAGAAATGAGAAATCTTTGGTGCAGAGTAGTAACATCAGATATCTTTATGCACATTGCTCTCACACTGGAAAAACAAAGTGCAAGAATTGGTGGTGGGTGGGACATGAAGCATGAGATTGATAGATCCAGTATTTTTTTTGATGAGGTTGAGGAAGCAGCCTCTTTGTACATACCATGTAAATAAAAAATATGACATAGCTGAGAATTATTACACACTTTAATAAGTTTCTTGAAAGGAACTTCAAGCATTTAGCTGATCATCAAAGGAAACTGAGGGTTTTTCATTTAGGCACTTAAGCAGGTCATTTAATCTGCAACATGCATCAAACTTGACTTTGATGATTTCAAAGAAATAAACAATGAAATCCTTGGTATAAGTGTTTTTTTTTTTTGACTGAATACCTTTTCTGTAAACACACTTTTCTTCCAGGTCCAGTTAGTGAATAACTCTTACAAAGGAGTGAAGTACTTAAGGCTGAGCACGCTGGCGTCTCTGGGCTACGCTGTGCTGGTCATCGATGGGCGGGGCTCCTGTCAGCGAGGACTCAAATTTGAGGGAGCTGTGAAGGACAGAATGGTAGTTATCACATACCTACTCTGCCAGGGTCAAGAGCTGAGAATTTAGAGACACAGTTTTGCAGTGACACGTCTTAAGAGATGGAATGAACTGATGGAATGTGTTTTTTGACTGTGTTACTAAAGGCATCACACTTTAGGAATTTGAAAACTTGAATAAGTAACCTCCTACATGTGTGAATATTGGTTGTGAAGGAATGTTATTGCCAGGTGAGTTTACCCCTCTGTTCTCTCCCAATCAGGGTCAGGTGGAGATTGAAGACCAGGTGGAGGGTTTGCACTACGTAGCTAACAAGTACAAGTTTGTGGACCTGAGTCGTGTTGCCATCCATGGCTGGTCTTATGGAGGCTTCCTGTCCTTAATGGGCCTTATTCATAAACCTGACATCTTCAAGGTCAAAACCCAAAACATTTACTCCTATCAGTTCATATAAATATATATATATTCATTTATTTATTTATATTTACTGTTGGCCTCATAAATCTGGTAATTGAAAACATCAGCCTCTAAACTCAAATCTACACATTTGTTGCTTCCTGATTAGACTTTTTAGCAAAGAAAATAAAACTTATTATATCTGACTTCCTTTTTTTGTTTTTGTTTTCAGGTTGCCATTGCAGGAGCTCCAGTGACATTGTGGATGGCTTATGACACAGGTTACACTGAGCGATATTTGGACACACCTGAAAAAAACCAGAAGGGATATGAAGCTTGTTCTGTTGCCCTGCATGTCGACAAGCTTCCAAATGAGTGAGAGTTCTCGTTTGTCTGTATTTAGTGTTAAATCTCAAAATGTGCACCATACAGTAGTGAGAGAAAAGATCACTGCATTGCACCATGTTATACCTCATGTTACCTACCTCTTTTAATTAGATAGAAGTTTGTATTGATGGAAGTGTACAGTTTGATTTTCAGGTTTCTGTCATCAGAGGTATCAACTGCTTTTACTTCCACATGTTTATATGTGAACATGAGTACAAAAACAAAGAGCTGTCTCTTTCTGTTGCAGGCCCAACAGACTGCTGATCCTGCATGGGTTTCTAGATGAGAATGTGCACTTCTTCCACACTAACTTCCTGGTCTCTCAGATGATCCGGGCGGGGAAGCCATACAGTTTGCAGGTGGGAAAATTTTCTCATACTCACTAACTTGGACTAAGAGTAAGATCGTACCAAGACTAGGCATTGTTTAGAAAATATGACAGATTGTAATTAAAATGATGGGGAAATAAAATGTGACACTTGTAAGAATCCGGGATTGAACACTGTTTTTGGGCTTTCTGAATTTTCAGGTTTATCCCAACGAGCGACACAGCATCCGATGTCCAGAGTCTGGAGAACATTACGAGATTACGCTGCTGCACTTCCTCCAACAAAATCTCTAAACCTTTCTATATACTGACCTCCCCTTCCTCACCCTCTACTCTCCCCTCCTTGTCTCCTCCTCCCCATTCCTCCACTCACTTAGAGGTTCAGTGTGTAGGATCTTAAAGGGATCTATTGGCAGAGATGGTATGTGATTATGTTTTGTTGATTACAAAATTATGTTTTCATCAGTGTAAAATCTCCTGAAAAGGGTTAGGTTATCATCTTTTCATTACCTTCTATTCAGAATACACAAACTGAGCGCTGGCTCCAGAGAGGGCCTTTCATGTTTTTAGTGACTGCTGCTGGTTCTCCTACAGGCTTGTAAGAGAAGGTGGACACAAGTTATATTCAATTAGTTACAATCTGCGGCCTCACTGCCAGATGCCACAAATCTGACACACTGGATCTTTAAATCCGCATCACTTTCTCTTTCACTCCTTACACACCCACTTAAATTCAAGCAATGCCAAACCTCATCACACCTCAAGAGTTTTTCGTTAGTCTCAAAGGTGCAGAGGCCTTTTAGCAACAATACATGAACATAAGATTAATATTCACATTTAGTATAATCACCATAAATTAGACCATCACTGAGCAAAGTCGCTCAGTCAATACTCTGTATTAAACAGTGGGATATCTGTTGATTGCTTTAAGCCCTGAAACAGGCAGAGGGCGCTGTTCATCCAGAACAAACTGAACTAAAGCTATCTGGGATTGTGATTAAGGTAGGAAAAAATTTGCAGTGTGATGAAGATGATAATATTGATGTTTTGAAATTCATCTCATCACAACATTAACAAAACATGTTAACATTGCAAACAGTACAGAAGTGGACCTGCTGCGCCTTTGAGATTTCTCTGTTTTTGTGCCATTTTCCTGTTTTTTTATGAACTCTTACTTTTTTTTGGGACCCAACTGAAAAAGTTATGTATCTGTGTCTGTGAATAAACACTGGAGTGTAAACGTAAATTCAAAGCTCTACACAAGCAGACATGCAAGCTCTTAACTCCCCTTTGTTGTATACTCCATAGTACTCTTTGCTTTGAGACTGTGTCGTCGTACATGTCTTTTTATGTGGTGTGACACACTTCTGTCTACAAGAAAAAAGTTACATGCCGCATTTTTAATGTTTATGAAAAATATTTTTATGGATTCTAATGCATTCATAAATGATGGAAACATGTAGTGACCTGTTGTTGTTTCACATGCTTGCTTTAATTTTTCAAGGAGCTTCTTTTTCTTCTTCTGCTGCTGAGGACTTTTGCACATACTACGTATTTGCCTTGGTGCCAACAAACTGACCTATAAGATGATGTTTGACACAACTGTTGGCAGTCTGAGGTGCCTTGCAAGAGTTTAAGAGTGCCTGCTCATATAGTTTAAATCAGGGAAATTCCGTCTGAGGACCTACATCAGTAAAATGCCTTTTTACATGTGTGTCTGATGACCATCTGTAAGATGAGCTGTCACAACCTGTGCAAGGTTAAATGTACTCCACATATTGAAGAAATAAACAGAGGTGAACAATCTTTTTCAATGTCTTGTTACAAAATTAAATGTCATATTAAAAAAAAAATAAAGATGAGTCATATTTTGGCATAATAGAAGTTTAAGCAGTTGGTAAATAGTTTTTGGCCTTTTCATTCTGTTTGATATGTGTTTAGAGTAAAGGACATCAAACATAATGTAAATGATTAAATTAGAGTAAAAGCCAGTTTGGTCAAACTTAATAAACAAAAGCAGATTCAGACATGAGTCCAGTCTTTTGTAAGACAATTGTGTCTTATGGCTTTTGAGGTAAACTCCCCATATAAACATTACATATTCAAGTTAAAATCATAAAAATAAAAAATCATCATATAGCTTTACAATTTGTATATGAGACTCTAAAAGGGAAAAACTACACAACAGACACTCAAAAAAAGAATGGTCCTGGTCTCAAGTTAAAGAGAAAACCAAATGTTAGTAGTTTAATCCTCTTGATGTATTTCCTGTCAGGTTGTAATTCTGCCTGGTGTTGAAGTTATCAGACACAACAGAAAGCTTGCAAGCGTTGATTCATCGAAGCACAACATCTGCATTTTCTCCCATTTTGCCCAGCAGGGAGCAGTGGTGCCAAATAAACCTTAATAACCCTTTAAAGCTCCTCAGATCTTAAAACAAAATTAGCGTATGAGAGAAAAAATGTAATGGAAGCCACTAGAAGCCATTAATTGAAAATCAGGTTGATTATGCAGTCCACTGTGGCAACTATATACCCACATAAACATGCACTCTGTCAGCACAGGTGCTACTATCAAAATGTTAATTTACTTACCAGCAAGATGTGAAATGTTTGATGTCAGTTAACATATAATGATATAAAAAGAGAGAAATTTGATGGCAGTATCATGTGGCTCATGTGAAAACCTTTTTCTCTGTTAAAAGAAATAACAAAGAGGCAATAAATTGATTATAAAACATAAATATAAAATAAAGCGCCAATAAAGGTCTACATCAGTTCGTATGTGCAACTATTATTTTATGATAATTTCATTCTATAATCCTTTATTAATATAATGTTTGTTGTTTATTTTTGACCCTGTGGAGCCTACGAAGAATTTAATCATGTCCTTAAGCATTGTGTTCATATAATGTGCTTTCAAGTCCTATTTTTACAAGTTTAAAGTAAAAAAATATATTTCAATTTATAGTTGGCCATGTTATTTGTGTTATACTTTAAATCATGAACAAAAAGCTAGAAGTCATTAAATCTTTAAAAATTTTATTTTCATCGACTTAATATAAATGAAATAGAAATAGTGTTTATGTTAAAAAAATAGCACAAAATACATTATTTACATATTTATTATCATTATTGAAGTAGGGAATTGTATTATTCAATATTAATAAAGCATTTAAAACACATACAGCAAGTATTACAAAATAAGATTTAAAAAAAAACCCTCATAAAGGGAAAAAGCTTCAACTGTCAATATGACTGATAATGTCCACTGAGACAAAGAGTTTCATATAGCATAGCATAGAAGTATAATGATCCAGTGAAGGATCAGCGGACAGTAAATGCATGTTTTGTTTATGCAGTCTTTTGGTAACATTTTTGTTGTCTTTGATGGTCTTTTTGAGACGGATCTGCTTATTGCTTCATTGTGGCAGGTGCGATCTTCAGCAGAGTCGTCTTCACTAAGTTGTTTTGTCCCTTTCTGGATGTCCAAAACGTCCTTTGTCTTCTTGACCTCTGCGGTCCGAAAGCTCTTGGCTCTCTGGAATATCTGCCGTTGAGGTTGGACTCACCACAGCTGCTAAACCACCAACCACCTGCAACAAAAGAGCATTTTCTGTAAAAGACTGACACTAACCCTATGCATGGAGCAGAACATGATCTGGACAGCTTGTTTGTATGTGCTGAGTTCAGGGCTCAGGGAAGCAGACATACCTGAGAGCAGCTCAGCACAGTTAACGTCTGCAGCGAGGTCGTTGTCTCTGTCAGCTGTAGAAAAAGGAAGTCCTGAAGCTGCGGTGGTCATAATTTTCTCCTGATGCTGAGAGGGAGACTCCTCTTCCAGGTGCAGAGTGAACTTGTTCTCCTCTCCATCAAGTTGGAATTGATAACGAGCCTCCAGCTGCTGCTGGCTCATCCAATCAGACAGCTCCACCTGCAGGACGTACTGGCCTTGTTTTGAGATGGAGTGGATGTTCTCCAAGCCCAGCCAAAACTCACCTGAAGGACAAGGAATATTCGGATTAATTTTCTTTTCACTTCAGTGATACAGATGTTAAATTAACTTTTTCATTTTTTTTTATTCGTGGACTCACCATTCAGGCTGCCGAAGCCTCGCTTATAGCTGTTCCACAGCTGGTTGAAGTTCTGGGATCCATCGTAACGTTTCTGGATGACAGTCCATCCACCTTCTGCAAGGAGAGCAGAGAGACAAGGCTGAGCTACAGAGGATCCAAGCACTTATAACTTAACAAGAAAACAGTCGACAAGTTTCATTGTGTTAACACTGAAAAACTAACAGAATAAAACTCTTTGTTGGCCAAAAAGACAAAATGTTGGAGCTGCCTTTTTTTTTAAAAAAAAACAAAAAAAACAGTACTGATATTCTTCATATCCTCTCCCTCATATTAAAAAAAATCTCCTTTATTTATTTAGACTCTTCTCTAAGAGTCTGTGACTTGAGCTTGGCTCATCTTTCAGCAGTGTTGTTTTTATGATTTAAATCAGAGGATGTAAGTAAAAGTTCTCGTTTGACCCACCTGGAGTCATTTCACAGAGGACGTTGAAGGGCTGGGAGCTCTCTGGTTGGATTGTGTAGATGCCGCTGGCTCGCTGCCCTTGTACAAACAGATCATGACAGTCTCTGGCCAAACCTGCCAAAATAAGAAAACAGTAAACTCTTATCAGACAATTAAAAACTTTATGTTTGAGGTTTCTGTTCAGACTGTGGAAGGCAGTCGTGCATAAATTGGACTTGTGACCTTGTTTGTGATCAGAGCGTGCAAAGAGCAAAGCTTGGCATGTTCTTGAAACAGTGTAGGAGGTGTGTTTTTAAAAGCTGCTGTCCACATTTTCCCTGATCTTTGAACTGCATGTGAGCCGCTCTGCCAGCGAGTCAGGTGTTATAAACTCAGGTACAAAGGTGGATTCTTTTTGCCTCTATGTCACAACAATTTAATAAAACATTTTTTCTTAACATGTGCTTTCTCAGGCAGTCATGTTGCACCTCTAACTGCAAGGTGTGGAGATGTTTCTGTTTATGTACCTCAGTACTTGAGAGGGGATGTTTCGAAAAAGAAAAAGAAATTAGGTCAAAATTTAATTGTTCCTGACTGATGGTTTTAAATGTGCTGCGAGTGGGTGGTGGACTTTAACTCAGCTGTTCAGCCATCACTTAATAAAACATTTTCCCCGTCCTAATTGCAACTTTCATCATCTGTAACTTTTAAACTTTTTCTTCTCTTACCTGATGTGTTCTGGCTGTGCTCTGCTTCTCCTCTCAGCGCCATTTCTTCATCCCTCCGTCTATGAAACTTTACTCTTTTATGTGCAACCTGGTGGATCAAAAACAAGCATCAAGACACTGTGATCTCCTTTGTTTATGAATCTCTGTAGCTGACAGTTTTTTTTTTTTATGCGACCTAAATTATATGAGTTGTAAAGTTTTTCATGTGTTATTGTGATGCCACTCACCTTGCTCTGCAGTGCTTGCAGATGCAGGCTCTGCTTCTCCAGTTTGTCTTGTTGCTGCTTGATTTTCTCCATCAGCTGATCAATGCGTCTGTTCTGAGCCAACATGAGCCTCTGGAAACAAATGAAAATAAACATTAGCTTCACAGTATCAGGACATTAGGATGCAGGTATTTAGATGTTTGGAGTATTTTTTATTATGAATTTAAAAAAAACAAAACTTTTATATCTGAAGTCCATTTGGTCTTTGTCTCTTTATTTTTTCATCCAATTAATTTTTATCTATTTGAAAAGAAACCACTTTACATTGATCCACAGGAAGCTGATATAACAACATGAAAGAAGTATTTTTCTCTCACCTGGATGAATGGGACCCCTGTGTAATTGCTGTTGTTGCTGTCTACGACTTGCACCTCATCCACCCTCTGCTCCAGTCTGTCCATCCTTGAGCTGATGTCCTCGCTCTGCTTCTTCGCCTCCTCCGCCCTCACCCTCACCTCCTCTGCCAGCTCTGCCACCAGTCTCTCCCTCTCCTCCGCCTCTTTGCTTCTTGTCTTCGGGGCTTCGTCTTGCTCCTGCTGCTTCCTCAGTTCAGCCACCGTGTTGTTGAAGGCTTTCAGTTTGGCGAAGACGTCTCTCATCTGAGCTTTGCTCTTTTCCACGTGCTCTTTCAGACCCTGGCCCAGCTGCAGGAGGCCGTGAGCCACCACATTCACGTCGTCCCAGGTGGCGTATTTGTCCCGGCCTGTCAGAGCTCTTCTGTCAGTGGGGAAACCCACTGATTCATGCACCAAAATAGTGACCAGGAGGACGAGAAGCTGTGGAATCATCATCTTTGTGTCTGTCTCAAGTCTGTGATCTGCTTCAGTATAAAAACTGGTTCTGATGTCTCTCTGTGTCTGTTGTCTGCTGCTGAATGGCATTGTAAGGGATTTTATAGCTCAGTGCTGCAGCAGAGGGCCTTTCTGATTGGCTGCTAGAGCTTGGAGGTGGGGATGCAGAGGGGTTGGGGGCGTGGTCACTCTTCTGTTGAATTCGATCATGATCAACCAATGATCTGAATTACTGATGAAACACTTGCAGATGCAAGGATGTGGACGGATTCTGTTTTATTTTCTGGATACTGAAGAAATGATTTCTGTCCAGTGAAAAACAATTTAATGTTTTTTTATTGGAATAAGTAGAATATTCTTTTTAAATAAAAATGTAATTTTCTCCTGCTGTAGTCCTTGTAGCTGCTGTTAAAACAATCAAATTTTTATGTTAGACTGCAACTATCAGTTATTTTAATTATCCATTCATTGTCTGCTTATTATTTTCTCAAATAACTGATTAATTGTTTTGTCTATAAAACATCAGAAAACAGTGAAAATGCAAATAACAACATCCTGGAGCCCCAGCTGATATCATTACATGTCTACTTTTGTCCGACATTCCTTAACCCTCAAAATATTTCATTCATCATAATTTATGATCAAGACAGTTTTAGAAGTTTTACATTTGAGAACTAAAGGCTGGTGAAAATTTGGAATGCTTGATCAAAAAAATAACAATTGATAGATTGATAAAATAGTACCTCGTTAATTTTAATTAATGGACTTGCAAAGTCTCAAATATCCTTTCAACCACATCTCATGGAATTTTTTTTTTCTATACTCTGTTTGCACTAATAGACCCTATAATGAAGTATACTTCCAACTTTATCTCTATTTTAATTCCCAAGAAATCCCAGTTTTACATACAGACACACCTTTACATGTGTTTATGCTTTGTTATGTTCAGTGTTTGTCATATTTCTGCATTATTACTGAAAGTTCATCCAAAATGATTTATCCCATTACAAAGATTTCGGTTTAATTATATTTGTTGTTTTTTTAAAGTTGAATGATGTAGTTCTCCTCTCTGAATTGAAGCTTCCAGTTTGTTTTCAGCAGCAATCAGGAATGCTGGAGAACCTTCAAAGATGGAGGAGTCACTGTGAGAAGTAGGGGAAAGTTCAACCCTCAGGCCTTTTTACACACTCATTCCTGACAAAAAAGCCAACAATGTGAGGTGCACGCACACACCCAGACACAAGGCACGTGGCGTACTGATGAGGTACAGATGGCAAACAGTCCAACACACCCTCAGTACATTTGGCAGACTTTGGTTTTGTGAAGTTATGACTGTATTTAAACAAACTTTTACTCAAAGAGAACATTACACATCAAGTTGGTCCTTTAAAACTTTTTAAAATATTCTGCAGCTTTATAAATAGGTGATCAAATGATATTTTTCAGCAAAATATGCTAAACATGTCATGCTGTATATGGGTTTTGGACTGTTCTAGAGATTTTCTAAGACGGGAGACAAACCACTCCAAGCAATTTGGAATAAAAATCTATGACAAGTACCCAACCCCTTCTTTCCAAAAGTCAATCGTTCACAAGACAACCAATCGGGAAATGAATCTAGCCAATCAGTTTGGTACTCTTAATTGAGCCGTTAATGATGCCTGTGTTTTGGATCCCTGCATATGCATAGTAGAGGCATAGCTTGTGGGGAAAAAATGGTTTTAAACCATAGTTTGTGGCAAAATCACCAAAATTTTTAAGCTGTTTTTATCAGACTTGATTGATCCTGGGTGACCATTTAAAGTGAAGTTAAAGCTCTATTATTCACTCAGCTGGGACCAGATCTCATTGGCTCAAACTAACTGCTGGGGCTGTTTCCAAGATGACTTCTGAGAGGCTGGATTGACCAAGAAGAACTTAGACTTTTTTAAAAAACAAGAATTTCAATAATGTCACCTGTGGCTGTGGGAAACATGTGATGGGCATTTCAATTATCCTAAACTATAAATCAAGAGAATATTTGCAGATTAAATGGTAACAAACACAATCATTAGTTGCATTCATTGTGAAAAACTTCATGCAAGGACTCTGTGATGCTGTCCAGTGTCAGTGGTACTTCCAGCTAAATGCTGAAGTCAGCTGACAAACTCACAGTGACAATGTTAACATGCTATTGTTTAGCAGGTCTAATACCATGTTCACCATCTTAGTTTTTTACGTTAGCATGCTTACATATGTCTGTCAGCACCAAACACAAAATACAGCTATGCCACATGGGAAATTTGTTTTTATTACATCAAACCTAAGTGTTGAACAATGTGCATAGCACATTTAGAACAAACTCTTTAAGACTGAGGGAGACATGAAAGCCTGTACTAATTTTCACAACAGTCTACCCAATGTTGAAATGTTAATACATTTTGTTTAAAACCACTAGTGTCAACATCATGGTGGTGATAAAAAAAAATTTCAAATAATCACCACCATCATTTTGTTTTTCATCTCATGTGAACCAGAAATGTCTATAGACACACGTGGAAATCCATCTATTAGTTGTTCAAGCTGAACACAGATATAAGCCATGTGCCAACATGTCATCCAATAAGCAGAACTAGAAACAACAAAATGACAACAAAAGAACAAGGGTAGGGTGGTTAATATTTGACTGCGGTCACTGAGTAACACTGTTGTTATGGTGTAAAACTGAAAGGAAAGTCTGATCTCTCTCTGCAGTCATTATTCTTAATGTTTGACTCAGCACACGGTCTAAAAATAGCCTGTCGAAAGCAGGGTGCTTGGAGACACTTCATTTAAATTTGTGGAAAAATTGACTCAAAACAAAAACATAAAAAATCCAGTAAGAAACAATATTTGAGCATAGCTTATGGCTACAAAGTGCAGTAAGATAAAACTAAAATAAACATTGATGTTTATTTAAAATATGAACAAGGAACTCCTGATTAAACTTATTTGTGTTCTAAATTTAGCTCATGGACATATATCTGCTGTTTGATTTTTTTGCAAAATCAAAGTGTGACATTGAATATATTGACTGGATATGAGACTAGACTGAGAACATTAGTTCCTGTTAGTGACCTGTTGCACGTATCTGTGCTGCGGGCTGCCGGTCTGCACGTATCCTCAGTCCTGCTGCTCTCAGCTGACGCAAGGCGCCGCACTGTGAGCAGCCAGCTCTATCCAGCATTAAAAAGGTGGGGCCGTTTTCCATCATTACTCAGCTGTTTCAAAACATGGTGTTCAACTTGTAGATGAGGTCGTGCTTGGATGTGCCAGCCTGCGTGTCATCGCATTGGATGATGGAGGTGAAACAACAGCTTTTTTCCTCTAAAAAGGAAACAATGTTCAGGGTTTCAGACAGCTGAAGATCTGACTGTTTGTGTTTAACAATTCAACAATTAAAACAATTTTGACAATTTTTTCAAGGTTTCTTAAGTTAATCTTACATTTTCATAGAAATAGCCAGCAAATTTTTTACTGGGCCAAAATTCAAAATAAGCCTCAACATATGTATTTGTATCCATTGTTTTACACAACTTCTTTAAATTATAATCAGTTTTTTGTCAGTGCTGTAAAATACTAACCTGACGTGTCAGATGGTTTGTTAGAAACATCAGAAACATCTGTGAATATGTCAGAAACAGTGTGAATACTGTTTGAAAAAGGGCAGCAACTTCTAAAAATATTCAACAGGTCATTGGACAAAACATCTGTCTATTATCACCTGTTGGGATAATTTATGAAAAAAATAGAAAAAGAAAAGGAAAGGGAAAAAAAGAGAGCCACATTTGCATAACACATCTTCAACATCGTTCACTCTCATCCCGGTGTTATGGTTTTACCCATCACTTAATGATCATAATCAAGAGGGATTTTCTCAGACTAGAGACAGACTTTGCTTTGACTGGTTATCCATCACTGCTTTGACTAACTAGCTAACATAAAGAAAATAAACTCCAGATTTCAACTTCCTTTTGTGGTAACAAGGCTGGAAATTCCAACTTGTTCGCTTCTTAACTAATTTTACACTCTCATCCAGCTGATGGTGAATTTCATGTAATAATGCTCAAATGGGGTTACATTTATTGTTCATGGAGGGAGTGACCCACTCATTTTGGTATTTACCTGTATATTTTGTATTTCCATATTCTTCACAGACTGAAATAAAATATGTTCTTTCACCCCAAAATCAAACATTCTTATGAATCCTCTTACCTCTAGTGCTATTTATCAGTCTACATTATTTTAGCATAAGTTGCAGGGTTTTGCTATTATCAGCTAGAGATGTCTTCTTTCTCTTATATGTAATAAAAAATTGGCACTTCTGCCCAAAGTACCAAAAAAAATACATCTGAAAAACTCAACAATGTCTTTTTCAGAAATCACGTCCCAGTTCCTCAAAATAATTTACAGATCTTGTAAACTTGAGCGACACTCAATATTGTATCACCACATGGACAAGAGGCTAGCTAACAAGGCTAGCTAAGCTAACTAATGTACAGCTCAGTCAACTAATAGAAAATGGAAAATAACTTGCAATGTGGTGGTTCTTTTACTTGAGTATATATTTTCAATACTCTACACGCCACTGAAAGCTGGTGAACAGAGTAAAGCATTTCACATATAGAGAGCAGAAACTTTAGCTAAAGCTGGCCAAACACAAAACAAAACAAAAAACATGTTATCAGATGACCGGAAACATGACTTTAAACAAATAGTAAAGTTGCTCCATGACTGCTGGATGTGTAAATAGACAACTGTCACGAACAGGTTTGCCGTATCAGTTCTATAAAATGACGATGTTGAGTCTTACGTAGTTTAATACTTTACTTTACCAGTAAAACTTTGTATGACTAAATTCCAGTTCAAACTAGCTTTAAATTGAATGTGTGGCAAAGTTCAAATGCAGATTCTTAGTGCAGTGATACCCATGCAGATTGTTTAGAAATTTAAATGATAACTACATAATAAAATTAAGTTTAAGAGAGAGCTGCATGACAGCGACTGCCCGATAAAATGTTAAAAATGTCCCTAAACACTAGATTAAATGCGGTTATCTGCAGATTTTAAATCTTAATACATTACACTATCACGTTAGCAATAAGTCAAGACAATTTTTTATCCTCTAACATATCCAGAAACAAGACTTTATCGTTTATTAAACCCGAGGACACTGTAACTGCCAGATTATGGCAAAACAACATGTCCCACCAGATCTGCACATGTACTGTACATGAGCTTCAACAGAAAGGCAGGGAGGTGGTGGTGGCGGGAATCGGCAGTGTTTTTAGGCTCCAGTGGGTTAGTGTGTGAAAGGTGAGGATGTTGTCACGTGCCTGGTATGTTGCATCAGCCTCTCAGGCAGAAAAAAACTCACGATGCTGTTTAGGATCAGACATGCACAGCTGGAGGGAGAAACCAGCACGCTGAAAGACCAAGTCCAGAGCCACCAAAACAGAGGTGCCGCAGCTGGTATTTTTAGCTTTTGTCATGATCTTCAGCCTCCAGTGTTTGTGCTGTCTTTATCAGTAACCTCAAATAACACAGTCAGTTCACTGAAACACAAGACCAGGGAAATTCAACAGAAAACCTCAAATTAGTCAAATAAAGACTTCAGATTGATTTCATGTGAAACTAATTTAAGATATGGTGACTTACTGTCAATACACACAGCTGTACAATGACATTTACATTGCAGTTCCTGAGTAAAAAAAAAAAACTGCCCAACACACAAAACATTAGTCAAGAAATAAATAACAATAGATTAAAGAATATTAGGTGCCAGTATAAAAGACTGAGATTAACTTGTTGAATTCTGTCAGTCCACATGTTTGCTTTATTAGCTTACCAGCATCCCTTACGCTCATTGGTATATTGATCCCATTTGGTGATCATTGAGAGAAAAAAATATTTAGTTTTATAACAATGAGTGCTCAAAATTTTTCTTGTGTGTACGTGATACAATTTGTTCTCACTTCTTTGGTTAAAGCTGAACTATGCAACTTTTAAATTAACAAAGGTAAATAAGACAGAGCAGTCTGTAAAAGCTAACATTACTTTTAGATGTACTTTCAATCCATGTGTTTAGTTTGTACTGTTTTTTTAGCACAAGAGAGCAAAAGGAGCTCACCTCCCGTCTAAACTGTAAAACAAAAATTGTGACTGAAAAAGTTGTGTGGTGTACCTTTTGTTTGTAGGGATGAGATGTAATTAGATACAATAAAAAATAAATAAGCGATTAACTGGCAACTACAGTTGGTCTTAATCCAAGTACTGTGTAAAAATGTACCCAACTCAATAAAAAACACTTTAGCTGATGAGGGGATAACAGTTAACGTTTGCTAAGCCCTAAATAAAGAGCTATGAGCTCAGTTAGTGAGATTGCTGTCAAATTTTCTGTCAGCTTCTTTTTAAATCATCAGTAATCCTTTAACAAAACACCATAATTTTACTTTAAATTTTTGTTTTAGTCATTTAGTTGTTAATGAATTTATTTTAAACGGTAAATACATTTAGATTTAGGAAAGGTTTTTTTTTTTATAAATTATACGTTTCTAAAGTTTTGGTTTTCAGTTCTGGCTCATCTCTTTGTGTTTTAGAAGTGCATTTGGCACAAAAAAGGAGTATGTAAAAGGTTTTCAGCTTCACAGGTTGATGTCATCGGGGACTCATTATGAACAACTGTTATTTACAATTCAGTGGTTGATCTCAGTTCATTCACTGGCGTCACGCTGACCTTTTACCCAGATTCCACACTCACACAGCATCTGTATCCTTGTACTCCCGCTCACTTTGGTTTTTTTACAATCCGATTCTCCAGTTTGCACTTTAACCTAGAAAACAGTGTCGTTTCCCTCAAGGCATCCACTCCCTGATCAAAGAGTGTAACGGGGCAGAGGCATTTAAGTCTGAGACGGGCTGTGTGCATGCACAATTATACCTTTCCTGTTTTCATGGGTGTGTTGAAAAAAGCTTAAGAAGCGATGTTTAGTATTACGTGATTTATCAGAACCTGAGGCAGAAAATTAGTTCTTCAGAAGAACTTCAAATTCTTTTGAATTCTTCCTTTGTCTTAAAGTTTCAGTGACTATGAATAAAAAACCCCAACAAAGACAGAATTCCTACTAAGCTGTTTACATGGCTAATAAGAATGAATATACCTCTAATATTCCTGTTTACTTGTACCTGCGCATGCTCTGATTTTTTGATGTTCGTTCTGTTTTCCTTTGTGTATCTCTTCTCCAGCTTGTAAACCATTGCAAAACTGTTGGCTAGTTGGTTTGTTTAAAATACACAGAGCTGACCATTAACAAGCAAGAGACTTTGTGTCCTGAACTGCAGTAAAAATCCCTATTGTGACTATTGACAGTAAATCAAATAGTGGACAGAGCCGCAGTAACGTCAACGATTGGTGTGCTGAGTACCATTTTTGAACCTGAGTTTGGCCTTTTGGTTGTCACTTCTTGATTTTTAGGAACTGGAAGTGACAGATGATATTTGAATGAGATGGTGGAGCTGATGAGAACTTGCTTTTCTACCAATGACCGTGTGATGCCAATTAGACTGTCAGAGGCTGCTGTCACTCAAAACAAACACTTTTAATTCTGCACAACCTCAGGTTTCATTGTTACTTAAATACAAGAGTTATGTACAAATTACCCTCTACAGGACATGAGTTGCAATGTAAGAAGTTTAATATAGGGCTCTATGCGGACTTAGTCACTTTTTGAGCAATCCTCAAGTGGCCATATGAGGTATTGCAGTTTTTGGCATGTGTGATGACTTAATTTTTTAGCCCCAGAGGTGACTGCTGGAGGACTGCTCCTATTCCCCAAGTCCTAATTGTAAAATGTTCTGGGATGTTTGTCAGATCAGAAATATTTTATGAAAAATGATGAAAAAAAAGAATAGTTGATTTCATACTGAGAAGAGGTGCATGGTAGAGAAGGTCTAAACTAATCAATGCTCTCACCTTTGCAAAATTGCCCAATTGATTAAATGACACTTCCACTTTCAGAAACTGATAATATAATCGGATACAGCATCCTCAGTTCAGACATCAGAGAGGTGTTTGGGGGAGGAGGTTTCCAACACTGTCTAAATATCTGACAGTCATCTGAGAGGAATTTCTGCTCAAACATGTTAGGTCTTGTTTGGTGGACTGGGACACATTTTGCTGTTTCTGTTACACAACCACATGAACTGTAGACTGTTTTAGAGGTTGTGTTTGTATCAGGAAAGTCAATAAATACTACTAAAGATGACACCTCTTTGTGATGTCTCTCTCTTAAATCTTGGCAAGAAGCACATTAATATGCTAATAAGCTGTGGGAAAATTCTCTAGTATATTGGCCAATCAGGTTCACTTAAACTTAGTAAACTTAGTGGGACATCTGTTGATCATATTAGTCAATAAAAAGATATTTTTAAAAAACTGATACAGGTTCCTAGTTTCATCATACAAAAACAACAGCTGAAATTAAGAATCTGTCCATACTCATCTTTTAACTAAGTATCTTACAGGCTTATTACATGAAATATAAACAACATGCTAACCTCTGTTTCTGAAAATAAAACTCCACTTGGTCTTTTTTTGTCATGGCATTAAGCAGGTATTAACCTCTGTCTCAGCCCTGATATTTACTCACATGGGGCCTCACTGGTTCACTGCACCAGCCATCACATTACTTAACGCTCTGCTTGGCCGTGACCTTCGCTGTGAGACTGGTCACATCGCTCTCCCACACAGTTCACCTTTTACCCAGAAACCAGGAGGAAACAGGGAAAGCCAGAGGTTTGTGATGGCAAAGGCAATACTTAAACCACATAATTCTGTTTGTAAGCACAGATTTCTATTTGATAACTTTGGATTTTCTCACAGTAATGAATTACTTTGGCTTGTTTTTAAGATGTGAGGGTGGTTTAAAGTATTTATGGTTTCTGAGATTAATTTCTGTCCAAATCTTCCTTGTACAGTTGACCAAGTAATCAACAATGGAGTTACAATGTCACTGAGAAACATAAAAATGTTAATTCTTAAGTTTCAAACAAGGACATTTTGTCAGTTTTTATACATTTTAGAGTTTTATAATCACATATTTCTAAATGAGCCTTTGTTAATATTTTGGAGTGAAGTTGCAGGTTGCTGTGTTTAAAGCCTCAGAAACATGAAACATGACCATGATAATTATGGTTTATTTTAGTTTCTTTTTTTAGCATTTCCTTGCCCCTTACAAAGGTTACAATTTTGAGTCTAATATGCAGTTTTTGTTAGAGACCACTTTGAGACCATCATTTTTTCACCTTTTAACCTAAAAAAAGGGTATTTCTGGTGAGACATCATCATTTTTCCAGCCTTGTTTGTGGCAACAAAACTGAGTATTTTAAGTCAAAACTTCAACATCTCCTGACTAGAGGCAAGTGTTTTTTTAAGGATAAACCACACCTTAACCTCAGTGTATTTACTACACCAAATTTAAATGTAGAAAATACAAAGTTTCAGCACATTTATGCCCTGCAGAAATGTATAATGGCATTTTTAATTTCTAGCAATCCTCTTAGGCAAATAAAATGAGAGATCTTGCAGCTTACATAGCCAATGATTGTACAATTTTTACCCTTATGTTTTGGGACTGTTGGTCACTTTAGGCTAACTAGACACTGTCATTGTTTGTATTAGAAAATAATTAATAGATAACAACAAAGATTATCTGATGATAAAAAATAACAATGGATTGCATTTTATGTTTATAAGTGTATAGGCTTTGTTTGCTTGTTTTTTTTTTTTTTGCAGCCTAACAAGCAGATCATTTCCCTCCTCAGAGACCTTGAAACCAAATCAAATGTGTTTATAACTTCTTCCTGTTTGGCCCTGCTGGACTATCCTTGAGGCCCCGAGAAGAGAAAACATGTTTTGCTGCCAGTGTCTCTGGACTTTGCTTCATACTTTAAAGCTGACGGACAGGTGTCCTCCTATCTCCATCCTGTCAGTACCACACGCCGCTCGACGGGGAAATGACTTTATGGGTTTTTGTTCTGATAAAGAGCTGCTGCTGGTGTTTGGCCTCAAGATCGGTTTTCCTGCCCTCTTGGTCACTGTGTACAAAGGTTTAGAGCAAGTTATCATGAAGTGTTGTGGCTCGTTCGGCTGATGATGCTCTTGGCTCTGGCTTACAGTGAGAACAACAGCAGGACTGACTTTACATGAAGGGATGTTACAGCATGTAAAAGATGATAGAAGACAGAGGTAAAAGGTCAAAGACACACAAAGGAAGGGAGATAACTGTCACCTATGAGCAGATGGTACTGAAATTATGAGAGAGTAAAGCACCCTGTTATTTACACCTACTTAATAAATCTATCAGCTAAAAGTTTTTCTTATATTTTACAGTGTTTTCTTGAAAGATATCATAACTAAAACCCCAAATAATCAAGTAATAGTGGCATCATTATATTCTAAGATTTTTTTTGAATGCAGAATTTATAAAACACTTTCATTAAACATTTTTTTTTGTTTGAATGTTAAGACTGCTTCTTTTTGCATGGGAGATAAAACCACTTTTTGTTTTATTCTCAACAGAAGAACTCTTCCTCCTGCCATTATTTGTGATTATAAGATGTAATCGATAGCTTCAAATCTTTAAGAGGTGATAATATTTAGAGCTGTTGTGTGCACTATTTCTGTGTTTTATAGTTATCTCCTTATTCTCACTTTTATTTCATTTAACCATTTTATTTTGACTATATTAAAATGTTATTTATAGAGTGTAAACATTAAAGCCATATTTACTCTGTAAACTTTTGTGCTCTGTTCTGATTTATTGTTCAATTCTGATGTTTTTGTTTTACGGTTTGCATTATTTTTTAAGTGTGACCTGATTTCAGTGTGAACTGGTCATAGTCCTGAGGTAACCTGTGTGAGCAAACAACAATAACAAAGATGTCACATGCAGCTCACTGTTGTATGGGAGTGAACTTAGAGGAAACTAAAGTAAGCGATAATTGTGTTATTTATAAATGGATTTGGCGTTTTGTGGAGCGGCGGCTGCTACCTTTGTACAGAGTTGGCTCCTGCTGCAGAGTTTGAGCCAGAAGTGGTGGGATCCAAAATTCATCCAAAATTTCAGGAGGTCAAGGGTTCCCTTCAAGTACCGCTGTAAGTACTGCTCTACAAGTGTCTCACAGCAAGACATTCAGCTTAGGCAAGAGTGATGAAAAGGTGCATGAATTTTAACATGACTGCTCAGATGGAGGAAACACTGAAAATAAATCTGATCTGTGTTGGATTCAGGACCACATAAAAAATGGCACAGATCTGATTTGAATAGACCTGGTATGTGATTTTTGCTGTTCACAGTGCCAGTTAAAAAGAAAAACAAAACAAACTAACAAACAAACAAAAACAGAATTGAGTGACAATGAGAAAAAACAGATTTGGGCAACTTGTTCCTGCAGTGTGAACCTGGCCTAAATTGTTTTTTGTTTTTTCAGTTTTTGTTTTAAATGTAAGTTAAACCTTTTTTATCCAATTTAAGGCTGCATGTATCAATATTTTCATAACAACAACAGATCAAATAATTTATCACAAATTATATGAAATGTGAAAGATTCACTTGTAATGATGAAACTACATAGATATGATATAATAATAATATAATATAGATATAGTATAACTCGACTCTACACAGATTTTTAGAGTGTCTCTTAACTAAATGTTTTGATTCTATTGCCTACAACATGACTCTTAAAATTCATTTTTACCACCTTTGTCTGTGCTGTCAGCTGCTTTTATTAAACTAAGAATAAATAAACCAGAAGTATGGTACCAATTCAGTTAAACTAATGTTGCTTTGATTCATCAAAGACAAAGCAACATCTTCATCTTAATCTTCATTGGAATGACTCTAACAAACAGGTTGTGTCACTGCCCTCGAGTGGCCAAAAATATAAATTAAAATGGTTAAAATGTCATTCTTTGTGTATCCAAATCACAACCATCCTTTAGTTCATTTGGGTTTGGCTAGAATTTATCCATAAATATAATTCACATCTGTGAAAGCTCAATAAATCAGTGAAAAAAATGTAATGAAAAGGTGTACTTTGATGACATCATAAACTAGTGCGGGATAGTGGGATTTGCTAGTTTTTTTGGTAAACAGTCACCATTATGAAAATAAAAATCTATCCAAAATCTTCTGACTTACGCATAAATATTTGCAGTTGAAGTAACATATAAAAGTTCAAAGTAGAAAAGTACAAATACCTGAAATTATTTCTGGATTAAATACACATACTTGAGTGAATGTACTTAATTGGATCTCTCCACTGCAAACATACATGAGGAGTAGTGTAGAGCAGAAGGTATAGTGGCCGCAATGAGCACTTCTTGCTTTTGTCAGAGTTTTGTTCTCACTCATGGAAATAATGAGTCATACTGAGAGTTAAAGTGCTGGTTCTCCACTGGGCACCTGAACCTTTTCTCTGCCAACATGAACTGAAGAACACTGAACTTATTCAGTTCAGGATGGAGGTCAAATAGGACAAACGTCAGTTCATCAGTGTTTGTGTCTGATTCAAAATGTAACATTGAGAGACAATAAATTTACAACCTCGAAATATGCAAAGGTTTCTTATCAAAAAGGCCTTAAGAGCAATAAAGTTATTTGGGGATAAAATCACACAATTTAGGATCTACATGATGAAGTGTATTAACCTCCTCCACAGTACACAAACAGAAAATGTATAAACATATATTATAAAGCAACAAAACAGGAAATAAGATTAAAGAAAGAATATATTTACAAGAAAGGTGAAAAGTTATATGTGTATACTTAAACATGGCCACAAAAATATGTGTAAATGTCACTGGATGTTTCTGTTGCCTTGAGTAGCTAACAAGAGTTGAAAAAGGTGAAACTCCTTAGGAGACATTCTGCTTTCATATCACTTCATGTCTACAATTTGTGCAGTAAATTACTCTTAAGTGAGAAAAACCAATCTTTCTATTCAAATTGTTCTGAGAATACTATGGCTGTCGATGTATTTCTCTTGCTAGCTCATTTTCAAAATCAAGTTTTAAAATGCTAAAGCAGCAGTACGGTTTAGATGACAGTGGTGACATGGGGTTAAATGAGGATGAGGGTGTGTTCATGTGTCTTTGTCCTGGTATGATTCACTGTATGTGGGGGGTGTGTGTGTGGATGTGTGTGTGTGTGTGTGTGTGTGTGTGTGTGTGTGATGGTGTGTGTGCGTGAGGGTGTGTGTGGGACCTTGCAGAACCGAGGTCAGGCTGACTGAGAGGAAAGTGAAGCCATCACGTTTTCAACTTCCTCCATCTGTACTGTCCATTGCAAAACTCTCCACATGCAAACTGATTCAGTGGTTCAAACACGTTCATCAGGTCCGTGTCTGTATGTGTCTGTGTGTGTATGCTAAATGGGAGCTAAATGGTTTGACAGTAAAGCTGAAAGTCCCCTTCAGTTACAAGATCCAGAATTAAAATTTTATTATTTAATATGAGTTACTCTGTATTGGCTCATTCTATGAAAAAACCTATTTTTACTTTTGGCACTTAAAGAACATTTGATGCTAATATTTTTGTACTCAAGTAAGAAATGAAAAGCAAAATTTCTTTTTGTTACAGAGTACTTGTATACTGTATGTATCATACTCGTATAGCTGTAAAGTGGTAGAAAATCAAAATGGTTAAGCAGTACTGAAGTAATATAAAAATTCCTCAAATAAAATACTACAAATACTTCAAAATTACTCACATGTATAGTGCCCAAGTAAATGTACTAATGTTTACCATCCACCTTGTAACTTAAGGGAGTGGTGTGTCAAGTATTTAGATCCTTTACTTAAGCAAGATTATCAATACCATACGTGTAAAAAACTCAGATACTGGTAAAATGCATTTAAAGCCTTATTTTAGAAAAAGCATTTAAGTATCCTCAGCATAAATGGATTTGAAGTATCAAAAGTAAGTGCTCATGCTGCAGTAAAATTTTTCTGTCAGTTTTGCATATCTTATGTTTTTGGATTAATATTACTACTGCATTATGATGCGTGTTGCAATTTATTGCTGTAGATTTTTTGGCTAATTAAAACTACGTTATACTTAACAGCTTTCAGCTCTGTGATGACACATTTTACAGCTAATCTCGAGGGATTTTTTAGTTAATTTAGTTAATTAAGTTAAGTTAGTTAATTTAAAGAGGTAGTAGAATTTCAAATGGAAAAAACATAAAATTTGGAGATATGTGATTTTCCTTGAACAGAAAGGATATCTAAAATGTAATCTGAAAAGTAACTAGTAGCTAAAGCTGTCTGCCAAATGCAGTGGAGTAAGAGGTATTTATATTATATTTTCCTCAAGACATAATGGTGTAAAAGTATAATTTTTAATGAAATGGAAACAATCAAGTTAAATACAAGTACCTCAAATTTGTGCTGAAGTGCAAAATTTAAAAATAACTTAAGATGAATATACCCAGTTACATTCTAGCACTGATTTTGGGGTGCCATGTGTTGCCAAGATAACTACATAAGCTTCATATTGGAATTGATAAATATATGTTTCTCCATTGTGGGTCAGGCTGCAAGGCTGAAACTCTTGAACTCAGCTCTCCGCCTGTCCTGAACCTCTGGTGGTTCCGGGTGTTTTAACAGTGTCAAATTGTTCAATTGAAATTATTTTTTAAGTGTTTTGTTGTTTCTGTTGGGTCATGGCGACCTGCCAATCCCTGCATTGTTCCCTCTGGTCACCGGATACAGATCTTTCCTTTCTGAGAACAAGTCTGCAGAACAAAAAGCCTGCATACTACAGTGTCACTGTGATTTACTCACATTTTTTCCTTTGCAGCAGAAACATCAAAATAAGAGTTGTACCAAATATCCCCACTGATTTTTCTCATTTTTCAGAATGAATTTTAAGTATTTTTTCTTCTAGGTAATCTGTAAATTCCATAGTTGAGGAAGTTAAAGAAACATTACTTTTTCCGTAGTTAAAAAAAAAAAAAAAAAAATCCATACTAACTATGGGAATAAAGGAGATCAGGTTTTAAAATATAAATCTTGGTTCCTATGCTAATTTGAGAAAAGAATTTAATGAACTTTAACTGTAACTTAAGGTCTTCATGCTAGCCTCTTTGCAAGCTTTCAACCACATCTCAAAGGCTTCCTGAGTGGATGAAGTTTGAGTTGATGGATTTAGCTTTAGTGCTGTGACAACGGTTGGTCATACTCTGCAGTCCATGAACTTGTAAAAAATGAATTAAAATTGAACTAAAAATGTTCCTGTTTCCTCTGGTAGTAATGTTGTTTCTCAGAGCAACAGATACAAAACAGATGTGCCACAGTTTCACAGCAGCCGCAGCAACAACACAGTTATTGTTTTGCTTGTGTTTATAGATCCGATTTGGGTTGAGAGGAGATATTTACTGTAACTAAACTGAAACCCTCAACAAATCTACAAAAAAAGAGGAAGGGTGGGGAAATTAGTAGTGGCAATATAAAGTTTATCTTAGGACTTGCATGGAGACATAACATTCAGTATGTGGCCACAGTTCCACCCAATAATACAATTAATTTCTGAAGTTTCCTCCAGTAATCATCCAATGATGATGCTGTCTGCCCATGACAGTAAATGACATGCCTTTTTGTGTTATAGACTTGTTGTGTTGTGCATCATCTTCAAAGATAAATGATCACATATTAATGACGTGACTTGGAAAAATGTAAGCTTTTATGTTTATGTGGTTGCCATTGACATGTATAGCTGATAAACTAAATGATAAGACCCCTGATATAAGCTTGCTGATGTCAGTCCACAGGGGGGGGGGGGTAGTCTTTAGAAATACAAGAAAAATCTTTAACACTTCTTCAACACAAGCACCTCAATAGTCTCAAGTAAACATACTTTTACTTCATTAAGTCAAGTGAGACAGTAATCTGATGCAGACTGACGGACTGAGTTGGTAAATAAATCTGGACTGTTCTCAATCGAAGCAACAGCGTCCTCACCTGCTTGGTGGCAGGTAATGCAGTTTAGAGACTATATTATGGTCTTTGTTTCTCTAAAGTTTGACTGTTCCTCTAACTGTAACAATCTTTTTTTTAAGTCATCGATAAAGTGTGTGTCTGTTTACTTTCATATGGACGCACAGGAAAAGTCGCAGTCACCTAAACATCAAAAAACAAGGTGAAGAGAATGGAAACATGGTTTCTATTCTATAGCACATAAATAGGATTAATTGTCCGTGAATGATTCTGACATTACTTCAGGGAAATGCTGTAATGTGAGTACGGATCAACACACGTGTCAATATTTGCACTGCGTCCATGCAAGTCCATCAATATGACGCGACACCATGTCACTTTGGCGCCTTTTGACCGAACTGACGAACAGGCCACGCCCCTCTGTCGTCAACACCGACAGGTTCGAATCCCGCCATTCATTGGAGGACTCCGCTGTCTGTCATCGAGTCTTTCGAGCAGAAATCAACAATAAACTGTAGAAAGGAGCGTCAAAGTGAGCAGTTGTTTCAGAAATGAGAGAACAGACATGACGCTGCCTTCAAAATTAAAGCACACTGTGGGTTACTTAAAATGTAATAGGCCTGAAAGAAGTACTCAAATAAATGAGAATGTAGAGATACTAATCAATTTTCCCAAAGTAATATTGCGTAAGTATGGTAAAGGTACTCATAATTCATAATGATCCCCCATAAGAGTGAATCATATTGTATTATAATCACTGATAAATCAGTGTTTTAATCCTAGTAGTAAAAACTGAGCTTAATTTAAGTATTTAAAGCACCATGGGGTAGCTAGTGAATTTACTCACCAAGTACCTATCAAATCTTATTTTAATCTACAATAAAACCCCCAAAATATTTTGAACCACATTAAAATCATAACTTATTTATTGCTTTTTGTTTGGGGTGACAAATGAAGTACATTTAAACAGAAGGCACCAGGTTTGCTTAATATTCTTATGTCATGATTCTTACTCGTTGTGTGTATTGATATAAAAATATAATTAAGTACAATATAGTACAGAGTGAATAATGGAATAAAACGTTTTCATGGCTTTGCCATATTCGTCTTTGCCTTGTTCTAAAAAAATATTGTTACATTTCTAGACAAATAGACAATGCAAACAGCAATACATATATACATAATGAAACCACTCTAAAAGCCAACATACCCAGTTCGACATCGACTTTTTATTTTGAAATACAAAGCCGGAAAACGTCTTCTTCAATGTATGAAACTTGACACGATTAGACGGGTTAGTTTTTTCCTCTCCTCCCAAACTTTTCTTACCTTCTCCGACAGTCATGACAAGTCTCAGTGTGACTGGACGGAGAGAAGCTGGAAGGTAAGAAACAGCCCGAGGATCGATGAATACATACGAAAACGATGCGAATTAATTTAATGATTATTGATTATTGCCACAAAACTATTTACCCTGCGCGTAGTTTTAGTCAGGAGCTGTTTCAAAGTGTTGCGGTGAATTATTGATCACAAGTACTAATGTTATTGTTTGTGCCACGCCTGTAAGAAACACTTGTAAAAATTTTCATAATTTTCTTATAATTTGTGTGTCTTTGATGCACTAGAGTTTAAAGTTTTTGCAATATCTCCAGGGCTCATAGTATCCTTCAGTGGACAGTTCGTAATCTTACTGTCCTTTAGGCCTATATTGTTTTAAACTTCCAAGAATATTTGCCAAATCCTCTCTCAAAAGAGACTAATAACTTTTAATTTTGAAGTTATTCAGGATTTCCAACTTGTTTATTGAGCAGTTTTTAGACTTAAAAAGTGACTGTGAGATTTTGTCAAATTTTGTGTCTGTTAATGCTGGGTCTTAAAAAAAAGTCTTTTATTATACACTTACTCTTAACCAAAAAGTCTCTTGAAAATATTCAGTGGGTCGGTGGTTTTGTGGTTTTGTGGGTTGAACACTTAACTCAGCTTATTCTTTTTGTCTCTTTCCTCTCTCTTGTTTTCATTTGGCCACGAAGCACTTCTGTTTTGGGAAGTGCTCCTTGACTTAAGTTTATTTGCTTGCTATTGGATAAGAGCAAAAAAATAGAAGAAATATGCTTTGTTGTTTGTGAAGCTGCTTCATGGGATGGAAATCCCCCCCTCGACCTCCTCTATTGTCAGAAATGTTGAACCCCTCCCCTGGCGGGTCTCTCGTCTGCTATTACACTGTGCATCATTTCAGAGTTTTAAATCTGTGGTGTTTCATGCTGACTCAGTCACAGTTGAGGCCGACCTCAGCAGACGTGTCTCTGCTGCTCGTCATAATTTGTCTGATGGTCCACAACCTGCAGGAAAGGTCACATGCAGATATTTCTAGAAGTTGCAGTAGAGTCAAACAGCAGAAAATGTTTCAGTGATTTACAGTAAACAGTCTTAAGCATCACAAAGCAACAATTCATGGAAAAAATAACCTTAGTTTGGGACTCCTAGAACAACTTAACATCAGAAAATGTCCATCACTGACTGTGTGAAAGGACCTGATTTATTGGTTTTCTTGCCTGACTGCTTTAAAATGATCAGCTATTATATCCTATTGGATGAATCTGCAGTTCTTGGCTTGTGTCAATTGACATTTCATGTGGAAGATCCCAAACAAGTGTTTTGTTGCCAAAGTTTAATGTAGCTATGATGGCTTTTACAGGAAATGTATTGAATTGATGATGTGAAAACCATGTGATAATATTATATGAGTTCAGGTAGTTATGAATCTACTGAGAAATAACACACAAAACTACAGTTCTGCTGAGTTTATAAAGCTTTAAGTCAAGTTTTGATCAGTTTTTAGTCCAATCTCAACTTTGCTGTTTTGGTTTCGCTTTCACACAAAGTTTAATTAAAGCGAACCAAAGTTTTTCCTTTTCAAGAAAGCAAAACCTTTATTTCAGAAAGGTTTTTTTTGGGGGGTAACCATAGTTTTTTTCCATAATGTCATTCTCATAACTTTAACTGCACCACAGTTACCGTGCACAGACTCTGGAACTAAATCACTTTTGAGATATCAATGTAACTGAAAGGCTAAATTAGAGAGTTTTGCAGATTTTGTGGGAGATAATAGTTCTTTCTGATCACAAGTTTTGTCTGCAAAGGTTGAGCGGTACGTTCTGTCAAAAGGAGGCTGCACATGTTAGCTCATGGTACAACATTATACTTGTGCCGCTTTGTTTTTTGTTTATGAGTACGAATAAGATCAGTGTGGTTCCAGCAATTATGCAGGTGGTGTTGTTTACACGTCTTTACACAGTCCATCTTTGCAGAACTTTACAGGATGTGGAGTGGAGAATATTTTCTCCTCCATGTTGAGTATATTTCTAACTTTGAGAAAAGAAGGGTTAAAGGATTTGATAGGAATGTTGAAAAAGGAGGGAGATTTTTTGACTAGTTTGGGAATAATCACAGGAAGAGAAACAATAAATATTTTTGCAGAATGTCAGGACGAGATGGTCATTTTGTGGAGCGTCAAAACATCGGTTGAAGCTAGTTTGGAAAATATGCTGCCATCTTCTAACCTTTAGTTTGCCATTTTTAATCACAGGTTTTTTCTTAATGTTATTGTTAAAAATAACTAAGGCAAAGACAAAATGTCAAAAGTTTCCCACAGTGAAAACAGCAGGACAATCTACTGTTTAAAGATGCAATGAGCTGGAATCGTCCTTTAAATTTGTGTTAATCTCTCACCCAAAGCTCTCAGAGGAAACTGTCTTTCTGCAACAGGACCCTGAGGTTTGACTTACTGCTGCACCCCAAAAATAGATTCCCTGTGGGTTATGTTAGAGGTACACAGGGGTCAGTGTTACACTCTCATACCTGTGCTGGGTTTTTTTTTGTTTATTTTATTCAGACTTTTATATATTTTTTTCTTTATTGCCTTGTTGAACTTACAACATGAAAAAAGGGTGGTTAATTAAATTAAAACTCCAGCAAACACCTCAAACAACATTTGTGCTGCAGAACAATATGACTTCTGGTTAAAGGGGTGATGTAAAAAAAATTTTCTGTCATCGGATCTTAATCTGATGCTGTTTCAGTGGCTCATTGATGAAATCAATTCCACATGATTGTTATTTTCAACAGTGTTTATTCAGTAACATCACTGTAAAACGAGCTTTCCCTTAAGTTAACAGTTTCATCTTTATGTTTTCATGCAGAACAAATGACCAAAACAAAGTCACGTTGCTTCTTGGCATCTGCTGAACTTGTTCTCCTCGACGCAGGCTGACAAACTGTTCCTTGGACTATATTAGGTTTAAGTTTGTGCTGGTCCTCATGAGCGCTGCTGCCTGATAAAGTACATACCGCCATATTTTTAGCTGTATTACGAACGGTTTTAATTTTAGTGCCTCAAGACTGTGAGTTACTCAGTTTGCTGCAGTGACTTAATGCAGTGAGCGAAGAGAAAGTTGGACTCAGCAATGTTTAACTGACAGTCAAACACAAAAACAGCATGTCCTTACAGGAAGCATGGTGGGTTTACAGTCCCAAAGAACTAACATAATAGGATTTAATCACTGTTGTGAGTGCAAGCCTCCACTCTGAATCATTTAGCCTTCTACATTTGTTTAGCAACAGCATGTGTTGTCTTTGTTTTGGATTTATTCTGGATTATTTCTGGCGTCATCTTTTTTTTACTGCGACACCGCCTCATGCTGTGAACTCATAGACCTGTTGGTGCATTTGTACCTGGCCTTTGAAAATTAGACCTTTTTTTTTAAATAAGGGTACTCAAAACCTCAGCTCTTTTCCTGTTAAACCGAGCAAGTTGTTAAGAGTTTACTGACATCACTTCAATGGATTCCTCTGTATTGAATTTCAAAGTTTTCAGGAAGCACCACTGACTTGAATTTCTGAGTGCAATTTTAAGGGGGCATTCCCAGTGGAAACAGCCAGGGGAGGCTCCCTTGGTGTGACCGTGTTGTATCAGGTACCATTGGGACAATAAAATTTAAAAGGAAGACCAGTTAGAGTAACAGATTATTGCTTATCAAGGCTTATCAGACACCAAACACTCCAGAGGACTGATAAACTTTACAACTCTGGAAACACATCCATGTGTCAACTACAACCTTGACTTGTGATGTTGTGTATAAATAAAACTGGATGTGATCATTTGCTAATACTTTTGAACATATACTCAATTGAAAACAGTTCAAAAACATTATATTTACTGTGTAACCTCATCAAATTTTTTGATTTGTGCAAATATATGCTCGTTCTTAATTTGATGGCAACAACAGTTTTCACAAAAGTGGGGGACAGGAGCAACAAAAAACTGGGAAAATTATGGAATTAAAAAAAATTCCTGTTTGGAGCATTCCACAGGTAATAAGGATCATTGGTAACAGCTGATAGTGTCATGGTTGGGTATGAAAGGTGCATCCTTGAAAAGCTTAGTCGTTCTCAAGCAAGGATGGAACGAGATTCACCACCTGAAATTATAAAACACATGAATGTACAAAGGATATCACTACATGGGCTCAGATACACTGTATTGAGTTTGATTGACTGACAGAGTGAGGCAGTTATATATTTAAAATTAGTTAGAATTTGCTGAATCTGGTGACACTACAATTGTAAAGTACAACGGTCAGAGACGTTTGCTTATTAGTTCATGGAGGCATCTTGAGCCTGTTGTTAATTTGTTATTCAAGCTCTAAACTAATACCCACGCAATCCGATTCCAGCATAGTTTAAACATGTGCGTCCTCTGCTTTATGAATCTCTCTGTGGTTTGTTTACGATTTTGAAGTTCAAACTCTTTTTTTTTTCTGAGGCAACAATTAGTTTTAAGTGTCAGGGCTGCATTGAACCTGAGAGCAGGAGACTCTCATCATAATTAGCAGGCATCCAGGCTTTGAAAATGGAAATTGCTGCTTTCAGCTTCACGCCAGATTGTCTGATTTGAGTGGTTCTTCAAATTGCCCCTGAAAGAAGGAGAAATCCCTCAGAAGTTCAGTGTGTTTGAGAGATGCAGCTGCAAGTTTTCTACATGCGCTCCCAGTTTTTACAAGTTAGAAAAACAACATTTTGTTTTACAATTATTTTATAACAGTGACAAGTTTACTTCAAACCGGATAGCTGTACATGAAGTGAACTGTAGACAGCGGAATGTGAATCAATAGGATACTTATGTGGCAAAATCTCAGGCAAGAGCTTTCTCAGTTTCTTAATGTTTACAGGAGGCCTTGGCTGATCATTTTTATATGCCCTTTTTATTTGTCTCAAGATCATGAATGAAACAACTCAAAGAACCAATTTAGGTGTTTTTAAAGTTTCAGTTTTTGCAGATTTAGTTTGAAGTTAATTGTCTCAAGATTTCAGCAGAAATCTGACTTGTGTTGGTGTCTGATTATTCTCCTCATGGAGTCCTTCTCCTTGGTTTCTTCTTCTAATTGCCATTATACATCGCTTTATCTAAGGAGCAGAAGGGAAGATTGAGACTATATGTCAAATTTATTCAGATAAACATAAATGGTGACACTAGTCTTGGTCCCCAACCTTGTGCTGCCGAGTTAAACCTGAGTGTGAAGCATCCACATTTTAAAAACAGAAGCTTCCTTTACAGCAGCATCCGTATTTGAAGCACTGTAATCAACCACAAGCTCATTGGTTCTGATATGGAGCCTCAGGTGATTGTGGTGGCACCATGTAACGCAGCTCTCTATCAGTCCTCACTGAAGATAGAAGATAACGTGTTTCTCACTGCAACAGTTCTTCTTTACTGATTGCTGCAATGGAAACGGAAAAAGAGCCAAAGGTCATTTCTCTAAATGAATTTACAGTCAACTTTCACCTGCGGCTCTGGACTTCTTATCTTTAGCTCTGACTGTTAACACAGCAGTCTTGTAAGTGGGGCATTGCAACATTATGAATAGTTCAGTCAAGAATATTAAAATTTTATTAGTAAAGGATAGGATTGTCAATGTTTCTTAGTTATTGCAGAGACAGCTACGTGTTACTGTGTCTTTAAAAACTGTTAGACTTCTTTACCTCGCCACTTTGCCCACATCTCACTGCTTCCTATTAAGAAGAAAGAACAAGGTCCCAAATATGTAGTGTTTTTTTAATTTTTTTTTTTTTTTTAAGTAAGATAATTTCCTAAAACAGCTGGGCACTTAAGTATTTAGTTAATGTTATCCCACCAAGAGTAAACAATGCATTTCTTGGGGACTATTATCGATGCTGGATTAATACACATTTGGCGAGAATATTTTGTACAGCAGGAAAATCTATGTGGGATCCAAAGTAAACTACAGTGCCCGTTTTTATGTAATGGAGGAACATGTCAGCCATTGCAACAGTGTGGCTGATTGATGGTTTTTAAATGAAGGTCTAAAGGAGTAAAACAAAATAAATCAGGGGTTTAGCTATGTTTTGCACAAACAATACATGTCATATCATGTTGGCTTTGGACTTCGCACATGATTTGTTATATTAAAAAAACAGAGTATCACCAGATTTATGCTTTAAGAAGTTTAAAATGACTATATATAATGTTACAACAATGATAGTCTCTTTGTCTTTGGTCTGTTTGTGAAGGGTTTACACTGGTTCACCTCATGTCCCATCTGACTCCGAACAACTGGTTAAGCCTTCTGCTGACCAAGATAACAGAACAGCACCACAGTATGAATTTATAGTATTGTCAGTGAGGTCTGCCTCTGTGGTCCAATCAGACACTCCTCCCTCCTCTGTCTTCATTGCTTGAGAAACACTGAATGAAAAACACAGGGCTAAAAATACCCATATCCACTCAAGTACCGGCTGAACTTGGGAAAGAGGCACCAATCAAACTCTGAACAATAGCATCAGGCTGGGAAAACACCAACTAACCAAACAGGGCAGCAACTTGGCAGCACCTGGTGACTGTGTTTACTCTCTGGTAGAGCGACTCAGCATAGTTTAGAGGTCATAATAACTTACCGTGGCTGGTAAAATGGTGAAAGCGGCAGACTGGCTCTAAGGCAGACCAGACTCTTGTGGTCTTGTTGAGCACCCAGAGAGGTCAGATTCTGGCTCCACCGAAACTGACCGCTTCTCTCTGGAAGAACCAAACCACTACTGCTTTTGGAAACACACTGCATTACACTGTGATGCTTCAGACCTTTGAACTCAGTTTTCCTTTTTGGATCCTGCAGTGAAAGTTTAGTGTGTAAGAAAAGAAAGAAAGCTTTGAGCTTGTGGTTGGGTTCAGACTTTTTCTGACTTGTCTTGAGATTTTGTCTTCACTGCTTCAGCTTTCGAATGTGATGTCTAAGACACGTCTCATAAAGTAAAGGTGAGGCCTTGAAACCTGTTTTCAGACTGCTTTTCCAAACCCATTGCTGCACACAGGTCACCTCTGTTCATGGCTAATTACAAAACGAATGTTGTGTTCAACACTGAGGTGCCTGTGGAAAAGCACCCCTGCCCTATGAAGTCATATAAAAAGGCTCCAACATGACCATGTTTTCACTGCAGCCACAAGACGAAAACAACCTTCAATATTTCCTAAAAAGAAGCCTCTCTTTTTAATATGCAGAATGTAAATGTAAGTAAGTTGTCTATATTTATCAGGTCTTTATTACAGGGTTTGTACAGCTGTCTGTAAAGTTTTCAGTAGTTAATATGATTAAGTTATTTTTTATGAAGGTTTTTGTTTCAGATGCTCTGCAGCAGTTCTCCAAAACTGTCCCTCTGAAGCCGGAGGTACTTCACACTTCACACAACCTCTAAATCTAAATGTTGAATGTTATTACTTACCATTTATATTAGACGGTTGATTTTAACTTCTTACTATTTAAAATCAGACATTCAGCATCCCTTAAAGTAAGACTCTTTTTTTCATAACCACATTTTACACATTACTGTTGATTTTGAATGTGTGATTGGCTGTCAAACCATTTCCTTTGAACAATGTTCAAAGGCACCTGGGTTGCTTTTGTGACGTATAAGAAGCCAATTTAAACAGCCATGGGGGAGAGAGACATTGGTGACAAAATAGTGAGATCTGTGCGAAGCGATGAGAACATTACAAATTTCCTCTCAGTAAAATATGAATTAAACATAAATGCAACATTTGCACAGTATTTACTACATTTATTTCTAACATTTGAGGTTGTGTATGTGCTATTTTATCTGCATCCTCTTATTCTACATAGTGATTTTTGCACCTGACTGGATTGTGGCACTAACTACTCTCAAACCAATGTATCATCTCCTTATGTTTCCTTAATGGTAGATGAAAACTTTGCATTTTATTTTGCTAATTTTCTGAAAATTCAATCATAATTTTGTATATTTAGATAGAAACCTGGACAGTGAAGTATTAGTAAATTATTTAAAGATTAATAAAGTTGCAACTTACCCCCTTAACAGTAGCGTGCCTTACTAGAAAGTAGTGCCAAAGTACTGTAAACAAGATCAACAAAACTGCCACAACAAGGATGCAAAAAAGTTCCATTATTAAGTGCATGAACAGAATAAATTCAACAAATAATGTAACACACAAGGGATCATAAGAATACTTTTAGCAGAGGAGTCTCCTTTGCAATTTGGATGAAATGCCTCAGCAGATTGAGTTGACATTGATATGTTAAATTAAGTTTTGTAATGTCTGACAGATGCCAAATTGCCTCTGTGTGACTACAGCAGGATTAAGGGACCCATATCTGAGAAGCTAACCAAATCAGTGCATGATGGAAAACTGAATTAGATCCCACAGACAAGTATTTTCCACAGGCGCAGCTCCACTTGGATGAAGGTGTGTTCACGTGAGCTTCTGAGAGGCATCTTAAAGCGTTTTAGAGATGTACATCCACTGCCTTGTCATTACCCCAAGCTTCTCCATCAAAGAGATGCTGAACTGGCATAATTTCCAGCAGTGCAGGAAATTACATGATAACAGACACATTTTCAGTTGTTTCTGGGCAGAGACCTGCAGTGGCGGACATCTGTTCTAGTTCTGCAGTTATGAGAATCAAACATCTGGAGACTCAATGCTACTGTTGTGAAAGAGACAAATGGGTCACAGTCTCATGTTTAACCTAAATCTATGGACCTGATATCTAGGTCAACTTAGAGAGACTGACTTATTTTAGTTATTTTCTTGGCTAGAAAACACAAACATGCTGAAATCATTCAAAAAAAAAGGGAAACGAGAGAAAAGAAAGACAAACTTATACATACAGGAGATGGATGATTTACATTAAGGAAAAAGGCTGCAGGGATTTGAGCCAAAAACATAGTTATAAACCAGCTTGTGCAAAAGTTCAGTATGTTTGGGGAAACAGGCCCGGAGTTTATGTCTCTCCACAGAAGAAAAACAAGGTATGTTTGGTCCAAAATGCAGCGTGACATCAGAGCTGGAAAGTGGATAATTAGGGAAAAGTTGATTTGTAAGCACTGCTTTGTTTCAGGGAGGGGCAGCCAGTCATCAGGCATGGGACCATCTCAGTGTCAGCTGACTGGACATGCTGCTGCTGGGATACGATCTGTGTTCTGCAAGGAAGCCTTCTAGACTGCAAACATTATTGTTTACAGAGCAAAACATCTAATGTTGCCATTTAAAGAGCTCATGCATGGCCAGTTAGGTCTTTAGTTCTGTGGTTTTTGATGTTTAAGTCTGTATTGGATGAAAAGCCTCAACACAGCTTTCCTAATAGATGCAGACAGCTGTTACTGGCATCCTTCATCCCTGGAAATTGAATCTTTCCAAAATGATCATACAATTGTGAGTGATTTTTAAAGAATATTTTCAAAGTTATTGTGTTTTTAATGCAAAGTTAAAACTTTTTTGAAAACTTAATGGATTAAAGCTTCTTTCCAGACCTCTGAATCACTGCCCAGGTCTCACATCTGTTTCAGACATTCAGATCAAAAATAACAAAATCACATTTATTTAGTAGTTGTGAGTTTTTTTTTTATTGTCAGTCACAAATGATGGACTGAAAAAGGATGAAATGAAACAAAAACAACCCCCCCCCTGAAAGAGGAAATTAGCTGACATGCACGCAATGTCAGAATGAACAAATTAGTGAATAGATATTGGAATTCTCTCCATCAACCTCAGAAAATTACTTAGCATGAAAAAATTGGACAGGCAACTCTGAGAATTTCATTCGAAACACCTTAAATTAGTTTGAACATCACAGAGGAGACCTGACAGAAGGAGGAGGCTTACAAAGTTATCACTAGTTGGAGGCATCAATTCACAGGCGCCTCTTATCTGTAATGAGAAGCTTCATGTCAGACTTAAATTCCGAGCAGCTGCTTCTCAGCATCTTCACATCCACTGTGGGAGCCTTCAGTGCTCTGCTGCCACACTCTGCATCTGAACATTCTCTGAGTTTTGGACTTCCCCAGCAACTTTATTGAATTCACTTTCTGACATTTTGAACCTGGACACAGTAGGGGAAAAGGCAGGGAGTGTGGGTGGGGGTGAGGGGTTTGTGTGTGGAGAAAACAAGGAGGCCTCACAAAACTTTTCAGAAACAGCGTTGCCACCAAACAGGCATAATGCTTCATTGTGGAGGCTGAATGTGGCTGATTGTGTTTGCTGGAGAATCTGGAAGGAAGAGGGCGGGGAGGCAGGACGCATGTGATGTTTGAAGTCGACCTGATGCTTATAAAAAAAAAGAAAAAAGATTTCTGTTCTGGATACAGCAGGAGACACAAGACGTTAGTGATGTGACAATGTGTGAGTTATGTGGAGGGAACGGGAGACAGGAAGTGGCGTCTGGTGGCAGAATCCTGTAGAGGTGACAGAGTGTTGCTGTATGTGTGTGAGCTTTAGCACGCAAACACTTAAACACTTAAGTCCTTGACCAAAACTGATAACACGTTATCTAACCTCAGTGTGGTGCATCATGTGATACTGGCCTCTGCATTTTTGCTGGCTGCAGGATGCCCTGTGTGTGTGTGTGTGTGTGTGTGTGTGTGTGTGTGTGTGTGTGTGTGTGTGTGTGTGTGTGTGTGTGTGTGTG
>JAQMCX010000045.1:10794998-10819367 GCA_029814765.1 Acanthurus leucopareius | reverse complement strand
ATCTATCTATCTATCTATCTATCTATCTATCTATCTATCTATCTATCTATCTATCTATCTATCTATCTATCTAACTATCTATCTATTTAAGGTTGCTGTCTCTTACCCTGCCGTTAGTTCTGTAATTAGGAAGTGATTTTTGGAGTGGGTCCCCACTTGGTTTAGAAATAGGACACTCGAAGACTCCTTTTGACAGTAATGGCAGTAACACACAGGGGTAGAACAATGAGTAAAGAAAAGCCATTAAAGAAGAAGACTGCAAGCCAGGAAACACAGATGTAAACAATACAGATAATATTAAATAAATTGACATTACAGATGTTTCATGAGATGGGAAATAACATACAATGTGTTTTTCTGAAAAACACTAAATGTAAACATAAATTTTAAATAAAAGTCCACAGGCTTTTAGTATGTTGCCATATTGTCCAACTACATGTCCCTTTCCCTTTAGATCTGGGCTCTCCGTTCATCTACTCTGGTCAGGGGGAAGCTGACCAGCCTGGCTCTTATTCTGTCCAGACTCCATATGGTTTCCAGTTGGACCTGGACTTCCTCAAATATGTAGAAGAGATAGAAAGTGGGCACAATCTCCGTCGGGCACCTGTTAGCTCCCGGCGTGCTGGTCGAGGTGTCAAACTCTCCCAGAGGAGTCCAAGTGTTGGAGGACGTGCCAGTGGTTGGACATCCACAGAATCCTTGGCATCCCCGGCTAGTGAGGATGGCAGGGTTCCTCCGCCACCGCCACCACGCAACCGCCTTGGCTCAGCACCCTGTGAAGGGCTCTCACTTTCCCCTGTGTCCCTCTTAAGTATTCCACCACTGTCTGCTGGAGCCAAAGTGCCACCACCTCCACCACAGCGCAACCCTAGAGTTGAGCGGACCCTTCTGGAAACCAGCAGACGGCTACAACAGGAACAAACCCACCAGCATCAGAATGGTGGTCGCTTTCAGCTGGCAGATCCTCCCAAACAGCTCTTAAACTCTCCATCCACTCAGCCTCCGCAGAGTAACTGGAGTAAACCCAGTCCTCAGACCTCTGGGCTCAGCACCCCAGCTGCTGGCACTGCAATGACTCCTATTCCACCAAGCCAGCTGCAGACAGTTAGAGAGCAAATGGCTACAGCTTTGAAACAGCTGAAGGAGATGGAAGAGAGGGTTAAGGGTGTTCCTGCACTTGAGAAAGAAGTGGCCAAGCTTCGTGCAGAGAAAGACATGCTCCTGGTAGCCCTCCAGGAGAAAAAAGTAGCCATGGAGATGGCCCAGCAGAGGCAGCCTTCCACAGAGTCTTCAACCCAAACCACAGAGACCCTTCAAAGTGACCGAAGTATTCACAGTCGATTGACTTCCCCAACCTCATCTGGACATAAAGGCCTAGGAAAATCGGGTGAGCTGAAAAGGCTCACTGAGAAATTTGAAGGGAAGGAAGAGAAAGGTACAGAACTTTCATCCAAAGCTTTGGTGAAAGCCCCAGAAAAAGTGTCTGTCGTTGAGAAGAAATCAGTGGCTGTTGGGGATGACATGCCAATGGACTCTATTGTTTTCCACTACAGACAGGATGTGAAAGATGCTTCTGAGGGCACCAGGGTAAATGTTTGTGAGAAAAGCACTGGAACAGAGCCCCTACTGGTTCATGAGGAGGGAGTACAAGTCAGGGTGGAAACAGAAGAGGCTGAGGTGTGGGTTATGGAGTCACTGCTTGGGCTAACAAGTGAGACACAACGGGAGATTGACACCTTACAGGATACCATTAAATTTCAGCAAGAGACCATTGTGGCTCTAGAGGACCAGCTGAGTGTGTCCGACAAAGACCTGGTGATCCTTAAAGCCCAGATAGAGGAGAAAACCTCAAAAGTTATGTCTGAGAAGGGGGTTCTTGCAAAACCGGACACAATAAATGCCCAGGTAGAGACCATGACCCCTTCATCAAAGCATGCATCAATTCTGTGCTGTCCTGAAGTGAGCGATGCATGTGTAGGTGAAAGTCTAACAGCAGATCAAATCGAACAAGGCACCCAGACTGATGCTTCAGTAAAGACAGCAGAACCAGTTCTTGTTGCAGTGGCCAGCATTGGGTGTCAATGTGAGAACTTGTTTGAGGAAACAATGGAGGGGCAGAAAGTGCTAAAGAAGAGACAGTTGACCATAGCTGAGTACAAAGTTTCACCAGAGGAAGAAGTGGTCAGTATGACTAAGAAGAAAGAGGAAGACCAAGGAGCTAAGTCTGTTCCCAGTAACAGTAAGACAGGTGAGAGCTTAGAGATATTTGACTTTGTTGTACAGTTTTACAAGCTTGGTATCAGGACATTATGTAGTCTCTTTAAATGTTTTTCTTCACCAATATCAGTAAATGAATAATTCAAAAACATCATATAGTCAATATGTATATTCTTAAACACTAAAAAAATAAGTAATTTCATATTCATGAGTGCAGCATCATAGACAAACTGAACACTACAAGTTTTACAGTGTAGTTGATTTCGTTGACAACTAGAGCCAGTGGATGACAAAGCATGGTTTTACAATAATTGTTCATCTGTGGCTGTAGCACTGTGCAGTCATAAAACAGTGCATTATATAATTTGTGAGGTATACTTCTGCGTTCTTTGGTTTACACAGATTAATCAAATTGTTTGAACTACTTCTTGATTCATTTGCTTCCTTTATGATGACAGGTATGCTGAAATCAATCATGAAAAGGAAGGATGGGAGTAACTCAGGCGAAAACCGCACCACTGGCAAGAAGAGCCTGCAGTTTGTTGGCATTCTAAATGGAGGGTGGGTAACATGAAACCTAATTTTATTTTTTTCCACAGTAAAAATAAAAAAAGGGCAGCATGTGGTGTGGAGGTTGTAAATAACACTTTGACCAGGTCACGGGGTGGACCAGTTTTTTTCTCACCAATGCAGTGTTTGAGAGAAAGAACCACACAAGTTGCTTTCTATTTAAGCAAATATTTGTCTCTCCCAGGTATGAATCTACATCCAGTGAAGAGGAGGAGGAAGAGGATGAAGAAGAGGAGGAAGATGGGAGTTCTTCAGCAGAAAGTGGAGATGGTGAGTGCTTGGACAGCACAGAGGAGGATGAAGCAGCCCTGGAGGAAGAAACATCTGAGGAGGAGAGAAACGTCAACCTGGATGAGAGTGACACTGATGAGGAAACCCTGAGGGCCAGAAATTATTCATCTGATGCTGTGAAAGAGAAGTATGTTGTTACTTAGTAAAAAATGGTATGGTTTGTAAGTTGCTTTATTGATTAAAGCAGTTTCAGGGGTCCACAAAAAATGGGTTAAAATAGTTTTCAAATCAAAAATTAGTGCTATAAATGTAAATGTTTAAATTTGGTCACAGGTTTGAGCTGAGCTCCAAAATGCGTGAAGCCTGCCTTATTCTAAAGAACCACCTCAATGATGACGTCAAAACACCAAAGAGCAAAGAACTGGTGCGTTCCTGCATGCTTTTTTAAACCATTTTATCCCTGAGTAATACATTTAACTTCACCTCTTCAAAATTGTAATAATGCAAAATCAAAATAACTAAAAGCTGACGTGAGCTGTGGGGCTGATTTTGTTAGGGGTATTTCTGGTACCTGCAGACATTATTAAAAAACAAAGGGAGCTTCATGTAACAATAATATACGTATGCATAATATATTTACTGCCCATTCTTACGTTCAGCTTTCCAGCACCCACACTGTCCAGCTTGAATGGTTCCGCATCTCTAGTGCCAAGATGGCTCAGCCTTCACGGGTAGCAGATTACCTGATGGCATTCACTGAGGTGTCCTCAGTACTTCTGCAGCACGTAGTCAACATGACTGATGGCAATGGCAACACAGCTCTTCACTACAGTGTCTCCCACTCCAACTTCGGTGTCGTGGGACTGCTGCTAGACACAGGTCAGTGACTGATTAAACTGCACTACACTTCTGAATGTAGCCTTGCAGTCTATGGCAATAATCCAGTTAGTAATCTAACCAATTCTTCAAGAACTGACTTGCATTAGCACAAACACAAATGCTTTCTGCCACTGCTAGTTACAACCTGACAACCTGACAAACAACATAAACAAATTTAGGATGCAAACTACACCTACCATTCTGATACAACTGCTAGTGATCAATGTTTTCTTTGGCTAGCAATCTTGACGCTCATTGCTCTTTTACGTGTCAGCCTAGTGTAAGCAGCAGTGGCAGCCTGGCTATCTGACCTGTGCTAAATGGATGCTTTTTGTTTTTCTCAATTAGTAAAAAAGAGTAGGTATGCCACCAGCCCCTTTTCCAGACTTTTTAAAAACGTTTTATGTGGGAAAACCATCCAACAAATTATAAGTCATAGCAGAGGGTTTTCATTCCCTTTTAAACATGTTAGAAGATAAACTTTAACAATGATTAAAATATGTTCCCTACAGGTGTGTGCAGCGTGGATAAGCAAAACAAGGCAGGCTATACAGCCATCATGCTGGCTGCTCTCTCTACTGTGAAGGAGGAGGAGGACATGGCTGTGGTCAAGAAACTCTTTGGTCAGGGCAATGTCAATGCTAAGGCCAGCCAGGTAAGTCTGAATCATTTCGTCGCAGTTTACTAATCTCTTGTACCAGACACATGAGTGTTGTGTGTTTTTTACTCCAGAAATACTATTTAGGGCCACTTTTTTTACTCCTTCATTGTTCCCTTAGCCATTATACTGCAGTCATGTCATCTGTGTTTTAAATGAATGCCTACTTAATCTATATTGCATGTTTCAGTCATTTAGGAAATAGGACTACCATTTCTTGTTTCTCAATGGGGGAGTATTTTGTGAGTGATAATAAGCACAGAAATCAGAGCAAGATAAATACTTTGCTATAGGTTAGACTGGATAAGGGACATGCAGCCATATATGACACTTAACTTAAGTCATTTAAGAGAATCTGTTGATTCTTGAGTGCTTTTTACCTTATTGCTTGATCTTATTGTGTTGTGTAATGTGTAGTGTTTGGACATGGCGCCTGACAGGCTGTCACTGCCAAGTCATACGGTACCAAGTTTACGGTATCACTGGCTATAAAACCAGTAGCTGGAGCTCGCTATTATTGATGTAGGTAATAATGCGAGGTATGCAATTTTATAGTCGGGGAATTAAGTCCTTCTGTCCTCTGCCGTATTTTGCTTGGGAGAAATGGACAATGGAGTAATGTGCTGAATGCAGTTTGTAACAATGCATTGTCTTCTAGACCTCGCTTTGAGAAAAGTTTTCATACGCTCAAATGCTTCTTTTCTCCCAGGTAACAGAATATTTGCACTTTGTATACTCCAGTTACAGTTTATTTACATTTCTTAAAGGGCTTCAAGAACTAGTCATCACTAAAAGCATGTCATCCTTGTGGTGTGTGGTGTTCAAGTTGCAAAAAATTTTAAGCATTGCTGTTCTGAAATTGCTGTGTAAAAACAGTTTTTGTAGAGCTGAATACATAACAACTTTGCTTCTGTGGGAATTAAAAACAAGCATTATTGGCTCTCACATGTTGCCGCTTGTTTTGCATGAAAGGAGACTTGCATTTAGTTGAGACTTTCTCAACTTTCCCTTGTAGAGCTGGTGGGAACCTTTAAAGCCTCTGTAGATTAGAGCTGCAATGCCAGGTCCCAATGCATTGCAGCCTATTGCTGGCCCTGCTTGAGTCTGCATGTGTGAAAGGCATTCCCACTTAAGAGTGGGTATTGAGCAGGGGCCTGCAGAGCTAGGGAAATAGGTCTGATGTGGGAGGATCACTAATTTTACCCTTGTGTGACTGGATTGCTTAAATTAATTATTGCTGCACATTAACTGTAGTTTAAGTAATAAATCAGTGCTTGAAAACAGAAAAAGTATCAAACGATAGCACATAGCAAACTTTATAAATAAAAGCAATACGTGACGTCCTTTGCTGTTAATCTTCAATTAAAGTCAGCAATTACCTCATTTACATATTTCTAGACAGTGGATATTGGAGGAATGATATTCTTACTTCTTTATCTTTGCAGGCGGGCCAGACAGCGCTGATGCTAGCTGTTAGCCATGGTCGGCAGGAGATGGTGAGGGCACTGCTGGAGTGTGGCGCTGATGTTAATGTGCAGGATGACGAGGGATCCACAGCTCTGATGTGTGCCAGTGAACATGGCCGTGCTGAAATTGTGAAACTGCTCCTGGAACAGCCTGGTTGCGACATATCCATTGTTGATAATGTAAGGCATTTATTCAGCTGATGCATTTTATTGAGAAAAACTTCCAGTAACTTATTCTGAACTTACAGATCAAGCCATCTGTCTCTGACTGCTAAAAACATCTGAGCAGTTTTGGGTCTGGGATTCAGCTTAATCTAGCAGGAAATGGCTCCTCAAGGGAACTTGGTCTATGTAGTTTCCCCCTCTTGTCACTTCTTTTTCTCCTTCTCTTCTTTCGTGTTTTTCTTTGTTAGCAAGATAGGCTGAAAGCTTAAGAGCCCTGATCAGATTAGTTTCATTTGAAATCAGGGCTGCTGGCAAGAAACATAATCACTGGGCTGCTCACAAGCCCCCAGGGGATAAATTAAAAAGCCACAACCCCTCTCCCCACAACAGCAGACTTGCAGATTTTAGACACAATGCCTTGGAGGCTCTTGCACGAGTCCTTTGCACACTACCCACATGACCCATGCAATAGTCAGCAGTCACTGATCATAGTCAAAGGTCAAAAAGTACAATTTAAATCAACTGACAAATTCCAATGCAAAATTCACTCTTGAAACGGCAGAAATCTCACTGGACAACAGGTCCCCAGATGTTGCTTGTTACTTTTTTAGGGGGGTTAATCTGCACAGGGTTTATTTCATTTATTTATGAATTAATCTTTCTTTACAAAGGATTGATATGAATGCTCGAAGATAAACCAAAGAGACACTTATTTGAGGTTTCACATCTGTGCCAGAATGAGTTGACAATTCAGTGCAACAGCTTCTGGATTGTGTTTCAGCAGAACAGCTGGACTGAAAAGTGAATGGTGGGGGAGCCCCCGCTTCACCTGTCCCTGAAATCACAGTACAGCATGACAAATCATGACTGTTAAGACACAGTTAAGTTACATGTCAAGGGCTATTGCGGAGCCCTATTCAGTTGTACTTTCATTTTGTGTAAAGGCGCGTCACTTAATTTAGTACAGCATGTTCTATAGCTGGAGAACTACACAATGCTCAGGTTAAGTCCTCCATTCTCATTGAGATATGTTGCTTGACAGTGTTATGGTTTCTCAGTGGGAAGCTGTACAGACTTGGTACAAACACGCCTCTTGGATGACCTAATCAAAAGTAAACAGCTTTAAATATGTCACTTCAACCCTAGGATTACAATGCGACCCCACATGCATCTCAGGTGACTACTTGTGATCACATCTCAATTTCTGACTCTTTTTGCAAATAAACATATATCTTTCCATTTGCGAAGACATGTTGGCAACAGCATTGTCGTTTCTTACCTGCTGACTAATAGTAGTAGCTTACACACTGGGACAAATGGACACATTTTTTTCACACTAGTACTAGTACAAACAGCCAGTATTTACTATAATATCTATATAATAATATTTACTGCGCAATACTGATCTTAAGGTCCATGTCAAACTGTAAATCACACTGTTTTGGATACAAACTTTCTCACTTTCTTCCCTCTTCTTTATCGTAGGATGGCAGCAATGCTCTGTCCATCGCACTGGAGGCATCTCATAACGATACAGCTGTGCTGCTCTACGCCCATATGAACTATGTTAAAACTCAGACTGCTGCAGTAAGTCCAACCTCCTGTCCATCTCCTCCTTTGTGGAGATGGGGTAGTCATATATGAGTTCAAGAGTCATGACATCAATTTTTGCATAAAACTATAATTACTTTATTTGACACTATAACTTTTATGTATATTATTCTATGTATATTATTCCAATTTAATCTGCGCAATAGAATACCAACCACTGTATTATTACCACCTAATACCATCACTCTTGTAAATAATGTAACGATTTTGATCTTATTTTGTACTTATTTATTGTTCTTTATTCTTATTGCTGCTTTTTTACATTCTGTTTTTTACTGTTCACTTGCTGCTGCAACAATGCAAATTTTCCCATTGTGGGACTAATAAAGGAATAGCTTATCTTATTTTTTAAGAGACTCATGCAAAAAAGGCTGATTTATAAAGTGCAAAACAAAGTTACAGACTCTAGTAGAGTCCAAGATTTTACTGGCTTTAACACAGGCAAAGTCAACTTGACTTCTTAGAGACTTGTTTGGCTTGGTTTTTTATATTGTTTGCAATCTGGAAGGAAAGAAGAATAGAATAAGTGACAACATTTGAAGTTTACTTTTTAGACAGCAGAGTTTTTTTTTCAGGGGGAAACAATTTGAAAGGATTGAAAACTTCCAATTTTGTGTTTACCAAAAAAAAAAGGCAAGCGAGCAGACTGAAGATGGTGCAGTTATCACTCACGACATAACTGTGCAGTAAGCCATGTCTCCTGTACATGAAAGTCAATGCTTGTTACACAGCCATGCTTAAACCTTTAGTTTGGGTGTGGGCACCACCGACTAAAGGTGCGTTGCTGCCCCCTATAGATGTTATCAAGCTCCTGCAGATTGCGTTTTTTGGTAAGAGGACAAAAGCTTAAATTTTTTTGATTATTAACCAGAACATTTTAATTAAATGATTCCAAAGTGAAATTGTAAATGCACTTTAAGCACTTTTTTTAAAATTAAAATAATAATAGTAGAAAAATGTAAGTGACTGCTTTATATTGCTGCTGTTCAATGATGTCCCAGTGTTGTTGTACCTCTCCCTAGATAAAAAAAAAAAAAGGCCTGTACACTACAAAATTATTTTAAAAAATTTAAAATGGGTCATTATAATATATTGCTAAAGTTCTCTTCACATTGTTCCATTCAGGGGAGTCCAAAGGCCCAGCCGAAGAGTCCCACCAGCCCTCACAAGCCCTGGCCTTCAGACCGACAAGATCATGGCTGTTAATGTATGCAGACAGACCACCAAACATAACTGGATCTGAGCTGTGAAAGGCTCCACTGGAATTTACTTATACATATATATAAATATATGTGTGTGTGTGTATTTATATATTGCCATATGTCCTGCATTTATAAGTAATGTTAATATGAGATTATTTTTCGACAAAATCATGAATGGTTATATTATGTACTTGACTAACATGAGCTCCTAACATGTCTCTCTGACGTCCCCAGCATGTGTTTGTTCTGTGACAGGAGAGGACATCTTAGATTCATTATTTGCACTCCACTTATATTTTACTGTTAAGGGCAACACATACTGGATGTGTATATGCACATCAAATAAACTTGTAACTATTATTTTCTACACAAGAGCACACTGCCACAACATGCGTTCAAAATACTTTTTTCTTATAAATCCCAGTGTTGGTGCTGCAAAAAATTTATCATATTGGCACATCTTGACTACTCTACTTTGACTACTTCTGTCAGCATGTCTTGTATGTACAATGGACATCAAATGACATTACACAGCCTGTGTGTGTTGCCCTCTAGTATTCCCTTTCTGTCCTGTCTTGGTTACCTGATCTGTGAACTTCTTAACCTTCATATCCTGCACTAACTGTTTGTGCCATTATATGTTCATATAAATATATACCTATAAATATATATATTTATATATTCATGTCTGAAATAAAAATTTACAGAAAAGTTGCTGGAAACTAGTTGTTTCTGCACAAACCAACTCCTCCAAACAAGACATTCTTATGCTCTAGATAATTTTGTTCCCTTAGAGTGTTAACTGACACACCTGCACACACAATGTGGGATTGCCAAATTTTTTACTACCTTGCCAGCCTTATAAGCATCAGCAACCTAAACTTACTGTTCAAGTGGACGTTAAAACTAATAAACTTACAGGATAAGGAATGACAAAACAAAGCAAAGAATGATGAAAGTAATTCTAAATATAATATAGAGGAGAAAACCAAAACAAGATTCTTGGAAGCAGAAGAGGTGATATTGTAACTGTCCTCAAATTAGAAAAAAATATGTTTAGCAAGAGGGGTAAAACAAAAACTGCCTTGTGCTCCCATAAAATATCATAAGGGCTTACAGTTAAGACTGGATGCTGGTAAAGATTAAAAGACAGTCGGCAAAGTAAAGGTCAGTCTTGTGTTGATTAAGATGCTTCAGCTTCAAAGTCTATAATAAGTCAGGTAAAGTCCATAAATGTAAATTATAGAGATGCACTACCACAGGACTCTGCTGCTGATGTGAAAACACAGGTTGGTGTTAGTATACTTTGTTGCAATGGTACTGCTTGTTACATTTTTACTGTTCTTTTTTTCTTAGGAAAAGTTGCAAATGTTAAATCTTCTAATAGCCCATCTGAAAGACTTAGAGCATCTCCACGATTGCTCCAAGTTACATATTAATTAGCTGTTCACTCAGATATGCACCTGAATAAGTAACCTCTGACATTCAAGATATGCTGATTGTCAACCTCAAATCTCTGAGGTGGAAAATTGGTGAGACTCATCTTTACAATGCAGTCGGGGCTCATATCAGACTCATATTAAGGCTACTAAGTGCCTAAAATGTGATCAATTTCTACAGAAAGTACTCTCATCAACTTAATTTTACTGAGCCACGTAGACAAAGGTTTCAAAAGCATGTAAAGGCATGCATGTGAGTAGTTCATGTTCCAAGCATCTTCTACTGGTCTGTGACCTTGAGCATGGGATTAACTCAAATCAACTCAAGAACTCAAATCACAGGATTAGTCAAATGCTTCTGTAACGGGTTGTGGTTGGGCCCAAATGCAGCACAAACACCAGAAAAGCAGTTCACAATGACTTTTATTCAAACTCTCAGCAGGTTCAGCACATAGCAGGCGGCAGGTTGGTATCAACGTATGAGTACTTTCTCACAAGCAACAGTTAGTAAGCTTGAGATGTGGGTGGTGGATGAGCAGGCCGGGAAACAGGTGAGATAAGTGGGTAGGCAATGCTCACAAACAGAGTACAGCTCAGTGGGCAAGGCTAAGATGGGTAGATCTGAGCCAACAGACTGGTAAGTGTGGCAGGTTGGTAAAACAGACACTTAAAGCTGGGAGTCTCTGTCAAGGCGGCAGTATCGTTGAGGGGAGCAGGCTGAGCTCGTGTATGGTGAAGTGGCTGGGTCATTAGCAGATAAGCAGGCAGCTGGGCAGACAAACTAGGAGGGAGCGCACAGATGGAAACTCAGGGATGGACCAAGGATGGAAGAGCCAGCAGGTAGATTCACACCTAAAAGCACTCACTTGGGCAAGAAGTTTCACTCTGTTAGGAGCTCTGAGACAGGCAGGTGGAATAATAATGGAGTGAATGGACCAAGGCAGCTTATATACTGGCTTGATTGGAGAAGAAAAGCAGGTGGGAGCAAGTGGAAGTGGCTAAACTATGAGGGGTGTGGCTGTGTGAAGAGTGAGACGGAGTGGACGGAAAATCCCCACAGCAGGAAAGAGACAGAGCAGACTGTGACAGCTTCACCATATAATTTGATCCAAGGGAACTAAAGTTGATTTAAGTTGCATGAGTGTCTTGAAGCTCCTACAACATTACAGCCTGATGGCTTACATCAGGGTATAAAACCAGAAGAAGTCCTTCTGCCACTTGGTTTCACTGTATCCAGCATTATCTTTCCATGAGAGCAAAGCTAAGAGCGTCATCATGCATCAGAGATGAATGGGGTCTTTGCTGAGTATCTGAACACACGAAACAAGACTAAGCATAGCGGTTTGTACATATAAGAGAAGGACTCTAAGGAGTCTGCTGATGCAGACAAGCTGTCTCACATCAAGAAAGCTTACACAACCACACTGAGAAACCTTGGAGAGGACATTGACTGAGAAGGACTTGTATGTACAGATCTTTGTGCAGCCAAAGCCATGCAGTTCCTTAATAAAGGCTACGGAGAAACGTTGTAATATCACATTAATCAAAAGATTTTGATATATAGCCTGATACATAAAATATACATTTTAAAGTAAATTTTAATTGTACATTGTTTAATGTCCCAGGCTCACATAACATACCTCCCAAATAAGGAAGAGGTTGGCCTCAGTAAGTCTAATAGGTAGGTGACTGAAACACACACACACATTTTTCTTTCTCTTCTTTTTTTCCCCAGAATTATTGAGACAACAGTGGGTTTCAAGGTAAATATTAATTCAGTAATACTTTATACTCCGCCTTCTTTCCTTTCTTACCTTACTTTTCTCCAAATTTATTTCATGTTCCCGTGACAGTTTATGCATTACTTCCTCAGTTCAGAAGTGTCTAACAAAAGAGATTGCTTCAGCCATCTCTGAAGCCACGGTGTCTGCTGAAATTGCAGTGGTGATTGAGGCTGTTTGAGTAGCTTTTCAAAGTCCTTATGTAAAACATTCTTTGGAATTTTTTTTTTTTTCAGTCTCTATAATTTTAAACTAGGGCACTTAAGTTGATTATGGCTACTTTCATGGCACATAGATTTATGTCTTTACTTCCAAATCCAATATTGGTTCCATGGAAATCATTAACTTGTTCTTTTGAGATTTACAATAATTTTAACATCTACCTTTGTGTATTTCAGCCATATGTGTATAGTAATGAGTTGATGTGCAGATGATGAAAGTCATTACTATTAAAAGCGTCATGCTCGGAACATTTTTAGATGATCCAAGAACCAGGGAGGAGGTCTTTGTTCTAAACACGAGGAAGTGAAAAGTTTTTACCTTGACACAATTATCAACAGAAGGAACTGCTCAAACAACAAGCATGTCCTGCTGTTTTTCATCTCTGCCAGTTTGCCTTTTAGGGAATTAATGTATTTCATGCCATTGGTGGTGGCTTTTTCATGTGATGATATTTTTATTGAATTTTTGCATTTGTCAAGTTAAAATGCCTCATTAAAAATGCTTTATCAAACTAACTGCACACTGAGTTGTGAAATGATAAAGAATTAAATTAGGAGCTGATGGTTTGATTTAATAAATGCACTACTTAATTAATGGTATTAATATGCAAATTTTCACCAAAATAAAGTTATTCTTATTTGCATCCATGCTTGTCTTCAGTTTTTGTGTTCTAAAAGTACAGTTTTACTTTAGAGGAAACTGTATGTTCTTCATATTGCCATGCAGTGATTCAGGGACATAAATGGCAGAAAAATGTAATATTCAATCAACTGCAGCATGTGAACCAAAATAGGTTTCTACGCTAAATCAGAGTTTAAACAAGTTTTGAAACAGTTAGCACCTAATTTAATTTAATTTACAATACTGAAAAAGCATCACATTATTTTTGTTCCACAATGTTGTATGAAAGTTTTACATTTTATACATATTGTTTCTTACTGTTGTCTGTTATGCAGGTACATCTATGCTGACAAACAGAATAAGTAAGACCATAAAATCTTGGTACACAGAAAGCTATACATATATATGCAGAAATCTCTGACCTTGACAGCAGTTTAACATGTACAGAGTATTTACATGCATGACAAGTAGATTTGGGGAAAAATATTTGTAACCTCTTTACATATGATTATCATGCCATTAATTTTAATGCCTAAGTCACTAACATACTGGGAGCATTCACTCAACAGCTGTTTAAAGACCAGAACTGCATAAAAATAATGTAACCAAATCCTCTGTAAATAAAATCACTATTTATGAGATTACCAAGAACAAACTGTAATAAATGTAAAATACTGAATACAATCTGTTTTTAAGTAACAAGCAAAATTATATTTTACCGTTTCATGTTAAAACCTGACTTTCCTTACACTTAAACTGTAGATGAGAGGATCTGTGAATTTTCTAAGATAAATTAAGTGGAAAATTAAAATGAAAAGACATAATTTTATTTCCTAATTTCCTTTATATGTTCTGCAACATATATTACTTAAAAACTGTCAACATCCAGATTTAAGATGTAATCACAATAGAGGAAGGTGCTTCAAACATAATATAAGTTCCTGTTCATATTTTTTGTGGTATCATTGTTTTCTTAAACATCTGAATAGACATTCCTTTAGATTTTTTGGACTACTGACAGTGTAATTTAAATTAGATTAGCTTAATAATGTGCAGATTAATTGGTATAGGAATTGTTTTGTAAATGCTAATATCTATTTAAGGGTGCACTCATTTAGAATGACTTCTTAAAGATGCTGGAAGGTTTGCATTCTTGAATTTTCATTTGTTCATGATTTAAGAGTCTTAGTAATTACAAAAAAGATCAATAAAGTAACACATGAAAACAAACTTCAAACAGCATACGAGTATTCTGTCCAAGTTGATCAAACTCGAACATTTTTTAAATGTTTTAAAAAAATAAAGCATGAGGGATTCAAGATTGTTAATGTGATTCTCAACAATGTAAAAACAAGTAGTTTGTTAGATGATAGTGAATGTGTTGGACATACACTACTAGTATGTGCCCTGAAAATGGGAAGAATTAGCAGTAGAGACAGTGTAAGAGAGCTTAATAACAACACATGATAATGGATAAAATGCATGTGCTAAACATTCTATCAATAATTTTTATAGAATGTCTAGCATATGCATGATACAGGGTAAAATATCAGCAGAGGGATATGCAGTTTGCTTTGAAAATAATGTCTTTTATTTTCTCACTAGTCACAATTTGTTTCATTTTTAACACAGAACCTGTAAGTATAAGATCACTAAAACTGGGCTGTTTTTTACGTTTTTATGAGCTATATTTCATCTAAATGACAGAAGACATTTAAATGTGCATGTTCTACAAACTGTCAAGAGAACTGCAGTAAAGCCACGGCATGTATCCGTATTTCATGAGTATGAGATCCAAACAGATCTGTTTTCTCCCTCCCTGTCTGTTACTGACTGAGATATAATGGAGGGAGTTGGGGTGGTGGGGCAGTGAATCTGCTGTTTTGTCTACAGTGCGGTAACATTTTTTTAACCAGTTACTTCCACACCACTTCTTTCATTATGCTGATTTGTGAAGTGGAACGTAAGCTGGCGGAGTTGAGAGGTCAGGGGCTCCCGCTGCCTAGATACATAGAGTCTAATATTAGAACATTTCCTTGATTTGTTAGCAGCATCTCTGCTGACTCCCGAGCACATGGCAACACGCCGGCCAATAGGATTTCAGGAGACCACTAAGCCCCCTGCTCTGTATAGCAACAGTGGCATCCTTCCCTTATTTATTTATATCGGAGTTTTTTTCCCACCTACTCATCCTCATGCTTCTGTCCCCCCACTGTGCAGCCTCACTGTGCTCTCAAACTGTGAAAAAGAGTTACGCTGCAAAGAGTGGTGCTGCTCTTCTACTTTTGCCTTTCCTTTACCTGCATAAAATCAACATCATTTTTAGAAGGTTTTTTTTCCATACTTAAACATGTTTTTATAGATTTGATTTATATTGTACATCACAGATGAGTGGAGTTTTCTTTCCCTGTACACTGCATATGAACAATTCAAAACAAAGCAGGAAACTTCTCGGAAAAAGCTTGATTTTCATGAGGACATGAGGTGCACTAAAGAAGAGGAGGGGAAATACCCACAAGGATGGCATCGTGGAAAAATGTGGCACTCAAAGGGGACAGACAACAGCCAAACGAAGAGGATCTTTAAAAGATGGAGGATACAGGAGGAGAGGTAGTATGAGATAGGAGGAGTGGGGGGAGTGGGGGTAGAAGGACATAGGATGGCGTGAGGACCGAGGCCTGTGGTTGGTTTGATCTGAGCCACGTGTGCGTCCAGCCATGTCTCTTTGCCGCTAATGGATGTCGATGAAACGCTGTCTTACTTTGCCACCCGGTCCCTTCTGTCTTGGCCCAGGTAGGTGCGCACTGTCCCGTCCTACTGAGTTTCCTGATCATGTCTGTTTTTTCAGGCTACTGTCTATATCAGAAGTTGCCATTTTCAAAGTTTTGTGCATGTTCAAACGTAATATCTCTTAGTCATTACAAGCTTAGGTATGGGACGATGGAAAGCTTAAAGGCATTGGGTAAATATGGCGTACATCAGCAATCCCGTTTTTTGGGATGCAACACTGATCGACAACATACTGCGACCAAATATTTAACAAAATCATGGACAGCTGCAATTGGCAAAATAAATACTTTTAGCATTATTTGTTGGATTTTGGATTGATGATGTAATTTACATAACACGTTAAAGTATGAGATATTTTAACAAAGTGCTGCTGTAAAATGTATCATAAGTGATGTGATTTTTTGTCAACTCCCAACTTTGCTTCTCACCAGTCCCTCGTTATGGATTATGGATCCACCAGCTTGATTATTGTGCATGAGCGGATTAAACACATTTACTATGTTTTGATTAGTTCATCATTAAAACACAACCTAGTTTGGCACAGCACATTCTTCTGACTTACAAACATAAATAGCATCATATATTGATACAAAAAAAAGAGTCATAGCAGTGCCTGTGTCGTCCCTGATGGATGGTTGCTTGAAGTTGTTTTAAAATTATTTATTTATTTATTTGTTTTTGTTTGTGGACCCAAATATTAAAAGCCAAAAGAAAATGGGCTAATGTGATAAAGACTGCAGATTTTCGTACGAAATTATGTTTTTTATCTCACAACATCGCAACAGGAACTGCCCGTAGTGCATCATGAACATCGAGCCATTGAGACTTCATGGCTGCGTATCGTTCGAAGTATTTTGATGCGGACGCCATTTCCAAAGCTTTGACCGTTGATCTGCAGTGTTGCAATCCTCGGTAAATTTTAATGCAACGGAATGCTTTTATAGAAAAAGGCCAAGGCTCTAAGTCATCTTTCTATTAACAACACCAATTTGGACGGTCAATTTGAAATGTAGTATAATTTTTTTTAAACCTTTCAATATCTCTGACATGTGAAACAACGATAAAACTATAGAGTTGTCTCGGTTCACAAGGAAAAAATTACAAAAATTACATAATTAAAATTGCATGTCAGTAACATTAAAAAAGGTTACTTTTTTTTTTTCCAGTCACAGTTTACCACAGTTAAGAGTTACGCCATGATGACCTCTCGTTTTTCTGTTGAAACCTGAGCCATTGTGATAGGGTCAGATGATATTTACAAAATAATCAGATCATTAATAAAAATAAATTTAGATTATAATAAAGGGTTCTCTTGTAGAGCAGTTAGATGATACATCCACTCCTCATCCCTTCAATTGGATATTACATAGTAAAGGGTATAGGAGGATAATAAACTGCTGACTAATCCCAGATGCTTATAATAGGCTATAACATTGTAAAGGGTATAGGATGATAATAAACCTCTGACTAATCCCTGATGCTTAGGAGAGAAAGAGGATTTTTCTACAGTCCCCCTGAATTCTTCATGGGTTTCATCATATAACCCTATAAAGTCATTATATAAAAAAAAGTTGACACCTGCTTCCCAAAAAGCAAAATCCCCTGAAATCCAGAAAATCCTAGAGGGCAATATCCTACACTCTCTTGGATAACACACCCAAATACTTTTTTTTCCTTTTTCATTCAAGACTGACAACCGTGGATTAAAAATGAGGAAAAGATATATCTGCAATGTCTTTTACAAATAAAAAATCCCTGTGTGAGAATGAATTTCAGTACAGATCATCGCCACATTGTCAGGATTTAAAATATAGATTTCCAGGACAAACAGGGTCCAGTGTCAACACAACATGATTTTCACTGTTATAAAAAATCTACTTAAATGTGTTTCCAGTTATTCTGTTAAAGCATTATTAAGTAACCTCTTAATTTTTTAAGTTTCTAAGAGAGCTTTTTTTCTGATAGATTACTACAAGTTTTCCTGTTTATTTAATGCAAATACCTCACAATTTGTGCCAAAATCTAAAAATAATGCACACCAAATATGATCAAATTTTCTCTGTCTGTATTTTATTAGATATACTGACTAGCTTCTGCATACAACTTTGATTCCCACAGTGTTTGACAATTATAGTGTTTAAATATGGTAACTTATTGGTAGTTTTATAAATTGATTGTGGAATAATATAGCGATAAAGCATTTATGGAATAATTACGAGGAATGTCTGTGGTTTATTTATTAAGTGAATAACATGCCCGACAATTGAAGATACTTCATCGTGCAGACATAATGAAAAATCCAATATCATCTGAAACGGGGTGGCAAGTGTTCACGTGCCCCAAATTAGTATGGATGAAAGAGTAGCAAAATGCATGGAGGCTTATTTTCCTATTCTATGGTATGGAGTCTCAAACTTTTATGCCTTTTTTGTTTTGTTTAGGGTTTCTGATATGAAACGAAGCATCAGTCCTTAAGGAAGAAATCATACAGTCCTGCTGCAGTCTGTCACTTGTGAGTGGGCTTACAGCTCAGTAACTAGTGCCAAGGTGTCTATGAAGGAGCAATAAAAAACTGTGGTTGTATTGGGTAGATTTCGGCTATGAATCCCTCCAAGGAAATTACTGTGAAGCAGAACAGTTCTCAACTATAGAAAATCCAAATAAGTACATACAAAGCAAAAAAACACAGGATTTACTGGCAATGTCACCACTCTGCTCTCTGATGAAGTTTAAGCAGGAGTTCAGGCTGAAGAGCATGCTCTACCTCCATAACACAGGGCAGCCTTGAATTCTGCGCTGTCACCATCTCTAACCTCAGTCATGAGTCTAACTATAAGCTGATAGGATGTGATCAACGGCACTGTGGCACCTACCAACCTGCTGCCTCACCACCTCAATAAAACTTAGCTGGACTATTCAGTCTGAATTTTGAAAATGGCAGAGGAGGGTTTCCAGCACAGAAAAGAGGACAACAAGTTCCAGCCAGCTGATTTTCCAACATCATCACTTGCAACCCTCCATCTCAGGGATGAGGCTGTGGTCATTAATGAGACCACCAACTTTATGGTGAATGATCCTGAGCCCCATTCTGTATTTCCCGTAATGATGTCAGCATCAATGAACCAGTCAAGAAAGCAGACCAACATATCCATGGCTACAAGGCTTGACCCTTCACCAGCAGTTCAAGGTAAGATTAAAAGGTGCTATATCAAGCATTTTAAAGCAAAAATATTGATAAACAATATTTTAATATTGATTGTAATTTATATTAAATATAGATTGCACATCAAATTTAAGTCAACAGAGGAGACCAAATGACTGTTTTATGAAATAAACATTTAGAAAGTGCTTGTGCATATCTGTAAGTAAGGAAATTTATCTAAAGCTAATTTGATAATGCTTATTTTTGCTTTTTTTTGCTTTTTTTATCTGTGTTAATTTGTCTGTTGCTGCACTCTGTGAAGGTTAAAAACAATTGAATTGCAATCTCAAAATCAGTGACATTTAGAAGTTACCTACACTTTTAGAACTAAGTCTCACTTGACTGGCAGTTGGAACGATCTCAAGGCTTGGATAGACTCAAAACATATTAAATGGGTGTATATGAAAGTGTTTATTCGATTGTAAAAAGTAAGAACATAGTCAAACCATTTACAACTAGGGCCAACAACTCTCTGAAATCTAAAAATCTAAACAACTAAACAATATAGATAATAGTTACCAATTCATTTTGTGTAGACTAAACAATTAATCAACTAAATGGTCTAGCTCTTGAAGAGAAGTTCATAAACCTCAAACTATCAAGTTTAAAGGTTCTTAATTTATTCAAGATCCTTTATTCAAGATTTAATATTTGACTTTTATTGGGTTTTAATACCGGGCAAGTTTTGACAGAGCTTCACTGTTTGTGTTACCTGGGTTAATGAGTTTACGCCCATTCTAATTTTACAACAGCATAGATGTGATTCCTCTGACATACAGCTCTGTCTGCAGCAACGATTTAATGCATCTCCAGGCATGCCATCACAAGTGCTGTGGGGATGATTTACATCAACTGTTAGCATCACGCCTCAAACATCACACATGTTTCAGGGCATGTGTGCATAGTCACATACTAGTTAACACAAAAAAATTCACACATAACTGAAATGCTGAATACTGAAATGCCTAACGGACAGGTTCGCACCTTTCTTCTCTTCCCTAACGCCACATTAACACACACAAAGACAATCAACACAAACAGACACAGTAGCACATTAGCTTCAGTACTTCAAACCGACATGGCACTCACTGCAGACAGCTGTTGTTTGTTAGGAGAGGCAAGGCGAGGCAAGGCGAGGTCGAGCACTGAGTCTGGCTAAGTGTGCCGCTGTGTTGAGGAGTGCCTGTTCTGGTATTTAAGGCAGTCAGACAGTGTCACCTGTCAGCAGACTAGTCTGGACAGAGTTTCCCTCATGGTGCAAGAATAAGCAACACAACGATATCTCCCTCTGGAGTCCTCTTCAGTGGGCCAGCAGTCTGTGCTGAACAGCCAAAAAGTGCAGTTAGCCACAAGCAGACTAGCCTCAACTGACATCAGAAGTAACACTGGGTGGCTGTGCAGTTGATGTTGCAGAGTTCCTTGAGCATGAGATGGGCCAAAACAACAGCGAAGCTCAGTCTCACACCTTGACAGCGTTTCTGCCGGACCTTTCTTCCCCTGTTGATCACGAAGATGTTTTTCCTGTTCTAAGAGCCAACATTGACAAGAACGGAGGTATTCAACTGCATGCCTTTGTTTTGCTCATTAGTGTTTAAAACATCTTTTGTAGGATTTAATTATTTTGTTACAGGATATTTCAGAAGGATACGACATGTGCTTTTAAATAATTAACATTGGCATTCATTACCTAAATGACTCATTTAATGCTTCCCCTGTTCTGTGGTTTTCTCATTTACAAAAAAAATTTCAAAATTTAACCTTAAAAATTACCTGCTGCTGATTGGTAGGAACAAAGATGTTGAACAATAATGAAAAAGGATTAAAAGCATGGAGACTACGATGGATTTTTATTTATTTGGTTTTTTTTCTTATGGAGTTAGTTTATACTTATAGCATTGAAACAAAGACGTCTTTTAAACAAAACTGTCTTTGCATAACATGCACTTATTATGATTATTACGATTAATATGTTGTTGTTGTTCTCTGCTTTTAAACAAAAATGTGTTTTTCTTTGCGGCCAGAATTTCAATCTAGGAACAATCTAACCACAGGGATGGCAGCCTGTGACTCCAGCTCTTATGGCAACAATCTGTCTGATGCCGAGTGGTATTGGGGAAACATCTCGAGGTATTTAATACTTTTGTATGGCATGTTGATCATTTGATTTATAACATAACACAATGCAGAACACGAATCTGATTCTTTTTCATACAAAAGTAAACTGGTTTGAGGCTTTTGAAACCAATTTTGTCATTCTGTTGTTTTCTTAAACTCCTATATTAGCTGTTTGAAACCTGAAAGTCCAGGTACCGATCAAACCTCTACAAACTCATGTATGCTTATCAAAATTACCTGATTACCAGACCTTTTTTCCATTAAAAAAAAAAAATCCCAGGGCCACTGTTTAGCTCAGTCAGGAGCGCAGGCGGCCCATGTATGGAGCACTCAGTTCTCCACACAGCGGTCGCGAGTTCGACTCAGACTCTGACCATTTGCTGCAGGTCACTCCCCCCCCTCTCTCCCCGCTTCCTGTCACTCTTTCAGCTTCCCTATCATTAAAGGCGAAAAGCCCCAAAAAATATATTGAAAAAAAAAAAAAAAAAAACCCTTGATGCCTTACATAGACCAAAATGTGGCTCTGATTCTTAGCCTTCAAATAGTTAATGCACATCTATGCAGTTCCCACCTCTATCTCTATCCATCCACATCTCCGCTTAGATTTTACCCTACTAATAAAACACAATCCTCAACAGTAGCTGTGCTGTCTGAGAAACTGTTTACTTTAACATTTACAGGTTATTCACCAACAACCCTAAGCCATATAAAATGATATATCAGCATTTGACATTAATCCTCATGTAACTTGGCATGCTGAAATTCGTTTACATTATTTCGTACACTGCAGATTTGTTTGGACAGAGTCAATGGATAAAACACAAGAAAAGTAAATTTACTGGCTGACCTATTTGCTCGATGTGTCTCCAGGACAAAGATGAAACAGTGTCGTGCTTCATAATTAGTTTTGTGGCTTAACAGTGCTCTGTAAAAAGTTACAGCAGGCTACAATTTGGTCCTTTAGGTCCTTTAGTTACACATGAAAGTTCACAAATACTCCTTTTCAGACTTCCTAAACCATTACACAACTTGACTCTGCCATCATTTGATTATAGTGGAACTCAAATGGGAGTGGAGTAGTGGCGTTTATAAAATACAGATAAGTGGCAACACCTGGGTTCCATCTGATGCACCTCATTTCAGAACTTTACAAGTTGACAATACTGGATCCATCTTATGAAACCATGGCTCTCTAAATCTATGTCTAAGAGACTGTCTTTTGTACACTGCAGTTTCAAGTTGGCAAGTTTTTTGCTTTTTTGGTCATGATACACCTTAAAAGATCAAAACAAAATATGCTAAGAAAATTTTTATAAGGATAAAAACTTCATTTAAATAGGAGGGGGTCTTTAATGTCCTCTATTCTTGTCCAGAGAGGAGGTAAATGAGATGATGAGAAACTCTCCTGATGGAACATTCCTGGTCCGAGATGCTTCCAGTAAGGTTAAGGGGGAATACACTCTCACATTAAGGTACCTCATTTTACCACATTATTTTTTCCATGTGTCCATTACATGAATAGGTTGGCCTGTAATTTCATTTTATCAAGTAAAATTGGGTAGGGGTAACATAAGGCTCAGTAGTCAGAGTATTTTCAGACAAAGCTGTATGCGGAGGCTGGTTGATGTATTAAGCAAAACTCTGAGCAAACTCTGAGTAGTGATCATGCTAAGGGTGTTATTCTTTGAGCTGTCAATATTACAATAATTATCAATACTGTATCTAGTGGAATGGTTGTATTTGCTTCAAATCAAATACATGTAGCCGGAAGTTAGTCAAATCAAACTCAAGGGGGTTTTTTTTTGTTTCATAGCCTTAATTTAGTTTTACTGGGTTCAAAATGTAACTTTATACATTTCCTGGTTTCTGTCCAATTTGACTTAAATCAGGACAGACTAGGTTTCAGGTTTAAAAGTTTGTTGATTCAACTTTGGCACCGGCTCTAGCAGTCAGCAATATAACACCCAGTCTACAGATAGTGTATTTCAGTCATGCTTTTCTGGTCATCCGTCTCACGCTTGTCTGAAGGAACACTGAAACTGTAGTCAGTTCTGGGTACACTGTCTTTTATACACTTGGTTCTGGCTTCATACACATAGCTGAAACCAAAAGCTATTCTTAGACTTAAGTCTATTTTTTTCAAAATTGCAGATGAATTCCCAGACGCTGTGAGAGTTACTGTTGTGAGAATTAAAACTCTTCCATTCTGACAGCACAACGGTACTGTAGCTGAACAGACCTAGTAAAAACAATTCTCAAAGAATAAAGCTCCCAACTTGCTGACCTCCCTGTAGCCCATATAGAAAAGATGTTGATTTGGATTGTGAAATGACATTGTGTTAATTGGATGTTGACATCCAGGTAGAGGTCTATACAGGACTATGGTTGGGCAGATATTACATATCTGTATGAGAATGAGGATGACTGCACTTTTCTTTGTAAATAGAGCATAAGAGCATAATGAGATGCAAAAAATAAATATCAGACAGTTGACAACATGTCAATATTTGACAGGAAAAAAATTCTGTGACCAGAATAAGCCTAAAAAAGCACTGTATTATACCAACTGTATGCTTGGAGGAGATTGATGTTCTGTGTGCTTTTAATGAGAGAAATTGCAGCTTTGTGTGACAGTTAGGGTTTGACTGTTTTTTTAAATCAGGAAAGATGGCTCTAACAGACTGATAAAGATCTTCCATCAGGGGGGCAAGTACGGCTTTTCAGAGCCACTGGCCTTTTCCTCTATGGTGGACTTGATCCACTATTACCAGAACAAGTCTCTGGCCCAGTACAACTCTAAACTGGACATACGGCTCCTTTACCCCATATCCAGATACCAGCAGGTGGGTACTGTTTTATATATCTTGTGCATGTTGTTGTGCTGTTTCTGTTTTTATATGCAGAATTCCTCAATTAAAACAAAAAAAAACCAATTCCATTTTATATAGATTTAAGTTTTAATTTTGCATAGGTGCACTGTTATTGTTGTAGTTTTACTTGAAATTTTGGTGGCATATTATATACATATACATATATATATATATATATATACACATATATAGATATACACGCACACACACACACACACACACACACACACATATATATATATATATATATATATATATATATATATATATAGACACACAAAAACACACACACACACACACACACAAACAAACACACAAACACATATATAT
>JAQMCX010000045.1:10689143-10791635 GCA_029814765.1 Acanthurus leucopareius | reverse complement strand
GTAAACAGTTGACCTGAACTCTTCAATCGGAATGATTTCAATCAGAATGAAAAAAATTCTGCATGTAAACCTGGCTAGTGATACATCTTAATTTGCATTTATTAACTGGTTAATCGCCAGCTAAAGGCTTCTGGTGACCTGTTAAGAAAAATATTAACCTTTGCCATCTCTAGCCAAGACAATATTATTTAGGCCACTCACGACTACGCAACCTTGGAACAACTACGTCTGGATAGAATCCATAATGTACACTCATGCACCTCTGCCTCATGAGCACACAGGCACATTCTCGGTGGGAAATAAGCACCAGCCAGAGTGCTTGTAGCTGCTGCTCCAGCATTAGCTCTGGGTGTCTATGCTATGTTTTCGATGTTATCCCGATTCAGGTTTTTAGAAGTGAATCCTAAATTAGAAAGTAATGAATTTCCCTCCTCTATGGCATATTTCCGGACTTGACGTACCAAATCTGTACTTATTAACCCACCAGGATGCCAGAGCAAGAAAAAACCCACCACTTTTCAGGCTGTCCAACAGGGTAGTGTTAGATCATGGTTGGCCGACCTTTTTGCAATGATAAAGTTTTTTTTTGTTTTTTGTTTTGTTGTCTTTTTCTTTTGAAATACAATGGACCCTTCTGTGTGTCTGAAATAGAGTTTGATTGAATAAAGCTTTTTTAAACATGCTGTAACCCTTTTACCATGTTTTGCTCATGTTTCAGCTGGCTCACTCAGCAAGGCACTACACAGAGCCAGATAGATGATTGGCTGGGTATCAGGAATGAAGAGGAAGAGTGAGTATGATCATTTATCCAGCAACTGAGCTCATAGTTTCTATAGTTGTTTTCTTAAATTGCAGAATATGTACAAATATCTATTGCTATTTCTATTTGTTTGTTTTTTTTACCTTATATATATATATATATCTGCTACTCAAAAGAAACATTGGTAAGCTTTAAAACATATGAGCATTAATACTTACATAAACTGCATAGTGTTTAGCTGCTACCATGTCTAATACATAGTGTTAATTGTTAGCTAGAAGGTTAACTGGAAGAAATGTGAGTTTGTAAATTTGCTGCATCACAGTAAATTAATAAAAATTTTAAAAATGGGGAAATCTACGACTTTATTTTAAGGGCATGGTGGCCTATGTCAAGCAGTGGGTCGAACTGGCTGTGTGTTAGAAGGAGCATTACAAAACACCCAGAGGCAACTACAGCACTTGCACTTTGGCTTTGGTATAAATCCTGTCCTGTTTTGGCTTTTATAGAACATTTTGCCTAAGAACTTAAATCTAAGGCTATGATATAATCTGTCAAATGGGACATATCAATGTATTATACACTCAATATAAAAATTGACTTTTATAAATTAAAGCAATGTAGCATGTTTAATTTGATTATTTCATTATCAGAATATAAGATAAGAAAATTAGTTTTCAGTTTTTCTTGCATCTCTATATGTTTCCTAACCAATCTAACTGTACCACCTCATCATACCTAGCCCGTACACCCTGGCAGATGATACCCACCAGGAAGAGAGGAGTTGGTATGTTGGCGGTATGGGACGGAAGGAGGCAGAGGACCTGCTGAGGGGGAGGAGGGACGGCACCTTCCTCATCAGAGACAGCCAGACCCAGAGAGGCTCCTTTGCATGCTCTGTTGTGTGAGTATGTGATTTGCATCTACTAGGCACTTAAATGTAGACCAATTAAAAAATATTTAGCCCCTCTCTATATATTTACTTTAATTTTACCAAAACTTGGGACTGGACAGTGGAATACTCTGCTTTCACACAAAAAACAAATACATAACATTCAAACATAGACTCAGGGAATCGCTTATTGCCAACCAGGTGTGTGAGCATAAAATGTAATTCTGTCTACACAAGTTAATGGTCAGGTATAGGTTTTGCTCTTCCCCATAAGCCTCCAAAGCCCATTACTTTACTTGTATGTTTGCCTGCATGCTTGCTTACTTGTATATACTGGCTTGCTACATGTAGATTTTTCCTTGTCTTTGCATATATTGTATGACATGCATTGTATTACTTTGTACATTACACGTAGTTTAATTAATAGTTTAATCAATATGTCTTGTTTATATGTGAGCTTGCTTATGTGTGGTCTATTGTTTGCCTTTTTTTTAATTGCTTAATATGTTTGTTTTAATCCTTTTTTGTGAATAGCTTGTGACATCTAGCCATAGGGACAACAGTTGAAAATGAGTCTTTAGGCTAACACTGACACATTTACCTTTTTGTTGTTGATTAATGTACACTGCCCTCAACTTTTAAATAACTAAATAAATACTCAAATTCTCAAATACTCAAAGTGCAAATTACCAAACATAAAAAAAATGTTTGTGTATATGAAGTGACAGATTTCCTTTCATGCAGAGTGGATGGGGACGTGAAGCACTGTGTGATCTACAGGACGACCACAGGGTATGGTTTTGCTGAGCCCTACAACCTGTTTTCATCACTGAGAGAGCTCGTCCTCCACTATCGACACACATCCTTGATCCAACACAACCAACAGCTGAATGTAACCCTGGCCTGGCCCGCTCTCAGCCAGCAGCCCAGCTGAGACACACCAGCACGCCACCTTAATGGCACTTTTCCCAAAGCTTCACTGTATTAGCACTGAGGACACAACTGGACACTGTTACCAGGATTTTCAGAGCACCGGTTAGTTTTGTCATCTTATCCGAAACAATGCTCATACTCACTTGGACATGTTAAAATTCCTAAAGTTGCAAGAAAACAGTCACTTAAATTGCTTCGCTAAATTACTTGGAACTTACTTCAAACAACTTTCACAATTTTTTTTTTTAAGATTGGTTCATAATCAGCTTTATTAGTTAAAGACAATATTTACACATATAGCTCCTGTTATCAGTCAGACTGCAACTCTGTTATAATATAATATACTACTTTCTTTAAAGCTATTTTTGATGATATTAAAAAGCCAATTTGTTCACTTTCTGTACATACAGTTTCCTTAGCACGATCGGGACATTTAGGAGAGTATTAGGGTAACACAAGATAATAGTAGCTAGCATTAGAAGATTGATACTGAACTGGAAGTTCTGTTTTCAGAAGAACACTCAAAGAAAAAGAAGATAATATTGGCTGTTTTGGGTAAAGTAGGATAATAAATTTCCTTGTAGAGAGAAAATAATATCCATAAACCTAGACACATAATGTTTTAGCACAAGTTTTTTCTTGTGCTAAAACAACTTCAAGAGGTAACTTCACAAAATTCTAAATATTTAAAAGGTTCTGACTAATTTTATGAAAAAGACATTAGAGGCTGTTGTTCAGTGAAAGGCAGTCAAAATCCTGTTGCTAGTGCGTATACTTCATAGGGGTGAGCCTGCAGCTGGGCGACAGTCAAACGAGTCATGACACGAGAATAAACACTAAGTGCTTAAAATAAATAACAATCATATTTGGAATAATGTTGCTGTATGTAATATTTCTGAATTTTATCTGGACCATTTGCTCAAAGATACCAACCAGCTTGCCATTTGAAAATTACTCCATCAGCCAACATCAAAGAGCAACTAATCCCATAACCATGCCCTGCCATGCAACACAAGCTCACACAGCAATTTGCAAATGGCAAGCCAGCCAATCTTCTGGCCAGATTAACTCAGCAGTCTGGATGAATTAGCTGATGTTATCTATTCAAAAACAATACTTTGCTTATTTATGTAATCAGCCGGCAATTCAACATTAGTAAGCAAGCTAACTTTACCTGACATTAGAAACCTAAAACCAAAATATCACAATTCATTTGCACTAATGTAAACTTTGGCTTTGGACTTTTTGTTGGACTCTGTGTTGTGGCGTTTGCCAGTTGTTTGATGACGTTAGCAAACTCCATTTCAACATGAATGTTATTTAGTGTTGTACACTACTGGTCTTGTAAGGAAGGAGAGGAGAGGCAGGCAATATGGTTGAGGATGCGCATGATAGTCCTTCACATATAAAAAGTCCAAATCTTTTACATAGCACTTGGTTCCACGGCTGTTACAGCCAACCCTCAAAAACAAGGCAAGTCTCACGATCTATACACTGACCAGAAAAAAAGTTTTTAACACAAATAAATACATGTATAGTTATATATTGCACTTTTAAGAACTAAATACTGGCATTAGTCAGTAGATAATTCTTTCAGTAAAATTTGACAAGGCTGGACACAAGTAAATTTGTTGCATACCTCCACAGAAAATATCTAAAATCCATATAATCAGTGCAGTTGTAGTATTAAGTTGCTACTAGGAAACTGAGCTCAGGATGGGACTACCCAGCACATGTATAATTTGGGTAGTATAGAAACTGAGGAGACACAAAAGCACTTTATCTTAAACAAGACAACCGAAACACACAGAGGTATAGAGATGAGAACTGTGCACCAACACTTTTCAACACAATTTTACTTATTGAGGTTGCCAATTGAGCAGAGAGTTAAGTCTTTCTTTCAGTGACTGGGAATAAAGTTATTTTCTTACTGACATCTGCATCTATCTGCTTTCAGAGTGGGATTTTCTTGAGAGAAAGCACTCAATACCAATTAAATTTATGTCCTGTATTCACTGTGCGTATTTTTGCACTATCTTTAGGATAATATACATACATACATGAGATATAAAAATAATTAATGGACTCTACCTCTCGGGTGTATTCATGCTTTATAGTATTTTCATTTTAGCATCTTTCAAATACTCTAATGGAAAATGTTAACTTTTTTTTGTAAAAATGGGACAATCAAGGTAGAGTTTGCATAGTCTATGTGTTGCTTTAAGCTAACACATGTCATTGTTTGTAATAATATATTTGCGGGTATTTACTGTGAAGCAGCAAACAAGAAGCACAGGCAAATAGTGAATGCATTTCTTTGTGCTTTCTGTGTACATGTAAATTTTGTAATATCAACACAAAAAAAGCACAGTTACGGAGGTATATGCGAGACATGAGTCTGGTTCAGATCAATAGGTGATCTTTTAATTTTCTTTAGATCCTGATATAGAATGATATCTTCCCAGTCTTTTAGGTCTTGAGTTCAAGAAAAAAAAGTGCCCTTAAGTGTTCCAGCCATCATAATTTCCTTTGTTTTATTCTCAGGACAGGTGTCTCGTCCCCTGTGTGGGTGTGATGTTGGGTTTAAATAATAATGTTGTAATGTGCAACCACAAAGCTTGTGTCTTGCTGGATAATATGTCATATGTACTCTGGAAACCTATTAGGGGAGCATCATTATCAAAGTTTTTTGTTTTTCCTATAATTGACAGCACATAAGCACCATATTTAAATCATTATACTCAATTATTTTGCAAAAGTGAGTATCAGAGAGACCTTTTTCCACACTGAACTCACATCACACTTGGCATGGGAAGCTGACACATGACATAGGTCTACAGGCCTACACTCACTGTGTAAAATGCATTTCAAGCGTTTACTACAAATTACCTAAAAAAAAAAAAAAAAACTTAGATAACTGTTAAATTTTATCCATGACCTTTAGTGAAAAGCAAAGCTGGAGAACTAAGGCTCAGGCTTTAAATGCATAAGTTATCAAAATTTTATATAGTATTTAAAAAGGATGTAAAAATTAGTGCTACCTCAACACAAGACATACGACTTATGACTCATAGTTGATAGCGGTAAGAAAGAGTTGTAGATTTGTTACCATGACTGCTTGAATTATGCAGGAACATTAGCTTTGTTGCCTAACTGGTAGGGAGTTAACAAAGTAAAGTTATAGCTGCAGTGGAGCAAATAAAAATATTCACATAAAATTATAATACTGTATTTCACCCATTTGATAAACACGGCCACACAGCTCCCCCTGAAGTCTGAGATATATTCAAAATGGTGATGGAGGATTACATTGATAATGATAAAATTCATTTAAAATATAAACAAATACTTGGCACTACATTTTCAAGTTGGTTTCATTACAATAGTTCCATTTTTGTATGTTTTTTTTACGTTTAAAAGGGTCACCTTTCATTGCACTTCTCTCCTAGTGGTAGCAAGTCAAACAACTGCTTGATACTGATTGCACACCTACACTTCAAGTTATCAGTTTATTGTCATTAAGGGAGTTGATTATATTGTGTCTAATTCCAACTTTGTGGCAGTGAAAGCTGTAAATGTTTGATTTTGCATGCCACCATTGTGTAACAGAGTAAGTAGGTATTATATGTACTGCTGATTATAATGTGGACATTCTGGCTGGGTACTGTTATCCTACCAGTTCTGGTACCATAAGTTCAATGCCAGCTATAAATGTCATTTTCTGTTATCCCCCTTTGATGGGTTAACAGTTTTCTGTGAAACTTTCAAGCTTTTTATTTTTGCTTTGTCTCCATCACTGGTGCTAAGCAATGTTTACTGTTGTTTTTCTTAAATGCACATCTCAAAGATCACCTGTCAGTCATACAGTTTCAGTGATTCTGTGATGTCTTTTTAAAAAAACAGGAAAGCTTTCATGCTGGGTGTGATCTGTTGTGCTAAAAACCCATGAAATGTGCCACAACCACTAGATGGCAGTGGAAGCAGGACTTTACACCTGTGTGTAGTTACTCTTTTAAGCAAAGAAGTAAATATTTGACCTTTGGTCAGCTGTTAGTGCTGTCTTGTGATACCTAGCACTTAAGGACAAGCAGTACTACACTGTGTTTACACATAGAAATTAGGACTCTGTAACAGTGGTGTTGTCTAAAAGCAAATAGAGGGAATACTTTTAATGACACATGGCACACACCTGCTGTCATCAGAGTTGAGATTTCATTTTTGTTAAGCTGAGTTGTCCTTCTGACAAGATTTTATTAAAATGTGCATCCACCCTTTATATGGACGGATGCACAAAAACGACCATCATTATGTGAGACATGTGGGGTACATGTCTGGCCTGTGAAATGATATCCATGGCAACTGTCCCTTGTCATTTTTGTGTTTTTATTTTAAACTTTTTTTATTTTTTACTTTTTGCAGAGCAAACAGATTAATTGTGTTAAGCACATAAGTAAAAATATAAATGTATTAACTCTTCTGAATTCTAACACAGAAACTATATGTTATCATTTTGTAGCAGGATATAGAAAAGGTATACAGTGTATATATGCACAAACAGGCTACGCCACTGCTCTGTGGGGTTTAGATTTAAAGCATAGGATTTGCACATAAGTATCTCTAGTAAGGTAGAGATACTATGACTGTCTTCATGTACATCCACCCTGTTAGTAAAGCAGGTGGGCATGTGGTGGTGCTAAATATGGACGAGTTGCTGATGAGATTGATATGTTGTAGCACTGATAAAGCATTAATATGAGTTTTTAATTTTTTTTCTCTGTCTTGGACAAGATTACCACTTAAAAAGTAATTAGTTTAAAGACAGAAATATTTGTAACACCATGTGCACAATTTGGTTTTTTTTTCTGTTATCACTGTCTCTTTTTGTAACTCAACTTTTCATTTTTAACATTGTGCAAACAAAAATGAAAAAGAGACATACTGAAAACACAAACCAATTATAGTTTGGTAGGACTGTTGTCTCCATATCATAAAATGTATCATAAGGAACTTTAAAATGTAATTATGTCAAGTAGTATTATGTCCAACTAATATTCATCTTATATACCTTAGTTCTACAGTAGCTATCTTGGTAAGCTATTCAGCTAGCTTGCTGACATTTCTCCATCACAAATACATTGTTTATGACTGAATGAGAGAGAGAATTACACTGCCATTTAGATTTTTATTTTTTGACTCCTGTCTAATTTTTTTAATTTTCAGGTTAAATAGAAGGAACTCCAAAACACAGATAAATAAAAATGTTTGCTTTTTTACTGAAATTTTGTGCTGTGGACAAATGATAATTAAATAGCATAGCATAAGTGAAATGAATGGTGAGGCAACCTAACAAGTGTATGATGTGGTATTAACAGCTTAAAACTGTTGATGACATCAATTAAATTGGAAGTATGAAACTGACTGAAGGAACTGATATAGTGTGATGCAGTAATGACCGAATGACAGCAAAGGTATGTGTTGAAAAAAGGACAATCATGTTTTCAAGTTCTGTGGTGTAATGACATACTGATGGTTTAAGTGGTAACAATGTAAGGTTTAAAGTCTGGAAAGGGAAGGTATATTTCACATGTTTCCGCCTAGGAATTAAGTTATATATCATATGTACATATGATATCATAATAGAGGATTCTGTGAAGCATGATTTACTTTTTAATGTTCATCAACGATGCAGGATGTAGAGAAACAGAAGGTATGGGTGTGACTGCAAAGGTTTTAATGGTCTCTTAAGAAGTAGGATTCTGATACTGGTTACCAGGGTTTGCAAGATGTCTCAGGCCAGTAATTAATGTATTTTTTTGGACATTTAATCATGCTATAATGACATGGTTATTACAGGAATATATAAAAAACTGTTCACACTGAATAATCAAAAACATAAGCAATGGATGCTATTTTGAGTATTTTGCAGATCTGGTCAAGATTAGTTTTCTTTCATGATTAGGTTGTTATACTGAACTGGTTGAGTTTAGGTACAAGGCAAAATGTAAGTAACTGAAGGAACTTATCATGTAGGTACAGTTTACGAGATATATATTGATTTGTTATGTCAGTATCAGGTATAAGAATGGTTGTCACTTCAGGGTTTGGTGTGGATATGTGTTTTATAATATAAGGGAAATGATTTAAATTCACGTAGTGCTCGACTCCCAATCGAATGGTTTGTCTGTCATCATCAACTTTATTCCCTGCCATTAACATAGTGGGATCTAGTAGCAGCATTTCACCAAACAAAGAGCATGACATTTTGGGAGACTGACTTGTTTTCCATCTCACCTGAAGTTGAACACATTAATCAGGTTATTTTTTTCAATGTCTGAAATCCAGTGACTTGACATATTTAGAAAGGTTTTGCTTCACTTTGAGCAGTGCATATAATCAAATACCTCTACTTGTGTCTGCATCACATTCGATGTAGTGCTTGTTCAAATGATGTTTCTGTAACTTTGACTTTTAATTTTTCCGTTGTTGCTGTATGGACTTATCTTTCTGTCTCTAATCTGATACATTTAGCTGCCCTATGTTATTAGCCCATTGTTGTGAGAAATGTTCATTTACTGTATTGATTATGCAACAACATTCAGCTCTTTCAAAATAGCTTTGTGTTTACTTTAAGAGTCATATTTGAGAAAAATGGATGGTTTCAAACATTTTTCATTGGTGTAAAACCTGACTTTACCCTCTTCTGAACATCACTGTTACTGTATGCACTTTCAGATCCCCGAATAAATTTGAGATGATGGTCTAATAAATTGTTGTATTATTTCAATAACCTGAAAATTTCAACATGTTTACCTCAAGATGGTGAATGATCAAATAAAACTAAAGACAAAAATGTAATAATAATCCTGTACCTTGTTTTTGTACAAGGACAACAGTATTCCAGATGACAAAGATGACTATTTGACATGAATCTAGATTCAAAGGCTCTTAAAAGATGGTGGAACTCAAACCTTAAAAGTGCAAGATTATTCACAGATAGCTGGATCACAAAAAAAAAACAAAAACAAAACGTTGTAGGGTTAAACGCATATCCAATTTTAATGGATCCGATTAAATAAATCTGATTTTAGATGTTAACTTACATGTACACTGAGAAATCGTAACCTTTAGTGTATACATCACAATTCAATTTTTATAATGCTAAGTGGTCTGTGCATACAGTAAACATGATACAACATACAACAAAATAATGCATGTACACTAAAAAAGCACCTAACTATCCAAAGTTATGTAGTTTCTGATTTTTTGAGCATAATCACTTCTTCTCATTTTAAAGATTAGAACCAAAGATAACGTACCAAAACATGTGGAATTTAATTTGATATGCAAACAGGAACAGTAAGAAAACATTGTGGACCAAAATGTAAAACAAAATAAAAATGGCAAGAAAATAAGACTTATGAATGAGTCCATTGTCCAGTATAGGCTTGGAAGTTTCAAAACAAGTTTCACTCCATATTTTCCTTTTTTACAAATAAGTTTCCTTTTTTATAAAAAAGAGAATTCCATATAACTTCATCCAGGTATAATTAATCAATCCTAAAACTTATATAAAGGGGTCACAGTGCTGAATAAGAACTACCAGGAACGTCTTAGTTGTAATTAGTTAAGCCGCATGTAAAAATCGTGTCCTCAGTCTACCTTGCAAAACAAAGCAGGCTTAGAACCTCAATGATATTTACCTTTTAAAAACGACTAAATTAATTCTAAAAAATGGTTCACTAGCCATACAATGTACACTATAAAAAAGCAAAGTTTACAACTCAGATTTAAACATCTACTGTACATAGTATTAGTTTAAAATGTTTATTTCACAGACTTGAAGCGTTTGGTATGACAACTTCCCATTGTTTAATTCACAGACATACTGTGCGAATAGGTCAAACATTAAAAGCCACGGTTTACACTGTACATGCAGACATGAACTGCATACCCCGTTTTGGCTTGATCCCCCTGTGACTACACAACGCTTTGCAACCTACTCCAAGACGACAACTTCAGCACCTTAAGAACATCTCCTGCGTTGCTTGCAGCACATTATAAAAACTAACCACTATCACTGCCACCGAGCACTTAAGTACAATATTAATTGTGTAAACAGCAGTATTTGACTGTGTGAGAGCTCAAAGTTTAAAATGAATGGGAGAACTCATCGCACTTAGCTAGAGGAACCTTTTGACATTCCTGGCAAAATGGAGAACCTTGAAAAAGTACGCATATACAGTCACCAAACGCCGTATGCAGTGAGTCCATAGAATAAATCTGACCTAGCGAGAAGTTTAAATAAATTTTCAGTGCAAAGTGTGCCAAAAGTGATACTCACCTCATCACCAGACAGACAGCCGGCTCAGTGCTAATGGCCGTGGGGGGTGTACCCCTGTCACACATCGGTTTCGCCGGTAAATCCTGGCTGAGATGATGCCAATGGAGGCTGGAGGAAGGTTGCACTGCAGCGACAATGTACCTGCGCGAGATACGTTTTGTTACCAAAGTGGCGGTGTAACAGGTCATTTGTAAGAGAACAAGGATCTACATATGTGCTCTGAAGAATAATCAAGTTGGTGGCTTGGCTGAAACTTACGAGTTATTACTCACGTTTTGTCCAAGTGGATTTACTTTTGCCATTTCAGTAAGCATGGAGGTAACGCTAACCGCACTGCCCAGCTAACCATCGCTAACCGTTGCTCCTGTTAAAAGTAGGCTAACACCGTCAAACCGGCACTGACGAAGAAATCGCCTGTTCCTCAGTAACATTAGCTACCGTTACTGTTAGCATGGAAGCTAACTCCATCAAGAAAATTTAGCTCTCACTACGACATACAGCTGCTGTTTGCCCTTAGAGACTACACCTGTTCCAATGTTTTCACCGAAAAATCTAATTTAAATTTGTCTGGACATGTCAATTTCTGTTTCCAGTAAAATTATACAAGGACGTGAGGTTACAGATAGCTTATTTGTTTGTTTTATTTATTTATTTATTTTTTTAATTAGTTACAAACAAGCACGAAACATTTCAAGACATTGCACGCCGATTCCGGATATTTTTAAAGTAACAAAGTAAGGAACTGCTAAACCAGAGGGCAGTGGACTTGAAAAACTCATGAATGTATTAAGGAGAACAGGATACAGCAGCGGGGGCGGAGACTCGTTCATTTCTATGAAGGTTGCTCAATGTAGAACCACCTGACACATCCGTAATCCAAGATGGCGCGTTATTTCTTCATCAACGTCCATCAGCGTTTCACCAACCCTTTCTTTCCTCAGCCTGTAAATATAAGTAATATCATTGGGGTTCTTTTTGAATTTTGTCAATTACATAGGTTTTTGCTAATAAACTGGCTTCAAAAAATGTGTCCTCTTTTCAGCAAAGAAAGATTTTACTAAAACATTCAGTAATTACCCTAAAATTTCAACAAAGCTATGCTCAACTTCGGTAGGCATTTCTGTACAATTTTTGGTAAAAAATAGACATATTTGAGTATATTTTCATAGTACTTACTCCTAATTTTATGCGAAATTGGTGGATGCTTGTTCTGCTCTGGTGGTACCACTAGAGGGAGGTCAATCACCACACCTTGATACAACTAATCCGTAGTAGTTTAGGTCAGGGGCGACCACACTTTTTCAGCTTGCGAGCTACATATAAAATGACCAAGTCAAAATGATGTACTTACTATAAAAATGCACAAGTTGATGTACCTTCCATAACTGCATGAACCCATATTGCACAATATAACTGTGTACATTTTTTGTCATTACCTTACTCTGATTACTTGCATCCGTCTGCACGGATTGCATAGATTTTTTTTAGGTGGACGCTTTCCTGCTTCTACACATTTTGATTTGTTAATCTCTAATTTTTAATGTTTGTGTATCACCATGTATAATTTTCTCTGATACCGACACTTAACCCCCACGAATTAATTGCTTCCAAAATTAAGCAGCCAATACTTACTGCCATCCTTCTATTCATGGATTCATAATTAGAAGTGTCCGAGGATCACTGAAGGCAACAGCAGTAAATCACACCTGGCGGTAATAAACTGAGGATGGGGCTTATTAGGCGGATGTTGGGAGGAGCAGCTTCAGTCATCTCTCCTCGGTGACTGTGTGTGGAGTAAACTCTTATCCTGATATCAGACATGAAGAAGCTCTCAGGACTTTTTGCTTTGTTTTTAATTCTCTTTGTTGACCGGAGAAGCTCCGCGATGTCACATCCCAAACCGTCCTGCCGCTATCCTCCATCCCAGTGGTGTCGATCTCTGCGGATAGCAATAGAGTGCAAGGTGAGTGGAGGAAAACGGAGAAATCTATTCACAGGGCCAGCGGAAGCGTGTTAATCATTTTGCATTTAGGATCAAAAAAGAAAATGCTTCAACATGTACATTAATCACGAACACAAGCAAAGCCGAGGGACACTGCAAGACATAACGGAATTATTTTTATTAGAGGTTAATCATATGGAAGCAAAACATCCCTCGAAGGAATAAAAGTGCAAAGAAACGAGCAAACAAACAGAAAGCCCATTAATTAATCATTCTCAGTAAGATGTAGGGTCTACTTCAATTATTGTTGCTTCAAATGTTATTCGTGTGGTATAAAATCAAGTATTTTATACGGCTATATTCTTTGCCAAGTAGGAAAAAGCAGCCAAATACTTAAATGTATTTTATATATATATATACATTTTTCACGTTTTAAAAATCTTTTTAATCCATTTCCTCTCTATTTTATGGCCGACTTGCTTTTCCAAGTTACAGTTTTATTCTATTAAAGTTTTTTAGCAGTTATCTCATGTCTAAAATGTCAGCTTTTCCTTCATGTGTGAGGAAAAAGTAAATTATCTAAAAAAAAAAAAAAAAACGGGTAAACATTGATTTTTACTTATTGTTAGTGCAGAGCATAGTAATGTTAAAATTTCCGTTGAGGATTTTTGTCCCATAAAGAGGTGAGTTGAGTTCAAAGTTTTTCTGGCCTTGGTTTAAATGAGAGTCATGCTTTAGAAATTGAACACCAATGGTTCTTCATGTGACCAGCAGCTCTGGGTCAAAACACAGAAAAAAAACTCTGACTCAGTTCAGATATGAGTTAAGGCTGGAAATATACGGTATATTTATTTTACTTTTACAATTTATATTTAAGATGTTTAATCTTATTAATCAGATGTACTTAAACTCAGGATTTTATTTTATAATTTATACTTAAAACTTTAACTGTGAAATAATTTTGAAAAGTTTTTGTTTGAAGCTCTTTCTCAGTTATCCTTTTTATGGTCTTGAAAGAACTTTTTTTCATGTTTTTTTTTCACTAAACCTGAAAACATGAAGGAGCAAAAGCACAAGCTGCCTTTTATGATACAAAATTCATATATCTCGACCGACCACAATATTAACAACCTGTGTTCCTCTCTATTAACCTATATTTGAACCTGTTTTTACCAACTGTCTTGTTAAATGTCTCGTTCAGGTTCAAAAGCAGTGTATGGAGGTAAATGCCACCAGACCAAATCAGTCTGCTCCTCCAGTTTCTGTCACTCTGTACTATGAGAGTCTGTGTCCGGCTTGCAGAGTCTTCATCAGCCAGCAGCTCTTCCCCACCTGGACCATGCTGCAGGACATCATGACCGTCACTCTGGTCCCCTATGGAAACGCTAAGGTACACTGAAGTCTCTGAGAAGATTTGGTGAAAATGTTTTCTCTAAATCTGGATAGGAATATTTTGCTGTTTCAGTAAAACCACAAAGTCATGTTTGTTTTGTTTAGTCCACTCTATGGATGTGGACGGGTGGGTGGGGTTGCCTTTGTCTGTTTTGCTGTTTAGTTGTTGCACTGAGTTGTAAATAAAATAAACATTTAAAAAGTTTATTTTTATTATTATTACTATCCCTTTCTTGCAGGAGCTTCCATCTGCCAACACTCCCTTCAGCTGCCAGCACGGAGAGCCTGAATGCCAAGGAAATATGATTGAGGTTTGCATGTACAGAGCTGTGTCATATTTTCATTAACACTAAACCTGACAGCATTACTTTATCTGATGCTGTTCTTCAGGCCTGTATCATCCATTTAACGGGGCACTCAGCATTTCAGATCATCTACTGCATGGAGTCAGCTGCAGATGTTCTCAATGCTGCCAAACCTGTGAGTAATTACAAGAAAACTGCAGTTTTTTCCTTTTTATTCTGGTAATGACAGCTACCATGACTTGTTTTTAAATATATTGAGGAAGAATTGCAAATGTGGGCAGAAATGTGTCACTAGACATTGAATTTAAATCATGTTTATCTGAATTATAAATGCTCATCTTGAATAATTAAATTCAGAAAAATGGGTACACCACATTTTTAATTTGTATTGTTACTTTGCATGATTTCATGAAAAAAAAATGAATTTGAATAGCATAATTTGAAATTAAATGTATCATTTACAGACTGAATGAAACTGAAACTAAATTAAGGTTATAATATTGAACTTATCGCTCTAAAATTGTTTTTCAATGTCAGCTGAAAATTCAGTATGTCCCCATGGAGTTCCCATAATTCAAATTCACTTATAGCAATTCAACCTTGGTTAGCGAGACACACATATTTGGTTCAGATTCACAGAATTCCCTTTCATGTACCTTATCAATGGCCAATGGGAGCTAGATTTTTTTTTAAAGCCTAAAAGTGATAAACAAGCAGTAAAACACCTTATAGTATCCCTTTATTAAGCTTTTAAACACTCAAACCAGTCTGCTTCATCGAAACTGTGTGAGTTTGGTTTTGTATAAGTGCATTAAAAATGAACAGTGACTGAGCTGCAGTGTTAATTTAAGATTATAATACAGACAAAATGCCTTCAGGCTCTTGCTGTAACACAATGGATGTGAACAGTTGGGTTCAGAAGTATTTGTACACTTGCACAATTTTTGTAGTTTTGCCTCTTCACACCACCACAATGGATTGGAAAAGACACAGTCAAGATATTGTTGAAATGTAGACTTTCAGCTTTTAATTCAAGAAATCCTGAGAATAACTGCACATGTTGTTGCTGATGCTCTGCCCTGTCGTCTCCAGTGTCTCCAGCTGTACGCTCCCTCTGTCTCCTGGTCCAGTGTCAACTCCTGTTTGAAGGGAGGTCTGGGACGCCAGCTGATGCATGCCAACGCTGCCATGACCAGAGCTCTAAACCCTGCCCACACACACGTGCCCTGGGTCACATTCAATGGGGTAAAACACAGCTGCCACTCCTGACTAATTATGATACATAGATATGTGTTTATCAAAGTTAAACAAACATGTAAAGTACTAAAAAAAAAGTCAGTTGTGTTGAAGATATTTTGTTTTGCACATTTCTTACAATTTTGAATTTATTGTAATGTTTAAAACATTCGCAGTTGTGGAGGAAGTGTTCCAATCCTTTACAGTAACCATTTAAATACTATAAAAATACTCATTTATATGTTAAAATCTTGCATTCAAAATGTGAAATAAAAGTCCATAAGTATTTTAGAAAATATAAATTTAGTATCAGAGGTACTCAATGCAAAAAAATGTCCCCTAAGACTGTTAAACTACTATCATTTGACCATTATTATTACTGATGTAAGGGCCGTAACAGATCTGCTGATTATTTTCTTGATTAGTTTGTAGAAAAATGATCTGTGATTTTATTGTAGACTGTTTATTTCCATAAGTGGAAACGAATAAAAAAAAAATCTAAACCTAAAATAAAACAAAACAAAAAACTACAAAATTAAATAAAAAAATTACTCAGAATCCAAAGGGAAACTTCCACAATGTTTCATGTCATTTGATCAGCTGACTTAATGTTTCAGCTGTTCTTGTACATTTTCACATTTTCATGTAACTTGCAAGCAAAAATCTAAATTTGTAAAATTAAAGCTGTAAAAAAAAATGTAATGTAGCGTAGTAAAAAGTGAATATTTCCTTCTGAAATGTTGTAAACATGTAAAGTTGCATCAGAAAAAATGACCAAAAAAAACACCTTTTTAATTTGAAAAGTACTTGAGTAAATGTATGTGGTTACATTTTATGACTGTCACATTATAGTGTGACATTATAATTAAGTTTTTTTAAGATCTTGCTGTAGCACAAAATGTATAAAAGCTCAAGGAGTCAAATTGTTTGTATTCTGCAGTTTGGAGTCTAGTGTGCAAATGTCTTCCACCTGGATAGAATCTCAATTGTATGGAAGGCAAGAGTGGCCACTATGTTTATGCACTCTGATCTTGAGACAACGGGATAAATTAATGCTTTATTGGCTTGTTCGTGATAACACAATAAATTAACGCATTAACACGGGATAACAAGCTAATAACACAGAAATTTATCCTGACATCACGACAAAACAGACTTTAAAAAAAAAATAGTAGCAACCATGGCTGCTTTTGTCTTCCATACATTTGAGATGAAATTGAGAATTTAAAAAAAAAAACAAAAGCAGGCTTGCAGGTTCAGATGTAAAGAAGACACTTTGACCAATCTTTAAAACTAAATTCCTGATATTAAAAGGTCCAATATTTGTGTAATAAGTCTCAAATTTATCATGACCATGTGGTTTGTAGTAAAAGAAGAAATTGAGGCTCTGCGACAAATGTAATGTTTTTTACGTTTAAATTTGACGAACTGTTATTTCAGGAATACACAGAAGAGAATGAAGACAGGGCGATGTCATCCCTTTTCCAATTGGTTTGCCAACTCTACAAGGTGATGACTTGCTTTGTTTTTCTCTTTCTTGTAGCCATAACTCCACTTTGGTACTTCAGTGATAGAAATATGACTTAAGAACAGTCAGCAATACAAGTGTCATCTGCGTTTGTGCATGTATTGATTCTGTATAACATGTTTGAGACATCAGGGATGTGACTGTACCTCTGTGTTGTGTCCTTAGGGGGTGAAGCCCCCAGCCTGCACTGGAGCCTCGGTCAGACTGAACAGAGGCTTCTGCTGAATGACTTCAAACTGTGTGCTTCCTGCAGTTAAACAACTAATCATAACAAACAGACAGTAAAGTACCAAATAACATTATCAAGATCATACTAACATTTTCATTTTTATTATAGTTGCTAACAACATGGATGTGAGGTCATACAGTGGGTCTGTATGTGCCTCTTGTACTTTGATGGTATAAAAAAGGAATAAATTCATCTTTCGTACATGAAGCTTTTGATGTACCTTATTTCCATTTATAACTTGATTTACTGAGTCAAATGATGAACAAATGACAAACATGGTCAGTCTGATAAGCTTCCATATAATTTATTGGATTTTCCACTTACAACACCCTGAACTCCCAAGACTCTTTTGGCTTAAAATGAGAAATGAAAATGAAGTTATTTTCTTTGACAAAAACATTGGAGTGGCAGATGGATACAGACTGGTATGCTTGATTTTTAGGCTCCAGAACATAAAATCAAATGTCCTATGTTACAGTACTTTGTCTCGACAGACACGCTTGAAGAATAAATATCACAGAAGATTGCACGACACAGAGGCAGAGGAAAAACGAGACAGCATGAACATAATGGTGGCAGTACCAGCGCAAAACAATAACAGAACAAGAGCAGGGACTCTGCTGCTCGTGTACACATTTAACACTGTATGGCACTGATGTCTTCCTTTAAGGAGCCACAGCACTGTGTTTACCATGCCGATGGGACACCTCAAATCAGTGAGCTACAAAAAAACTGTCGGTGCATCTGAAATTGACAGTAAATGTTTCGGACCCACACTAATCCCACATGATGAAAATGCCATGTTGAACAAGGAAAGTGACACAATTCCTGGGTTGAAATTGAGGAATGTTATGAAAGAAATGAATTAATACTAGACTTTCTGTCCATGATGCCACAGAAAAGGCATCAGTAAGCTAACAGACAATATTTATAACAGGGTGAATTATTATTGTGTGATAGCTGTCATATAGAGGATAGAACATAATTCTATCCAGACAAAAAACAATTAAAAAATGTTAATTTTAGTTTGCTTTTTTGATTTAATTGCTCCAAAAACATACTTTTTGAAAACACTGGGTATTAAAATGAATCTCTAGAAACAAAACATTAATTTTGAAGACATTACATTTTTTGAAATAAAATACCACGTCCTGAGGTCTAGCTGGCTGAACTTTATCCCAATTCTATTTAAAATTTTAACCATCTTGGTGAATTGTGCTTTTTTAACCAGTATTCAGCAGGTACTGCACACCCGCAATAGAAATTACTCCAGTTATGAGCAAACTAGAAGACTTAAAGGACTAAAAGAACTATTCTGAAATAAAATACTCAAAAACAGTATCAAAAACTAAAGGTCAAAAAGGAGGAAGTGTCATGAATGACTGCAGCAACACAGAGCAACTTCGGTCAAAATAATAGATTAAATCCCCGCTCTGCTGTAGTCTTTATTGCACAATATGATTTGAATGTTTCATGTGAAATAGAAGACAGCACAGTGATGGTTTTGATGATTTTTGAGCAAAAGGTTTTCCAGAAGAAAGGCCATTGACGGTTTATAGACAAAAAGCATTTATCAGCTTTTAAGGCAATATGCCAACTAGAGTCTGACATTTCTTTTTCTGTGCATTTATAAACTTTGGCCTGTCAATGACACTAAAGTCAGGAAATAAAACATTTTATTCAAATAACACTGAAAAACTGAGGCCAATGAGTTTTACATGGCATTTTCACTAAGGAGTTTTTGAGGGATAAAGTGTTTTATTAACAAAACTTGGTCTTATAACTTAAATTTAGCTTAGTCTCTCAAATGATCATTTCTGTACACAGCAAATAACATTTCTCCTGCCAAAAAGAACACAAGGAGAGAGCCAGAATATTGCTCCTGTCATGAGAAATACAAAGATTCTTCTTGTTTCCTGTTTCCCATTTTTTGTAGCCTGATAACAAACAATTTCCTCAGTTTTTCCAGAACTGTTGATCAAACCATGCTCTGAGGCTCGGCATGTAAAAAACAGCCTAATGGTCCTTTTTACAAGAGGCTCCAACCACTTCTATCACATGTAAGGCTGATCAATAAAGCTCACTTGCTGAGTTAATGAAATACTGTTAGACTAGTGTTTTCTTCTACTGCCTGACCAGGAAGTGCTTCATATTTTGTGTAGTGCTTGTTTGCTTCCTGGTCTTTCTATCTCAGTGACGGTGATGAACACTGCTCTAGACTGAACATGAACTTGGTACAGAAAGAGTCCTGAACTCCTGAAACTACACACATTCTCAAGTCTCAGCTATCTGATTAAGAAAGGGCTTAACATACTGATCAGAAGTCGCACAAAATCTAGTAAATTTTCTGCTTTAAATACTGTTAACATGTTTCATTCATAAAAACTAACACTATAAAGTCAATGACTTTGATACAATCATCAGGTTAATATCTCTAGTGTAAAAACATACAGCATCGTAGGCTGGCAGGTGGTTGTGTATTTTCAACACTTATGGCACACAGTTATCCCAGTCAAGCACTATCAGCTGAATCAGACTGATAGATGGATCCATAATCTGATGGAACCATCTGTTTCATTTGTATGACAGGGAATTTCTTTCTATCAGCAGCATCTAAAACTGTGCTCTGTCTTTTCCTGTTAGCAGGAAAACAACTCCATGGTGACTTGATGGTAGAGCCAACATTAAGAGAAACTCATTTCAGGGAACTTTGCTGTTATAAATTTGCCTTAAAGATGCTATATGTAAAATTTTAGCACCAATTACAGTGGGTCTAATTATCATTGGGCACTGTACATATATGGTTGATGTCTGATGTTTAAATCAGTTCGTGGAAGTACAAGATTGTATGGCAGTGTAATGAATTTCGACTATAAGACACAAAACTGTTCTCATGCAGAGAGTTGAACTTGGCTTGGGTGAAAACCAGGAATCTTAACCGCTAGACCAAATGGGAAACACAGCATCTTATTTTGTGACCCATTAATTAAGATTTGATCAAGCGATTTAAGACAGATTTGACCACATTTTAGCTACACTTTAACAATGTCACTCATGCAAATTTTAAGAACTTTCCCATAATTGGTGCTAAAATGTCACAAATAACCCCTTTATATATATAGATGGAAGAGAGGAGTGCAGGTTTACTTGAGTTTTAGGTTGAAAGAGTTGGTTGCTCTTGTGTGTGGTAAGGAAGGGACCCTAAGTTTGCATAGTGGTCTTCTGCAGATCATATTTGTGCCACATTTTCTACCTCTTTACTGGTTAAAAGCAATAACTTTAAATAATGCAATCTAAGTAAATTTAGATCCAAGAAAAGAGAGGGAGTCTTGTTATTCCACATATGACCACCAAAAGGTTGTAAATTTTGGGGTCTGAGGGTAGTTTGTGAAATTATGAATCAACCAATCAGCTAGTTTCCTAACTGGCCTTCTGGTACCTTGAGTCAGATGTCCTGTGCTGTGTGTGTGATCAGTAGGCCTGCAGTGGGTGAAGCCCTTTATGTGACTGAATAAAAGAGCTGAAGGGCAGACGCGGTAAAGTGCTACTGCGGACCGGAGGCACCCTGATAAAAAATGCTTTTAAAGCACATAAACACAGACAAGACAAGCAAATGTACAACAACGGAACTGTTGAAAAATCCAAACCTAACACAATGACACCATTTCAAATCATCTTAGGTAAAAAAATAAACTAATTACACAAGTGATGTCTGTATTTTAAACACATGAGACTAAAGTACAGTGTTCCTCAGTGTTCAATCTCTGCGGTGCTACAAGCTGGTTTTAATATATATTATTTACTTGCTTGACTTGCCAAATTCTTTTATTAAAGGGTTTTAATTAAATGTAGACACACAGGTTAGACATAGTCTTAGCTGTCTCTGGGTTGGAGGTAAATCAAACAGGAAAAGACAGTTTGGGGTCGGGGGTCAGGTTAGGGTTACCCACTACATCCGTGCTACATTAGATTTATGTTTCTCTTCATACCCTGAGGTTTCGGTCCATCGATTTTCTTTCTGCTCATCTACATCATGTTTTTGGTAAAATGATTCATCTCTCACGTCATAATATTAAGCAAATAATTCATACTCACTTATTCCGATCAGACACTGTAATTTCATATCCTAAACTAAAACTATGGTGCAAAATAATTTCAAGACCCTGTCCGACCACATCGATCCTCATTCACTGCTCATGTCCAAGTGTCACAACAGTTATTGTGAAGGAAGACATTTCCTTTACCTTTTTCTCTTGTTAAGAGTAACACGCCTTGGCTCCATGCTTCTCCAGTTTAATTTTAGCAGTCTTTGTCTGGGACACGCCAAACTGAAGCTACAACAAAGCGGGATGGGACACAAAGGCCAATTAGGCACCTAAAGAGACGCTAAAACAGAGGGGGAACCTCCCTCTGTTCTCCAGAGAGGGTGTCTCCAGTGTAAAGGGACTGTAGAGATTTTACAGACTTTATTGGTGAAGGCCTGCCCTGCCTCCGTCTCACTACATTCAGCACTCCTGTCTCTCAGACGGGGCAGGTTGTGCTGGTTGTTACGTGCCCATGTGCAGGCAGGCCACCCCGTCACCCTCCTGGCTCAGTTCTCTGTCCCTGTCGGCACCCTCCCGTCCCGGGGAGGCTGGCGTCCTGTTGGGGCTCCGCACCGACATGGCAGCCAGATTCAGAGTCCGAGACGGGTGAGGTGAGGGGGGACGGTACCTGCTGCTGCGGGGATTTGGGGACAAAGCCTGGGAGGAGGAGTCCTGGTGCCGCTCCCCACCTGACTGGGAATCCTCCTCCAGGGGGCTCTCCAGGTCAGACTCCACCTCCTCGTCATCCTCTTCTTCTTCCTCCAGAGTTAGTTCAAACTGGAACTTGTCTCCTCCTCCTCCTGAGGGCAAGGCCCCTCTTGTTCCCACAGCTTCTCCTCCTTGCCCTGCGTCAGTAATGTGCTCCTCAGGGCTGGTGGGCGATGGGCTTCGGGGGATCATGCTCTGGTACCACTCCCTGTTGTCTTCCAGCGTGTCCAGGATGTCCTGGGCATCAGGGTGCACCAAGTCCGCCCATGTCTCCCACAGAGGGTGGACAATGTAGTCAATAAACCCCACCTAGACATAAAAACACACAAATATGACTGGTAAAAAATAAAAAACTAAATGAAAAGGATGACAGATGAAGTAACCTTGAGCATAAATCATGCTCTCTATTGTTTCTCTATTTTTCCCTTGCATCCATGTGTATTGCTGGGCCTTACCTGGCTCTTTTCTATGGAGGCGTTGTGTTTATCACACATAGGACTGATCTCCATGCCTTTGTCCCGCTCTCGATCTCCCTGGGTGAAGAACTCCACCATGATGCGGTCTGTCCACCGCCGGTAAAGCTCTAGCGGTTTGGTTGGGTTGCTCAGGTCAGCACAGTGGACCATGTTCTGCAGAACCTGAAAGAGACTTGCTCAGTTAGACTATGGAGACCCCTGGTTTTCTCTTAGAATGTGCCATCTATATCTTCTATATCTATATCTTCCAAACCTTGCCAACAAAAAGCAGAGATAGTAACAAGGGGGACGTCAGTAGCATTGTTTTATTCCATTCATAGATATTTTTCAATCCTGTCCTGCCTGGCAATACACAAACAATACAGTGTGGAGCGGCTCTTTACAGATGCAATGACCACTATCCGTCCAGCAGGCGGCAGCACTTTCACACTAACTCCCTCAGTTCTTTGCGTAAGAAGGAACAAATTAGTGTGGAAACATACTGCTGCCAGTCTCGAAAATCTCCTTCTTGTTATGCTCACTTTTAGTTAACACAATAAACACACAACAAACATGACTCCATTCACTGATGATGATATACAAAGTGTCTGCTCTTCATCACATTGTCATATCAACAGCACATGTAAAATATTTGGAGTTATAATTAAGGTAGGTGGACAGAAATGTACAACTAATTTACAGTATAAATGGCTGCAATTAATCTTTTTTTGTGAAAGATAATTTTTTAAAGCATCATGTACTTTCATGAAGTATGTGTATTATCATTAGGTGGCATTCCCACCTGGATGCGGTCAGAGTAGTTGTCTAGCAGCAGGACTCCCAGACTGGTCACCTTCTTGGTCTCCACCATTGTCTTCATGTCCGCCAAGAAGTTCATGTGTTTTGACATATCTGTGGCAAGCACCTGACAGAGCAAAACAGCAACAGAGACTGAAAACATTTTCAATTACTCTGCTTCAATAAAATGCTCATACTTCCCATGTGACCTGTTGAGTACATGCCATGAGTGTGCTATGACGTTCTTCTTTCTCATATTTCTGAAGACTGTGGTCTAGTGATTCTGTAGGTTTTCAAAGGTTGTTGTTGTGGAGGATGCAGGAGGCAGGGATAGAAAATGCTATGCTGGACTTCTTAAAGAGTCTTCTAAATTGCAATGAGGTCAGTGATAGTTTCTGTTTATTTGTCCTTGCACTTCTTAAATCTATCAACCTTTGCAAAGAGTTTAAGTTACTTAATTAGACTCTGATTATCTCTCAGCTTCATAGCAGCAGCCCTGAATGATACCAGTGGAGGGTCTGGGTGTGATTTCAACACTCACATGTGGAACATCCGCAAGTGTGAATCATTTTCAACCCACATCACTAGCTGACACTTTGTTTGGAGTCTTTCATTAGTTAGATCTTATTTTGTATTTTTCTTTTTAAATTGTACAAAGTTTAACACTCAACACATAGGCGACAAGTGCAACAAATAACAGAGTGCAGTGTGAGGTGATTTGTCCCTTTCTTTTGTCTCACTTTCAACGCTCTGACTTTCCCTTTTGTTTTTTCCATTAAGCTGAAGATGTGAAAAAAAGAAGCTGTAACTGCTGACAGAATTTTCAAAATGAACTGTTACTAAACGCAGAGCATTATTAGCGGGCTCTAATGTTAATAAGCTTTACCGAACCATGATCAATGAGAGAAAACCACACTGGGACAGTCAAGCCAGTCTTTAAAAATATTATTAATGTCATGTAAAAGTCTCACCATGTCGATCACCATCTTTCGGAGGGAATCTCTCTGTTTCTTGCTGAGGTTTTGGAAGATATCACAGTTGTCTTCTTGAAGCAGTTTGAAACCCACGGCGAGGTGGTGATTCTCAAGCACAGAGGCATCATTGTACATCAGTGCCAGCTCGGAACCTTGAAATTGTTAAAACCAAGTAAATCTCAAAAAAAGTTTTGTTTTTAATGATTGCAGCTCAACCTAAAAAGATTGTGTGCCATACTGTGAAAATGAAATAGAACTTTGCATGAGCAGCATTGGTAAAACAGACCTACATCCATACCAATATGTGATTACATCACCTGATTACTGAGGCACACAGCAGATTAGATTGTTCTATAAAATTTTAAAGAGTTTGGAAACTTTCCTGATCATTTTCAGTTTCTACGGTCTCAAAAGTGCTTTTAAACTATTGTTACATCTTCAAATTATATGAATTTATAGATCCTAAAAAGTTTAGCAGCTATCTGTAATGTCCAAAATCAGTGTTTTTCTGAAGACACATTTTAAATTCCTCCTGTGTAAAAATGTTCATGTCTTGTTCCGATGTCTGATGTGGTAGTTGTATGTACCGTTTAAAGGGGAACTTACTGGTGTTTATTAAGAACTGGTTGGTGACTCCCGGGTGGTCGACATCATGAATGGCACTAGCAAACAAAGCTGCCATGATCTCCAAGTCTGTGAACACGGCCTGGGATCAAGAAGAAACAGGAAACACATGAATTAAAAAAAAAATACACTGATATTATAACTATGATTTATTTTGAAAAAAAAGTGATCTTTCCACCGACAGATCAGTTGTATGAAGCTGTGTATGAGTATTAAGTTAATCTAAAAAACTTAAAAAAAATTGTGACTGGGAGCAAAAAGAACAGCTCTGTCAGCTCACCTCTAAAGCAGGGGTGGACAGGAGGACATGGGTGGACTGCACCACATCAGCTGCGTGAATGTTGTTGTGATAAGCTACGTCTGCATGGTAGTGGTCCTCCAAGGTCATCATGAAGGTGACAAAGGTGTCGTTTGGGATCTTAAAGGTTTTCAAAAGGTCTCGCTCCTGGCAGGGTGCAGAAGAAGAGGAAAGAATAAGAGTGAAATTAACCACAAATTACAGTTTTCTTTTCTGTGGCATCAACTTCAAATAATGGGGCAACTTTGCCCACAACCACCATATCTGTCTTTTATTCAACTGTGAAAAAGAAGACCATTCTCATAGTGACAGTAACTGTTTTACTGCACTGATCCTCATACCTTTAAAATGAAGTCTTAATGGCTTAGTGATGAACAAACTGAAATGATACACCTATCCCCTTTAAAAAAACTTTAATGATCCTCTTAAGTTAAACTCACTCCACACCTTTAGACAGTGTTAGTGAGGTGAGCAAAGCCGGGGGATCATCCTACCTGGAAGACAGAGTACATGATCACCGTCAGAGGGCGGTTTCCAGAAAATTCTGCTACCTTGAATATATCCAGACCCCAACGATTGATGTCCTCAATCTCCTGGAGAAGTAAAAACATAACAGCTATAAGACACAGCGTGCTTGTTTGTGTGTTTCTGTCTGTAGGAGTGTTTGTGTGTGGACCCACCTTGGCCAGCAGACTCTCTTGTGGTGTGCTGACTCCAAAGCGAGGGATGCAGGCGGGTGCTAAGCTAGGGCTCTGTATGGGCTTTTTAACACCGCTGATCTGTGACATAGGCCTCTTCTTCTTCTCCTTCTCTTTAGAAGGTGGAGACAGGATCTCCACGTCATGTTGTTTCTCTGAAACGTGTACAGTAAGATATGTAAGGATGCATGCTATTGTATACAATGCATAGGTCTGAAAACATTCTGATTTTTCTTGATATTTTACTTGATTACTCCAAGTCTGCCTCACTGTCCCAATGTCAGCATAACAGAGTTAGAGTCAGGCTGGTATTCATGTGAGTCCAATTACTCTGTCTGATACAGCAAATTTAGAATACATGACCGCCTCTTACATCGAACACGTTTTAACTTAGGTGGTGTTAAGTTGTTGTCTAAGTTCTCATGCACACATGTGGCAGAAATATGATCTGACTCTGCTTATATGCACCAAGGCCATTGGCAACATAGTAGTGTAACTCTATGAACATAAATCATATGATGTGTCTTTACTAGTCACATTTGAAGTGTCAGTGTCTCTTTATTCCATTCTTTGTTCCTTTGCAGCACCTGACTGACACAATCCCTCACCTTATAGTTCTCCCGTTTCAAGGAAAAAGATTTTAAAGGGATAGCTCACCAAAAATTGAAAATTCACCCATTTCCACTCACCACTATGTCCATGGAGGCTCTTGTGACATTTTCTTATCTACATAGCCCTTCTGGAGTTTCACCGAGGGAAAGAATTCCACACCATGCGGATACAATTGAAGCCTAAGGTGACCACAGACTCAAAAAGAAAAATCAACAGAGGAAAAACATAGCATGCCTCCGTACTGTTCATGTTGTGTTATCATATTGTCTGGAAGACTCGGCAGTCCAATTTGACTTGAAACGGTGATGTTAACACTGTTTTTTAACCAAAATATCCACTGTAGCCTCCTAGGAGCCACGTTTCTGTTAGCGCACATATATTGGCGTCAAATACAATGTTAATGTCACCGTTTTGAGTCATATTGGACTGCTGAGTCTTCCGGACGCTATGATGACACCACACGAGCAGTATGGAGGCATTTTACGCTTTTCTTCTTTTGTTTTTTTCTGTTTGAGTCAGTGGAATTCTTTTCCTCTGTGAAACTCCAGAAGGACTAGGTGGATTAGAAAATGCCACCAGAGCCTCTGTCAATGCAGTGGTTAGTGGAAATTGTGTGAAATTTCAAATTTGGGTGAACTTTCCCTTTAAAGGTTAAGCTTCTCATTATGTCATTGAAGACTGGATATCTTTCCCTTAGCTCCAACCATGTCAAATTTTATGTAATAAAGCATACTGCTCATTATCACAAGTGCATACTGTACATATTTATTACATTAAATATGTAACAACACCAACAGTCGTCTGCAAAGCCTTAAAAGAAAAAACATGCCAGCAGTGAGAAACTGGACTTACTTTACAACAAATGATCACAGCTGACTTGAAACCTGCCTATTTGTACAGCTGTGGTAAGACAAACAGGTTAAAGAACATCCTCGCAAAAATAAAGATGGTGTCACATACAGGTTTTTAAAAAAAAAAAAAAAAGATTTGATCCAAACATTACACAAAAACACCTGTATGTACATGAGTCATTTCCATTGTATCACACTGCGTCAACCCATCAGTGTGTCTTAGGTGTGTAAGATTGCAGTTGTGCTTCTTTTAAGTGTTACACATTATTTGCGTCAGTGACCTTGGAAATGACTAGTTTAGATAAGAATGAAAGCTCTCTCTACTTTGAGCATGTATGTGACAAAAATATAATTTAATTGTTAAATATTAGTGTAAATAGATTTAAAAATTAAAAAATGGGTTGTTGGATACAGTTTACACTCTTTATACACCATGTTTGGTGGGTAGGTTTACAAATGGAAATGTAAACAGGTATTATTAAGTGCACTTGCAGTATAGAGCTATATGATTAGATGAGTATGTATGTATACACGCATATATATAAATCTTTACATATTATAACTGGAAGTGCAGAGTTTAAGTAGTAGAAAGGTAAGGATGATGGGTGCAACCTGTCCCCCCTCTCAGGAGCTCAGCATTGTCTTGAGCTTGATGACGAAGCGCTCCTGGTGATTTACCAAATGTGTTTGAAAAGGCTTCATCATGTGTAGGTTGGAGATTTTTTCTACCACAAATCTTCTAGTCCTTTGAGCAAAAAACACTAAATCATCAAAAAAAAAATGTTTCCACTGACAGGATAAACATAATCTCCATATGATTTGTTGACACAAAGGTGCTGTCCCAGCAGACTCAGTAGTGTTGGAAATGACTCATCCTTATTCTGCAAAACCAAAGAAATTACGATCCCATTTTGACATCACAGACGTCCACGTGTTATCCTCAGCAATTTACATCCATGTTTCTTTATTAACATGGTAGGGATGACTGCTTTAACAATACCCAGATTAGAAACCATATATAAGCACAGGCCACAACAAGGATGCAGAGTCACCTGAGTGGCAGCATCACACGAGGTGCCGTCTGGCCTCTCTCACCTCTCTCACAGTGCCTCCTCTTCCTCACACCCAAAACCATTGTGTTCATTTCCAGACGCAGCCGGGCTTAAAGCCAAGGCACTCATATCAAAACAGCATCCGATTGAAAACTCCATCCTCCTTCGGCTGGACCTCCATCCCACTGGCAGGGATAATGAAGACTGAACCTCCTATTGATGCACACGCCGTCTAATAAAACTGCACCCTGTTGCTACGACAACGCCACACAACGTGTCCGGGAATGCTGTCTGTTGCTGTGCCTCCTTCTCTTTAAGGGAAGGAAAAATCTTATTCATTTATTCTTATTAACAACCAGTCATCTCCTCTTTCTGTTGCTACAAAAACATCTTCTTTTCTTATTTTCAGTTTTAAAAAATCCTTTATTGGTTTCTGTAAAATATTTCATCTTTTAAAAACAACCTCTTTCCTTTTTCCTTTAAATTTTCTGTATTTCATTTCTCGTCTTTTCTTCAATATACATGCTATCTAATTTCTTTACCTTCTCTCAATATCCTCTTCCTTTCCATTATTTTCTAACTCATCTGTCCTCATTTTTTCCTTTATGAAAAATTCTTGTCCTTCACACTTTCTTTTTTCCTTTGCTGCTCTCAACACTGTCTTTTTAAAATACTTTCTGATAAAACTTACACTTTTCTGTGCTTCAATATAGCACTACTAAACTATTCCTCATCCTTTTAAGACCTCTTTTACTCCTCATCCCGTGTAATTCATGCTAGATGACACCTATTATGCACATTATGCACACAACAGCACCACAAAATGATTTTAGATGACAGACAATGAGCAAGTTGATTCAACATATCACCTGAGCAGTTTCAACAAAATGAAATTTTACTGCTTTTGTGACTTAATAAATATTTGCAGCACTGACCTAACAAACTGGCAACTGAGTCATTATTTCAATTAAAACACTGGTTTGAAACAAGTCCTGTAAATTTAGCCTAAGATGCCTTTTCAGGTGCCTTCAGATGACAATCAATGTGATTTATTTGTTGGAAAACACCAAAGCATGAAGCCATACCTGGACCAAAAATCAGTTAAAAATAAAAACCCCCAAAATTACATTTTACAAGTTTTTCTATGGGTATGTCCAAGGGGTTTTAAAAAAAGGCCATTTACTCTATTTATGTTAATAAATATCATTATTTATATGCAGCCCCTTTATAGTTATACTGAACATGGATAATTAGCCCCATGTAATATCCTTATCGTCCACAAATCTCCTTTGAGATTTTTTTTTTGAAACAACATTCGGAAAAACAAACATTCGGATCATTCTTTTTTAATACTTCATTGGTTGCACAAAGCATCAGTCATCTGTACGATCATTTGCAAATGGCTCAATCATAACACTGGGGACAGACTGACCTATGCTTCCCACGCAAATTCTCATTGGCCATCATAGACTGTTGACAGGACATGAAGCTTCTTATAGGTCAAATTAGGTGTCAATCAAAAGGCCAGAGCTGTTGATGATTAGTGGATTACTATGTGACTTCATTGGTAAATTATACTGTTTCTTTGTTTCTTGGGTACCGGAGGTAATAATAACTGATGTAACTGTGTCTTGTAATGTTTTGCAATACTCAAATCACAAGAATCCACACTTTCTAACAATGTGCTGCATGACTAAGCACATAAAAGTAGTAATTGTTGTCCGTTAGCTTATCTGCTGGCCTTCAGAGTGTTTTAATTAATGCTAAAGCCTCTAGTGTGCAACAACTCTACCTTGCACAATGTAAGAACCCTTTTTCCATTCATTTATAGCATTTAAACTCACCAAGGAAGGTATTGGCGATGAATTCTGACACCTGGTTTCCTGAGCGGCTTGTCTCTGATAGCTGCGTCAGCTCACGGTTCAGCATCCTCTTAAACTGTGTAGACACAACAAAACCATGAACAAAGACTGTCCACATAAACTGCAGATCAACAAGCGAAACAATTACATAGACAAGGTGCATGCATAGCATATGTAAACACATTCAGTCTTTGTTTTGTTTTACTGGATATTTTATGTGTTGCTTTGATTCATTTTTTTGCTAATTTGTAAAATTTTTTATTACAATGAACAGCACTTTTAAAGGTGATCAACATTATTGATTATTCTCAGCTCCCCTTCACATGGCTACAATTTTGCTAAAAGTGAAAGTATCTGTGTTTTAAAAAAGTTCTGTGCTCATAAGTTGTTTTTACAACACTGCAGAATGTACTCCAAGCTAGCTTAATGGTCTGCCATGTTAGAGATGTTCTATCCATTAGCTTCAAAATAATAGCTATGCTGTCACAGATTTCACAAGTACATTTTGTCAGTCTTAATGTCCACACTATGAGTGGCTTTTTCAAAGATTACACTCTGCAAGCCAGTTTCAAAAGGTTGTGTTTTCACATCCCCAAAACACCAATTTTATGTTAACAGAAGACCAAACTGCAGCAACAGTTAACCTTTTTAGGTAAAAAAAAAAAAATTTCTTTGCTGTGGCCTGAAAGTTAAACCACAATATGTGGGCAAACTCTGCCATTGCAGCTCTTGTAAAATGAAGCTCATAGAACCTTTGTCATTCAAGCACTTTTACTTCTGTCTCTTTAGCCAACACGTTTCCCCTGTTGAAATTATTATTTTTTTAGATGTACTTATGCCTCGGAAATAAAAGAGGACAATCTGTAATATCTCAAATTAATGTCTGTACACCAACACAAACGAGAAATTGGTCCTGGTAGTATTTCTTTCTATTTATAATACACTAGTTACATGGTCATGCTGAAAAGTTTTTTAAAAACACAACTATTCAGTATCCCCCCGTGTTTTATCACAGCGGTAGCTTCCACACTGATTATGTAACAGCTCTGTCATGTGGTGGTGAGAGAGGAGGGAGGGGGTCTCTGTGAGAGAGTGATGCTGCAGTGGTTACATGCTTACTATGTGACACACATATGGACAAACACAAAAACATGCAAACTAACATGAAGCAAATCCTTAGAGCTTCAATCAAACATGTCTGTTTATCATCTGATTTACTTTTCTTGTAGTTTCCTAGCACAGCTGCTACCCAAGTCGTGCTTTCTCACAGGTTTTCTGCACATTGGTTTTCTCACACAAACATAGAATAACATATATGCTTACAAATGGCATGCAACATGTTCCGGCAGCTAGAGTTTTACATTAAAAATCACTACAGCTGTTTCAGCTAACGTGTCTTTTGCCTTATATTCCTCTGTGTCTGGTCCTCACACACACAGGCAGAGAAACACAGAGTCTCAACATTCAGCCCCTTTGTAGATTCAGTCCAGAATCAGATGTGATGGGCAGGCTCACTCAGCAGTCCCCTGCAAGCCTGCACTGCTGATCAATACAGCCTAATGTAAACAAGGAAAGCCAGTAGCACTCCCCGTTGCTCACCTGTCTGAGTCTCCAGCACAGACAAACGTAGAGAGCCGACGCAGGCATGTCAACCCGCGCATGTTGATGTTAGAGGTCGCTAAAATCCACAACGTCAAGAGGACAAGTTTGCTCGCTTAGTGATGAGCTGTAATCTGCTCACTCAGTTCTGCTCCAGGGATGGTTTGAACGTGAAGAGAAGTTCCCACAGTCCCATGTGCTGTCCTGGAGGGATGTGTGTGTGTGTATGCGTGCGTGTGTGTAAGGGGGTTGGAGGGTCAGAGGGGAAGAGTGGGGTGGGGTAAGGGAGGCTGTGGATGTGGTCTGCCATCGGGGAAAAAAAGGGTGTGACTGCAGTCGCCCATCTAACTACTGTCACACATCGTCAATGAGAGACACAAAAAGAGGGAGAGCAAGAGGCTGTGAGGAACCCCCCCCCGCCCTGCATGCAGTTACCCATTTCTGACCAATAAGATTAGACTGGCTTCAGGGGCTGGGTGCAGGAGTGGGATCTGATTGGCTGTGAGGAAGCTGGAGGAGGTCCAAGTGTAGCTGCCACACGGTGTAGAGAAGCTCAGAGATGCTCATTAACTCTTTCAGTGGAGGGAAACGCCATTCATGAACCAGAGTGACTTTGGCCATGTTAACACTGTAGCTGCTTGTGTCATTACAGATGATCTTTTCTCTTAAACTTGACTGAGATCTTAACTTTTCTGACAATAATAAACATGAAAAAGCTAAGAAGACATACAGTTGAGGCTAGGGAGCTACAAAATCAGATCCTGAAGCATGTAACCTGCTTGTGATTGATATTTGAAAGCTGAAACAAAATTGCTGTTGTCACAAAATGTTCTTAAGCTCATTAAAAAAAAATTCAAGAGAAAATTAGTATTATTTTGGAAAGAATGACCTAAAAATAATGTAACACACCACTGCTGTCCTGTGCTGTTGCAACGTTGTAGCTTATTGTGCGTATGTACTTGAGGTATATCCTGATTTCAGCCTCTCAGTCAGTGCAGGGTTTTAACATAGTTTCACAATTTCAAGTTTCAGCTGCCTTGGAATGTATCCAGCCATATAAATGAATAAATTCAAAAAAACAAAACAAAACAAACGTATCTGTTTGAGTGTCTTCTGGGAGAAACGGATGTTTGAAGACGTATTCACTGAACCACTAAGGGCTTTCAAATGAGTCAAATGTCATCTCACCTTGTTAGATGCCATCTCACTGACTGAGTGTCTCGTCTGAAGCGTCTCCAGCTGGTCCAGACACCAGTCCAGCTCTTCCAGTGTCTCCACAGCCAGCTTCTGGTAGGGCTCCTCTGAGAGGTCACAGGTCACACGGACATAAAATGCAGGTCAGTTTTGGGACTGCTATAGAAACATCCACAAGTCAAATTTTCAGAGGTGTGGTTATGCTCTAGTGAATAATCTGATTCTTGAGGTGATGACTGAGAAATATCAATTATCTTTTCTTGTTTCACTAGTTTTGGTTCAAAATGGAGCTTCAGGAAGTGAAGTGTTTACAGTGTGTTTCAAATTTTTATGAATCAAAATCATTTTAATAAACCCATCAAGATTCAACTCTTTCACACCTCTTACACACTTCGTAATGGCTGATCCGAAAAATAAAACACACAAAACATTCACTCAAATTCATTTCACTGTATTTTTTTAATAAAAAATATTTAAAAACAATAAATTTTCAGTTTTTTAATGTGATAAATCTCAGTGTCTCACCATACAGAGATTTTAACACTGACCTGTAAGACATGGCTTACACATGGTTGGCTGGTTGCTGCTTGTCGGCCGTCTGAAATATAAAACAGTGAAGGTGTTAGTAGAATAAGAGAAACACAAGTAATTAGCCGGTTCGTTTTCTTGTTCTTACTTGTTTCCCACACGATCTTGCAGATGTGTCAGAGCAGCAAAGTTACTTCTGACTGTTCGTAGACTAGCAAGAACCTACGAAAGGAAAAGTGAAGAGTGAGTAAGGTCTGGATGGAGACACCTGAGACCACCACACATCTAGTCTCGTGGCAGTAAATTACCCATATACCACTAAGCAATGTATTGTTTTTTTTTCTAATTTTTACTTAGCTTTGAGCACCAGACTCAGAAGCATCACATGAAAACCATGAGTGTAGTGATCCTGAATGCGGGATCTAAAAACCTTGAGCATGGGACAAACCTAAAGAGTTGACATGTGCCCTTGTTCTATTTTTTTTTACAGATTTTTTTATTTGATTGAATTGGTGTTGGTTAAAGCCACACTGTACAGTCAGTTTTTAGGCAATGATAAATTAAAGTCTTAGTACAGTTTTAGGTCTTTGATTCATTTATAACATAAGAGCTTGTGAATTGTCTCCACAGAATTTCACTTCCAACTACACAGTATTACTTTAAATGGCTACAAATGTCTTTATTCAGGAGGGACTAATACAGATTGTATTCTTGATTAACAGCTGGACTGATGAATTAATCAGTCTAAATCTCTGTGCTGAATTAACAGTATTTTGTTTACCATTTAAATTTAAGAGAAGCAGCTAGTAAATTTTGGAAACTCTTTGCCTTAAACAACCAGATATACACAGTGTAGCTTACCTGTGCAAATGGAGTCACTATCATGTCTTCTCCATGCCTGCAAAAACCATAGACAAACACAAACACACATCTAGTAAAAAAGCTATGTGAGAAGCCATGGGACAGGAAAAGTGTCATGCATTTCCAAAAACCTCAAAACACAAACACACAAATAATGATAGCAAACACTTCTGTTTGTTGTCATTATCGTAATGTGAGAAGTGTGTGTTAAAGCTACAGTTGGCCACGGCCCATGGTTGGTCTCAAATATTATAATAGATATAAGGAGTGAGGAGGATATTGTTTTAGCTTAACAAATACTTCTAAGAGGCAAAGCTGCAGATTAGAGTTAAACCTCAGAGGGCAGTGCAACATAACCACTGCTTCAAATAAGTTTAAATAAGACTGAGTCCAGTCAAGAGTAAGAAAAGAAAAGATATAAAAGTCTAATACTGGTCACAGGCACAGAACTAAATGTCCTTATTGCATCTATCCACCGAAGTGATGTTTTCAGTATTAACTTTGCAAAAAAGGACTCAAATGACAGATTTCTAACTTATTGTTTTGCTTTTCTGGCCTTGAAGTTTTTCCAAATCCTGCTGTATGCTCATTATTTCTAGCAAATGAGCTAAGGCAAGTTGGGTGCATGCAACCTGTCCAAACAAAGTGGCAAAAAAGAGAAATTTAATCTAAGTGATTGGTAAAATGGGACTGTGGCATTTAAAGAACCGGGTATTTGCTTCATGAGTTAGTGAATCTGAAGGTAGGTTAAAATTGAAATCACCTTGAATGGGTGCCTAGAAACTCATCTCCAATAGTGTTTGTGTTAGTCTGTAAGAGATTTGTGTGTTTAGATTACAGTCTTTTCTGATAAGTCAGTTATGAAAATTTAATAATCTGATATCAGGCCTGTGTCTCTTAATTCTGAAATCTCTTAAATTGATTTAATTCTGCTCTTTTGGAAGGTATGCCTCCAAGATGTATATTTGTTTAACTAGAACTTTGCGCACATAAGGAGCAGTGTTCATGCACTGGTTGCTGGGAAACCAAATATTGTAGAAGGGGAGCTTTCTGAAAGCCTTTGGGTTACAACATGCATCTCATAACAATTCAGTCCTCAGGGTAAATCTACGCTGTCAGTGGAGAAAAGCAAGTACAGTCAGCATGTACATCACTGTCCAGCAAACATTTTGACAAGGCCAAAACTTAATTAAATAAATAAATAGATAAATAAAAATGAATGTTGAATGTTTTTTTGGCTAATGATCCAAATGGTAAATATTTGTATTCAATTTGTTTCACTTCAAACCTTGGTGATACCAGATCATGATCTATAAAATGTTTGCATAGACTGTATCAAAAACGTTGCAACAGTGAGAACCGTGAAGTTAAATCTCAATGCGACTATTTGCGATTATTTCAGGTCAGATAATGTGTAAGTAGGGTCGGGGCTGGAAGAGGTAGGCAGTTTGGGCTCATGACAGCATGGCACAGCATAAAGAGATAGGCAGGAAAAAATCATAGCAGTCTTCAAACTTTATCTCACCGAGGTAGCCAATTGACTTCCCAATGCTTCAATCCCTCCTCCCTTCAAAACAAAGGAGCGACAGCTATTGGTGGTCGAGGCCCCATTTACACTCTGGCTTCAAACAGACTGCTAGCTGCACAGAGAAATCTTTAGCTGTATAAACAAGCAGAAACTGAATGAAAATCTAGTTACATGCCAAGGTTATGGTTTTGGCTTCAGCTTTAAGTTGCAACTAAACTTAACTGTTCTGCTGTTTACACACTGCAAACAAAAGCCTCTTAAAGCCAGATTTTCAAAAATGCTCTTTCAGGAGTGTAAATGGGACCTTTGGGAGGTTTACATAAAAACATGCTGATAAATTACATTGTTGCTTTAAAAACTACTGTCAAATAATTGTATGATGTGATCTAGTATTATAAACAGTATATTGTATAAGGAATAAGGAAACATGGAGATCGTTTGATTGTTGGTATCCAGCCCCTAGGGTAAACCCTAATAACCTCATACAAACACTTCTAAACATCAATACATCATTATCAAATTACAGTTACTTTCAAGCCTTCCAGCATCTACAGGAAGGAACAGTTTTGGAGATGTTCCTTGTGGAAGAACATTTAAATAATTCTCCAAATCCAGCTCAGCAACCACATAATGCAAAATGGCACATGAAAGTTGGGCAGAAGTCAGGTTGGTTTATTGCTGTTAAAATGACACAACGAGTATCTTTAAATACTCACAGGTCGCTGGCAGTGGATGAGTTGCGGGACATGGTTTTTGGTGAAAGGTCAAAGTCTGAGTCGGAGCGATAGAGGAAAGACTCCCGGCGCTGACTGTGGGGGAAGTTGGCTTGAAGTACCAGACCAGAACCCGGGCTAGTCTGAGAGTCCAGTGGACTGCGACCCACTGACAGGCCATTCTCCACATCAAAACTATAGAGAGAGAGAGAGAGAGAGAGAGAGAGAGAGAGAGAGAGAGAGAGAGAGAGTTAGAGACAGAGAGAGAGAGAAAAAGAGAGGTAGAATAAATTAATTTAAAAAATGCTATAAATAAAATAAATACTTCTGTCATAGTTTCTGTTATTTCCACCTGATTATACGATTGACAGTTGTTTGACACCACTATTTTCAACAGCACTAAGACTAATGCATTAATATTGCTTCTGCTCATGTGATTAAATCCACTACTACTGCTACTCCTACCAATACTGCTGTTACTAATACTAAAGCAAGTAAACTACAACTACAGCTAATACTGCTTCCAAAATAAGCCTTATTTTTACACTAAATATTGTTAAGAGTAACAGTCTACCATAATTAAAGCAGCCATCATGTTCCTGGAGAGATGAAGAGTAAAAAATCCAAGATTAAACAACAGAGTAAAAACAACGTATGAGGATTTACATTTTCATGGATAACTTAATCAAGCATGCTGACAGAAACAACAAAGAATTAGCACTGCATCCAAACCTTGTTACATCCTTATGAGCAAATTGCCTAAATAATCTGAAGTGCATCCGTTCACACAGACAGAGAGGAGAAAGTTAAAATAAGTCAAGGCTAACGTTATCCATGTATGATAAAGCCCCTGCAAAGTGAGTTGAGCTGGACATGATGCATGCAGAGAGCTGCGTGTCCAAATGACAAATGTTTTTGAGATACAATAGCATGATTCCTGTTAGAAAGCATCCCCTATGATCACAATGAAGACAGCTAAAATACGAAGGCATAAAAAGGGTAAGTTTCTTCCCTGACTTTTGGCATCATTTTTTAACAGGTGACCTTGTGATTACTCTCTTTCGCAATCAAACCTGTTCTCTCGCACATCTTTTCCTCTGCTATCTTTGGGTGACGTCAGTACTGACTTCATAGATGCAACGTCAGTAGAGCTACTTATCCATACAACCCTCCTACCACTCCCACCATCACAGTCACAGCCACCACACTGAAAGGCGTGACTGAACAAAGTACTTAATGTTTACGAGCTTTATTTTTAACACTGGATTTTATTGATACAATTAAACTGAAGTGTATTTTATAAAAAAAAGGTTCCTTTTTAACAGCTGGATTCAGTTCAACTCCTAACAAAACAATATCAAAGTGCGATTTGGCCCAGATTGAAGCCTTTGGAAATCCCAAAGGAAACATTCACACAAGTTCTCTTTAACACATAATTGTTTTGATACAAAGTGAATTTTTTGGGTTGCAATTTGCAAATCACACAAAAAAAGCTAAGAGCTCAAATACAGAAGGTTAAATAAAGAGGGACAAAGGAGAGTTTTGTCTGAGCACACAAGGGAGGAATCAGCAAAGAAGAATCATTTCGACATGGAAAGCATTCTTCTTTGCTAATCACAATGAATTTCTTCAGGCTTAAGATGGTCTATATTCCCTAATTGGTGCTGTGCCTTGCTCAAGGACACACTGACCCAACTAATCAGGAAGTAAAGGGCTGTTTTCCCCTAACAAGACTGTAAATGGAGACCAGGATGTATTACAACTATTCACTTCTTTTCTAACCTAACATTCTACCACTAAAAGTCTTCTACATTATTAAACTATAAAAGTGATTTTTCTATGAACATTGTTGATACCTGGGTGGAAATCTGAAGGTATTTTTATTAGCTAAATTCATTGTGACCTGTTATAGCACATCCTCCTCCCTTCCTGGTCAAAACAATTGCAGGCAGAGCACCAATGGAGCAATTTCAGGTTGCTTGTGAGTCTATTTTTAGCTCATCGTGCCTCCAGTGCTCTAGCAATAGCAGCGCCTGATAAATGAAAGATGACCATTATGCAATCGATGCTGAATGAAAGGCCCAGTTCACAGAAGCACAGAGCGAGAGAGAGAGAGAGAGAGAGAGAGAGAGAGAGAGAGAGAGAGAGAGAGAGAGAGAGAGAGAGAAGGAGGAGGAGATCAGGAGGACTGTATCTAGCACAGTGATGTGGTTCACAATCTCCCCCCTGATTGGTGTAACATGCCAGAGAGGGGCGGGCCAGCCGCAGGGTTTACCTCAGTGATAACAGCCCCACCCCACCCCACCACCACTACACCTTACCCAACCCCATTCCCTCCCCCCTCTTCAGTGTAGTCGGCCATGACGAGGCTCCATCAGAGGAGACCAGTGACGTCAGAAGCTATAAATAGAATAGCCTGCCAGGAAAGAGGGTAACGGGGAGACTTGTGATGAAGCTGACGTAGAAACCCCCCCAGACAGGGTGCAGATAATTTCTCCCCTCCCCCATGCATACATAAATACTAAAACTTTAATTAAGTGTTTATTGATGAGGCAGAATTAAACCCTTTTCCCTTTGTTCTGAAAGAGCATGTTTTATTTTTATCTTTTGTGCAGTGGAACCTCTGAGCATGCAGGTTGGATGTTCAAGCATGTAGCTGAAGGGCACTTTGACAGTGGATACAGCCACTGCAGAGACTGAACGCAGTCAGCTGGGACTAAGGCATGTCCTTAAAACAAATCATTGGATTTCATGACAAAGTGTGAGCTGTGCTCGTTACCGGTTTTGAATTTACACTTTCTGTCTCAAAATGACTTAACATTTTTTTTTTGATCCGTCATATCTGAGATTTATACAGCTTTACAAGTAAAATTTGAACTCACTTTTTCTTCAGACTTTTTTCTCATTAGTGTAAAATTACAGTATCTCATCTCTCATGGGACACTGAATCCTTCCACTGTAACCCGTACTTATGGTATAAATTTCATTGTTAGCAGATTTTTAGGAAAAGCTGACCCACCATCTCTACTCAAAGGGATCCATTACAGGTTTTATATGGACAACTGACCTACAAATAAATTATCAAATAATAGACTGAGCTTTTCAAGTCTGAGCCTTGTTCTAACCCAAGTATCCATCAAATCAGAGGCAAATGACAGTGACTGAATGATACTGATACTTCACTGTAAATTAACTCAGTATATTTGGCTGATTTTTTGAGGAAGCAGTAGTGAATTCAGTAGTAAATATGACTGTACAAATCATTACTGTACACAGACAGACATGAAGAAAAATTAACAGTAAGAGGAGCTGACAATTTTATTGTGATTTAAATCCTAAAGAGAAAATTATAATTGAATTTTTAAGTGCATTTAACAAAGCTTGCTGCTGGGCAATGGCATTTATTCCCATTTGGAAGTCAGCAGGCTTCTGATAGGGTAACAGCTCCCACTACTGAAACAATGATGCTACTGCAACAACCGTCACTACTTATTCAATGTTTTTTTTAAAAAAAAAACCTCGAACCTAAAAACTCAAATAAATAAATAAATTAATTAATTACCATTACTTCATAGAAACAAGGCTGTGCTTGCTTAGACCTGATCCAATGTGTGTCTACACCTATGTGAGTTCTTTTTCATGATTTCTTATGCTGTTAGTAATTTTCATTTTTAGTTCACTTCAGTGTCGACTGTAAATCAGCTAGTTGACTACATTACATTATTTTTCTGTAAAGTTATGCAGTTGTACTATGTAATTACATGTCCCCCTATTACTTATAAAACGTGGACAGACATGGTTAATATGGTTCCTTGAGGGCACATTAAGTTCCTGCTGCAGGAAAGTAAATAATGCAAGTTGACAAACAATTATGAAGGATATTAAGAAAAAAAGCTAAAAGGGACAAAAGTTGCAAAGATACATATGTGTTACTTTCAGGTCATTATAGAGTATAAACTATGATAAAGATGGAGTTCGACTAGTGTGTTTTTAAGGCCTACACTAAAATTTGAAAAAATTGGAGCTCTAGTTTTTTTGTACTCTGTATTACAGAGTATTTTTTAGTGCTTTTACTTTGTCAGGATGGAAAAATGTTATGTACTATAATATTTAGAGGATCATGAGACTGTGCAGGGAGCTGACTTTTAAAACTACTTTTGTATCCACTACTAACTGTCACACTAGACTTGTCATACTAAAGCTGTCTCTCTAAACCTGAGGACAGAAAAGCAGGCAAGCAGGCTGGCTTCTTGTTCTGTTGCAGCATACATAACAAGTTGACCTTGGTCTGTCTCCTGCCTCCAGCATTGTTCTCCATTTCTCTGACGTAAACGACAGCTCCCTTTTCTCTCTTTAAGTCTGTTTTAGTTAACTTTTCTCACACTCACACACAGGCATCCCTCAACACCCACATCCTAAGCTCTGCTTTTGTTCCCAGGATGTTTGGCTTGAACCTCATCACCACATCACAGAAGTGGAATCCTTGTTTTTGGTACCAAATAATTTAAAAAAAAAAGTTAGTCTGGAATTTGTAATCAACAAAGTGTTTTAATGTAATTGTCACTCAGTCTATGTGCTATACTTATCTCTGTTGGAAGCTGGGTGATGATATTGAAAAGGGATTGCAGTATAAAGCTGTAACAATTGTTATTGTTTATTGACTGTTTATTGTTTATTTGATTAGTCAATCACCCAAAAACTATTCACTACTATTTTAATTCTTGATTCATTATTTTTTTCAGTAAAACTGCTTAAAATTCCCTACTATGAGCTACTCAGTTGTGAGGACTTGCTGCATGTCTTTATCTTACGTGACAAAAGAGTAGACAGTTACATAATAAGGTTTAGACTTTTGGTCTGATAAACACGCTACTTTAAGAGTCTCCTTGGTTTTCACAAAATTGTGATGGACATAGTTATATATTTTCAGGATATTATATTTAGAAAAAAATGTTGGTGACAAACCCACTTTCTCATTTAAAGTTAAAATTTGAACTTTGGCAGCTACAGACACTACGTTACTCTTAAAAGCAATGTACTAATGCTCCACAAAAGCAAGCCGTTGTTGACAATTTCAGTTCTCTAGATTATTTCAGTTCTAGTCACTTTAATGTTCAGCTTTTCCCAGACCCATTTCCTTTCAGTTAAGGCAGCTACACTATTCTTTTAAGATGTGATACTCATGAAGTCTTTTCCTGGGGTTAGCCTCTGTAACTGCATTAACCTTAGGATGGGAAATGCCAAGGATGACCAGTTCCACGCTTGCATGTTTATGATGTATTCATGGGAAACAGGGCTTGAGGATTTAAGGAACTTTCTGCTATGCATGAGAGTGATACAGAAAACAACCGTTACAGCCAGATGTTATTTGATAGGCAATGACACAGGCCCAGAGTCAAAGGTCAATCCACACACATATACACAAATGCTCCCTCCTGTTTTCTTCCCTCGCAGCGTGGGAATTGGCTTAGGGGCCTAAAACATCACACCAGGAAGGAGGCAAGAGGTGAGGAGGAGAGGAGGAAAACAGACTGGGGAACATTTTATGAATGTGTGTGTGCGCGTGTGTGTGTGTGTGTGTGTGTGTAGGTGTGTGTGTGTGTGTGAGAGAGAGAGACAGACAGACAGACAGACAGACAGACAGGCAGAAAGAGAAAATGGCTAAAATAAATGAATGATTTTACAAAATTAAAATTAACAGCACAAATATGAAGTAGCTTTAGAACAATGTTTTAGAATGACACTGTGCGTGTGTGTGTGTGTGCGTGAGTGTGTCTGTGGGAAAGAGAGCGAGAAAGAGAGAGAGAGAGTTCAGGGAGTAAAAAGGGTTTGTTTGCTTTACACCTCAAGCCCATTGTAAATACGATCTGAAAGCAGCAGAAAAACAACCCGCTTCCCCCTCATGCAGACCCCTGCCAAACAGTTCTTTCCTTTCACTGTCACTGCGTGTTTTGCACACAATTTTTTGTGTGAGTGTGTGTTGTACACACTGTGTGTTTTTTTTACATCCTCGTGACAGCACACTAAGAGGAGATGTTGGCCAGCAGGACAGAAAGAACAAGCAAGTTATTTATACAGATTTAGATTTGTGCTTGTCAAAGTGGGAGAGAAAACATTCAGTCCCAATTCTGCACCATAACTTAGGTCTAGTATCCAAGCTATACACACCATCTGTTTCAGAAGTAGTCACCACTTCACATAAAGTTATGTCTTTCCCTTCCTCAGTTTCCTAAATTGCACTAATGGAATACAAAATACATGCTTTTTTAACAAGTCATTAGTCTTTAGTTAAATAATTTTCAAAGCGTATGGGAATTCATTTCCCATCAGCAACAACTCAGATGCTGAGGTGCTGCTAAGGACTATGAAAGCTTTAGCCTTATTAATGAAACACAATACATGACAATGCATGAAATAATATTTTGAGAAACCATTAGGTTTAACACAGCAACTGTCTAAAAAGTATCCTATGCTGGTTCTAAACAAAAAAACCCCAGAAAAACAGCAGAAGAAAACACAAAAGAAAGTTTTCAGTTCTTATTCTTTTGAACGACAATCTTACAAGCATTCTTTCATTGCAAAAGACGGTCTTTTGGGAAAGTTGTTTTTATGACCTCTTTTCACTGGCCACTGACAGTTCTAGTACCTTGAACAATTATGTGGGTGTGTCAGGGACTTTCAAGGCTTTTGATTTTGGTCACTAAGTATTTTATGTTATCATTCATCTACTGTTGTGACAGCTGGATATTTTTTTAAGGACATGGAGATTGTTATGTCTCATCTCAACACATTTGGGCCATTGAGTCATCATACTGCATGATTTGAATGACTACAGTTTGACTGTATATCAGTCGACTGTTGAGAAGAGAAGTAAACATGTTAATAAATAAAAAGATTGTGAAATATTATTTTTTGTTTGAGAAAACTATTTGCACTATTTTGCACAACCATATTGGACTAAAACTGAGTGCCACACCTCCTGAAGGGCTCTGTCCAGCCACTTGACCAACCACTGTGGATCACCGTCCAAACAGAGCAAAGACTCTGCATCCAACATCAACATCTGATCTCAGAGCAGCTCATGTCTCTCTAAATATAGCCAAAGGGAGGGGAAGGTTGCATCAAGTCAAGCCAGCTGTTGTGTTTATTATTTTTCTGTGTGACCTCTGACCTACAGGAGAAGACTCTTAATATTGAAAACAGCAGACTTCTGTTTTGATTGCTGCCACAAGAGAGAGGGAAAACAAGCAAGAAAAAAATTTGGGGGTAGAGGGCTTGAAGTTACAGTCTTGATGCATATCATATATAGTGTGCTGCTACATGTACAATAAAGTAGCCCTTTAAAAAATGAATATAACTGTTATAGTGATGAAAAGGTTAAATTTTTGGAGTGCAGGGTGCCTCAAAGGTTGATTCACTCCTCCGGGACAGGTATTGATCATGGAGTCTGCGCGCAGTGATTAGCTTTGTCCGTCCAGCAGGGGAGAAATCCATACAGAGGCTAATCAGCATTAACATGATTAGAAGCTGGTTAGGAGGGTAACACACTGGGCCAGAACCACCCAGAACCACACAACACACACCAAAACACACAGAGACAGCTTGTGATTATGGCCTCAGCAGTAGGGATCTAGATTTGGCTCCTGAATCGATCTGAGTATCGAACAAGCTTACATCACACTGGTGCACAACTGGACAAGCTGGTTAAGGGCACGAACACACACCAAAACACACATGCGCTCACACACACACAGACACACACACACTCACCCATAGACACACACTATCTGTCCTTGCCCAGCAACAGGCCATTCCAAGTGCTTCTTTAATCATGTTCATACGGCACTAATTGGAGCCTTTTGGTATACAGGGATTGAGTTCAGCAGTAAGGCAGGAGTGTGCCACTTCCTCCTCAAATTAGCCAAGGACAACCCAGAGGCAGGCAATCACATTGCTGATCAGCAGGACACAACAAGAAGGAGACAACAGGAGGAAAGTGTTTTCACCAAATCTTCCCTGCCTTTTTCTTTTCTTATACGAGGCACCAGAGTCTCCCTGCTTTGCCATTATCAACCATTGACAAAAGTAAAAGGAGTTAGATTATTATTGAATAAAAAAATGCATTGGTGCAGTACAACAAACAGTAAAATCTTTTTAGTATGTACATTGTTTTCTGGATGCACTGATAAGGTACGCAGAAAGTTATCAAGTATCAATGTAGAACTTACTGAACTATATTAAATGCAATTTCTTTCCTATTGTTCTAAAAAAATAATTTTAAAACAGTTTTGCTGTCAGTTAAATTAATTTACTAACTTTGGAGCGTAAATGTAAGGTTTCAGTGCCACAACAATTGCCGAATCAAGCTACTTTACTTTATTAATAAATTATCTAAACAAGTTCCATGCACTGACGCAAAGATATAGATTTGTACATCTGGGACAAAAAAGCACTAATACTTGATCAATACTCAGTATCAGCAGAAACTCTAAGCTGAGTTGTCAGAATTGGTACTCGACAGAAAAAGTTAGATTAATGAATTTCTATATTTTCTATATTTTATTCATATACATATTTTTCTTTTAGCATAAAGAAGCTGACATTAGGTTCACAAGTAAACAACAGCAATGTTATCAACTGTCTTTGTATACAGTCATCAACTGCACTGATCATGAAACTAGCAGACACTTGCAAAATATTTTAAAAACCAGAACCACAGTTGCAACATGACCCTGAGCAATACATAAATGTATATACATATACATTGAACTCACACACCCTCTTATTGCGGAAATCTTTCAACAGCAAAGTGAAGCTGTTAAAAGTCCCCTTCAGCTCACAGCCTGTCCATACCTGGCATTCCACAGTGTGGGCAGAGCCCTGGAGTCAATGTGGGTGATCAACTTCACCTGTGAAAAATAACGCAGGAGCAGGCTGCATGAGATTAGTTTATTTCCTCAGTCGATTAACCACACTTGTCTAATCCTGCAACAAAATATTGGAACAGAGCCTCTCTGTAAAGTCTCCATCTGTCACTGAGTTGATTATCATTCCTAGAGTCTCAGAGATGTCAGGACAACACTCAGTCCACTATTCTAGCAGTGATACTCAAGTGATACACAGACTACACAAACACACAAACACATTCATACACACACACACACACACACACACACACACACACACACACACCAGTCACACTCATCTGTTGACGTCAGTTGTGGTTTCATGGCTATCACTGCAAACCCAATCGACCAGCTCTCAGGCCTTCAATTATTCCCAGCCCAACGCTTTGCACGCTGCAGTTCTGATTTTCCACCAAATAAGACACTAGAAAACAAAGGATGCTATGAAACACTCTTAAGACATTCAAGTCTAAAAACAGCTGGCTGAGCTTGTGGGCACAGTGGGATTTCTGTTGAGGTGTGTTTGTTGTAGAAACGGAGACAAGTGACTCCAGAGACTCAGAGCACAGTCGTCCTGCGGTTCAGCGAGCTGAGGCGTCAGCTGTAAATTAGCAACGATTTGGGATCCAGTCCAGTAAACAGCCACTGTTCACATCAATATGTCCTGTCAGTCCTCACCAGGGGTCAAAACTACTTCGTCACAAAAGTCCAGATTCCTGTGATGTGATGTCTGCATGGAATAAAAAAAGAAAACTGGAAAGATGTCTGACTTCATCATGATGTCATATTCAACAGCTGTGGGGAACACTATAGTACATCTGTTCAAATGGCAAGGACCTTGAATAACAACAGCTGCCTGTGAACATCAGACCAAAACCAGTCAAAGCATTGACTAGGAGGGGCATTGATCATCTTTAAACAGAGACAGGTCAGATCTCTTCATTGACAAAAACACATAATCGATGATGATGATGATAATAACATCTCCACCTTCTAAAAAGGACAGAAAGATGCTGTTGAAAGCTCAGGTAAAGCAGTATGAGTTAATTTTTTTTAACTCAAACAATAATTATCATTTTCCAGCCTTTGACTGGTAAGCACAGCGTTAACTTAAGTCATAGAATGGACTTACTGACTTGCTACAGATGACTGGTGAAGTGGTTACAAATTTTGTCTCAAAGCAAGAAGGTTATGAGTTCAAACCTGCCATTCTATGTGAAAATATCAAGTATTGAGGGTTTTCACTGTTTCCCTTCCCAATGCAACTTCCAAGTAGGTGAAGCTATGCCAAACATATCCTCCCTGCTTCTAGCATACTCTATCAGTCAGCCTCATCTTCACACCGCATCTTAAAGTGCTTATTGAAGTTTGAAGCCTAATATACTGCAATAACACTTTTTGGGGTGCAGACTATGCAGTGTTTTTCAGATTAGCCAATGACTGAATCAGTGAAACTGTGCAGAGAGCACTTTGGACAGCAATAACTGCCTTAACTGTATAACAAGGATACATATCTTGGGGTTATAGGCTTCAAAAGGCAAGAGGTGCCTGTGACAAATATTGAAATAACTTGAAACAGAAGGAGCTTGAGTTTCCAGGGGGAAAAATCTATCAACACCATCAGTGCAGTTGAGTAAAGCTTAACCAGCTGCAAAGGCATAATGAGAGCACTGATCCTGTCAGCTGATATTCAAAGCTAACCTGCCAAAACTAACGTGACTCTTTGTTTACATTATATTGCGACATGCTGGCAGCAGTGACCTTTGACCTTGTGTTGAGCGAGCTGTGCGTCACATCGCACTGTTGACATGGGGTGAGGCCTGGAGCACTGGCTAACCTGCTGTGACACCTCCAAAGGTCAGATTCGTTCTTGAGCTGTTGAAAGGGGCAGGCTGTATGCAGACCGCACAAAAAGTCAGATGATACCTGCGTGGAGACTACATGAGTTAAACACTAGTTGATGTTTGAATCAAATGTTGACCTTAAATAAATATTAACCAACCATTTCCATTACCAACCAAAAGAAAGGCAGTAAATGTTGATATAACATGATCTTTTCCTTTTATTCGGTTTATTCACTTATTTGCCCATCATGTTTTGGAAAATTATGTCTTATTTTTAAAGCAATTAATGTATACCAGAGTTGTTTGCCAACAGCTGTTAAAATTCATTTTTAATGGTTGTGAAGTGTTAATCTCCCTACACTTATTTCAACTGAATGAGATGACATCTATATGTGACTGCATGGGCCCTATTTTAATACTGGTGCAAAGCTGGTCTAGACGCAGCTCAAAGTGCATTTGCCATTTAGTCTGTCTTTGTATCTAGTTGCTATTTTTATGATTAAACATAGACATGGCCGTGCTGAGGTGGGTGGAACAGCATAATAAAGCATGTGTTAGTAAAGATACACTCATGCAGTCCAGTTTTGGTGTAATCCCTGAGGTGAATTCATGCTAAGGTTTCATCAGTTCTAATCAGGGCTAAGAACAACACATCCAACAGAGAGCTACTTTTATGGCTTTAGCTGGCAAGAGCACACAAGAAAAAACCTAGCTATGAACAAATGAACAGGTCATGGGCAGGTCTATGTCTCAAACAAGGGACAAAATGCATCATACAAAACAACTGCTCACGCGACTCCAATCAGACCAGAGTTACTTTATCAACTCTCATATATGTTGTCATCTTTAGCTGAAACCACTCAAAAATTAATGATAACACTAACATGTTTACAGTACTAGTATACAGGTTTTTTTTTTTTAGCAAAAAAGTTATTAGACTTATATTATGAAGCAGCTGTAGGGAATAGTTTTAGGTCTAAATTTACAGGAAATGGTAAATAGCATCTGCTTTATCTAAAGACTTATGAAGTCCTGCAGAAATACAATGAAATGTGTAAAGTAATTTGTTTCACAAGTAGCAATGGGCAAGAGGCTGCATGCACACAAGGTATTTCAAAAAGACTACCACCACTATGCTACGAGCAAAACACCTCTGACCTCAACAAACAAATCATGTCCGCCCCTGTTGAGAAATATCACGAATGATTCTTTATAGATGCTGTCCCTTCCTTGTTCCCCCTTAAACTGTCTACTAGTCTTACTGCCCAAACCTGATGACAGGACAGGTCAGGATGGGAAAAGACAGGAGCGTATAGGACAAGACATATGCAGGAGAGGATGGGAACTAGAGATAGACCGATATGGTTTTTTCAGGGCTGATACCAATACCGATTATTAGTAGTCAAGGAGGCCGATAACCGATATTTGGAGGCAATATTCATATGTGCTCTCTGGAGCCTCTCCACTCGGCAAAACTTTCTGTGTGAGCACTGTGCATGTACAGCTTGCTGATTGGCTGTTACCCGTGCCGTGGGTCTGCATGTAACCAATCAGATGGTACTGTGGATGGGACAATGCTGGAGACAGAGTAGTGACAGCAGACCGAGAGGCGCGGCCACGTCAGAGCCAAAATAACCCAGTTTTAAATTGATCTCTTATCAGCTGTCGGATTAAAAAAAAAGGCCAATGCCAATATGCGTCAAAATGGCGAATATTGGCCTGGCCGATAACCGGCCCAGCCGATAATCAGTCTATCCCTAATGGGAACGCCAATGATAGGTTCGAGAGGCAAGGAGAAAGCAACCTAAGTATAACAGGACAGGACAAGACAGAGTGTAATAAGACAAGACATAATCTAGAGTATCAGATAACTAATGAAAGTACTAATTATTTCTTTTTTACAGGGGGTGCGGCCCAACAGGAGCACCTAAGTGATATGAAAACTGTTTTTTTTTTTTTTTTTAAAGTAAGCTGGTTTTGTGTTGTCCACTGGTGAACCAACTACATTACATCTCTTAAGTAGATTTTTAATACTTACACTGAGTCAAGCAAACAAAAAATATTCAGTGTTACAATCTTGCTGCCCCTGCACTATAATTCCTACTAGGGAATGTTCAGGAGGATGAAAGGTTAACAATGGGAATGCATCATTGTCATTTTACTTAACAAGGAAGATAGCATCTCCATTGTGTTGTCTGCTAAATAAACCAGATCTTAAGCTGAGAGGGAATAGATTGAAACCTCACTCATGTCATTTCAAACACAGTAAACTCCTGCCACAAATCTTTGTTTGCCAAAACTAACTGTAAAAGCTCTAACTTTACGAGGTAAAGGGCTGATGAAAAAAGCAGTTTGTTCCGTCTAGGTATTAATGGAAACTATACGTGTGCTGGGTTAAAGGGATTTGGACAATTACAGTGTGCACTCCACTTTTCTCCTCTGCTTTTTGACTGCTGCTATTACACACATGTGGTTGATCCATCAGGCCTATAAATATGTCTGACTTGGTGTTCATTAGCAAATTTCCTTTGAAGGTTTTTTTTATTGGTGGGTTGACATTTTAAAGACACTTTGATCCCCCTCCCCGACCAACATGGCAAATGTCGTCATGACTGTCTACGAGGCTGGCTGCAAAATTAGTCACATTTCCTTGAGTGACTCTTGGGCAGCAGAGACGTTCAGGTATATTCATCTGGTGAGAATTAAACTTGTGTTTGTGCATGTGTGTGTGTTTGTGCATTCTTCTTCTGTGAAATATGTTTATGTTATGTTTTTGTGTAACAAATGAGCAGAGATATTCTGTGGATAAAATTGTGGAGCATTTCAGGAGTATGTGTCTCACTTGTTAGGCAGAGTGAATATGATCAGTAATTCACGATATATATAAAACTGTAAAGACTTTAGGCTCGTGCTTCTATACTTGTGAGTTACCCTTAGGGACAAAATGCCACATACCCTTACCTCAGCCATTACTACAGAATCCCCTTATCCTTGCCCTTATCTTAACCTTACTCAAAGCTAACCCTCAAAGCCAAGTCTGAACCGCCAAACAGCTTGTGAGACTTGGCCACGATATCCCGTTTCTATAAAACATCCTCACAATTTGGTTAAAAAGCACTTCCTGTCTTCCCTATGATGCCAGTACAAGTACACACATACATACTTTGCCCAGTCTGTCCTGGCACAGACACTGCTGAATTTAGATATTATTAAGACATCCTGGATAAAAAGATTTAGTTGTGAGTATTAAAGTGCAGAAATTTTGTTCAATCTGTTACCTGTAAGCTGCAGACTCTGATCCTTGACCTTCATATCTCTGTAATTTGTATTATTTTCATGATAAGGAAAAGAAGCCTATTTCTGATATCACTACAGTAAACCAGTCAAGATAAGAGTAAGCCACATTACTCTGATTTAGTGGTGTGAACTAATTCTGCTTAGAAATATCAAATAAGTCCCCACAAACCCTCCATTGAGTAGCACAGTCAAATGATGTCTGTCAGGATTTCATGATATTTCAGATAATAAGATAGAAGAACCTAATACCAAGTACACTGAGGTCACTTTAAACTCGAGTAGTACAGACTCACCATTCTGTTAGTGAAGTTTAACTGATATGAATACCATTAAGAGATAAAATTGCAAGGTCAATATAAATTACATACAGAGCAATACTGAAATACTATAAATTTCTTTAAACATAATATAGGAATATTTCATGAACAGAAATTTGCCCAGACAATATATTCCACCTGGAATGAGACATTACAAGAATATTACAGTACAACCGTATTTTAAAAGTCAGGTGTTTACTTTTAAAATTAACAATTTGGCTTAGATCAATATAAGTACTGAGTAGCTATGGCACAACACAAACCTAATATTGTAAGACAAATAAACCCTACTCTTCAATAGCCAGCAATATGGTGGTGTTAAATTCAGTGTTGAGTGCTACAGATACTGTGAAGGGGTGTGAATACAATATCATGAAAACCTAAAAATACCATTTTTTTTTAAAGAATGCTTTTATGTCACACATCTCCTAATTAAACAAGTGGGAACTGTTAACATTTTTTTTTACATGGGTTGTTATAATGTCATATACAGATAATAACATTGTTGATAAAAGCCATTAATTACAATAAAAACAATATGAATCACTACTTGATTCCATCTAATAAAGGTTCCTTTTATTATTTTATACAATTAACCTTACAGTAAAGTTATAGCAGTTCTTACAGTTATATAAGTAAGGAAAGAAAAAATTCCAGCTGAAATATATGAATTTAAACCACATCTGGCCTACCGCCTTCGCTTCTGCACGATGTCAATGGGACGGTTGACAGCGCACGGTGACCCACAGATATTCCCATTCCTCACTTTGAAGTAGCGATCCTGGACCGAGGGGGCCAGATACACACAGTTAGTTGGTAAACTCATGTTTGTGGTTACTTTTTTGCTCCTTTCTGTTTTGTTCTCCACTAATCTTCTTCTTCCTTGCCCTCCAGGCACTCTTCTCCTCTTCGGCTTTTGTGTGCTCTCTCCTCTCCCTTCACACCACACCAGGATTCCATTGACGTGCGGACAGACGGAGGTAAGCCCTCCTCGGTCTGTTTCAGCATCATGTCTCCAGTCCGAAACAAGCAGAGGTTAAAGAAAAGAAGGGAGATCAAAACCATGTGGGTTTTAGATTCATTTCCTCAGCGACAATCCTGTTTCATGCGGTTTGGATGGTTGAACGTGGCGAGCTTAAGCTATTGGTTTCAAATCCACACTGAGGAGTTCAGATCGGAGCTTTCTCTCTTCTCCAGAGACACACTCCTCCCTCCTTCCCTTCCCTCCCTCCCTCCCTTCCTCCTTCTCTCTAAGGCTCTCTCTGTCTGTCTCCTCCAGCACATGGAGGCTTTAAAAAATACATGAACTATGTATGTGTGTATGTAAAGTATGTGTGTGTAAGTGTGTGTGTGTGTGGGGGGGTCTGTGGTTGTAGTAGTTTGCATCACGTGTATGAGTATGTGTGTGTAGTTTAGTGTGTGTGTATGTGGTGAGGTTAAGCACTGTGTATGTGCATGTACATACAGTAATGTATATGCACAGTTTTAGGGATGTGTGTGGCGTATGTGTGTAGTGTGTTTAAAATACCAGCACTCTGCAGAAGGAAACTCTCGAGGGCAGCATGCCTCTTTTGGATTTTTAACTGTTTAAAAGCTCAGCAAAAAAACACACACACACACACACACAGTCTCGACAATAATAGAGTTTCTTTCAAGAAAAAAACCCTCTGTAATGTGTAAACTCTTAACTCCTCCTTAATGATCGTATCAATCCTATGAAATTCATCATAGCTTGATCTTAATTCAAGTTTGATAATTGGTTTAAATTCTAATGTGTGAGTAACTGCCATGTCCTGCTTTGCTTTAATGAATTACATGTAGTTTGTGAGTGCAAACTTCTTCATACTTTTCTATCAATTTTTTTTTATTGTTCTTTATGCTCTGATTGACAGTTTCAATTATATCAGCAGGTGTAATTGTATAATATACAAAATGAGGACTCAGTCTGACCACGGAGAGTGATGGGAGTGATAGACCTGACCTGATGATTTCACCAACTGACCGGCTTGCTGCTGTCAACATCACTGGCAAATATTTGTCTTTGAGAAACAGGACAGACAGCCAAGTTGGACTTTTTGGCAGGCAAATTTGACAAGAGGTGGAGCACGATGACGTGACGAGGATTCACAGACAGAATGAGATGTTCTCTTGAACCTCTAGAGTTGACTAGGTTCAACTAAAAGCTGCTGCCTGAGCTCTCTCAGGAATGGCTCTGTCTCTAAGTCATGATTTTGGCTAACAGAAGGGCGTATGTAATAAAAAATATTCTTTGTGTACAAACACACCGATTCCTTTTTTTTTATAATTCCAACACAAGGCTTTGGTTCAGTTTTACCAAATGAAGGACTTCACCCATCTCTTGTATAGATCTACCTCAATTTTATGCTTTTGCAAATATATTGGCTGTATTTTACATAAGCAGTATGATGTCAGATGGTATCAGCTGTGAGCTTATAATGTTTCATTTTCACACTTGGAGAGGTTGATTGTCAAACTTGGGACAACACTGATAGCTCAGTTTTTCAAAAGTATGAAAACAATGCAAGCCATTAGACGAAGATTCTTCAGCATTTTTTCAAAACAAAGAAGCGTCATGTATAGTTAAAATCAAATTAAGAGGCCAGAATACTCATGTTCATCAGATGATTGAGTAGCTTTGGAAACCTCTTCTCCCCATTCCTTTCAAAGTCAGACTGTGTCTCAGTCATTCACAACCACTGCATGTTGTGACTGTCCAGCTGTGCAAAGGTAAGAAATGAGCCAGGAATTGAACATCTCCCTCAAGCTCTATTTAGCAAAATGATTTCTGACTTTTTCATGGAAACAACCCCAGTTGGAAGTAAAGATAAATGCTCTTTTGAATAACTTTGGGTTTTTCATCGCTCCAGTTCCACCTTCAACTCTTCAAGCTAAATCAGTCATTATTTGCAGCTGTCTGCTGGCCTCTGTCTCTCTGCTCCACCCATTCAACCTACATATTACTCAAAGCCCTGTGAAACACAATAGCCGATGCTGTATATTGTTGATTAAGAAGTTGAAAGTCAATGTTACGAACAAACTTTAAACTATTCACCACAAATCTACAGTAAATCTATCGCCTTCCACTCTAAGAGAACGCATAAAACATCTTTGGTTGTGTGTAACTGTACATCTGTGAAAAGACAACACCACACACCAGCATCTGATTCTTCAGACATTATACAGAGTTAATCTGTGAAAACAGTTTTAGACTGCATTGCCAAACACCTTATCCTTTAAAAATCTTTTACAAATGAAAAGCTGCCCTCTCCACAACCACGACAGAATCAGCCAGACTCCAACAGAATCTCCTTTTCTCCTTTTTTGCCCATATTCTATAAAGTGACTCTTCCCTTCAACCTCCACCTTCAAAGCCACCTTGCATAGGGTCATTTTGCATTGAGAGACCTTTACAGACCTTGTGAACACATGCAAATCCTTCCACTATGATAAGGTGGTGATATATGATATATGGTGATATATGTGATATATATGATACTCAAGCTTAAAATTATTTAGCATAATAATAATAGCTGCTTGTATTTCAACCATTGTTGAAACTAACAATGGTTTAGCAATCCACACAGGACAGAACACAGTTAGACTTGGGATGCACAGACTTACAATAGTCCATTTACATCCTAAACTTCACACATATGTCCTGGCATACCTCCCAACTTTTTCCTTTGTGTCCATTTTAATACCAAGAGCCTAGGCATGAACATATGTTATGCTCTCCAGCTGTGATTTTAACTATCATATGTAACTGTTAACCATGTTATAATCAATGTCTTAGTTACACCAAACCAAAAGCCCTTACCCCACCCATCAATGTTCTCCTCCCTCCTTGTGCAACGTGCTTGTGAGACATGCTGAACCTCGAAAACAGATGCAGGGGTGGAGGTTTGCTGAGAATGAGGTGTTTGTGAGGCCGCTGTGTAACCAAATCCATCAGCCAAATGACTTCGACAGTCCAGCTGGCTGTTGGCTCCAATGACAACATTACCACTGGTAATGAGAATAAGCTGCGAGGGGGGAGAGTCAAGTATCTCTGTGCTTGACTGTGTGAGAAAGTGTACATGGAAGTTTTTGTGTGTCTATACCAAGTTTATAGTGATAAACAGCATTAATTATCATTTAGCATTACTTGTTCTAATATCAGATATTTGTCACTCTGTGAATGATATTATGGAGGCTTATAACTTCTAAGGAACAGGCTCAAAAAGCAAATTTTTCATTAATTTATTTAGTAAACATGTTCACTGCTTTTCAATTCAGACCCTATCTATCTAAGTTTTCTGCAGTACACAACTTCACAGACAGCTTAAGTTTTGATAAACATAGTGAACGGTGCATTCAGGCAAAAGGGCTTCAGGCTTGGGCCATAAACAGGCATAACTCTGCTCAAAGACTGATCATGCTTTCTGTCAGGCTTATTGTTTTTAGTTTCTGCTGGCTAATGAACCCTGCTTGGACCAAAGAAACACACTCATTTGCAATAAAATGCTACAAAAATTTTGACAGAAGGCACAGCTTGTGACCATTTTTTCAGTCCAACAAATATTTCTTTTACTAAACAGAGAGTTTCTGGTTGTAGAGAATATCATGCATCTTTTTGTTTGAACAAAAAGTCATTAGTTTTTAGAAACAAGTGAAAATGTCTGTGAAATTATCCATCCATAAATCCTTCATCTATGGTCTTTTTTCTTTATTTAATGCTCAACAAAATTATAGATTGCAGTATCATTGAATGCAATCTTTTAGCTATATTTCACAGAAATTATATTCTTTCTGTAGAGATAGAAATTAATCTTTTGAACTTTAAACATGTCTGGTGGTTGTTCTCTAAAAAAAACTTCGATGGACTTTATCAGCTCATGTATGTCTTGTATTTACTGCTGTACATTTGTGACAGCAGAGGGGGGACAGCACCACCTTGTGGAGAACTCCTTGAAGTGACACACTGATCTAAGTGATCAAGCAGTAACTTCCAGACATTCAGTCTTCAAGTTTTTGTTTCAGATTGCCTTCAATTGTGGCTGTTTTGAATATTTAATATCCCCTACACCATGCAGGAGAATTTCAGAGAACCACTGTAGCTTCAGTCAGAATGAAAATAAGCATCCAAGTTAAAGCGGTTTTACAAGCCAGGATGCACAACAATGTGGCCATGCTTAATGTGAGGTCAACACAATGTAAACAGACACAATCACACTGAATCTGACTTTCTGATTATGATTTGTGCTGCTCTTATACACAATCCTCATTTTGATATATAGTAATGTGGCCAGTAGTAAGGTCCTTTTATCAGATCTTCAGAAACTTTTATTTAAAATTGGTAAAAATGCTGAATTAGGTGTTTCCTGCTTAGTTCATACTTCCTTCTGCAAGACTGTTTCTACTGTGCCTCCCATAAAACACACTACCAGAAGCCCCTGTTGACAGTTGTGTTATTTCAGAGGGTTGTGTCTTCATTTAGTGTTTTTTCTGAGTAATCTTTGTTTGTCCAAGATAATTTAGGCATGCTTAAGCATTTCACACAACATTCAAATTCACAAGCACTGAGGTCACACAAAATCAAACTAATTTACCAGCAAATATTGATATGCAAGTAAAATCAGAGCGCTGCTCAGTTCGCTGAAGGAAGATTGACTATCCACTAGAGGTCACTCCGTACCAAGAAACTACAGTATGTGCATGCAAAGGAGCAAGACACACACTTTAAGCACAACCACAGCAACAAGACAAAGCAAGAGGGCAAAAAACTTTCACTACAGTAAACAAATAAAACTGCAATAATTTAAAAGGATCGCTGTCATTACTGTTTACTTATGAGATTTTTACACATTCAGCACTGCGAAGAGTGTCTGAGAAAGTCAAGAAGGGAGTCGGGACAGTGCGAAGGATTCAGTGTTTCACTTGAAAAATCAAACACAAAACTACCTCCAGCCTACTTCTTTCTCAAGTGGTTGTCAACCTCCGGCATATCACTGCTTAATTTGGAAACATGACCTCAAAGACCCTACACCAACCGTGTGGTGGAACAATCAATATGGATTTGGGGGCGGGTGGCCGTGGCAGGGTGCAGGGTGTGTGAGTGTGTGCATACAAGAAACAAAACACATGGCACATTCACGTGTAATGTGCTAGGCTGCAGAACTATTCCAAGCTCAGGGGTTTTATTTTAGGGGTCTGTTGTGTCAACTTCAACAATTGGTCTAAAATGACTGAGGGCCTGTTCCTCAAAGCTTTAGTCTTTAAATGATCTGGCTATTTTACACGTTTCTGTCATGTGTTAACAGAAGTGTGCGTCATTTACTCTGGAAAGTCAAACTGACAACTTGTCATATCATGAAATAATATCATATTAAAATTCCCCAAATTTACTTTTGAATAAATTATTGAAATTCAGCAACTAATCAGTCTATTTTTAAGCCTGTGAGTCTGACAGATTTGCAAAGTTGGAAGAACAGATTGTTAAAAAGTTTGAAACCACAGCATCTTTAAACTGCAACCTGTTAAAACCCTCAATTTTTTCACTTCAAGAGAAGCAAGACAGTGTGAACTATCATCACTTGGTTGCTGTGGGCCATCACTTACAGTCATAAGAGTTCAGACATGATAAAAGAGGTGGCAGTACTTCGAACAACAACAAAAAAATTTCACTTTCAGATCGAGACCAAAAATTATTTCACTGTCATGGAGGTCATTCGTATTCAATAACCACAACTACAGCATTCATAAATGTTTGACAATATAATTTCATTCTTTTTTATCATCCTTTCAGGCTTCATTTACATGACAGTTTTTGATGCACAGTTCTGATTTTTTTTTGACTGCCTGCTCAAATCTACTTTTAAAAGTGGCTCTTAGCTGATATCTGTATTTACACTTGCCTTAAAACTTGAGAAAACCCGCAAGTGTACATGAGGGTTTAATATTAATAATAAAGGCTATTTCTCACTTCTAATAGAGGTTTGCAAAATATTGGTCGCATTTTAAGATGTAGAAGAAAGAGGAGTGCCTATATTGTAGCTTAGGTGTAGCAATGATCTCTGCTACACTGGCTCAGAGAGATGTAGGGATACGGCAAGGGACTCATGATTGGCAGGACTGCTGCAGCTTTAATGAGATGCAACTCACAAAGACAGGTAATGTCCAACCTGTTCAATTTGATGACAGAGGCACTGACAGATATCTGATTCATATTGGATTTCTTCACACATATGAATGATGCCTGAAATGGATCTGACAATATTTGATTCATCCTGCTTACGCGTTCATTAAACATAAAACATGTGCACAGCATTACAGGAAAAAAATATGAATTTCGTCACTTTAAACCATGTGATGCAAAGGCGGTGTTTGTTGGCAGGTTTGACTTTGTAACAGCAACAAACCAAAGTAGAGTAAATGCAAACTCTGAATATTTTTGACATTTAAATGTGTTAACCTACTTAGGAACTAGGATTTGCACTTTTAATTTGGAGCTATATACTGTAGATTAAGTCAATTTGGGTCAATTTTGTTAATATAGAACAAATCACGGCAAAAGTTATCTTCAGAAGATTTTTAATGTAAGTCTAGATCACTCTTTGTAATTTCATTTATTGGTACCCAACAGTTGAAAGCAAATGAACAATAACAATCACAATAGTGGCAGTGAAAACAACAAGAATGCCATTTATTCATAAATCCATTATTGTAAAAGAGACAAACTTTATATTAAATGGCCTCATGCAGAGATGTTTACAGCAATGTAGGCTTTGACATTTCAAATTCACACCTACTGCACTCCTCCTTTGTCAGGCCAAATGTTCTACTGTACCACAGAAAGCTTGATTAATTATAATTATCTTTAAGGTTTTTAAAGGTCAAACATCTTGTTTAAAAGTCTGTACTTCAATTCACAAAACTCTACAGGCACATGTGCTACTAGTGACAAACTGTGCACATCTGCACAAATGACGGAATAGTCATAGCAGAAGATATATGTTACTATTCTCAGTTTTGCTGTTTTTCAGCTGTATGCTTAGAGGATATGAGGTGGTTCTGGGTGATGGTGGCGAAGGTGTGGATTGTGTTTGTGGTCACAGTGGGATGTGTTATGGGAGGCTGAGTCAACCACTGACCCAGCAATAGAGAAGAGAGCTGGGCGAAGCGAGAGAGTGGCCCAGCTCAGCTTAATGTTTACCAGGACTGAGGACAGGAACCGTCACGAACACAAGCCAGAAGACACACAAACCCCACACACTGGAACGTATAAAACACATGGCACACAGACGCACTTAAAGCATTGTGTATGTGAATGTGTGTGTGAGTGTGTGTCATCAGTGTAACATGAGTCTGTCTCTAATTGTAGATCAGCAACAACAGGCATGGCTATCTATCCACCAGTACCCTCCTTCTGCTTACTGACAGACAACAATGTAACAGGCAAACTGACAACACACACACTAAAGCATACAGAGTGAGAGAGAAATGCATTACTCACAATTCACTTACAAAAATGTAAACTATACTCCATGTGCATCTGCTTTCAAACTGCTCAAACACAAACATCTACAGATTGTTTATCTTTTATTCCAGTACTCTGTGTTTAGTCAGCAGCGTTTGTTTCAAGGTCACAGAGTTATGGAAGATTCTGAGCAAAAACAGGAAGTCTGTCAAAAGAAACTTGCCACAAACAACGCCAGCTTCCTCTAAAAGTCATTGGGTAAAATACCAGCAAATAGAGAAACAGTGTAACCTAGAACCATTAAGTCACACAATGGCCTGAATGCTCAGGGTAACACACATCTCCCTATGAACCCATACAACCCTTCCCACAGATTTCCTGTGTAAAACATTTTCTGCCAGGTGTTATCTCTCTGATGAACACATTCCAGGATTGAACACACTGATTAACTCCTGAATGTACCCTAACTTGCCAATTCTAATTTTGCTTCAGTGAATACATGGTACTGCCACATGACAAAACAAATGTACTGTAATTATCCTGCCATTAGTTTTCTGGTAAATAGCATTTACTCAACATCAACATTGCAAATATGACTCGGAAACATTCTAAAAGCTCCAAAACATCCAACTTGGCACTTAATAAAGCTTAAGGGCCCGAAAACCAAACAAACATTAACGGCTCATATCAGTCAAAGTCTGTCATTTACAGTAAAAGTAACAGTATTTTTATACCTCACCAGTCAAGTCTGCATCAATACAACCGTGAGAAACTGCTTATAGGTGAGAACATTTTCAAGTCTTAAAACATGATAATCTTTTCCATCTCTATCCTCTATGAGAAGTGAACATAGCCTCAGAAAAGAGTTCATTACATAAGTGTCAAGCAGTGTGCTTTATGTTTTCTTTTTCCCCTTCTTCTTATTGTTTGTGTTTATTGTCAGGCTGCAAAAAAAGATTCATACTACCATCTACTGTATCAAAGGGTGAGGATGGTTTGCTTAAGTCAATGAGAGTAATTGTGCTTCATATATACTCTTTATATATCAGTTATAATTTTATTATCTGAATAATACATATCAATATAAATATACATTTTTGCCAATAACATATTGGCATTGGTGTATTCCATGCATCCTTAGTTCGCAGTATGTGTTTTTATTTTCAAAATAATTAACATCCATTAAACTGTGTACTATAAACAGTTTTAAACATCAAATTATCAAGGAGCAATTGGTGTAGACACTGCAGATAATCAGATAAAATGTTATCTATTTTTGTGATATCAGGAAGATGAATATCCAATTATCCATCTTTTTTCTTATATCACTCTACAATATCTTGTCTAGTTAATAGAGTAATTCAGTTCTTGTTGTCAGTTATCAGTGAGAGCAATAACCAGTGCACATGGATTGTTAAAAATAAATCACTGGTGCATAAATCACTGAATGTACAGTGTGGTCTGTTTAAAAATAACCTTGTAGATTGCTGTAGCTCAGATAGAGAAGGTAACAATTCAAGTCTGTGAGCCATGCGCGCAGCTGTACTCTGCAGCTTGGATGAACACTCCCTCTAATAAACATGAGCACGGGATAGATGCAGGACGCATAGTTTACAACATACCCCAAGCACGAGTGTCTCCGACCGTGTCCAAAACCAGGCTGCACTCCTTTCCTTGTCAATCGGAGGTCTTTGTTCATTGTCCTTTGAGCACCTGACTCATACAAGTCACTTTGGGCTATGGAGAAAATAACCTAAACATCTGATTTGAGACTTTTGTGGAGATTCTTAAACTTCAAAACTCAGTCTGTTACTTTTCTCCCATGAACCACTGGGTGGCTCTGGAATGACTCCATGAGGTTTGGTGCTGGGATAAACCAAAACAGGAAAATTCCAGATGGCAGACAAAAACAAAGCTGATAAAGTCAACAGAGGAAAAACCAGATCAATCCTCAATGCCTTAGAATGCAGGGAAAATGGTCGAAGAATGCTGCAAAGTTCCTCCACCCAGGCAAGCCTCAACAAAGCTGACCGAAGTGTGATTTTAATTTGTCTCTTTAGAAGGATAAGGCAGACAGGGAACTGTTGTAACGGAGGATTCAGCTGCATTGAAGGATTTTCCACAGTTGTCTCTCTCCTCCTCCTGGTTTGTTGTTCTTGCACCATATGAAAAACAGAGGATCTTTCTAAAAAAGCTTACAAGCTTTAAAACTAGCTTTGTCACTCTACTTCTCTGACAGTCACTCACTCAATTTGCAGGAAAGAGGAAGGGCTGAGTTGTTGATGAGAGCAAAGACACAGGGTACAGGGTAGCGTCAGCGCGGGCTGACCTCTTCCTCCAGCAGTATGAGGGCTTGCGGAGTCCCCTGAGGTCACTGAGGACAGCCCACCGGGTCCTTAGGAGATGTCAAGGAGTCTGTTCTGTGCAGAACATCCAATGTCAAGACGAACATGCAGGAAATCAACTTAAAGGTTTTGCTATCAAGTTAACAAGTTGATCTTCTTTGAAGCAACGTTTTCAGATACTCAAAGCAAAGCCAAAGCGGTAGGTCCTGAGCCCCTCTAAGCTTTGAGAGAGTGAATATACTCCTAAATTTAGAAAGTTACAAAGAAACATTTTGGTGTGTCCTAACTTGTCAAAGAGAGATCTGACTCCACTGTGTGGCTGGCGGGTGTTTTTGTGTCTGGCAGAGCTGGATTGGCTCAGCCTTTGTTGACACGTGAGACAAATGGGCCGCCTGACCCGACACCCCCCTTTGACTGCCCTGCAGCTACATAATTACAGGGAAATATTGTTAGAGCTGGTGCTGGGCTTGGCGGCAAGGGGAGTGTGTGTCGAGTAAAGGGCATATGGATGCACAGTAAAACAAAAGTACCAAACAAACGCAAACTCACATTTTGTAAAAGTATACATGTTAGACAGATATTCATCAGTTTTTGAAGATTTTAGTGTCACATAACGGTATTATCAGGCTGCATCTAGTGTATTTCTTCATTTTAGATTAATCAACAGGTTTTTTTCAAAAATCATTTAATCATTTAGTCAATTCAATGACAAAAAAGTCTTAAAAATTTACAACTTCCACAAACTCAAAATGAACTCCTCAAGTGTCTTATCTTGTTTAGCCCGCACATGAAGAACAGCAACAATCCTCCAGAGAATATTTGCTGTGTTTTCACAAGTTTGTCCTTGAGAAAAATAAAAGCAAATGTAACTTGTCGTTGTAATAACACTACAGTAACTTTCATCATTTCTGTCCATCAGTTATATTAACTGATCACCTCAGCTTAATGCTGAGGAGTAAAAACTAAATACTTGAGACTAAGGATTGGCACAAAAACCGATCCTGAACATATATAATACATCATACTTGTCTGATTACACACAGGTTTATGAACATGCTGCTCACAGGGATACAACCTGGGGACTCCAGAGGGATATGCTCCTCCTATCAGACAGTAGATTAAAAAAAAGGGGCGATCAGGGAAGAAAACCCAACATGAAGTGTGAAAAGCTGTAAACCAGGGGTGTAAAGATAAATTTCACAACTTCCCTACACTCATTAACTTTTCACACATTACATGATAGTACGTTGGAAGCTTAAACATATGATAGTGCTGCAACAAATAGACTGTCGACTCTGAGGTGAGATAACACCTCAGCCATGCCACACCCCTCACACTCCACCTCCTCTTAAAACCTGACAACAGATTCCCAGACATAACTTTTTAACCTGTGAGAGTCAGCAGTGACACAACGCCAATACAGAGCTGTTTAATTAATGTTCTTGAAATGAAGTCTTTTAATTATTTGTTTTGTTGTTCCAATTGGCATGCCAGTTGAAGTATCGACCATAATAAAACTATTGCTATACATATGAACCTGCACCAATCTTTAGAATGAATTAAGTATTAAAAGTTATTCAGGATGACTTCTTCGATGCCACTATCTTTTTAAGTTCCACATGTCTTTTAGCAGAGGGGGGCATTAACAGCAGTGAGGGGCAGAGCCTGTATCTAGCTGCTAGCGCTTGCACAGTTTCATATATTTAGGCTTCAGATAGAGGCACTCTTGTTACACAGCGAAGTCAAAGCCAGCACAACCACTGTTCAAGTATGGCACACTTCCTTGGCCCAGCTGGAAGAGATGGACTTTGGCACAATACAATTGCTAATGCACAAGCATGAGCACAGGTACGTAAAGTGAACATGCAACCAATGCAAGCGGCTCCTCCTAACAATAACTTTAAACAATGGCGGCAAAGCATTTATGTTGGTCTGATGCTGAAGTTGAGTGTTTACGTGAAATGTGGGCTAATGCTTATATTCATGAAACAAACAAGAACTCAGAAGTCTTTTGGAAAATGACATAAAATCATGCGTGTGTTGTATCACAACATAATGACATATGCACGAGAGATAACCGTGCTCGGGTCCAACTGGGCCTGAAGCAATGTGAGTGCAGGTCAGTGGGGGACTGGGAAGTGGGGGCAATTGTGTTTTGGCACGGTATGGGGCAACTGGGTCTAGTGTTAGTGCTCCCTAAGATATCATTTTAACCTACATGGGTTAAAATGTGTATTTGAGGAATTTGTGAGTATGTTTTTATTTACATTTTGCTCTTGAACACCATGGCTTATGTAAAGCTGCGTGCACTTCTTTTTAAAACTCTGATGACTTAGCAAAAAATTGTATTAAAAATTACATCTTTCTGGTGCATTAACAAACTGCAGGTCACCATAGGTATATACCATAGGTACCAGACTCCTTACTACAGAAGTGTTACTTAAAGCTGTTCTGCATTCTCATTTATTGCACTCCAGGGAGATTTCAAGTTATGAATAACTAATATATCTTGCTCTGTGACACACCTGGTGAAATTTGCCGAACCTAAATTACAAGTACTTTTCTCTGAAAACTAGCTGTCAATGAGATTGGCAAGGGAGCTTTTCTCATTTAAGAATAATAAATGATTTGAATGAAAAGGTTGAAGTTCAACTGGATTCATGAAGAACAAGGAGAGTAAGCAAAGGTTCTTTGGTTAGCTTTATTCATGCAAACCAAAATAATTTGATATACCACATATATCACACTACATAATATTTTAATATATTTTTTTTATATTTGTTAATCTTCTGAGTTTTTCAAAGGCTCATAAAAATCCAGATTAATTTTGTCCTCTGGCTGTAAACTCGTGTGCATTTGGAACAGAAAAAAACATCATCAATGCTGTTTCAAACAGCTTGCAGCCACATCAAAGAGATCTCTTCAGCCTCATGGTAACACCATGCTCATAAAATCAATTAACTGAGAACATAATTTTTTAGGCAGCTGTGGAGAAAGTTTTCAAAATTATGGTCCTCATAAAATGAAACAGCTCTCTTCAACTTTTGATCATAAAGCAATTTTGTGAGTAGTTTTACAAATATCAGGGCTTTGGACAGCAGGGTCATATCCTCCCTTGTAGCTATTTCCAAGTTTCCTCAAATGACGTACAGGTCACGGTTAAGTAAACTGTAAACATACTGCCTAAAACAATATTTTGTCTTGAATTGCCATTGTTAGGTTCTGTTTGAACAACCATGTTATATGACACATGGAAAATCAACTTAGGCAATGTTGCAAAAAACTTTAATCAGATTAATCTTTTCTGACGCAAAAAAGAGGAATACTGCCTGTTTTCAGTCATGAGGAACAAATGAATAAACAAGAGTATTGCATTAAGCTTTGGCCTTTTGTTTACTGTGCTAAGAGGTCAGTAATTTCTCTGAACTCGCTATGTTTTGGTTTATTGAAACCTTAGGTCAAAGACACACAGTCCATCTGCTGCTGAGATTTTTTGGCAATCACTACTTGACCTGTGACGAGCCTGCTGAATGTAGCACTGAACACCTTAGGCACAAAACAAGACGGACTCTTTTATTTGCAAGAACAATGAGGTCCATTGAGTACCGATCCCATTTCTGACGTAAACAAAATCATGATTTCCCACACTTACCTTCCTACCAGACAATGGAGCTTTTTCTTACTACAGCAAACCCATGACACATATTTTGATGACGTCAAAAGAAGCACAACTACCTATCAGCTTCTAAAAAAGATGCATGCACTTGAGTTATTGAGCTCAACAGGGTCATTGTCAAAAACACTCTGAAAATGACCTCTGATTCTCAACCTTCAAAATTATTTGATCATATTCATGTACAACAACAACTTCTTTATACAAAATCATTTATCAAGATCTTATCCACGAAAAGCTACTGATTATCAACTCTACCTGGGTGTGTGTGCCAAGGTAAAGCGCCTCTGCAAAGCGATGCTACGGTTCATGAGGAGCTTGCGGAATAGCAGTGGAGAGTGGCGGGGGGAGTTTCGAGGAGAGCCACAGGGGGACATCCTTGGGGATCCACAGGGCGAGCCAGACACTGACTGAGGGCTGCTGAGGGGGAATGAACCAGCCTCCACAGAGCTTCCGCAGAGGGCCTCGCTCATGCTGCCGTTTACGGGTTCAACAAAACCTGATCTGTTATGCAGGTCTCTTCAGCGGTCCTGACAGGTAGTCCATATTGTCCATCTCAAAGCAACAGCATTCTTCAAAGGATATCATAAAACAGCTTTCGACTTTGTCTTGTAACTTTATACTCAGAGACACTTTGGGAGATTCAGATCCAATCTTCACATCCACTGTTACTTTACAGCTAAAGAATCCTCATTACTTTTTCTCACCAGAGCTATCTGCAAGTGCTGTTGATGGACACAGACATGAGTGCAGGAGTGAGCCCTCCCCTCAGCAGTAAGCTGAGTGTTTACATAGCACTGAGCCCTGCCTAAATATGGCCAGGCCTGAATTATAGTGTTGTGCCTTTGTAGCACAACTGAACGAGCTGTGTCCAGAGCTTCCTTCACGCAGGCATAAACTGACAACCGCAAAACACACCATTTTACATCTCTTTCTCTCCTCAGCCCATCAGTGCACAAACATTAACCAGTGATTACAGCTCTGCTGTGTAGACACATGCCAGAGCCGTGTTGTGTTGAGAGGCTGCAGCATAGATTTTCATTTTGATGGTCATGGGGCCCCTCTCTGTCTAAAAACAGAGCCCACTTGAGATAAAAGATAACAGGAACCCAGGAAATGTCACTCAAACTTTTAGTTGTGTCTCAAGTGAATTGTGATCTCCCAAAGGGGCTTAGTGGTGATGCAAAAAACAGAGATCAAGCAGAGTTTCATCTCTGACCCATAGACAACCAGTGACCCGAGATCCCGTCCTCAAGTAACAAAACCTTGTGAATTAGGCCAAAATACACAAACTGAAGTCTGCTTGTACTTAAAAATTTCTCTTGATAAGCAGTAAGCTGTAAATACATATTGCTCTACCCTTACATAGATTTAATTTTATTTTAGTCAATGTCAGTCAGTACAACTCACATGTACCTTTCATTCTGTTCAGTTTCAGGGCTTCAGAGATCATAAGTGTTGTTGATGATAAGTTTTGTGCCAGGGTTCAGCTGTTCATGGGTGACAGAAGTATTTGTCCTGATGCTTATCACTTATGTGCTTAACATAGCAGCCAAAAAAAGCAAATATGACCCTTATACTGGATTACTTTGACTGTAATTGTGATCCAGGAACACCTCATTTTGTAAGAGATGGCAAAATCAACACATTTCTGTCTCCATTTTAGAACTCCTACATCAGAAAATAGATCAAGATAGTTGAACTGCGAATCACATGCTTTGTTAACTGCTTCATTCACTGCTCAAACTTTTAAACAACTTCAAGCAAGATCCTCATTTTTCACACATTTTTTTTGTCTTCTTTATAATTGAGACGCTCACTGTTGTACCATCTCTGCACTGCAATTATCATAGATCACTTGTCAATCAAACAGTGTTACTACAATGTCTTTTGCCAATGAGTCATACCCATTCATTTGCATGTTCAATCATAGCCACATGAAAGCTGCACATACCAAGTGTTTAAAACAGCCAGTGTGGAAGCTCTTGTTAAATATCCATGGGTCAAAGCACAGCTATTAATAGCTATGTGCCACAGTGGGCTGAGTAATATGATTAACAATAAAAACTCAAAATAACTGGCTTTTATTTATGCCCACAAAGTATCCACAGAGCAAATCAGAAACTGAGTTCACTATTCATTCGTCTCTTTGTCACTCATCCATATTAATGAGGTTTAAAGTTATGATAGAAGAGCTCTTGAGGCTGAGGGGCCAACTGTCAAAGTACTAATTTAACTCAGGAGGGTTCAATGCAATGAGCTCACTAACAAAACACAGCTGTTGTATGAAGACATGCCAAATATGACCAGCAGATGGTGCCCACACACAAACACATAAACTGATGCAACTAACATGGTCCATCTCACAAACAGTGAAATCAGGAGAACAGAATGTCATTCTGTGGGATTTTGTCTTGTAAAAATGCAACATGATCAGTGTTTTCTCGCTTTTTGTGGTCTGCAGCAGCAGAACTGGATCTCTGGTAGGGTGCGATGAATGCACATCATATCTCTATGATTTCTAAAAAGTTCAGCATTTTTTATTAAGGCACAGTCACAATTAAGAAGTCTATAGGTGGCCCCACTGATTTTGAACCTCTTACTCTGGTAAACAGTTGACATCATTGCCTAACACAGTCCAACATTTCACCTGTGACAAAATGAGAGCTTGGTTAAGTGGAGGAAAGTAATTCAAAACTTAAAAAACTGTAGACAGCGTGGGCTCAGTCAATCAAATGGGTTGCCATCATGAGTCAATGGGGAAAAAGACGAGGAGTAGAATCCTATGTCTTTTTCTGAGGTGACTAATGCCAAGATATGTGGAACTATTTATTCGACTGAGTCACATTACTCCTCCCACCGCCAACACCAGATCAAACACACAAAAGCACACAACCTGGGCTGGCAGAGCTGACACGCACACAGGCACACATTTTAAAAACACACAGACAGACCTGCATTATATACCTGAGAAGCTTTTGGAGTTAGCACTATACATGAGGCTTTATCCATTAAGCTCCAGTAACTGTAGGTGTAGCTGCATCATGCAGCCTCTCACAGACTCAACCAAGGACTTTCATTAAAAAAGGGATGGAAACAACCTAACTACATAAACACAGCTTCCTTTAATCAACACACTTCTCTCTTTCTGAGTCAGCGGCTTCTCATATTAAAAGCTTCTCTCTCAAGGTTATGTTTTTAATAAAAAGAGATTTCCTTGAAAATTTGTGTATTTTCAGCAGTGAATTTCAATGACTCTGCAGATACTCTGTGTTGGTGCATTAAAGGAGACAGACACAGACTCACTCTTTACAGGAGGTGACAGGAGATTTGGGGGTTATTTGGATGTGGGAGAATCTATAAATAAGCAACAGTCCAACACAGGCACGGTAATATATCTGTAAAGTTTTCAAGAACTAAAAAAAGAGTTGGAAGATCAAACCTGCCATACACACCTTTTTTTTTTTTTACAATTGTATATTTTTCTTGCAACTCTTCACTGATTTCAGGACGTTTTAGACTGTTGACCGTTTCTCTATAATGTCTATGTGTTACAGGCCTCAAAATGACATCCAAGTGATGGAGCATTACATAACCAATGTATGCTGTACATTAAGCTGATTTAGGCAATGAACAGCAGTATTTTTATATGAAAAGAACGATGTAACTGAACATCATGTCAGAGTCATCATGATTTTGCTAATCCACATTTACCCCCTTCACTGCCTTTCAAAGTGCGACCAATCTGTCACAGACTACAATGCCTAAACATGGATAGTGATCTATTCAAAGCTTCCTTTTTTTCAAGTATTTGAGATATTTTATGCAGCTTAGACTAAATACAGTACTTTGTGTGTAGGCAGTCTCATGATTAATGATAGTTCATCAAGGTGACTGACAAGTGTTGGAGTGGGAATTTGACTAACTGAAAGGGAAAGAGGGCTGAACATCTAATACTTACACTCCATCAAGGAGAAGAATTTCACAATGCTACTTGTACACAAGAATCGATTGATTTCAGCATCCTGCACATGCTTGCACAAAAAAAATGTAATTTTTCACCCCAAGCATCTAATTCAGCCTTTTCCTCATAGAGATTTATCTACATTTTTTCTTATTAATGTTTCCTCCAAGACAGAAATTAATTACTGGTGACATTTAAACATGTGAATAACTCACCATGCATTAGCAAGTGTGTTTCTAAAAGGCATGAATGTACACATTTCATTTCTCAATACAAATTAAGGACATCCCAAAAAATCTTAACTCTACTGTATGTGTCAAAAAAATAAAAATGTATGACCCAACCAATGCTAGGCTGTCAAAAGTATCAATACTTCCATCATTATATTCTTAACAGACGACAGAACGACAAATGGGAAAAGAAAATCAACTGATTCTCATTCCGCAGCATCACGGCTTTCTCTCCAGAACTCCATCATCAAATACACCACACAGGCAGCTGGAGGCAGAGGCACAAGCAGGCAGCACTACACAAGCAGGCAGCACTACATAAGCAGGCAGCACTACATAAGCAGGCAGCACTACATAAGCAGGCAGCACTACACAAGCGATTGCTGGAACAGCAAACAAGCAACTTGTCGCTGTTGTTCGAGAAGCAACAGTTAGTCATGGGCATGTTCTTGAGATCTTGCCCGTTCTTGAGAAGGGTAGTGCTCAACATAACAATTAGTTATGTTAATTGAATTAAAAAATGCCTTTTAGGAATCACATCACAAAACACTTCATTTATGATAATATGCAAAAAAGTATCCTATTATCATAAAAGAAAAAGTTCCTTTTTTGTTTGCCTGATAACTCCCTCCCCTTTTGCTTTGGTATGGAAATAGTTATTAGGTACAGTACTATAATGCTTCATTATCACAAACATATGTACACACACAAAAACACTTATAAAACCATTCACTTCCTTATTTTCATGTTTGAGTAGAAGCAAGTATCACATGCACACACTTGTCCCTTGAAACTGTGTCTGGATGAAAAATTTTTCCGAATTTGTTCAATATGTGCCAAACTTAACTTTTCTTCCATAACTAAATAGGATAACTTTGTCTGTATTTTCCGCTAACAATGTAAAATATAAAACACAACACACACACACAATGAACTAACCAGATAATAATATAGACAATATTAAGAATTGGTTAAACAGCACCAAATAATAAATAACAATACCAACAATAAATAACTAACTAATAACTAAATAACAATAATTCAACTGTCGGCTTGTTACTTATTTAAAAAGTCTTCCTTTAGCTAATACTGGAAGGTTTATCTTATGATGCCTCTATCATCTCTTTTAAAAGACTACTGCTATTGTAACAATGTTAAACATCTCTGGTGACAACACCTAAAAAATTGTGGACAGTCAGATTTAAGAGGAGTTGCACTGGAATTCTGAATCCTGTCCTTTTTGCCTAAAAAAATAAGAATATTCCTGAGACTGAATTTTAGCCTACTAAAACATACAATAGTTGAGAGTTGTAAAACATTAGTGTTGCAATAAGCTTACACATATTATTAGTATCGAGGGGAGAAACAACATCAAGGCCACAAATTTTCAAGAAAATTTTCTATTCAAAATGAGTAAAATCATTTTTCATTATTTAGTTGCAAGCAGCTCATTGATTCCCTCAGCCCCTACATGCCCTGCTCTTGTTTCTTCCTCTCCCTCTCTCACTTACACACAAACAGAGTACATGCAACAAACCCGTCTGTGAAGACCTCCTCCTCTAGCACCTAGCAACCCCAAATATGAAGTTTCAACATTAACCTAGATTGCCTACAGCCAATACTGCACAAGTCATGAGCCTCATGATATCTACTGTAATCCAGTATGATGAAATCGGTAAGAAACAGAGAAATTACACTCACTGGATATTTCCTTTAGTCTTATTTAAAGCAGTCAAGACTAAATCTTTCAACACACTGCATCACAGACACTTACATGTCAAGACCTAGACATGCACTGCACTCAACAGTAATTAACTGAATTATTAATTGATTGATTAAAAGTGATTTGTGATTGGTTTTGGTATTTTTATTTGATTTGTTGACAGTCAGAAAATTGCAGAGTATCACCCGACATACAGTTACTTATTTTTTTTTCATAAAACAATAGGCTAATACATCTACTTTGTGTAATGATTCCCTTCAGCATTTAAGATTTAATCAGTCTTAGGATTTAATATTAATCTGTTGATAAAACTGCCCTTGAGTTAATCAGTATTTCCTTCGTATGTCTAAAATGCAATACAAAGGTAAAAGGGGAAAAACAGATAAGGTTACAGATTGAGGAGAGATGCACAGTATGGTGTGGTAAGCTTGTCCAGATGGAATAAACGAGTCTTAGCCAGCTCCTGGGGTAGAAGAGCCAGGAACATGAAGAGGCTCATTCTGGACAACTTCCTCTGGAAAAGGCAGAGAGCCGGGATCAAAGCCAGCATCCTATGTTGTAGAGACTCTCACCAGGGTTTCAACAAAGTCCTGCTGATCAAATGACCACAGATCACACCCCCCCATATATCTGTGTTGCTGACTATGTTGAAATGTACTAAAATGCACCAACTAAGCCCTGTTTTAGTTTTTAATTGAGAGCCCGCTTGACTTGAAATAAATAAAGAAAAAACATTTAAAATGTATTTCTCACAGCAGACCTAGGTGATTAAAAAAAGCAGAATGTTATTTCAGTCTTTTATATCATCAATGTCAGCACTGCTTTTTTCAGAAAAATAACGTTTGTTAACATAGAGATCCTTCTAAATACATATTTATATGAAGAATGAAGCATTAATGTTGGACAGCTGATCCCAAAGATTGCTGTTTATTTAAAATGACTCATTCATCATAATTTGCAGTCTGTGTTCCATGTTGACAGGCAATTATGATATTAAAGACAGTAAAATACAAAACAAAACAAAAAACAAAACAAAAAAACACTGAATATTTAATATCAGTGCAGCAATGATATATGCTAAACTCTTCAATCACCTTACAATATTGCAGAAGAAAGTTGAGTGTGCCCTGAGGATCTGTGAAGTATGAATGAACAAGTTGACATTACACTATACAATGCTGTGCTACTACCATAAGAGTCTGGCAGTACTTCTAAATGTCAGCTTTTCCAGGCAACATTCGACTGAGATCCTCAGATCCTAGCAGCACATTATATGTGAAGGAGAACCGTTCATGACAGTATGTAAAAAATTCAGACAACATGCTTGGGGAACCTTGGTTCAATAGTTCAGTTGCTAGAATTAAAGCTGGCATTGTACATGTCTAGAAGCATATATGTCATGATATAGGATATGATGAAATTTTACTTTTTTATTTTACACTGAAACTTAACATGTCTTTGTGAATTAAATTTCAGTTTTATGTTGTGACTGCTCCATTGCTAAGGTCCAGTTTCGGCACAACAAATACTTGGTTTGTCTTAGGAAAAGAACATGTTTTGGCTTATGTGGTTTTATTATGACAATCCTGCTGAAAATACCTCATTAAAAACACCAATTTTTGTTATTATGTTTTTTGCTACAAAAAAACAAGCTAAAAACACTGCTGCAAATTCAGTTTTGACAGTCACTGAATTTTTTTGACTTTGACCTTGTGGTGTCAAATACTTGTCTGCTCACCAGCAGTTGTCTAACCTCACACCAACACAATAAACTACCTCGAAATGAGAAATTTTTTGGCAGCACATTTAGGCCAACATTTGATCTGAACTATGTCACTTTGATATGCAAACGTTAAATGTTTGAGATGTTATTTAAGAAACACAGAACTGGAATGTATCATTTGCTTGCAAAACTGTTCACCTGATAACTGATAACTAATTCATAATTAAGGTCCCATATCAAAGCAAATCATTTATTGGTGATATGTATTAAATCCAGTAAGTTACTTTTCTATGCTTTACGTCACTACAAAATAAATTTTTGATGTATTTAGGTTTTGTGTTTTCAGTTAGATAAAAAAAAAAACATTTGAAAAAATCACCTTGGGCTCTGGCAAACTGTTATTTTCATGCTAAATTATCAACTGAATTATATTAGCAAGTTAATCATTACACAATTTTTTGTTTGTTTTTTTGGTTTTAATGTTAGCACGACAGAGCACTGATCAGCTAGGAGACAAGAAAAATTGACCAAACCAATGCTGCAGCATTTAAAAACCAAAACCAGCACCGTGGTAGTCAAAGTTGGTATGAAAGATGTTTTTACCTCAAAAGCCCTGTGCCTGAGCAGCATCTTGTAAAATAATGTATTTCTCCCAGGCTAACAGTGCAGCAGAGAGGCTGCTCTCCTTTTAGATGCACTGTCAGACCGGTGATGCTTTCAAACTAAATGAGCTCCTTATTGAGCTCCTTGAGTTAACTTTAAAAGAAAAAAACAAAAACAAAAACATAAAACTACTGAACATGATGTCATCTCTTGCAAGATGAATGAGAAAAAAAAGCTTCTTCAGTTGTTTTTGTCACCCAATATAGCCACCTCTTGGCTTGTTCTTCTAGAGTTTGATCAGTCCTCCACTTTTGGGTTAGGTCAGGTGACTCTGATGATGAATGCCCCAGCCAGACAGTCAGCTAGAAAAAGATTCAACCATCACATCTTCCCTCATACAGCATCAGATCGAGCTGTCTGTCAGGGACTGCTGCATCTCCTAGGCAACTGGGAGCTCCTCAATGGCAAACATTATGTTGTTATTCAAACAGGACATCTGCTGAGGCTCTACCTCCGCTTGGTGACCATGCCCGCCTAGGCAGGCACAGAGCTTTTGTAATTAAAGATTGAAGATCTGAAGATAATTCATAGGGGAGAAAAAAAGTTGAACATGAGTAATTAGTATAAAATGTTCAGATGATATGAAACGTTAATGATAATTTGCTTATTTGTTTTTTCAGGACAGGTTCAATTTTTCCTCTCTTTACTGTTCAATCTGCTGCTGAAAAGAAAAATGAGGATAAAGGCAAAAGCAACAGACAGGGAAGGAAGTCCTTATGGCACTTGGTTTGTTCTGTAGACACTGAGTTGTTTTTTTTTTCAAAAAAGTTGTCATCACTTCACTCCTATCAGCAAACACAGTGTCGCAACGCAGCTAACAACACCAAAAGGCAACAGCCAATAGTCAGAGGTTCAAGCAAAACACAATGAATGGATAATGTGATTTGATCATAAAAAAAGGGGAAAAAAAGGTGAGACATCTAGCAACTTTTATCTATCCAAGGGAGTTTTCAAGAACTATTTCACATTTATACAAACACTTCTGGTTTAGAAGTAGCATAACAGGACTACAACTTATTTCTTTCTATAATCTTGGGTTGTAAAAAGATAATTAAATAATCTTGGATCTTGAACTTTTCACTTTTTAAGTGTATGTTTTTAGTTTAGTAATATGTGATCTGACATGATATATTTCAGCGCAACTAAAGAAAAAATAACAATAAAATAATAAAAATGGCATGTTATTTATCAAACTTCTGGCACACTAACACCATAACTGTTAAGCTTTAACAAATCAACTAATGAATATAAAGCATTCATTTTGTCCTGTCCTATACCGTGAAATATTAAAAAAGAACATCTGCTACTATCAGTAAGAGTGTGCTCTTAGTCAGCATGCCTAGTTAGAGAGGCATTATCAAAGTTATTATACTCATGTCAAATTCTGAATAATATTATAATGAGAAATGACACCCATGTTAACACCAACTGTCCTAATGGTCTGACAGCCTCTCAGCAGTTCTGCTCTACAGACTCAGTGCTGAGAGTGTAAGAAATGTTTTTCATGGTCTCTGCAAAGCTAGACAACTTGTAAATGTAATGTTCTGTACGGTTGTTCTGTAGTAAACAAATCTGTTGTTGTCTTTCCTCTTAAACATCTCTTTCCTAAGCTATCTTATTTTAAACCAACCATTCACATTCTTGCTCTTCTATTTTTCATGACAGTGAAGATACCCATCTCCCAATCACTAATAGAAGATTGACTCCCCACTACCAGTGTCTTCAAAGCCCTCAGGCAGCTTTACAGCACCACTAAGCTGTCGAGTGACATGAGGCTTCACAAAAACACATCACCTGGTGAGAAAAGACAGGCAAGACTCCAAGAGAACAAGGACGGCCTGCACTGAAAACCTTTTCATTGATAATGTTCACAATGCTAAGCTTACCTCATCCCTAAGCTTTTCACAGGGACAGATTCAGGTGTACATGCATATTTGATTGTTTTGTTGCCTTTTATAAGTTTCTCTGTGTTAACTAGAAAAGAGACTTAAAAATATATTTTAAAACATTAATAGTGATGTAAATAATTGTGTTTTCCATCTAATTGTCCTGTCCATATCTTAATTTGTCAGACACCTAGAAATGATTTAAACAGTGGCCATTCTCTGTGCAATTAGCAGATTTTTAGGTCTTTATTTTGTAAATACTCTTTTTGAATACATATTTAAAAATCTTTGTCAAAAGATAGCTCTCAGTCACACTAGCAAAACACTCAAAAACATTAATTTATCATTGGATAAATAACCAAAAGGAAGAGAAAAATAAATCAAAGCTGTCTTTGGCCTTCACCTTAAAATCAGGTCATGAAATATTTTGCATTTTAAAAATAAAGTCACTTCATTATTTTCTTCCAGCTTCTATTCTGAAGACAGGAATTGCCAGATTTATTATAGTGTTATCAGCATCAAAACTACTTTGGACACTGGCTTTTTTTTAGAAGCAGCATATGTTCTTCGCTGCTGGGAGGTAGAATATTTCAACACCGGATGGTGAGGAAAGTAGCACCAGAATGTGTTACTAAGGCTGAGGAGTTTTCATTTACACATGTCTAATTAGCGTCTGTTACTGTTCTACTACACTGATTCATTTACACCACATTTGAGATCAGCGATGACAGGTGGTCAAACTCTAAGTTATCTGGGAAAGTTTTGAGGGGCTGCATCGTGGCATTTGTCTTACAAATGCACAGTAGACAGGAAAAATGCTCAGTATTTATTTGTTAAAAAAAAATCTCTGATTTATATATTAAAGTGGTTGTGGAGACAGATAACATAAGGTGGGATTGCCCCTTATCTAGGTGAACATGAAGAAAACTATGAGTGAGAAAAGGTTTAAGCAAACAAAGTGTGCATAGCAAAATTCTGTCAATGGAGTTGCTGCGATCCAACAGCAAGAAAACTAAAACACTGCCAAGGCAGTTTTCTTTGAGTCTGCTGCGCTGGTATTATGTTTAGCCAAATTGTTGTCTTAGTCATATGTGATGTTTTCCAATATATCATATTTCTTACATTAACACTCTTTAGTAAAGTAGATTATATGCTCTACAAATTATTCACAGCAAAGTAGTATAGGTTAAGCATCTATTCACAAGACACCATAGAGGAAGATCTAATGTAAAATAAAGGGTAATTTATAGATCAGCAAACGTTTTGACAGTCCCAAGGAGGGCAGTTCATTGATGATGTTTCAAGCAGAAGGTCACACTTTTGTTTTCCATTCTTGATGAAGACCCTGTGTAAGATAGGGCTGACTGTCACCAAAAGGTCAGAACACTAGGGGGTCCTCAGCCCTCTTTGGGGGAACAATTTTTATTCCATCTGCAATTTCTCTCCTTTGAAAGCTCAGCTTACAATGACATTTGGGGGTTTATTCTACCATCATCTATCTTTACCGGTAAAAGGTTTCTATATAAATCTTATTCATTATTTGTATGGTGCTGGTTAATTAGCACTGTTGTATTCTATACTTAAACATTAACAGAGGTACTAGAAACATTACAGCTAAATGTGTAAAAATCTTTCTTCTTCCTCCTTATTTTCAATACTGCGAGTTTTCATTTTACATAAAAATGACCAAACCTTTAATTTAATGTAAATTTGACCAACCCCTACTCTCTCATTACCCACAGTTGTTTGATGACAAAATAAGCTGGTTAGGTTGTTTTTTAATGGTTAATGAAACACACAAGATCACAAAATCTACATACAATCAAAACACAACAGACATTCCAAATTAATTGAATATGAAATACATCTGTGATGTACCTTTGCTAAAAAAAAATAATTTTTAGCATACATTCAACAACATAATAAGGGCCAAAATGTAGAGTTTTGTCTGTCTTGAATGCTGAAAGCCTGATAGCATTTCTACTGACTGAAGATTTATTTGAAAGAGCCGAGTCTTAACAGCTGAAAAAGACAAAGCTCTGCGTCACCATTCCGATCACCCTGTGATGAGTGAGAGTAATCATTCATTCCTGTCTGAGATGCAAAACCGACTCAGTGATGCATCTGTTCATGCCATTTAGACATTGTTTTCCCTCTAAATTAAGTTCAACGTAGTTTGACAACTGAAAACTTAAAAGTATAACGAGAGTGATGAGAGTAAGGAAAAGCAACAGACCTCTCTCGTGAGGCCTAAGATTGTAAATCCTTTGAGACACATACAGCTGTCACAAAAAAGGTTAGAAACTCGAGTCATATGCTCTATTAGCTACCTGAGCCATGACAGGTCGTGAAATGTTTTCAGTGTTTGTTATAAAGCAATTTTACACTGTATTCAAAATTTTCGTAAAATTTACAGTTTGTGATTGTTGAGAAATATCACCATTCCCATTCTTACCTAGTATTTATATCTGGAAATTTTACTATGCAGAATTAAAAAAAAATACATTTGTGTTCCTATCCATGTATGAACTACAAGAGATTTATGTCTATTAGATTTTTAACATAACACAAAAGTAACAGAAGCTTATCAATGTAAAAGGGACATTAGAGGTTTGATAACCTCTAAAGGGCCTCTCTGAAATAATAAGAACAAATGAGAACTAACAAATTATCATTTTTAAAAAAAGGCTACCTCTAAAACAGTGTATTTAAACCATAAGCCGTTGAGAAATCAAATTCTAGAGACAAATAAAAAAATAGATAATAAAAAGGAATCATGTGGTCAGTTCCAGAGAAAAACTGCTGATTCTAAACTATTTGGAAAGTAACCAATAATCGTATAAATATCTTGTTAATGGCTGACCACATACTAAACTACCAAAAACAAATTCTTCTAAAGCTGCTCACACAACCATGTATGACTGTGCATGACTATATATGACTCTAACTGTATTTTGGTAATTCTGAAAACATTACTTTCTCCAAAATCATATAGGGTCTCAAATTTTCAATTTTTTAACAATTTGCAATGGTTTATGTTGTCCCTCATTACAGTCAGGTATGTTTGTATTCTCAACAAAGTTTCTATTGTCCTTATTTAATCAAAACTGAATCCATTTTGCTCTTATGTTTTAGAGTTTCTTTTTCAAGTATAGGTGATTTCCCAGTAGTCTTTATATGTGAGACAAAATTCAATAAGATATGATTAACAGCATCTCAACCAAGGGACATGACCCAGTGTTCTCTTTACAGCACCAGCTTGTGATTTAGGCTGTCAAGAGTGGTGTATGTACCATATAAATCTTGCCTAATGTGGCTTTAATCCTGTTAAGAATAAATGAAAACGCAGATTCTTACTTTAATCAAATTATAACAATCTCTTGAGGCAAAGGCTGGTTCATTTGATAATAGAAAAAAAAATTCATGGACCTGCCTGAAATGAATCAGTGAATATAACAAAGATTTTGGCGGTACAGGGTGTACTACGAAACATAGTCCTTAGCTGTTTACATTAAACTGCTTGGAGCTATGAATGTCAGTCTTTGTCCACCATTATGACTCATTAGTTTAAAATGGGGAAGGAAAACCTTATGTACCATAGCAACACAAAACTGTTTTAAACTTAATTCCATTTCTTGAAATTAGAATTAAATCTCAAACAAGATCTGGGAGCAGGTTGTCTTTGGTTTTTGTCTCTTATATTTTGCAGCACTGGATTATTAATGGATTATTAATGGATAATTAGTAGAGTAACAGGTGCAAGTGTAACAAGTATTTGTTATGAGAACACTTTTGGGGGGGGGGGGGTTTGTATAGTTAACTGTTAGTTTTTTTGTGATGGGATATACACATCACAAAAATATTATACAAGCCACAAGTTAATTACAGTAGGCTATTTCACTAGGGATTTTAAAAAGACTGCTGGCCTTTGGGCTTGCATAACTAACATAATAAAAAAAATTCTGGGCAATTTACCAATTTCACATTAAAATACCACACTTTTTAAAATTGACAAAAAACAGGACAGAGCATGAGATTGAAGCTATTTACTGTCTCCACTATAACCTCTTTCATTTCTGACAGTTACACTGATTTATCCCAGTTAATTTTGAAATGATATAATGATGACTAACTTGCTGTAACAGTATAACAGAGACAGGGACATACAGTGACTGATAATGACTATCCTGCTCCAACAGTATAACAGTGACAGGGATATGTTTGTTTTCCTGTTAAGATGGCCATGGCCTCCTGCTTAAATAGAAAGATGAATCCCAGTTTCTGCTTGTATCTGAGTAATCAGCACAGAGATACCCACTGACTCAACAAACCAATAGATCTGCATCTCTGTGATGAATCAGGGTCATTATGCCTACTGTCTCCTGTTTTCTTCTGGTATGGATCTGATGTCTTTGTTCATCATATTGCCGGGTAAACTAAATAAGTTACAAATACAAATGATTTATTATATTTCTGTGAGGTGGCAAGGAAGGGGGCAAAGGGAGGGGTAAAGGTGACTAAGCTTCTCTGTATTTCTGCAGTAAAATATTTAATGTCTAATATCTATGTTTGCCCAGTTTATACTGATAAAGTTATAAAACAGAGGTTTTCACAAGTTCAGATAATTACTAGCACACAAGAACCAATATGGAGCCCATATTATATTCAGTCTGACTAGGTTGAGTAAGATCTCATTCTGTTGCAGCATGATAGCTGACAAAAGTAAGACTTTAACAATGGGTATTCACAGACACAGACTGTGTAGTGTGCGTTTGTGAAAAAGAAGATGAGATAGAGAGAGAGGTGGAGTGAATGATTGCATCAAGTGCTAATATATCATGACAGTACAGTACATGTACCCCATCTATAAAAAAATACCTTGATACTGAACAGCTATGAGCAGCTAAATGTCTATTACCCAAGTAAATCAAAATGAGATTATTTCCAAGCAAAAAAGCAATCAGCTGTCAAGACATGGTTAATAGTAATTACTGCAGGTAAAATACTGCAGATATAACACAATATAATGCTGCCAGAGCTGGTGTCTTTATGTGGGTGTGGTCAGGTCGACCACATTTTGAATCAGGATATTCCTTTGGTCTTTTTCATGTTTATATAGGTTTTTCACCAGCCAATTTCAAATCCAGTTAAAATTTTCACATCTGTGAAGGCCTCTAGTCTGCACCATAGTGTATTCCTAGTTCACAAAGTCCTTTTTTTTTAGTAGTTTTGGGGCTTTTTATGCCTTTACTCTGAGAAGAAAACTAAAGAAGGACAGGAAATATGAGAGAGAAAGGGGGGGAATGACACACAGAGGGTTGCTGGGTGGAATTGAGCCGTGGCGCCGCTGCAGTGAGGACAAAGTCTCTGTATGTGGGACATCTGCTCTACCAACTGAGCTACAGGGCGCCCCAAGTTTCTGTTTTTAACTATGACAAAATATCCAGTGCTGAACTTTTAAATTTTTGTGGTTTTTGGTTTTTTATTGTATTCTATTTTCAAGGAGTACTGTCTGCTGTTACAGTTGTTGGTCGTATATGAATTATCTTAAAAATATTAATTATTATAACTTTCACTGTTGCTTTTGTTATTCTATATGTAGATTCAGCTTCAAAACTAAAACATGTAGAGACCTTATCTAAAAATTTAAGGCGATCATTGCATGATAGCTGTATCTATTAAGTCCTGAAACTTTGGATAAACAAGAGCAACATGTAATTTTTCCTTTTCCACACAAGAAGCAGGAAAACAATTCAAACAGGACTCCCACTGCAGCCTCTGACAGGTCAGTGTAAGGGCAGGGCAGCAAATCTTTATTCTGTTCAGAGGGTATTGTTTGGTAATTCATCAAGCCTCATCAAAAGATTCATTTCTCTGATGTGTGGTACCTTGAATGAATCAGTGGGCATTGTCTACACGTAGACAAAATGTGCTCTACTCATCTCCTGTAGTGCTCACCAAGCTAATGCTGTATCGCTGCCAGATTGGATCAGAAACCCTATTTGCTGTCGTGATTTCTTGCTAGTCAGAAATAAGATGAAGCTTGGTTGAGACCAGAGGTTTCCCCTTCCTCAAATCATCCTGTGGTTTTTACATCAACAGAAGTATTTTTCTATTCACATAACATTGCATTAAATTACATAAAACTAAATTTTCTATTATACTTGGGACTTAGAGTTTAATTTAGAAGCAGTGAATGCCTTGAGTAAGGACTAAAAACAGGAATTTTGTTATGAAATGGGACAAGAAGAACATGCAAAACCCCCCATGACCTTGCTGTGAGGTGACAGAGCCGGCTGATGCTAAGATGCTTGTTCAATTTGGATACAATACGCTTTCTCTCTTGTTAGTAGGAGGAAACTGGAGAAACAATGAAAGAAAATTTTCTGGTAACAGACAGCGTCCGCTTCATTAATATGTTTCATTTCTTGCTTGTCTGGCATTCATAATTGATTGTTAAAGGCAATATGGGAAGCATTCCATTGTTGGCCTGTAGGTTATAATTTTCTTGGACTGTTTACAAATGTTGAGAGCTATACCTTACAGTGTAAGCCTGATTGATTATGCATAGACTTTGTAGGTAAAAAACAACTATTAACATAAGCAGTATTGGATTTGCAAAAAATGGAATCTAATATTTCCATTTCTAATAATCTACCATGATATTTTAAAACTTAACAAAATCAGTTTTTGTAGGACAGTTAGTTCTCACTGTATATTACTGTAAATATTGTAAAAGTATTTAGAGATTTCCATGTCAATAATTTGTGCAGATATGGTAGGTCACTTTATCTAAAATATGAGGAAAATATGTCTGCTTGATTGGAAAATTTTAGGGAAAATTAATTCGCATTACATATCTACTATTATCCTTGTCCTGTAATTCCACAATGCTAATAATTTAGAGGAGATAATTACGAGTCAGATGAAAGTAACTTGCCAATGTGGTAATAGCAGTGGCTGCATTAGAACAGATGAGACTGTGTTGACATCAAAAAGTAGTGTCTGCTTCATTGCCGATAAAAGCTCAGACTGAGCAGTTGTTAAAAAAATCTTGAATGAGCCATCATCACCCCTAATCTGAGTGAGTACAACTTGTGACCACACCTACACACCTTAAATTAACTAAGGTACGGGGTGAATAATAGTCAGTGTAGGATTTTTATGCCTATCATAACATCTGTCCTAAGGACAAAAGAATCCTTATCTCCCTTCAACCTCACTTCCTGTGTCCTCTCAGCCTCTCACTACAATGACGATCTACTACAAGTCACAAATAGCTGGCGAGCCACTAAGCTATGATATGAATCCCCGAGACAAGCCAACTATCTTGCAAAACAGGCACAGCGAAGCAACGGTGGCCTTGCAAAATAGGAACTTTTGGTTTTCATTCTATCTGCATTCTTGGCAGAACTGTATCATTATGTAATGTATGTATATGTAATGTATTCTCAGAATTTACACTATCTATGATTTGTATGTGTAACTTAATACTAGATTAGTGCAATTCAACAAAAATATAGAGAAAATAATACTATATATTCACTCAAAGTGAACAATTTACATGAACTATCAAAGAAAATAGCACCACATTATAATGTATTCGTTACTTGCTACTATGATATAAGCCCTTTCCATAGAGTGTGAAGAGTTTTTTTTTAGCTTGACTCCTGCCTGTCATTTGTCTGAAAGCAGTCTCTAGCGTACTGGCTAATTGTTACTGGCAAACTGCCCTGATGAAAAACAAACTCAGACTGAACAGTGTCTCCCTGGACCACTGTCTCTCCAACTGACAGTGTGGAGGACAGGTGCAGGCTGCTTCGTGTTTCCTCCATCAACTTTTCAGTAAACAGCAATGACAAAACATAAATCAATGTCTTGGTTACTAGACGCTCATCTACCCCTTTTAAAATAACTTACCCTTTTTCAGACATCTCAATGGGAGTACCTCGACTCTTTGCGAAAACCCTTTTAACTACAAAACTAGCGGTCAGTGCAGGATAAGTATAATGTAGTAATTTCTAGACCACAAATTTGATTAGAAATATACAAGCAAATATACAAAGCAGGGAAAGGTCATCTCCTGAAAGTTACTCACACACAGATGTCTGAGGGTGAAACACATGGGAAAAAACAGAGAGAATCCATCAGCAACCTCTAATTTCACTGGAAAGTCATTTCCCATGTGGTGGTGGTGGTGTGTAATGGTAAATTGACTGTACTTATCAAGTGTTTTTCTAATCTTCTGACTACTCAAAGCGTTTACAGCACAAGTCAGCATTCACCCATTCACACACAGTAATGCCAGGTGGCTACTCTACAAAGTGCCAACCTGTAAATCAGGAATTCATACACACATTCAGACACGCCTGCATAGCCACCGTGAGCAATTTGGGTTCCAGTATCTTGCCTAAAGATAATTCAAGGATCGGACCACCAACCTTTTGATTAGTAGACGATCAGCTGGTCTGTTTTAAGTGATCCAACTTGCTAAAAGTGACCTCTAGAGATCATCGTCTATCTGCAGGTCAGTTCATGCAGGTATGGGTTATGGATTAAACAATAGTGCATTAGCTATCACCTATTCTACCTCAGTGAAATAACAATCTGTAAATACTGCAGCATGTTTTTTTCAGCATGTTAGATCATGTAAATTTTACTTCTTTGTCTCAATGGCTGTACCCATATTCTCTAATAACCTAGTTGGAAAAAAAGGCACCGTAGCAAAGGGTTTCATTTTTCCCCATCCATATTACTGTTTCAAGTTGACCACTGGTCCAGACAGTTGTTTTTCTCACTGCTCACATCCACCACTCATGACCAAGGGAGTGCAGCCACTTTGAATGCATTAAGGTACTGCAAACCTAACAGCATTTGAAAATTTCGTAGCCCACCAGTTCATCTCCTATAAAGTTTAATGTGTTACAAGTGTTTTTGTAGAGACAGTATATATTTTACTTGAAAGTTATAACAATATAGCCTGAAAGACAAATTATTTACTAGTGTGCAAATTCATACATTTACGAGCCCAATAGCTTGCCCTAGGTTACACATATTATCATGCCAGAATGGATGCCAATGAAGTGAAGTGGTTATTAGCATTAGGAGAAAACTCATTACTGGAAATAGTTCATAACACTGACTTCAAATTCTAGTCCACATTTTAAAGATCAAGGGTGTGGAGTTTTTGCAAATTCAGCATAAAAGATTTAGATTTTATGCAATATCACCTATATCTGATACACTAACTTCTCCATATTTACAAAGGTTTTTGTTTTGTTTTGGGTTTTTTTTAATCGCAACTTTTTTTTTTTTTTTTTACATGATTTGGCCTTTCGTACAAACAAACAGTGCCTCGGGTCACCACAAAAACCTGGGAGAAGATATTTAAAAACTCAGTTTGCAATGTTGTCATGTGGAAATTAGCTGTTGGCTATAATCTTGCATATTTACATGTATATGTTCATTAATATGTATTGTCCCTGTTTTAAATAAATAAACTCAAACTCAAACTCAAACTCAAACTTCTAATCTCTAAATTAAGGTGCCAAATAGATGCATTAAAAATGTATGAAATTTGTCTTTTGTAAATATTGTGTTGATTCTAATTGCTTTTTCATATCCTTCTCATCCTTAAGGCACAAGGACAGACCATATTTGTTAGTTTATCCCCTTTTTGAACCCATCTGCTCATTTAAAAGCTCTAGTTAATGTTATGTTTAATAATGCATTAGTCTATCATGCTCCATCTCCAAGTATGAGGCTCCTGCTGGGTGTTATCAGGAGATGGTCGGCAGGTGGGTGATTAGACATGAAAATATGTAAAATCCATGTTTTGGAAGTTTGGAAAGAGATCTGGGATCAGAATGACTGTAAGGCCACAAACTTCTGTATCGAGGTTGAGATACACAAATTTACTTCATTGTTGATGTGAACTGCTAATGACCACAAAATTAATCGCTACACATCTTTTGTTGTTCTCCCTGAAAGAAGAAAATTTTAAAAAATGATCTTGCAGAAAAGGGACTTTTTTTTCATAGATAAAATTAATAGTTTTTGAAACAGAATTTTCAGGAACACAGGTAAGTCAAGGTCTTTTTGTTGCCTACTCCAGAAAACTTCACTAATAAAACTCTTTTACTCTTTTATTTTTAAAGTCAGCTGTTCGTTGTAATAGTAAACAATCTGTATTAGTCATATTTGTTTTCCTAAATTATACAAAAAGTTTAACAGAGCGCTGAACTCTCGCTCCTTAAACCCGGAAGTTGACGGAACTGAAGCCTCTCATTTCTGTCTGCTCTCTGTTCCGCTGGTTCCGCTTTGCGCCTGTTTGTAAACATGCGTCAAAAGCACGTGATCACATCGATGCCTTTCGGAGCTGCGTCCAATCAGGAAACGGGGGTGTGTACGGGTGGGCGCGGTCTGGTTGTGTTGCTGTGAAAATGTCGATGGACAGGGTTTTTCATCGGCGCAGGGGACCACTCTGGATTTTTTGCTAAAACTGGAAGGTTGACCGGAGGTTATGGCAGCGAAGACTGCGTAGTATTAGGAAACGGACCGGTCGTGTTGCGAAAGAGACGTTGTCGGTAAGTAATTTCCTCCTAAAGGGGAAACAGTTTATTAAAATCCAATGCCTGCTCCAGTGAATCATACCATCATACATATAGCTCAAATATAGGTTACAGTGCGTTTATGGTGGGCGGTAGACTGTTTTAGTAACGTGCTTCTTTTCTGACTTTTAATAATCTTGCAATAGTAATGCTTTCTTTGTTATTGTTATGTTTAATTATTATTAAACTGTTAGAAGGCATTTTTCTCATTAAAGGCCATTAGATATACGCCCGTGATTTGATTGTTACGATGTAGTGCGCAGTTTCCAACGCTGCTCCAAACGTTACCCGGAAATAAGCATAGATATTTGCACTCAGCTGTTTCCCTTTTAAAACATGTCTGTGGCGGATTTGCGGTTCATTCTCAGTTTTGGAGGCAGTGAGAGGCAAAAGGGGCAGAGGGGCAGGGTGGGATGGAGAGGTGTGCTGGATGCTTGCTGCAGGAGGATGTTGCGCACTTCAATTTACCTCAGGAGTGAGTGGGCTATGCATCCATGCGGTACTGCGTAAGGACTTCATTTATGAGGTAAATATTGTTTTTATCCATGTCTACTTAGATTTTGTGTATTAGTATCAATGTAAGCTTTAATGTTATTGTTTCAGCTTGCAACACCTTGATGTGAAAATAGTAAGCAGCAGGATACTGTGCTTAATTTAAAATCAAAGATGAGAGAAAACACTTTGACTAGTTTGCTTACTCATAATGAGACCTGAATATATTTGAGACTTTTGTAGGAAATTTTCATTACGCAATAGAGACTTTACATGTTATTACTATTGCACCTGTCAGAGTGTGGTATGCTTTGCGTAGTACCATCGCCACCAAAGCACTAAAAGCAGTATTTTAATTGTTATATGTGTAAATAAATGTAAATCAGTTACTTCTCATTCAATACTCTTAAGTGAAAAGGCCTAAAGTTACAATTATGTAAGCCTTTTCTTATAATTGTTCATTTGCAGACACAGATTTCCTTCAGTGAGTCTGTTTTTTAAATACGCAGTAGTGATTTCCTTACAGGCTTCTTCTTTGTTTTTTGTAAACGTATAGTTTATGCGTCTGCTGTGCCAGCGCCTTGACTCAGCTTTAACCATCCAGAGGTTTCTATGTCATACGCACTTTTTATTCCTGATGTAAACAAACCTCAAAAAGCAGTACTCTGAGTCGACACTGGATGGCGTGATTCTGCAGCATTGGATCTTATACTGAGCATTAAGTTGTCAGTAACTGTGCTCCCCAAAATGAGCCCGATAGTATATTGGGAGGTATGGATGTCAATGCAGCAGAACAGTTTGACATCTAAATGAGAGGTGGTGAATGTATGATTGCATCCGTTCTGTACCTCATTTTAACTTTGAGGACAGAATGACTGGCACATCCATCTGTTGTGCTTTCAAAGAAAATATCCCGGCATCTCTTGCAATCACAACACCACAGACTGAAACTGGTCGACAAATTAATTTACTAAGTGTTTATGAGGCACAGTACGTGGTGTGATAGCACTCTGAGAAAAGATACCGAAGACTAAAGAGCAAAGTACAGCTTAGAAATTGAAATTTATTCGCCACCTAGATATTAATTTTTTATTTTAAAGGAGAATAATTAGTTATTGCTAACTAAATTTGAACTACCTCTGTACAAAATTCATTGCTGAGTTACAGATGGCCATCTGCATAATTGCATAATTTAAGTGCAGGAGGTGGCCAGTGGTTAACAGTCATAAACATACATGCAATTAAAATTCTACAAGTTTACAATTGCATAACATCTGTGAAAAGGTAATTTTTCACCTTATATCTGTTCATCTTTGTCTAATACTATGATGCCAGAAACTGCTGACTTGAGGGGAAGCACAGTTTGACACGTCTTGAAAAATGTCTGGGATTTTTAAGACCTGATAAAAATTAATTTATCCAAGACTTCTTTGTAATCACACAGTGCTGGAACGTACGCTGCCGTCCGAAGAGAGAGCCTGTTGCATTCTTCTGAGAAGTCACTGCAAAGCAGGTAAAAACAAAAGCATTTCAGTGTTTAATTCCAATAAAACGCCGTAAAACATCATACTTTTTTTTTTTGCCTAATTGTATATGTGGGTGTATTCAGGGGCTATGCCCATTGTTCCCATTAAAGCCAAAAACAATATCAATGGAGCTGACTGGGCACCTTTCCAAGAGAGGGATTAAGGTTTAGGAAGTGGAACAGGCATGGCTGATAGATGACATGGCTAAAATTAACACACTGCCCACTGGATGAGGAGCATAAATAGCAGACAGGAAGGACCAGCACTTGGAATGTATCTTTAAAGCTGTAGCGTGTCCCTGTCAGCATAAACACAAACCTCTGACACAGTAATATCTCCTTTTCTTATTAGAGAACAACAGGCTGCAGTACGTTGGGAAAAAAAAATAATTCCCAAGGCACCAGCAATGCTGGAATATCTGTAATGATTGGGTATGGCATATTGTTTTATATAGATATAGGAGACATATAAAATATATAATTTATCTAATGTATCGTGCAAATTGATACGCCTTGGAATGTAAATCCTTCACCTCAATCGTCTAAGCAGGAAATGTGGCACCAATGACAGTCAAGTGTTCAGCTTGCTTTCCTATCCCTCACTATTATTGTAGTTATCTTGCATAGGATGCACATATAGACTGAGGACATCTTTATCCAAGAAGAGCAATGCTCCGATCAATAACCTCAGCATCTACCAGTCTGCTCAAAGCAAACATGCTTTGATCTCTCAGATCCCTTACATTTCCCATATAGCTCGAGGGTGAAAACTGATTCTTTTACCGATGCTCTTCTTTCTTAGTCCTGTAAGGTGAAGCTGTGGGCTCCATTTCCCTCGGCTCCAGTGTGGAATCAGGACATCATGAACTACAAGTGCTTTAGCGAAGAAAATTTACAGCCTCGTGAAATGCCAGGTGAAAATCTAAACTCGTAACAATAGGAGAACGGAAAACTTTGAGACATCAAAAAAGAACTAAGGTTTGTGTTTTAATTGCTCAATCAAGCCCTTATAATATCTGATGAAGAAATACAAGGTTTGTAAAGTTTGTGAGACCAGATTGCAGCATAGAAAACATCCTCAGCACAGAGTTAACTGCAGTTCCAACATATCAGTTCCGACTTAATGTCTTGTTGTTTAAAATAAACATTTTCCCCCGTGGAAGTACTCTTCTAAGTTTTTAAAAATGATGAATTCTTTATAAAGGCCCGTGTTTAATGTTCACATTCATATATTTCTCTGTAATAGTTTATAGGTGCAGTCTTGAGCTGAAAAAAGGACACTTTGTTTACCTTTTGTTAACTGAGACAAAGCTTTTATTTCAGCTAACCATATAAAGGGGACTCTATGCTTCATAAATGCAGACAGACCTAATAGGCACAGCCTTGTAGAGAACAGACGAGCTCATAAAGGAGACAAAACCAAGCCTGTTCTTCTTGTTGCCCTGCTTGACTCTGTTTGCCGCATTGTAGCCGAGGCTAGGCTGACACAAATAAGCTAATTTCAGACCTTAATTTGAACCTTGTACGTAATAGAGTCCTATTACAGTTTGGTCTCTTTTCTCTTCACGTGTCATGCCGCGGTCCAAATAACCAGCTGCATAACCAGCTTCTTGAGTTAGCATTATCCCTGAGTGCTGGATGGCTACTTTGGCATTCACGAGGCTGTAATGCTTCTCAGTCCAGCAGAAGTGTTTTGTCTGATGAAGTGTTCCACATTTTCTTTGACTCATAGCCATGTTACAAGTCAGTTAGCTCATTTAAATGTTTTTTTTTCTTTTTTTTTTTTTTAGAGCATTACTTGTTAGATGTTGCTCTCTAAAGTGTTCTCCTTCTTTCTTCTTCCCACAGCTCCATTGTATGATTTTACGTGACGAATGAAGAATCGTCTGATCAAGGTAAACTGCAAAGACCCAAATTCTTAAAATAAACTCAGCTACTGTTTGACTGAACCAAAACAGACTATTTATAAGACAGGAACACAGCCTTTTAAAGGAACAGCTACTTTCATGTTTAGATTTAATACAATATACTTGCTTAATTGTTATCGTAACTTTAATCAGTTTACCTTAGTGATTTTAATAATTTCATTCTACTAGAAATTCATTTAACCAGATATCAGTATCATATTAAATAGAAAGAATGGTTGAAAAAGAGCCTCGCAGTTTCTTCCGTGCACAGCTGTGGTAGGAAGCGTGTAGAACTGAACGAGGAAGTTCACGGTGTAGGCTTATTCATGGTAAAAAAGTGGTTGTGATGGTCAATAACCTCACACTATATCCTATTTTTTGACGATTACCCCACTCTTGAGGTAAAAAGTAGTTAAACCGAATGAGGAACACCTCATATTTTACGTCAGAAATCACTATAGTAACCAACATATGGGTATTACAAAAGAGTCACGTAACAACACAAACCAAAGCAGCATGTAAATATTCCCTTTGGTGCAGATTCACAGATAAGTAGAAGCCCTCATTAGACTGTATTTATGAAGCCAAAAAAACATCTGAGCGCTTATGCAACTGATACATAAGCTGGTGATGTGCCTTTAAAACCAGTGGGTTGTCAGGTGATCGAGGAGACTCAGTCAGCTCAGCCTCACAGGCAGAGGAGCCAGAGTCCGTCTCTAGCTGAGAGCAGAGAGGAGAGCGTCAGAGAGAGCAGGGCAGCGGAGTGGGAGAGAGACCCAGTTGTAAAGGGACATGGGGGGAAATGGGGACACAGCAACGTCAGAGAGTGGGGGACAGGGAGCCGTGGTGGTAGGGTCCCTTTAACTGCAGTCTGCTCATGTTCACTTGCCTTGTGTGGCAGCTAGCAAGTGTGTTTGTGGCTCAGCTTGATCAAGAAGTTGCGTTGTGTTGCCCAAACAGTGGTATAAAAGCACAGAGAATTAAGTGCTGCGTCACACTTGGGCAGAGGAATAGCGTGATCATGCGCGCATGTGCACGGCTGTGCGTGTGTGTGCGTGCATGCGGGTCTGCTCTGTTTTCTGTATATGTGTCAGTTCGAAGTAGCAGTCTAATAGCAGTTTATGCTGTTGCAACAAGATGAAAATAAAGAGAGCGTGTGTGTGAAAGGCAGAAAGGGAGAGAGAGGGAGATACAGAGGAGGGAGGGAGAGCAAGTCAGAGAGGGAGAGAGAGATTTTGGATTAGTTGCTACGTCACTTTTTCATGTCAGGAGAAACAGAAGCTGAGATAACAGAAGCCCAGAGTCATCGAGTTTTCCACCTGAAGTCGACACAATGGTTTCGGACAACCTCGGCTTTCTCCTCCTCTTCCTCTTCCTCCTTGGTAGTTTTGATCTGCTCTGCCTGTCGCTTTATATATATATGCGTGTATGTGTGTGTGTGTGTGTCTGTGTGTGCTGTAGTTCCTGTGAGCTGATATCGGGAGTTTCAACATGGATGCTGAAGATGTGACACAGTTTCTCTAGGTCTTGTTTTGATGGTAAGGTGTGCGTGTTGGGTGTCCAGAGGTGCGACAAAGGGGTTAACAAAAGAATATTCTGGAAGGTTGTTAATATCACAGCGAAGCTCAGTCAGGAGTGTTTTGCAGAGAATTATCGAGGTATTCGAACATCGTTTTTTTTTTTTTTTTACCACCACCATCACCTTAAGGAATACAGATGATTACATTTCTGCAAATAGGTGGATACAATCACTCACGGTGCCATCAGACTTGTTATGAAACAGAATTACACAAGTAATACACCATTATATGGGAGCGTGTACGGACGCAGCCAGGTGGACATTACAGCAGCCTTTAAAAGATAACAGGAAACGCTCGTCGTTGAATTCAGTCAAGGCTGATCATTTTTATGCCACCGACATATGTATGTATACACTGTGTGTCTGTGTTTGAACTGTTGGCCTACTTGTTGTGGTTTACTTGATGGCGTTGAGGGAAAGAGTGAGCATGAAAAGAGAGAGGCAGGCACATACGAAGGCGTAGACTGGTGAGATCCAGCTGCATGTTGCTGTTAGACAACAGATCAGCTCGGTGTCTGTGGTGGTTATGGCACTATTGTCGTGTGATTTGTTTCCACCCTCCAGAGCCACTGGCTTTTGGCAAAACACTTCCCAAGACGCATTTGTTTCTGCGTAGTTAGGAGAGACAGAGATGGTGACGCAGTCGTCTCTGGGCTGGCCTTCTCTTCGACCAGCGCACAGCTTGTATTTCTCCCCCTTCTCTCTATTTGTTTATCTCTTTATCTGTCTCTCTTGGAAAATGGGAACAACAGAAGTGGCTAAATGTCATGGCTCATGATCAGAGAGAGAAAAGGAGGAGACTGATATAGAGAACGAGAGCGGGGAGGAAGAGAGAGAAGTTGTTTACCTTGCTCTCTTGGTGACTCTGTTTTGGCTTCTCTCCAGTTCGCATGCACTGGACTTCCTAAAGCTGCTGCATCACAGGCCATCAGGCTAAAGCTGGGTTCTCATTGGATGGGAGGAGCTCCCCTGGTCCCACACGCTGCACAGCAGTGCTTTATTGGCTCGCTGAAGGCAGGCAGCTGGAGTTCACTGTCTGATTGGTTAGGAAGCACGGTTCTCTTACACAGAGGTTTTACAGTTGCAGATACACTTTCCATGGATACATGAGCACCATGTATGTTTATATGGGTCGACCCGCTAATCTGCTGCTCATTGTTAAAAGGTTACATGGAAATTTTCGTAAAAATGTTAAAAATTTCTTTCCTGTGGGGCCTTAGAAAGCTTGAAAGTGATGAATCACTTATGTTTTTGCTAAGAATATCGTTGCCTGTGTTTCTTTTACTAAGTGATTATCATACAATCATTGTCTGGTTGTTGCTGACGTTTTTATTCACGCCTGCATCTTATGATGCTTTTTGCCTTAAGCCTTGGTAAGTGATTGTTTTACATGTACCATTATTCCTGAAGAGCTACCTTAAACATGACCTGAAAATTGTTTTTAAATGTTTGCTAATGATGGAGTCTAACACATTATTTCATTTACACGCGTTAAGTCTATAAGCAGACGTAATTTCCAGATAAATAACTACTTAAGTGCCTGGAAAACTTGACAGAGACCCATTTGAACCAAAGTAAATGTATGTTTATCTCATAGCAAACTTGATTTCCCATATGTTGGCCTCAAGCCTGTTGTCCCGCATTTGCATGTGACATACTATGCATTAATTGCACAAGCAGTTAGAATTAATTAACCGGAAGTTTATCATAAAAAACTCTGTTGTCAACACACTGTCCAAGAATTCATAAGAGAATATGTATTCCCTCCAGGAATCTCCTTCGAATTTACGGTAACATATTAGTTTCTGTCTGGGAAATTATAGGAAAACAATTGGGCCTGTAAGATAAAATAATACTCCGGCCTTCGTGTTCACTGTGAACCGTCTCTGAAAGGGAGCTGCTCAGCATCTTCTGCAGAGCGTTCATGCCTGACACACACTTTATACCTGCGACGAGAGTTGCAACCTCAGGAAGGTTTTAAATCCCCAGACAAGAGAGGTCTTCTAGGTCTCCTGGCTAAAAGTCCAACATCCCAAAGATGCTACATTTCCGAGATGATGCAAGAGCGTGTGTGTGTATGTGTGTGTGTGTGGCTGCCCATGGTCTGCAATGCAGCTTCTGCTTCTACAGTCAGCGTCTTTCTCTCCCTTTTCCTCTCACTCCCTCTCCTCTAAATTTGCTGATGGTATTATATACTGTACACTATTGCTGCCTATTTATTTTTCCTTTGCCAAAATGATTGTAAAGAAGAACTCTCCCTCCTCACCACTATGGGGAGTCATTTCTTATGAATGAATTAGTCTACCAGCCTGTGTGGTCTGCACATCAACACAAGGCAAAATTGTGACACCGTCACAAACACACACACACACACACACACACACACTATACAAGGTTTTTTTTTTTTGCAGACAGTTGATTGATGATGCATGTATTTTTTTAACAGTAAGCTCTATTAAACTTTGCAGTATTTTGTTTAATCATTTTGCTTATTAAGCATGTTTCACTGCAGTCTACGCACTCAGCAATATTTCTGCTTCTCTCAAAATACGGGCCGACTTGAAGATAATCACCCCTGTGGGTTTCCCCAGAGTGCTCCACAGTTGCTTCTCGATCCTGTCGTTGACCGCTCTCTGAAGGCCTCCTGTCCCTTTAAATCTTTTATAAGCATTACACAACAGGTCCAGTGGCACACAAGCAACAAACAACTCGAAAAAGAAAACTGTCAGGGTTGGGTTGAGCCAGCCAGGCGAAGGAACCAGACACCTACGGACAGACAGGCCCTCTGATCAGAGTCGTCACTGTGGCTACGGTGCAAACACACATATACACAGGTACACATGCACACATGCACATGCATAGCCTCATACACTCTCACGCACAAACAGCCCCAATGACAAAAAAGGAAAAAAAAAATTGGCCTAGCCTGAAGCCTGATAAGGACTTGTAAGGGCTGTGGGGGATTACTACAGTGAAAATCAAAGTAAATTTCATCTGATGTTTCGAGGCTGGGGCAAGACTTCCCTGATTTGGCTTTAATCAGTTTCTAGACAAGTCGCATTTATGGGAGTTGCCATTGTAAACATGAAGAAATTAAGGCAGACTGTGTGTGGGTGTGTGGGTGTGTGAGTGTGTACTGGAGGGACGGGAGGGTTGAGGAAAGACAACAAATTGTCAGTGGTCTTTTCACCTGAAGGCAAAGAGTAAAAACAACAGGAGGAAGAAAAGGGGCATTAGAGAGGGTTGGGTAGTTTTGCTCTCAGTTGAAGTACTTGGCAACATGTCAGTGAACTGGCCACTACCTGTCCTTGCCCCACCCTCCCTGTATTGTAGCTGCGTCTGCGTCATGGCTCTCATTGCCAGCGATTCACTGCCACTTCCTTGCTTTTCTCCCCCTGTAGTGTCCGCAGAGCGACGGGCTTTCATCCTCACTATTTCTACCGAGCAACAGAGACGAGAGGGAACTCATCAAGGTCTGTCTGCATAGAGCTGCAGGTGAGCCTGTTATCCAAAGACATCCAGTGTTTTGTGCGTCTGTTCTTGTATGGGCTTTCACACATCTGCGAAGTTTGGATCGAATATCAGATCAGTCGTGTGGGCGTGTTGGAGAGAAATAGATTGAGAGAGGAGAAGAGAGGTGTTCTGGTGCTTTCTCAGTGATTTTCTTTTACATCTCTCTCAGACACGCTCTCCCTTCTTCTGCTTCCCTCTTCTTGGCATTTTGGCCTGAAACAGGCCAGTGACTCAAACTCCTTTTATGAGTACGAGCATGAGCCTAAACAGTCCCAGAGTGCGTAACATTTAAAGTCTCCGAGATGCTTTCAGACGCTTCCCTGGAACATCATCTCGGTACAGTCAAAACCAGGGTAGAGACAGACAAAATCTAAAGCTTACTGTGCCTATTATTAATTCATTGGCATGCATCAGTGTAATGGAGACCAATGAGGCGTTGTTTGAAAAATTAATTGTACCATTTGCAAATGGTTCGGCCCCCAGATGAAGGCTTAATTCGACAATGCCTTTAACAGCTGTTATCTCTTCAGTTATCTCTCCCTCTCCCAGATTGTATTTGTTAACTGTCCAAACTAAAAAAAAAATATCCAGTCGGATGATCTGTCGTGCATATTTGTTTTATTAGCATGGTTGTTTGGTTAGTGCATACTTAACCTTTCCAAAGAAGATGTCTGTGGATGTTTCTGAGTGCCACACCTATCTTTTTTACAATTTTAGGTGACAAATGATAAACCTGAAGATAATATGTTAATTATAAGATAACTATTTTGATTTCTGCTCCCATAACACTTTTCCCTCTCGAAAATATTAATTGCCGTAGTGTTAATTTAGTCATAACGTTTGCATGTCACACACTTCTAAGTCTGGGCTTTTTCTCTCTGGCTACTGTTTCACATCTTCAATAACTTTCTTAGGCTCAGCGTGAACTACAACTGCATGCAGATGTCAAGCTACGCGTGTGTCTGCTGAATCTGGACCTGGACCACTTCTGTTTTATTTAATGTTTTTACATTTTACCCAACATTTCCTGAGTATACCACATCGTTTCTGATGTAAATTCACATTGTCTTGCTTCTTGTGTCAAACTAAGAACAAGGTCTGCATCTAACAACTGTTATTATTGTGAATTTGTCGATCTTTTTTTTTTTTTTTTTTTGCAAACAGCTATTTATTTGGGCCACTAAAAATTTGTTAAAGCCCCAAGATGACGCCCTTAAATGTCTTGTTTTTGAAATAACTCTAAAATATTCATACTACTATCTTATAGGACCAAAGGAACATGAAAATATTCGCAATTAGAAGCTGAAACCAGATAATTCAGACATTTCTGCTCTTATTTATGTTTTTTCCCCATTATTATTTTCGTCAGACTCCATGTGTTTTACGCCACAGAAGGATGCCTTTTGCCCGAAGTGCCCCCCTTGGAAGCTGGTTTCAGATGGTGGCTTAGAGTATTGTCATCCATCTAGCACCATTTGAAATCAGTGTTCTTGGGGTGGGAAAGTATTACACTGGCCAGCAACAAGCAGCCGTGGAGTGTCACAAGAAGTGTCCGAAGACAAAGATGAAGTTAAAGGGACCGGCTCATCACCAAAGCATCGCCATGTGAAGCACAGTTCTGTGGACTACAAACCAGCGGTTCACAGTGATGTTGACACACATCAAGCTCTTTGTCCTCTTTCCAAGGTTGACCGATTTCTTTTGGTGTTCAGAGTCTGCTTTTGTTTCTAGCACCATTTGAAATCGGTTACAGTGAAGGACAGATCTCGTCTTACCTTGAAGAGGATTTTGCAACTAAGCTGTGCACTTTAATTTATGGACTTTGGATTAGCTGCGGTGAAATTTTGTCACATTAATCTTGCAGTGGCCACCAGACTCTTAAGGTCTCCGTCGAACTAGGATCACTCTCTTTAGTTGGAACGAAGGAAGACTTGTTCAGTCTTTATTTGAAGGTCCAGCTTGTAGGATTTAGTGACATCTGGTGGTGAAGTAGCAGATTGAACCTGTGAGAAAAACCTACTGTGGCTGCAGAACTGAAGAAAAAATACTGATGGCCCTCTCCTTCAGATGGTAAGGCAAACTCCAGTAAACCATGCGCACAAGTTTGTTTTTAGGCATCTAAAGACCTTAAAGGGAATATTTCTCTGTTGTTCCATTCGACATATAAAGTGATTGCAGATTATTTCTCTATTATACATTTTTATTTTTATGGAAAGCCGCACCTGTCTATCGACTATCACATAGCCTATCTGTAATGTGTATGATAATATAAAATTAAATGTCTCACATTTCATTTCCACAGAAACTGTAAGTTTAGAATCAAAATATTTAAATACTGAAAACAAAATCAATTCTATGAATATCCTATAAGTGGGATAAAGTGCTTACTTCTTTAACTCCTTTCTAACACACTGATATGAATATGCATAATAGCAGAAAAACATATTTTAGTCATATTAAAGCTTTATTGCCTTCTAACAAATCTCTATTTCTACATTTGTGTCAAACAAGATGAAGTCATTATAAAGTTTGTTGACATATTACATATAGTTCATAAAAAATATGCTGTGAAACAATAAAAAATACAAAACAAACAATACAAAGACTGTGACTGAATCTTTTGACACAAGTTTTAATTAAATTAATACATACAAAAGCCAGTGCAAAATTTTCAGAGCCCATCATCTATACACACACATCTTTATGTAACAACAGACACGATTTCTCTGTTCTAATAACACTAAATATTCCTTCTCTTCCAATATTAACCTGAAAGTGACACTCTGGAAGAGGCAGCAACAACAGAATTTGGAGGGGACAAGATGTGCTAAAAAAAAAATTAATGATTCATTTTGTGAAGCTAAAGGCAGAAAAACAATGTTTTATCATTAAACAAGGCTAATTATTAAGCACATCCACTGAGCTTAGTTGATAGGGGCTTATTTTTTGGCCCATCTGAGCCAAACACTTTTTTAACATGCGTCTTACAGGCAAACACTCAAGAAACACAACAAACTAAATCTATTAGTTTTTTGCATTAAGGCATATGGAACAAGCTTGGCTTTTAGGCACTATACTAGGGACTGTTTTACAGACCCAGTGTTGTCTTTATAATATCTGTTCTGGCTTTGGACCAGAACTACTATTATTATGTATTTAAGGTACTATGTATAAATACATATATATAAATATATGTATATGTATAAATACATATGTATAAACATATGTATGTTATATATTTAAGGTGAACAGTGCAATATTGTACACCAGTGTTGCTTATTTTTAAGCAATCTGTGTAACTGATCTGCAATGACAGAGGTGAGGTTTTATGCACGTTGAACATCATTGTGGAGTAAAAGCCTCTTTGCTAAACATGAAAAATGAGTCCTTCATAATTATTGAAAAAAATGTGTGATATGTAGAGAGAAGCATCCCAAATCTCACTCAATTTGCAAACAGAAAAAAAAATGGTTATGTGGTATTGTCAACTAATCAGAGCATATCTGATGGATTCATGGATTGTTAAGTCCAGACTGGTGCTCACCAACATGTTCAGCCCCTTTGCCATTCACATGCCATCCTCATGTGTAGTGCAAGTACATTCAGAGATAGTCCAGTGACCGTCTTCTTCTCACCGTGTCATTTTTACATCCACTAATATTGGACCAATGTGACGAGAACGCTTACTACAGAGGAAAAAAAAAAGCAAAGAAAAGAAATCTTAATTAGACATTTATTTTAAGAGTGTAAAACTCGTACACCCCTGTGAAAAAGGAAAAAAAAACAAAATGTGAAGGTTTTTAAGGTGGTCGAAGCCTTGAAGAGCATGGGACATGAAAGAAAAACCTCTTAAAAATTAAGGGATCATGTGAACACAGTCTTAAATAAAATAGCAGCCTCTACCCACATTATCACACATCATTCTCGCTCATTATTTTTCTGTTCATTTGTCATATATGAATTTAAAAGCACTTGGTGGTCCATCTTCTTACCGAGAGTGGGACTGCCTCGTCAGCTTTTCTAGCCTCATTGTCAGTAGAGCGTCTCCTAGAGCTGTAATCCAATATTTACCGGTCAACATTACGGCTTATACACGACCAGGCAGACAAAGAGTAGAAAGAGCTAAAGGAAGTCTTGGGAAAACACCCTCTCCACCCATACGACTACAGACCACCAATCTATAAACATTAACCCACATACACAAACACACACCAGGCCTGTCTGCTACTTTTTATCCTACTCTCACAGTTGAAATACCCAAATGTGTGTATGGATGTTGTTTTCAGATGCAAAATTCTACCTGTTCATTTCTATGTGCAGAAATCAACAGGTCACCAAAGCATCGACAAAGAGAGTGCTGTTACACTGCAATAAAAGTTTGAAAAGCTGTTTTATACTCTTATGTGGCCTGGTGTTCCAAAGTTTAAAGCAAAGATACTGTAATTTAAAAAGCAATTCAACGATGATCTCACAGGAGTGTTCTTCACATTTCTGTTCAAAATTAAAAATGTGAAAAACACCCCTCTTTTGGAAAAAGAAAGAAGAAGAAGAAATGCGTGACAATACCACCAAATTCTCTGTTGTCAGATTTTAGTGGCATTTTACTGCCTAGCCTATATTTAGGCATAAGGGTGATCAGAAATTGTTGGAACACCAAGTTGTGAAACTCTGAAGCAAAATTTCACAATTTTATGAGAAGCTAAAGGGTTCGGCAGCTCTTTTTTAGACACTCTCATACAGTGAGTGAGGTATTACACACAAACAACTCTACCCCAACAGAAAACCTGAGGTGGTTGCCCAAGAAACATTTCCAGATATGTGACACACCAGCAACCACCATTTCCTATTTTGCAGAGATAAAATTAGGCAACATAAAAATCCGACGAACCAGAAAAGCTATTTCAAGCAAGATCCAACACATCCTACTTTAACTTAACAGCCTCTGAGTTCACTCAAGAATAATTTACAGACATTATGCTTCTTTTATTTGCCCAAGATCAGGTTTGCAAATAACATGGAAATTTCTTATCATGTTTGGCCACTAATAACTGGAAAAACGACGACAACAACAGCCTGCTATCGTTCCTCTCGTCATCTGAAGACAGTTAAAGCTAAAGCACATGTACTGTGAGAGTTCTATGTTATTCTATTACAAACATCTTTGCTTCTCTTCTGGTCATTTAAATGTGACACATCTATGAAAACAAAAGACAACGAACGCAACCCTCTGTAAGAACCTGCATTGTTCACTCAAATATGCTTCATCTGCATCAGCTACAACACTGATTCAAAAAAAGTGGGCGCCTTGATAAAATTTATCTAAAAACTGATATTTTTTTTAATAGGATATATGTTTGGATATCATCCACCTTTGAATTTGCATGTCAGCTCTTCAATGAAATCACCACAAGGCACTCAGGGCAGAGCTCTCTTTGTGACCCACAGCTCTGTGTAGGAGAGTGCTTTAAGGGTTTATTGCGACCCCCTCTTATGACAACAGTAGCATTGTGGTAGAGACAATAATTGAAAAAAAGCCTTTTAAAAAAGCACACACCTTCAACATGCAATACATAACACTCGAAAGCCAAAGACTAGACAATACACACACAGTCACAAAAAAGCAGAGCAAAATTTTGAAAAGGTTGGTGCAGCAACAGTAAAGATTAGGTTCTGTCAGTGCTGGAAACTGAAAAGTTATTGCTGGAGTTAGTCTGCATAGGTGAATTAAACATTATTTTACCCTTTCTTGAAGAAAGTCAGGAATCCAAAGCGATATCCAACGATAATAATGATGACGACAACACCAAGGACTATTTCGTTAAGAAAAATGGACATGTTTTAAACTAATTATTAATCAAGATTATTGACCACGAGGCCGACAAATGTAGTGAGTGTAAATTACAGACAACACCCTGACGTGGAAGAGGTTACATTGGTAATCCAAAAAAACAAAGAAGCTTTTTTTTTAAATCAAATTATTGGAACAAAATCTTTGCCATTTGTTAAAAAACAATTCGCAATTATTTGGTTAAACCTTGTACAATTTCAATACAATCCCAAACAAGCTGCATAAAATATAAATAAAACAGAATTATGGTTTTTTTTTGTAATGTTTAATTAAATCAGTATGACAGAATGCCTGGAGTTGCCTAACCTTTAAATTTTTCTTTTAAAAAGCAGTTCAAAAACAGTAAAGATAATATATTTAACATGTTACACTGTCAGCCTCATTGGGCAACAAAAGGCTGGAAAGGTTTTGGAATACTTAAAAGACAACATATGGACTATTCTACAGTAAAACCGGTTCAGTGCTACCAGTTGATAGTATCACAGTTGGGTTTGAAAGGGCTGTCCTTGAATTTTTCAGTCATTAACAAGCAAGGGTGGGGTGAGGCTCACCACTTTGTGAAACAAATGACTGTATTAAGTATTACTACATGGGCTCAGCTACACTTTATAAAACTGTTTCTCGATCACAGTTTGTTTGCATTCTGTTTTAACTCATATTTTACACAGCATTTCAGTGTTTTTTAACCGGGCTTGAATTTTGGATATGTACAAACCATAAACTTGAGTTTAAAGGGACACAGCAACACATGCCTTAATGTTTGCATGCGTCATGTTGTTCTTATCCATTGACCCAAATAAAAAACATGATGTTCTCAGACAGTGGTCCCCAACCTTTTTATCACCGCGGACCGGTCAATGCTTGACAATTTTACCGTGGACCAGGGGGGGGGGGGTTACGTAGATTGTTTATATTGTGAATATAATAATAAACGTGAATCCACTGTGTACTCGTATGCAACTTTATTAGCAGC
>JAQMCX010000045.1:10666958-10679030 GCA_029814765.1 Acanthurus leucopareius | reverse complement strand
GTGTGTGTGTGTGTGTGTGTGTGTGTGTGTGTGTGTGTGTGTGTGTGTGTGTGAGTGTGTGTGTGTGTGTGTGTGTGCCATGATTAACTCTGCAGGTAGACAGAAACTGAATGTATTTGCGAAAGCTGGAAGTGCATGACGAAAGTTAGCTAGGAGAGCAGCCTTCATCTTTGCTGCAAACTTGTGTTATCATGATTTAGATACAAGTATTTCTCGGTAAGTTCACACTAATTTCTATTTTTTTGCACTTTCTTAAAAAATAAATAAAAATTCATTTCCACATTTTAAGTTGTGCAGTAGTTTTCTAATGGAGAGAAGTGAGTTTATCTTCTTTGAGGCATAATTGGTAGAATTAGCTGTGCATCTCAGACAAAACAAAGCACCAGCACTGAGTTCACATGCAGACAGACAGGAAAATGTTCTTTTCAATACACTCCAGAGTTGATTTCCCTATTTGTGGTGACAGTTAATCTGAACATTTTTTCTTAAACATAGATCTCAGATCTCTGACTTGTTCTTCATTGTCCCAGCAAATTGTTGTGCATTTAAAGGAAACATCGATTTCTGAAACACTTTTGTCCAGAGGGGGATTTTATAAGATTTCAAGGTGCGCTTTAGTTAAAGATCAAATGAGCTTAAGATAATTAAGATATTTTTACATCAACTTTGTCCTGCAAGTTTTAGTGATGCCAATATTAATCTGATACTTTGGAAGTGATCAATAATACTTGTTAAATATTCTTCTCTGGAGTGCATTCAGCATCAAAACTCTGAATTTTAGACAAAAGTAAAACAGTATCCATAAGCTAGTTACACTTGCTATTAATTTTTATCGGAGTTTTAACTATTTTGTAAAGTAAAATATATATATATATATATATATATATACACATTTACAGTAAATTCATAAAAGACAAAACTTATAAAAGCTTCCATTTAATTACTTAATTACTTGATTATTTCTTGACTTGTGTGTGGGGACTGTTGGTAACTAATGAATTAGCTAAACACACTACAGGGACTTTTGGACTTTCAATGGTAGGAGTAATTCAAAAGAAAGATTAAATCCATAATCACACAAACATCTAACTCTAACCATTTGAAAGAGTTATGATGCAATTTCAAAATGCGTTTAGCCTTCTAACTGACATGACTGACTTATTCATTACCAGTCTTATCATCAATCAGGTAACTTCAGTAAAATGTTTATGGTAGTGAAGTAATCCAAGTCTAAAGCCAGTCATCAGACAGAGAGACAGGACGTGACGCACTGCTGCAGAGTCAGACTGAGATTTGTATCTTACAAAGGACTTAAAATGCTGAAGTAAACCAAATGCTTGATAAGGAAGGTAGATCTGGTGTGTGTGTGTGTGTGTGTGTGTGTGTGTGTTTGTGTGTGTGTGGGTGTGAGAAGGAAGTCTTAAATCTTATTTACCTCAAGCCAAGACATTGCCACTGTTTAGCTGTTGCAGCAGCGAGACAGCAGCTGAAACAAAGAGAGGAGATGTGGTTTTAAGATGACATTAATCATTCTTAGCAATCCAGTTTTGACAAAAGTCATTACTACAAGTTCATCATAATTAGGTGTATGAATATAATATGTTATCTTTTAAGGGGAAAAAACACAGACTGGAGCTGTCCTTTAAGACAAGAACATAAAATTTCAGTTTTTTGCTCACTGACATATGAATCATTCACCACTCTACTTTCTGCAGAGATTTCTGGCATTCAAAAGTAATTTTCCTAAAAAGCAGAGTTACTTTAAAGGCCCAGTGTGCAGGATTTAGGAGGATCTATTTGCTGAATATCACAGAAAGGAATTAAATATTCATATTAATTATGAATTGGTTTATAATGATCTGAAAATAAAACCATTGCGTTTTCATCACCTCAGAATGAGACATTTTTATTTACAGACAGAGTTCATCCTCTTCTGCAGAGTCCTCCAAGATGGGCAAATAAAACACTGACCAAAAGAGGGCCTTTCATGAGTTTCATGGCCACTGTAGATTCTCTAACATGCTTGGACAGAGAGGCTGAGTGGAGGAATATTCTGCTGGCTGCAATCTGTAAACTCATCATTGATCCCAGTTAATCCTTTGCACTGGTCCTTTAAAACTAAACTTTGCAACTAAACAACAGTTTGTTCTCATAAATCTCTTTGAGCAAAAGGAAAATACAAAAGAATAAGAAGTAAGAATGTAGGTATTTAATCCATGTAAAGAATTAAAAAGAAACCCCAAGTGGTTGGTTACAAAATATCTATAAATCATCTATAAATTATGCCTATGACTCATCGACGCCACCTGTCATTACCATGTGCTCAGCGATGGAGGATGAATCTGAATCTGAATCTGCCAGAGGCATCACAAAGGCAAAAAAGCCTTTCTATCCAACAAGAGAGGAACATGATAAAGCACTTTTATTACTTTGATGAACTGGTTTGTTCATTTTCAAGTCACGCACACGCAGCAGTCGACCCACACAGGCGCATAAGATGAAGTGGTGGCAAGAAATCTAATTCAGTAAGTTCAAATAAACAAACAAACACGACAGCGGGGACAAAATGTGTTGTCTGTGATGATGCCATTCTTAAGCATCTCATATGAGGGACAATGAAACATTGAATTGTACATGGACCGCATTTCATCACAGCATATAACCTGAGACCAGTCCAATGTGGTTCATAGTGCCTTAATTTCAAACAATTAGGTATCATTTAGGGCACTAAAGGAAATTCCACAAATAAACAATCTCTTATTTCCGGATCAGCAGCGGATCAGCAGAGCCCATATCCAGTTAAACTGTGACCCTGTTAATTTTTCAGATAAATTGAAGGATTAAATGTTCCCTCAACAGAAATTCCACTTCTTAGGCTGAACAAAGCTTTTGGATTATCAGGCAAACATGGGTTTACTGTTACATGTTACTGTTTCTCTTCACTAATGACGACTTGATACATGTTTTTATTATAACAGCGACCCTGTAGTTACAAAATGAAACTGAACAGCTATCCAAGTTAACACATTGCCAATCCAGAAGTTTGCATGCCAATTGCTTTGGGATTTTTTCATTGGATTTTGGATTATTGCAATTACAACCTGCTGCACCATGGTCACATGACTTCAACATTACTGCAACTAAGTCTTCTACTACATTATTCTATACATGCATTGTAACATGATAAGTCAACAAGTTAAAAAATTGAGTTAAAATAGTTTGTAAGAGCACCAGTATAAAAAAGGCTGGAAATAACCTTTCATAAGACATGTCAAAACATCAAAATCATAAGTGGTATATTTACTGATGTTTTTTTAATGTCCTTGAACAAAACATGGAAGTCCCTTAAGTTTGTGATTACTAGAGGCCTTATTTTAGGCACCTCATAAATGGATTGATAAGTAAACCGAACTTCATGTGTAAAATTGATTGACTGCCTCTTTACTGCCTTCACAGATAACAATTCACTTCCACCTCGTTGTGTTCACTGCATTGATCGATCAACACTTCACTGGATGCTTGTGTTGTTTCACAGCACTCGTAAGACCATCGCTCTCTGCAGTCCAAATTTGACTTTATTTCTGTCAATATACAACCTCCAGCACCTCAAGGGGACATGATATGAGAAGCTGAACCTCAGATTTGTCTGCAAAGAATCCTTTTTATTGGTTCTAATTCCTGCTGTTAGTCACCTGAAGTCGATGAAAGTCATTCAGTTACATTATTACACTTTCTTACAGGTTATAATAGACCATTCAATCAACCAGCCAGTTTTTTGGGGGTTTTTTTACAGCCATAATAAAACACAACGTGAAAACCGTTCGTGCTTAGCATCCCAAACTGTCATCTGTATATCCGAGTTATCAGGCATCTAAGGATTTACACTCCTACTCTCTGGGCTGACTTCTTACCGTTTTGATCAAATTTTTTATTAACCTTTAATGTGATTACCATTTATCAATGCCAATCCTTCAGAATATTTTAATTTTTCAAGACAGTGAGGACCTTTGCTTATCATCTTTTTTCCACTGTAATTGTATTCATTATGAATTCAAAGATAAATCTGGTCCTCTGTATATCTTTTGACCATTCACATTCCTGTCAAAGAGGGTAGACTGTAATTTTTGTTTCATTTTGGTCTTATAAAATGAGGCCTGTAAAGTATAACACAAAATCCTGACTAACAATCTGCATACATTTGGGGAAAACAGGATGGTTTACCTGCAGAAAGCTTATTTTATTTCTACTGTACATTACTTTTATTTGACTTAGACAGATTAAACAGATGCACAATTTGCGCATTTGCACAAATCTTAAACAGATTTGTGCAAATGCAGCGTCTCAGTCTTAAACCTGCAGAGTTTTGTGAGTGTGACCTCTGGTCTCTGTTCGTATTTTCAGATGTGCTGTCATCCTTCATCCTGCTGCTCTGTCCTCATAAGCAAAATCATATCATGCTTCTTTTTTTTACCTTCAGTGTATTCACTTTCATTGCCAGCAACTAAACCCTCCAATTTCCTGATATATTAGCAGGTTTATCAATTTTATATAAGACTGAGTGACTTTTTTGTTGTTTTCTCACGGCCGTCCCTTTGCTGCTGCTCCTTTAAGAAAACAGGCATGAAAAGCAGCCAGTGCTGCTCAACAGCCCCACAGTAAACAAGACCTGCTGTTCACATGCTGGATGTAGATCCCAACCTGCACAAGGCTGTCTGTATTTCAAACATGATACTAAATGTAAAAACCGTGTGGCTTTTAAATGCACAATCATGCAAATGAGAATGAAGAGAAAACAAACTGTGTCAAGGCCAGAAAAGCCTATTAGTCATGACTCGCAACAGGGAACTCATTTCTCACTATCTACGACAATATCAGCAATATTATGTGTTTGCAAAAATGGCAGCATGAAAGCTTTAGGTTCTGTTCAAGATTTAATGCAGATTTAGCAAGTGGAAACACACACAATCTGCGTCTGTTGATATCCCCCATGTTGTGTTTTCTGTGCATTAGTAAGCATCATATCTCAGATTGTTGTTACAGATTGCAGTGAATCATTTTTGGTAATAAGCAGATGAACCAAACAAAAAAGGAAGATGGTTTCCTTAGCATTACCACTGAATGTATTTTTAAACATTTTTCTTGTAACTGCAGTTACAGCATAAGGAAACTACATCTCATTACTGTCTTCCAATGGCTGCATTCTGATGCACGATAAAACATTTTCTACAAACCCTTTGCCCACAAGACATTTTGAAACATCTCAGCGGGTAAGATGCAAGTATTAAAAAAAACAAATTAACAATGGGCGTATTCCATTTAGCTACTTTAGTTTCAGGGTTCTTTTACTGTTCCAGTGCTTTTTCCGTTTTAGAAGTGAAACAAACTCTGTTCAGATCAGCATTTTAGCACCATTTCTGAAATAATTTCCATCCAAACTAACACATCTGAAAATGCATACACTTGACCTGCATCAGCTGGTGTACACAGAAAGCAAAGTGTTGTTTGTGTAATTATGGAAGAGAAAAACAATGATTAAAATGATTGTCTGTGGCAGTTTTTCCAGCTGTCCAGGCTACAATGGAACCATGCAGTTTTTCACTACATCAAAACGGGGTCATCAGCATTGCAAAACTATCTATTTTATGGATCTTAATGCCAGAGTAGTGTTGACACTTGGTGAGAATGTAGCAAAAGGTATGGATTTCAATATAAAAGCATGAGACAGAATGGCTGTTATTGTTATCATTAACTCCTGGCTCTGGGAATGTTTCAGCTATTTCCAGCAAATTTATCTTTAAACAATATTATCAGTAATAAATGACTAAGAGACACAGTACTCTCCCTTAAAATAAATGTTAAGATTATAAAGGTTTACTGTATTGCCATCAGTTTTAATTATTTCCATTTTTTTTGTCTAGCAGTTTGGCATGGTGACAGGTATGAACACTAAATACCCAAGAGTCTCAATTACTGTTGCTATAGAGAAGAAGCCTGTCAGCCCAAATCCAAGATCCATCAAGTTTAAAATGCTTTACTGTTTAGAGTGTAACCAACACATGTCACTATAGCTGTGAATGAATCCAAGGTTTTTTCCCAGAATCCAAAAGTAAATTTAATTAAAGTTGAAACAGACAAAGCTTGTCTACTGCCAGCTTAAACTGCAGTCTTTCTCAACGGTGTCATCTAGTAATATTTCAGGCACTGTGCTTGAATGTTTCTTGCCAGAAAGCACCATATGAGTCATAGATATATTTTCCCCCAAAGTCACAGTCGACTTTTTATCAAAGGACCAAATATTTTCTAACGTTGCTGTTAATCGTTCAGCATGAGTCAGCTGAAAGAGTTTCATGATGATCAAATACATGAGTGTTCCAACTGTGAGTCTCAAACATTGTCTATTAATTTTATAACAAAGTAAAAAATTCATGTGGCTTTTTCTTGAGGAACCAGTGGCGACTGAGTTTGAGCTTCAACCTCTGTCTTTATGAAAAGTCAGAATGTCAGCTCTGAGAAAAGTCTCTTATTGAACTGTATCGTTTAGATGAATGCTTATGGTCTTGAGAGAAGCATGAACTCTTTGGTAGATTTCTAATAACTGCATTATATGAATCCTTCCTCGTGTCTGAGTCTTCTTGCTGCATTGCTGTACTGCTGTACTGCTGAATTCTTTAGTTCTTTTCCCTCTAACTAAAATAATAAAGCTCAGCTCTCAGGCTTTCTGGTGAGTCGGGAAACCCTCTGCCCCTTGTTACACTCCACTACTCCATGTCTGCCAGACTTTTTTTGATCGCAGATCTTCCCAGTTTCAAGATGACTTCTCAGCAGTGTCAGCCACAGCACTTTCAAATTTTTGCCACTTTATTTTTAAAAGCAATCTTTGGCCTCTCGGAACAATGACAGTCTATCTTTTCTTTTTCGTGAGCTGAAATTTCATTTCAGGAGTTTCTTGTTCCACCGAGTAGCCATCCTCAAGGTTATTAATGACATCTGTGCTTTTTCTGCTGTGAGAAAGGTCCATTTATGGGCTTAACTAGCAAGCTCTCAGACACTAATGAGTCTCCTAATTAGTGCTTCAACGCAGGCGGATGCATTAGGAAGGTCAAACACTTAAAGTCTTCATGATAAAACACGCTAACAGTGAGACAAACATACAGCATGTTATCTGCTATGGCTGTAATAAAAATATTTTTAATTAATTAATATTTCAAAAGCATTGTCTGTTATTTTCAACAAATTTAGTACAAACACTTCATATTTTTTAACAGCGACTAGAAGTAGGTTGAGAAGCCACATGATGTTTGGCACATAAAATCTTGTTCTGCAAAATGAAACCTGTGTCCTGTGAGTAAAAACCTTCCAGGCACAGCAGAGTTTGTAATGATTAACTATGTTAGTTGCAGAGTCCTTGTCTTAAGTTCCACAGTCATCCATCATAAAGTGAATTCCCAAGGCATCTCGTGATGCCGTTGATGGGATGACGCACAGCAGATTGTTAAAATTTAAGCTGGTAAGTTATAAGAGTATGTGCAACGTTCAAGAGCGTCACCACAAAACAAGATATCTGCTGACGTAAAATGTGGTTCACCATCCAACATCCTCATTGGTGACGTGTTACCAAGCTGTTTGCCTAAATACAAATTGTTATCTTTGTATGTTAATTACCATCATGCAAGGCAGATATTCTACTTTTTACTGACTATATTTTTCATACAGCTTTGTTCCTAGTTCTTTACAGATTCAAAATTTTTTTATACCCCTCATCTCTGGTGAGAAAGTGTAAATAAAATGTTTTTTTTCATACATTTGTTTTTGTTGTTTAAAAACCTTCCTGGGTGAGCTGGAAACACACTGTTCCACAACGCTGAAAACAGGGCTGTTTTTCTGAGGTCATGAAAGGTGACTTTTTTGAGATACCTGGTTTTCACGAGAAAGGTACACAACAAAAAATGATGATCTGATAGAACTTAATGCATTGCAGGATGGTAGTTTGTAAAGTAGCTAAAATTAGTTTTCAAAAAATTCAGCAGTAAAATGCGACATACACATCAGTTTGGACGTAAGTTGGAAATGTTTGAGATCATTTTGTTACAACATTCAACCATTTATATATATCTATATATAAAACACAGATTTAGTCGTTTTCAAAAGTTGTAATGCCTATGATGTCTTGAATGCAAAACTTAATGGATTATATTTTCTTAGTTTTATTACAGTTGTCAATAAATATGTGTCTATAATAGTAAGATTTTAAAAAGGATCAAAGTTAGGGAAGTGTGCTTATTTTTTATCTTGGAAAAAATTTAATGAGAACTCTTGTTGTGGCTGTGAGGTTGCTAGGCAACCAAGAGAGACAGGAAGTGACTGCTCCCGGCCAGAAAGTAGTCCTGTAGGCTTCCAATAAAGCCATAACTTGTTGTTTTTACACTTTAATTTTTTTAGAGAAAAAACAAACCTGCATAACATGTTTTATGATGAGATTTAGAGGTGCTGATGGGAAGAGTTTGTTACCTTTAGACAGAGCTAAGCTGGCTGTTTTCCCCTGTTTACAGTCTTTGTGCAAAGCTAAGCTAACAGTGTCACAGCTCAAGCTTCATATTTAGCGCACAGTCATCTGATTCTCTGTGATATAGCAATGACTATATTTCCCAAAATGTCAAACTATGTATAAAAATTTAAGCTGTTGCCTTGAACATGTAACTCCTGTACACATCCTAATCATTTTAGAGACAAGTCTATGGTGAATAAAGCTAAATATCTTTGCATTTAACCCTCTTCTTGCGTGTAAACAGGCAGGATCTTGGCTGAACACACATGTTGGTCTCCAGCTCAAACAATGACTTACTGTCACTCACCGCATAGCCAAGCTCAGGCAAACAGGATACAGTGCATTTGGACAGTAATCACTGAGAGACAGGAGTGAGTCATAGTCATAATCCATCAACATATAGTCTGTTTCTACTCTATTCTAATCTGTCTTTTCTGTTTTTTTCTTTCTCTGCTGCAGATTTATTTCTTTAGCTTAAATCAGTACAGTTCCATTTCATGCTCTTCACTCAAGGTTCAAACCAAAAACACTGCATTTCCTTAAACCCAACAGCTGTGACGGATGAAAAACTTCTGCAGCTAGACAGCGTAAAGACTAATTCATCGCTCAAAAAGTAGTAATTACACTACACTGAGATATACTGCTCCTGTGACAAATTTGAAAACCGACATAAATTCAGTCACCTGTCGAAGCTGCCCCCTCTTCTCACCTGTGATTTCTAAGGGAGGGACAAGACAAATGCTAGTTTTCTGTCAAATTACAAGTGAGTCATGCAGACGGACAAAAACAGATTTAAGTCCTGGCTCTGTAAATGTTTGCAGATCAAACAGCTTTAGATTGGTGATGGATGATAAGAGCAGGAGGAGGCGGCTCAGTGCTGCATCAGCATGCCATCTAATGGACACAGTGAGGACAGTCATGACTGGTTTCCTGTGTTTCCTGCTCAACTCACAACACTGAGGGATTCCCAAACTTCTCCACGTCAGAAAAAACAGGTGTGACAGAGAGACTTTCAACCCGCTGGAACTGCAAGAGACTCTGTCCACAATTATGCAACCGTGCTGTAAATGTGATGGTGAGCTCAGAGAACAGTAAAAAATATGTATCCTTATAAAAGATATCTTATTGCACAAACCTTGTAACCTTTATGATCACTCTTTTTGTTTAAGTGTTACCATTTAAACAGAATATCTCATGGAAAACAATAAAAACGGGCCACAATCAGACGTCTTCAAAGACTAAAATGTTAAAAAAGAGGAGCATTATAGAAAATATGTGTATTTTGTTTTTCACTAAATCTAATTTTCAGTTCTCATTCTTTTATACAGGAGCACTACAAACAAAATAGTGATATAGGAAACTTGGAGCAGCACATTAATAACAGAGGATGAACAATGAATTATTCAAAACTGTAATTTGAAAAAACAAACGAAAAACTTTTTTTTAAATGTTGCTTATTTAATCCATTGACGGACAGAGGAAACTGAGTGAGGATCGATCTTTTTTCATAAAATTCTTTAGGAGGTGATCGCACGAGATGTGGACTGCAGGTCAAGTGAAAGCAATTCTGTGCAACGTGGGGATTAAAATAATAACATACATAACTTTATGAAGGCTGAAAGTGATCCGAGTCAGAGTTTGAATGGGAAGAAAACTAAACTATTTTTTTCTCGCCTTTCGAACTGTTTCCATTCTGAACATATTTGTGTTCAAGAGATAGAGATCAAATAAACAAAAGAGAGGGTCATACATTAAATGAGATATGCTCTTGGCTAAAGCTTGCGTTCTGTTACATAAATGAAGAAAGAGATGTGTGTGTTTCTGTGTGTGTGACAGAGACAGAATGTAGGAAGCAGATATAGAGGAAGGAAGGAGATAAAGACAGGAGAAGGGAACGCATAAATATTTTGGGGAAATACATTCCATGTTGGTTTGCTCATGAAGCTGAATTATTAACAACTCAGCAGACACATTTCTGGTTCCAACACAACACAACACAACATAACTGAGACTGGAAACTATTACTGACACCGGTGCACATCAGTTGCACTGATCTTATGATAAACATAAGAGGATATTATACAAATATTGTAGTAGGGCAAGTCCATGTGGGAGTATTGCAATGATCCATGAATACTTTGACAAACTTCATAGGAATGTTTAATGTTTTTACAGGACTTACATGGAAAAATTACAGAGCACACCCTATAAAGCAACACACACACACACTATTAAATCCTACTTAGAATACGATTGGGGATTAGATATTTTATTAATGAGGATATCATCTGTCTAAAAATCGCTATTCAGTATCAAAGACAAGCTTTATGCCCCTTGACTATTATAGCACAGCCTACAGGGATAGTTCAAAACTCCATTTGTAAAAGCAGTGATTTTTAAGAACTTTCGATTTCAGTGAGCAAACTGTCAACCCATCAGTTTCTCATGGGAACGTAACAATTAAACATATCAACTCGATCTCTGGGCGCATCTGCAGTAGTATGAGAGTTTCTGAAGTATGGACCAAAGTTGTAGAGACTCACCGCAGCGCTCGAGCCGTCCTTTGTCCCCTGTTTGGTCTCTTGCAGAGAAAAAGCCGCTGAGCGTGTCTCAGTCAGGTTACGCTGCTGCTGCATTTATCACTGTTGTCCATTTTTTATTGCTGCACGTCAGTTAGACTGAGTGAGACTTCAAACTCTGGAGACATGCCGTGCTGCATGGCCGTCCGTCACCGTGACGTCGATGGCCGGATCACGTGACAGGAGGTGTCGATCTGGGACGTAAACAACTTTACTACAGTAACCACGAGTTCTGCTGAACCGGCTTTCTGCCTCTCTGCTGCTCAGCACTGATCTGATAAAGACAGAAAATGACGCGACGCCTTAGTCTTTCTTCCTCTCTTTGTCACAGATAGACCGACACACACATAAGCATGTGATATTTTATAACATTTTTATCAATATTTATATTGCATATTATGAATTTTACTCACCAGCGCTATTACTTATTTACCAAGCTTCTGTATTCATTGTAAAGTAGTGATAGGGCTTAGTCAACGTACGTCTCTTTCATTTGTGATTAAAATAAAAATAATTAAACTGATGTTTTCAGGTCAAAGCAGAAACATACTTTGTAACCATCCAGATGCCAACATACAACTCTGCTTGTGTGTCTCTCAGACAGATGTGCATACTTGCTTTGAAGTGAGGGTCTCCTCACAATAACAGTGATGTTATTCAGATTATTTTTACTTATTGTCTCGTCTCTGTAGTGATGTTACACACAAGACAGCAGAGACACAGTTAGCACAGACATCTTTGCAGCTCTGACCTATTTTGGTCATCCTCACCATCAAACCCTGCAGACTACGTGCTTTATCTCAGATGTCTGAGTCGTGTATCTGGAAGGAATGGGTGTGGGGGGGGGGGGGGGGGTGGGGTGGTGGCACGAACGGGGAAAAAAGGAAAAAGCTTAAAGGTAAATGTGTAATATTTATTTGAATAAAAAAAAAAAAAACAAAAGTGTAG
>JAQMCX010000045.1:10568842-10666948 GCA_029814765.1 Acanthurus leucopareius | reverse complement strand
CCCCCCCCGCCCCCCCCCCCCCCCCCCCCCCCCCCCCCCCCCCCCCCCCCCCCCCCCCCCCCCCCCGCCAGACAAGACCAGAAAAAAAGAATACAACTAATTTCAAAAGTTTTGAGAATTTTCTCTTTATTCAATGAAAATACCACAGTTTTGCACTTTAGGTTCATCAGACACATATAGTTGGACAATTACGTGTATATTGTGCACACAGAAGAGGCTGGTATACATAATCACTATCCACTTTTTTCAAAACACCAATTTACTGCTTGCACACATTGCACTGCAGCAAAACTTATGTATATATGTACCAGAGTATGAAAATGCTTTATTCTGGATTTGAAAAGTCCCTCTGTGACTCAATCAGCTGAGTTGTAAATTGAAGGGTGTGAGAAATAAAATAAATAGATGATGATGTTATTATTAAGCTTTGAGTAAAATGTAGTGAAATACGGCAGTTTGTAATGTTTCTGCAAACTAGTTTTGGTCAAGTTCAATAGAGGAACCAACAAAGCAAAACTATGTAAGTTTTCCAAATCAACAAGTTAATCTAAATATTCCCAAATTAATGTATAATTCTTTATCTCTTTGGTGAGTTGGCAGCATTAAATCTTCTTGATCATAATAATCCTATCAAATCATATTTTTTCACTGTCCCTGCTAAACTTGAACTCAACCAGTGAGTTTATTTTGACAATCAGCGCTGAGAGATACATTTCATCATAGATGGCAATAAATGCACATCACACAAATCATATTTTACACCTGTTTGTGCTTCATTTCCCTAAAAGGATTTTGTACATGCAAATATCACCAAAATACATCTTCCTGTGCACTACTGAAGACACAAATCCCCTTAATTATAACAGGGACTTAAAATGTAATGTATTCTTATGCCATCATTCCTTACACTTAAGAGTGCAATTATGCATTATGAATGCTTAGGACATTCATCATAAGTTTGAAAAACATTTAATTTGTCCATTTTAGGCTGATTTCTTTTCAAAAGAAGAAGGGGGAGGTCAGGCCACAGTTGATAAAGCTTCAGAGCCCAAATCAGCTGATTTAAAAGCAGCCAAGTAAGCAGGTCAGTGGCCAAATCTGATGCCAAATACTCGAATGCCACTGACGAAAGTGCTGTTTAAAGAAAAAGGAGGCTGAAAGAACAACATAAAATTTGCTGGTGTGGTTGACATTTCTTTGTTTTTTCTGTTCAGGCACATCAGAGTCATGGAGCAGACTGGATCTCTCCTGGACTTCAGCGTCTGATGAGTTTTCCTCTGTCATTTTGAGTACCGGGCAAACGGAGACCCTTCATTCACTTTACCCTGGAGAAATGAAAGGATACAACAAAATGTTCAAGAGGAGCAAAACATCTTTGTTATAAACTACAACCAGTGTGGGCTTAAGATGTCTGAATCAGTAATCAAATTTACCAACTGAGCTAAACTAAAAAGTCTTTCAGTCATAAGACTCAGTTTTGTGCTGCCTCATTAATATATTTGATTACTTTTTCTTTACAGAAGTTCAATTTAATTTCTGCTTTGCTGGTTTATTTTCTGCTTTCCAACTTCCAACTAGCAATGATAACAGAGAGAGAGATCTAAATAATGAGGAGGTGTATTAACAAGACACCCATGTTATGCTCAGTATGCCACAATATCAAAGTGCCCCCTCTAACCCTGAAAAACACAAGAACCACACTTCAAAGAAGTAAGATTAACTGACACAAGAATGCCAGCAGCAACAGGAAATGACCTTGCAAGTGTCACATGCCTGCCTTCAGTCCTTATCCCCCACCCCCACCCCCCACCCCCCACCCTCAGCACCGCTCTCTGTCTCCAGCTCACTTCTCACAGGTCATGTACTCAGCAGATGGAAGTAACTCATTACAGGAAATGCAAATATGCAAAAAAAAAAAAAAAAGTTTCTTGACATGCATGAATTATTTAAAAAAGAGCAGTATTTTTAATGTACTAATTTTAAATTTGAAGTGATGCAGAGTGATGTTTTTGGTTTTTTTTAATTTTCAAAATTTATAGTGAGTTATAAAAAATTTCTGGTACTCTTAAACTGGCTGTTTGTGGTGGCAGTGTATGGGGTAACTTACTATCTTCCACTGAAATGGTTCATATGCAAACACACCATCATAACCCTTCATGTGCTAGAAGGAAGCTAGAAGGAAGCTAACCACTGGCGTCTGTGTGTGAAAGGATTAGGGAACTGATACTTTTATGTCACTATTTTCAAAGCTTTTCATCTGCTCTTGTTGAAGTATAAAGAGACATTAACCATTTTTTTACTTTGCAACATTTGCAAAACTTTATCACAACTAGTCTGCTGTAAATGTAAGGACTGAGTGTAGGTTGGGAGTTTGTAAGGCGCACCTGAATTTGAGATGTACAGTAAGTTATGATACCATACCATACCATACCATACTATATTTTACAACTTCATTGTCAGTTCACACAGAATTTTTTTCAGTGTCCTTGGGAAGCTCCATTACAAATACTGCACGCAAATCAAACATAGACCCAGAAAAACCCAGAAGGGGAGGTACATTTCAACAATTTCTTTACATCTGATCATATTTCACAAAAATCTATAAAAGACAACAGTCACACAATGAAAATGTTTGCTGTATCTCCATTAAAAAGACTGAGATCTCTGCCTTTAAAAAACCCTCTTCTAACCCCCACAAGTACACTGAAGTTACACAAACTGTAGCTGATAATGTACTTAGCTATGTAACATTAACTATGGTCATTTTTCACGTGTTACTTCATTCCTTGATATTGTAATAATCACATTCATTCATCATGTCTGTTAGGCTTTTAAATCAAATCTGATCAATTAATAACAATAACAATCATGTATTAAATAAATAATCACATGGAAAGTTACTTGTACTTTGAGTCATGCACTTTTCTCAAACAGTAATATTTACTTTTGATTGAGTCATTTTTCTTGTTTTTCTCTTTGAGTTTAAATTTTTAGTTCTCCACCCTCCACAGCATGATCTTCACTCTTTCTGCCCTGACCTGCCATCCTGATGCTGCTCACCAGATGCCTTCAGACTGTTTCTCCTTCCTTTACTCTTCTAACCAGTCCTTCCTGCCCTGCAGTCACCTGACCTCCCGTTCCACCTCTACATCTGTTTCCAGCACTGCTGCATTAATACCAACCTTTTTCTTAGTGTTAGATAATTTACTTATTTAATTTCTTTGTGTCATGTGTATTTGCTTTTGAGGCACATGTACTTGCCTGTCTGCTTACTTGCTGTGCTTGTCCTGGAAACTGAAACCTTTACCTGAAACCTGGACCTGAAACCTGAACCTGCATGTCTGCCTGCCGGTAAACTTGCTCAGCTTTCAGGTTCAACACAGGTTTCATGCCTCTGGTAGTCCAAATGACTACCAGAGGGGTTAAGGGAGGATGGCTGCTCTCCACGCCCAGGATGGAGAGCACGTTCCCGGCCTTGCCTCCCCCTTAGATCCCCTCCTCTCCCTGGAGGTGTGGACTTAGAAAAATTTCAGCTTCAACTCAGGTTTTGCGCCCCTGGTGGTCAGCCGGACTACCAGGGGCAACCCTGGTACAACCCTGATTCTAAAAAAATTAAGAGCGTGTGTAAAACAAAATTTTTTAAAAAAATGGTATGATTTGAAATCCTTTGACATTTTAAAGTCATTTGTTCACGGTTGCAACAAACACAACTGTTGGTGTTTTCAGCGTTTGGGTCCCTCTGCAGCGGCCTCACACTCCTCACCACCTCGACAGTGAGAGTGTCTAGACAAAAATGTAAATGACTGTCAGAGCAGTATTGCTGACCAAACTTTTCTTTTTCCACGAACCCTAAATTAACCCGTTTCTGTCTAATCACAAACACAAATTGTTGCCTTGAACAATTTAGTAAACATTCTGTTTTAATTTAATTTTAACTCTTAACTTTTTTACACAGATCCATTTGTCCATTTGAGCGAATATTTAAACGGAGCACAGTGTGAAGATGCTGACACTGTGGAAGTTGCCTTTTCACTCATTAAACCTGCAGGTTATCTGCTAATCATCATCTGCAAAATCAGCTGTTTTTGTGTTTGGACCCATATGTTGCTGGTCATGTACTGTACATGCTGCTGTGTCTGTTCATATGCAGTACACCCCGTCCTAATCCAACTCAACATCCCCGAAGCTCTTCACAGCAGCTACAGTCACATGGCAACACAATTTTATAGAAAGCTGGTGTCAAATATTCTACAGAGTGTTTTGCTTTTTTTCTCAGGAGAGAAATTTCTGTTGTTATGGTGGAGAACTGATGCTTGGTTAAATTTTTACCTGAAATGACATCTGAAGAGTCCAGGATTATATGAGAGTGTCTGAATACCTGATGACGCACTGATGGAGTGTAATGATAAGCTTTAATTTCTGAAGAAAGCGCTTAGTCACCTCATGCTCACCACACAGTGTCCTGTTTCTGAGACTTTTTGTCATACTGACGATTCAGACTGGCTTCCTGTTTGCGTAAAAAAAAAAGAGCAGCCAAAAAACTGTGATCACCGCTGAAGGGAGGGGTAAGAAAAGGACACATGGCAGTTGAAAGCCCTTTTACACTAAAATAGGTAGAGGGTTCAGTTTTCTGACACTGTACCAAGACAGCGTACCACTGCCAGAGTCCCACATTATTTACATCTAGTCGCCAGGTGGTGGTGCCTCTTTTGTTGTAAATATCAGCAGACATGCCCCCCCCAAGGCAGAGCCACACTGGCTTTTTTGTCTTCTCGTAATATTTTACTGTGCATACTGATTGGTTAATAGTCTCATAAACTTTACTTGTTAGCTTCTATTTATTTATGACTTTAAAGTTGTTTCATGTCTGCAAGAGTTTGGCAATCAGTTGTGTGGAAAATGCACCGATATAAAAGAAAACTGAGATACTACAGCCACTTTTTGCAGCATTTGCGGAAAACAGTTGCCAACATCATCATTATGCTGACAGCAGCATCACATAGTCATACGGTTTCTCCACAGTGATGTGCCAGTAAAAGAGAAAGATCTGGCTGCACCCACCATCATTTTACATTAAAGGAAATAAGTTTTGGCTTTCTTCTGCTTTCTTTAAAGCAAAGGTCCTCAAACCCTTAAAAAAGAGAAATTGGGCTTCTTTCTAAGGTTCAAACTCACAGAAATAAATTATGAATCGTCTCAACATCTGAAAAAGAAAATAAACAGCATGTGAGCTAACCAAACTTTGCAAAAACAGTGCTCTTTTTTTATCTTTTAAATCAGGTAAATAAATTCACATTTTATTCTGCCAGTTGATGAGCCATTAAAACCTGGTCTGGGACCCCATTTTGAGTCTGGATCCTAAGTTAAAAAAACTCTACAATAAACCAGTCACAATCATTTTTGGGGGCGTTAAACCAGGATGCAGTGACGGTGCCCTAACTACATAGTGACAGGTGGGTAGCGTGAGGGGAGGAAAATGCTGACTGTAATGCTCGTCCAATTGCAGACTTAAACCCACAGTCCACATCTGTTGAGTCAGACTATGTCCACAATGACTAAGTGCTGTATAGCAGGTCTAATGTTTACCATTCCATCATCTTATACTAGTGTATTAGCTTGGCAATATTAATATTAATAGCTTAATAATTGCAAGTATTTGTCCAAACTCTGGGACTAATAAAAGTTTTATCTTGATAATGGCACCAGCTGAAAAGTATTAAGTCAGTTATTAAGTTATTAGTATCAATATTCATCCTCATGAAAGTATGAATGTCTGAACATCATTTAATGGCAACACTGGTTGTTAAACTATGGCATTTTAACCAAACTATCATGGCTGAAAACTTATAAATAATCTTTTTTTAAGCTCATCTTAAGTTAAAATTTGACCAAAAAATTAAATAGATTGAGAAGGTCTAAATAGATAACTTTAAATATTAATTTTAAAAAAGTGTAACCATTTAAAATTTTGTCAACCACTTTAAACCATTTAAAGTGTAGAGTTCTTGCTTTTAACCCACCATTGGGACATCTTCTAGCCTTTCAAAGTTTGACCTTGGTGATCGGACACATTTCACCGTGACAACCACCAACAGAAGAGCAAAGATGATGCAGAAGATGCAAAGAATGGCCACCAGGCCAGGGTTATTTGCCAGGTCACCTTGATCCCACGTAGGAGAGAGACCTGCGGCTGAGACAAACAAAAAAGTTTACTTTCTTTCTACTCAACAAACTGGAAATAACTACAACTTTAGATATACCAGCAGAGGGCACTCACTCACTCACTTTTTTTTTTTACTGATTTGTATTAAATTTGGTGTCCAATATTGTTGCTCAGAGGCCACCTGCTTTCCTCAACCTTAACTAGAGGTTTGTGCAAATTGCTCAATAACTGTGCACCTTAACAGGCAGAGTGAGGACTGAACAGTAAATACATGCTTTGCTCCCAATAAAGCCAAAAAATTCATGGTGAATAAAAAAACCTGCAGCCTTTTATTTTACTTCTAAACATGGGTCTTGAACTGATGTATTTTACTCACAAAAACAAACCGACAATAAGAATTTCCATGTGAAAATGCTGCAGGATTTTAGTGTAGACTCTTTAGGTTTGATTCTATTCAGAATAAGAAATCCTCTTGCCCTGAGTTGTGACAGCAGTTTGACCTGGGCTGGTTTTGTTTACGGTGATGGTTCCAGTGATGTTTGGTGGCGTTGATCCGGATGGGAATGTTGTTTCATGGGAAACTGTCACGTTGGATGTCTGGTTGGTCGTCTCGGTACCAGGAGAAGGACTGGGATCTGTTTCCTCTGTCCTGTTCGGTGTTTGTGAGGAAGTTGAGGGCGTTGGTGACAATGACACCTCTTCTGGACTGACTGCAGTGGTGTTTTGCTGTGTTGTTGTGGTTGTTGTTGTTGAAAGTTGTTGTGTGTCGTCGGTTGTTGTCACAGTGGAAGAACTGACATTATACTTTATTGTCATAGCCAAAGTGGTGGGCTTTGCAGAACTTGTGGTTATCTCTGTCATATGTTCAGTTACAGAGGAAGTGGTGGTGCCTGCAAAGGAACAAACAGCATGAAAAATGGATGATGCACAGCATTCATATCTGATCAAGATAAGAACAGTGGAGATTGTTTGTTGTTTTTTTCAAGACAGATAAAACAGCTGTTATTTTAAACTAAAAGCAGATGTGTAGCTGGGAATTGTGTCATATGCACAGGAAGAGACCTCCTCCGCTTTACTCAAAGATTTGCTGCATTTAGTGACACAGCTTGTACGTGTACCATTGCTCTTTGACCCAGTTTTGTCGTTTCCCACAAACCTAAGTACCTATTTTTACTTTTAAAGCAATAGTACTTTAGAAACCCTAGTGGTTGTTACTGCAGCCATGACATACACACATTCAACACTACCTTTATCCTGAGCTTGCCTCCATCTAATGCAAATACGTGGGTGTAGCCAATATAACAATGGGATTTGTGAGCAATGCACTTGTCACAGCCTGGGAGGTTCCTGCTTGTATTTAAGACACTATCAGTAATTGTAGTTCCCTGTTAGTAAAGCAGACAAACTCTAGTTTATATTCAAAACTTAACTGAGGTAAACAAAAAAAATGTTAATTTTGACAAAAATCAGAAAGACATCAAAACTCAAAGTGCTCATTTTGCAGAAAAATAGCCCCAGTCAGTGTTGAATTATTTTAAATGATCTTTCTGATTCAATATTACAGCCAAATTATGTTGCATTGTACTGCTACGGATGTTTAAGGTTGTTTGATATTAACTGAATCAACTCAATCATCATATTCTATTATCTCGTCATGTTTTAAATGTTTAGGTCATTAAAAAAGCAGCTTCTCGTGAGGCAACAAAAACAGCCTGTTTCCAGCTCTGAGACAATGAATCTGTCTGCTAATCAAACAGGGTTTTAAAAAGTTTAGCTTTAAGAAGTTGGTGAATTTTTTTAAGCCATAAAAAATGTAATCCATCTGTTTAAAGAATCTCATTTTTAATCACCAAATGAGGAGATTCATGTTTTTCATTGGAAGGGAGATTTCAAAAATTGTAATCTGAACAAAAGAACATAAAGGATATACCATGAACTGCTCAAATTTTCACTCAGTTAGTGCACACGAGTAAATGTCCTTAGTTACATTTTTACCAATGGCACTGTTGCATCTAAAGCTGTAACACATTGCAGAAGCAGCAGGTTTTAAAGGGAGAAAATCAAAATACGACAGCTGAGACAGTATTTCATTATGTTGATGAATAATATGATTGAATCTTCATTCAGCATTTATGCAAACTTTGAATGTTTGAATTTAAATACACCTGTGTTTGGTTTTTGTTCTCAACGTGATCCCCCTGCTTGGTGAAAAAAAAAGGCAGAAGGATTTGCAAAGCCAAGTCTTTGAATGGTGCTTATTTGATTTTCTGATTCAGCTCACTGTAGTTGGAGTTTTGGCTCTAAACTAGACAAAAGTCGAAACTGTGCAAGCTTTACTTTATCACTACTTATAGCTCCACCAAGATAAATAATCACCTGCAGCCACTGCCCAGAAAGTCATTTAGCAACACACTCACCACCGCTCTGAGGCTTAAAGACTCATGTGACCACCTGAATTAAAACATAATATTACCACTGCTTGTTGAAAAAAGAAAAGATTTTAACTTGTTTCTAAAGTTGCAACTGTATTTTCTGTTTCAGGTTGCAGAAAATGGCATGTCCTAGCTCAGTTGTAACACACAAGAAAAATTGGAAATTATTTTGAAAATTGTTGGTAAGAAACTTTTGACAGTTTTGATTCTGTCACCTTTGTAGAAATCAAGCAATGAAATATGTCAAATCCAACCACCATCTGTCTTTAGAGGAGTAAACAAAGTCAGAGTTAAATAAAAATCTTTTCCATCAAGCAGTGGACAAAATATTTTAACACTCCGATGGCAGAGGCTTTCTTAAAACCTTCTTTTGTTTTCAAAGATCGACAGATTTATAAATGAATATATATTTAATATATGTGTGTGAAAACAAAAGGCTTGACTCGCTAACTTGAATGAGCAGGACAAACTTGAGATACAAAGAGAAATTTAAGATAAAACATTATATATGTATTGTATGCATTCAGTTTTTAATACTTTTTATACCACTATTATTATTTAATAATGTTCATTACTACTTAATTTACAGATTCATCTAATATTACAAATATGAATATAATCTACAAACAAATTCTGATGTATAAATATAGGTTAAAATAAGATTTTATTGATCCCACATCACCATATAAAGTCATTAAAACAGGCTATACCAGCTGCAACATCACACTGATGCTTGTTTATGAATAATTCTAATCCAATGATACGAAACAACTAATTCTCTTTAAACAAACCATTCTTCACAATGAGTGCTTTTAGTAATTTAAGAATATCATAATGCTTAAACTTCTGTGCTATACTTTTGCTTACGTAGAGCTTTAAATGCTTGAAATTTGCTAACATAGTATTTCAACACTATGCCAGCGCTACTTGAGTTAGACATATAATCACTTCCTCCACCACTGATTGAGTCCAAGGCTTATTCTTATCATAGACGTTAAGTATTTTTTACTTTCTCTCTCACACAAAAACAATGACACTATTATGTTATTTTCAGTATTTTCCCAACAAAAAACACACATAATGTTCATAAATTTATTAACTAAGAAAAGCCATGTGATTTGAATTCACAAACCAAATGAGGGATTTTTTTTTTCATCTTGTTGCTCTCAGTCTACAAATTACATTATTTAAAGTATGTTTCCAAAGTAAAGCGGTATTGAATTAAAGTATAATACACTTCAGGGCCCCTCCATTATGTGGGGGCCTGGTTGAACTCATAGCTTCCTACAGTAGTCTTAAGTTCATTCTTGCCAGCAGAAAGACAGCATTTAACACAAACTTCCATCCAGGTTCGTTAAAACTTTAAATCATATCACAAATATGGGATGTAAAATTACATATTGTTATACTGTGATGTGATTGATCCTTTAGTACGACTACAGCACCAAATAAACTTTGAGGTGAGACTGACATCAACTGCTGCTTGAGGGGCAGAAAAATATCTTTTAGCTTGGCTGAGTAGTCCTTAAAGTTTTTGGTGAAAACAAAAAAATGCTTGTAGGACCATTTACATTTTAGCAACAACTAAACTAACTTCAATCACTGATGAGGACTGTGTGATGTGTTCAAAAGCTTTTTCATCCCCTAGTGAAGCCTTTTCTTTTGGGACATTAAGGGACAGATCAGTTTGAGGCTCAGATGAGGCTGCAGAGTCTTAAAACAGAATCAGGAGTCTGTCAGTTAATGAGTCGTGTTTACTGATGATGCAGACAAACAGCTGGTGGTCAGCCGGCAGTGTGTACATGTGTGTGTGTGCATAAAAGTGTTTGCAGAAGGAGCATTCACCACTTTAGGTTTAACTCACACAGTCACTGATTAAATATTTGCTTCAATTTCCAGTCATGAATTTCTTATTTACTTCCTCTTATGAATCATTAATAGCAGTTCATACTTCAGTTTAGAATTCTGTATAAAACAGAATGCATTAAAACAAATTAGGACTTTTATTTCACAGCAGTACACATTAACTCACTGCTTGACTAAAAAGATTTGTGTTTTCTGCATGTTGTTTCGACAAATGCAATCCTCAGATACTGTTTGCTATTGCTGTTTTAAGAGTTAACATTCTACTAAACACAACATTTCCTCCATACTGAGAAAGAACAGGCACCAAACCACCTCCGATAAAACTGCTGAGCCTCCCTCTCACCGCAGGAAGAGTCTTATTTGCATAACTTTGCATCTTTGTCAGACTTCAACCTAACATTCAGGTAAATTTTCAAACAAGTTTGACATTAGTTTTTACAAGTAAAAATGTGAAATATTGACTTACCTGTACAAACTGTCACCGCAAACAGGGACACCAGTAAAATGAGATGCATCACTGGAGGCATGTTGAGAGAGGAAAAGGCTGGCAGTCATACCGACAGCATTCAAACACACACATACACACACGCTCACACACATACACGGACTACATCCTTGACAGCAGGATGTGTTGAGTGCCTGAGGAGGAGTGCTCTGATCTGTGGGTTGGTGCATATCAAACGCTTCAGGCTGGTAAGTCAATGTTTGAACACGGTTCTGTGTTGTAGCTCCGTCCCTGCTGTTTTTCAGCAGAGCAGCTGCAGCTCGCAGGTTCATTTTTAAAAAATGACTTCAGTACCTTAAAGTGACATTTATATAATTTTTCCACCGCTGAGTGCAGTTTTTCTTCTGCACTCAGTGTCATCTCGCAAGTCTTTCATGTGTTATTCAAAACCTGAACTGCACTGTAATTTAGTTTTCCTGTTTAATCCGTTTGAATTAAATGTATTCAACTCTTTCAACTTGTACATTTGTCTTTTTTCTGTATTTTATAAATTTTTAATTGCACGCTGTGTCTCATGTAAAGAACTTTAATTGTAAAGCAGTTAAGTTGGACTAATCTCTGCTACTGGGAGACAGATTTTGCACCAACTTTGTTTGACTTTACTGCAAGTTTACAGAGATCTACACTTCAAACCATCTTACAAAATTGTACATAACTCTTAGAGTCCTATTGTGTAATTTGAATGTTTAACTAGGTCGTCCAATAAGCGGCTCAGGAGTGGAGTGTTTTGATCACTGGTTCCTTTACTCTGTATGTTGAAGTGACCTGATACTCAACTCCAGATTGCTCCCAATGGCTCCTCCCTGTGAAAGGTTCAACAGATCTGCCATATTGTTCAATTGCACCAGACTGATAAAAATTCTTTTGTGTGCATGAAAAGTAATGAAGCTTATACTCTGTGTATTAATAGTACACAGTATTTTCTTTCTCATAACATTGGAGAGAAACAAAAACACAAAAGTTATTTCAAATTTCTCCTGTTTAATGTAGAGAAAAATTCAACTTTTAGAAGTATCTTACACTTGAAAAAAAACACAATGGTCACATTGCATAGCACCAAACCCTTTATTGCATGTGAACAAAATAAGTGTATCAGAGTTTAAGACATGAATTCCTCCCGAAAGTTTCTGGTCTTTCCTCATAAAAAAGATAAAGAAGAAAGAATAATCAAATGTATTCTCTGCTTGTCTAAACTTGAGGATTTATTTCATGAGACAAAATGTATAATTAGGACACAAGATACCTCAAAAAAGCCATCACATATTTTAAAAAGAAAAAGAAAAACACACACATTTCTGAAGAATAAGATGACAAGTAAGGAAACAGCTATTCATATCTGAATGTTCCTGCAGGAGTGCACTTGATTCTGACATAAACAGACAAACAGAGTGGTAAGAGACATTAAAACTCTACAGACATGAAGGGAAAAGTGTATCAACACTTCAACTTAAACAGCACAGTTTGGAAACAAACATGTAGTCAGTTCAAACTAGAGAAAGGAGCAGAAACAGACCATATAAGTAACACAAAACTCAACTGTAACAAATAGTCTCGCAACTCTCTGCAAAGGCAAAGAAGTCAAGTCAATTTTATCTATTCAGGTCAATATTATATACACAATACAAAGCATAGCTTGTTTCAAGAGGCTTTGCAATCTGTACAGCATACAACACTCTCTGTCTTCAAATAGAATAATGAGGAGAGGACGGATTTCTCTCCCAGAATAGACAGACATGCAAAAGACAGACCAGATTCACAACAGAAAATCATATTAGAAACACTAAAGACGCACAAAATGTAGGCTGTGAAACATAAGTGAAGAGGATGGAAGAGGTGGATTGAGCAGCTTCGGTTGTCGCCCACTAAAGAAAATCTGAGCCATAACACTTCTTCACCACCACAGAGACCAGGAGAGAGGACAGTCCACACACACACACACAGAGGAGAGGACAACACCATTCACACAGAGAAGAGGAACAACAAACACACAGAGGGATGGAGAACCGAGATAATATGCAAACCAAATCCTCTGATGAAGCTCCAGATAAAAACAGGACAAGGCACCAAAAACCCTGCAACCCTGGGCGTTTGTCCAGCAAAGAGGAGCTGAGACTGCAGGAGAGAGAAGAAAAGGAAGCTGGGGTGGAAGAGAAAGAGAGAAAAAGAGATGAGCAGCGATCATGGTAGCAGATAGGGCACAGGGGAAAAAGATTAACGGTAAACTGCAGTCGATATCAAAACCTCTGCAGTCTTTTAGCTGAGTTCTCATCAGCAGAATAAACTGACTACAAATGCTGCTGTTCATTTGTAAGTGTATGAAGTGATTAGTGGAAGGAGGCCTGAAGTATGAACTGGTCATTTCTAATTGTAAGTTAACACAAAACTGAGACCATCTTGTGATGGAGTAATCATCAACATGTGGAGGTTCTGATCCATGAGTACTCAGTTATCATTATTACATAAGTAATCAGTACTCCTGAGTTGCATTGCACCTATCTTATAACCTGGCCTTCATTTTGATCTCAGTTACACATCTGCACACTTTCATGACGGTTGTGATGCTATCACAATGACAAAATCTGTCCACGGATAAATTAACAAGTGGCAAAGACTTCTGTCGTAGTGGAAGCCTCAATACAAGCACAATTTGCCACGATGACACACACACTTATATGTAAAAATACCTGTGTTTTCTGCGAGCAGAGAGCACAGGACGGAAAAAGATGTTCTTTTGACTCCAATGAGCATGGACTCTAAGCTCTCTAAGCTTTCTCCTTCAGAAGTTTGGATGGTAGGAGCGCTTTCTGCTGTAGATCCACAGAATTGCTGTCTGGTACCACTGCAGTGGGTTGGCTGTTATTCTGTGAACATGAGAAAACAATACATTCATTAGTATCATCAATAGCACTTAGATTTTTAACCACTAAGCAAGAAGAAAACTGACAAACACGTTGAGCAACAGCAGAGAGCTAGTGGCAAACAGTTTGGACATATGTAAAGTGTGTGTGGTGTCACTTGTAATTTAGCATACTGTCCATTATAGAGGCACAATAATAAATACACATAAATTTACCATAAAAGATGCTAACTATCTGATTACATTAATTTTTAGGTATTCAAAGGCCCACAGAACGCACAAAATGCAAAACCTAAAAACTTATACATGTTTCCCTTATTAAAGGAGGAAAAATGTCAAGATGTCCCTTTAACCTCCACTGTGGCTGACTTACTTTGGTTTTTTAGGTAGGACAGGTAGACGTCCCACCCTAAGCTGACACTGCTGACGTACAGAACACGATGTTTGGGTGGGAGAAAGTAGAAGTTGATCATCTGAGCAGCAGGCCAAACAGAACAATCTGCCTGCAGACAGGAACAACACGTATTAGTGTGAACAAAACTTATAAAAGTTACCCTGCACAAACATAGTTACAAGCTGTGAGAAGACAAAGGAAGCCTGCTCAGTCAGCTGAGCAGGCTGGGAGTTCAACTACGGCCACAGGCCAAAAACTTAACAAGACTGAGCCTCCACAGTCATGCTGGCAGCTCTGTAAGGTTGTACTGAGGCACCAATGTTTTGAGCTAAATGCGAACATCAGTATAGCTAACATGTCAAAACTTGCTAAAATGACAAAAATGACATGCTAATACTTAAAGGGGTATAATGTTTACAATTTTCACATTTTAGTTTATCATGCAAGTAGCTAACTGAAGCTGATGGTATTTATCTGTGAACCAAAGTCTAATAAAGATATATATTTAATGTTTTTTATTCACTCTCCATGGAGCAAATAAGCAAATAACAGTAACAGTAATGTGACCCTAAAACACACTGGAAAATGGTATAGAATGAACATGTTCATTCAGCTTCTTCTTCTTGTGATTTATATTAACCCAGGAGAGCAGAAGCACAGACATACTAAGTGTGAGCTACAGGGACAAATACAAAAAGCTGCAAAGTTAACATCTCACTTCTAGTTAGGAACGAAGATGTTGAGGAGGTGTGAACAAGAATGTAAGTAGATTTGCACTGATCTGCAAGGTCAGACACTGACAGGTGAACTTACCTTATAAAGCTCCCAGAACTTGTCTTTAACCTCCTCCAATCCTTTGGATAAAGTGTTTCCCTCCAATAAATTTAAAGCTGTAATAAACAGAATTGTCCGTCAGACGTGCGTCATTGCTACGCTTCATTAAAAACCGACTTCAGATAAGATCCTCAGCTGGAGAAATTTCTAACTCTCATAAAACATGACTCACAGTCATGAAAAAATATCAGTCAAATCAAAAATCTTTAGAGACAAACTTTGAACCCCATTCAACTCTGGTATTGAAATACGCTAGCTTGTGTATTACCTCACTCGTGTCTTCAAGGTTGACCTTTTACTCTGTTTTACATGTGTGTGAGTGTTATCTGTGTGTGTATATATTGGAGAAATTGCTTGTGCACCAACATCTGAACATCATGGAAACGTTAAGGTATGACTGTGTGCACTAAGGAAGGAAACATGCTGCTTTTTGCCAATAAAATCTGTAATTATTCTCACCTATAAAATACCAAACCGCGGTTATAGGTGAGGCAAGCAGTTGGTCCAGCAGAATCTTCGTGCCCACAACTTTCAAAGCATTTCCAGGGTAAATTCTCTCCAGCCAGGTGAACCACTTGTGTAGCATTGTACCTAAGGAGCAGCCCACAACAAACATGCGACCTGTGAGGAGACAGAAATTAAGACAGAAGAATCAATGGAGAGTCCTGGAATACACCTGCCCATCACTGCAACCAGGTGAAAAGTTAAACCACTGGATATTGATGTGTTGAAATTGCTGTAGTTCACTACGGAAACATACAGATTTGGGAAAAAGTACCACAGTTATATACTTAAGTAATTTAGCAGCGACAGTTTAATTAAAGTCAATCCAACAACACAAGAGCAACATCCTTACCATCCAAAAAAAAAAAAGCTCAAAATCAGCTTTGTTTCCTTAAAACAACTCTAGAAAGCAAAATTCCTCCACCAGCTTCTTGATGACCTCTACAAAATATTGTTGGAATCTGACTGGAAACAGTGAACAGTCAGTGGGAGAAAAACCATCAAGAATATCATCTGTAACCATTAAGTGAGCATCACTGATGTCAGTGAGGTGAAGTGCCTGCACGGAGCCCAGAGACAGAAGTATCCACCGCACCACACTCAACCCAGGTTTTACCCCTCAGGCTGTAAGATTACATAACTCACTTGTACATATTCAAAGAAAATAAAAAAAGAATTATTGATTATTAGTGCATTTATAAAATTCACTGTTTCAGTAACATCATAGAGGGGCTAACTACATTTCCTAACTACATTTCATTGCACAAACAGAAACCTGCGGATGACCCTGCTACAAGGATCAGGACCAGAAGCTGCTGCACAGTCTCCTATGTCCATGCATGCAAGAGATGGTAACAACACAGACAACAAGCCGTGATTTGTGCTAGGCTAACGGCTAATCTCAGCAGACCAGCTCTCTGAACTGTTTCCTTGCTGATGTCTGTTCCCTGGAGAATCAAATGGATTCCCTAAAACTATATAGCTGCCAACCCAGCCTGAGACTGCTGTGACTTTATTTGAACAGAAATGTGACTGCATGACCATTCAGCTGAACAGACTATAAGAAGTAGAAGGAGAGGAATTTTGTATTGTCGTAACAGTCTCAGCTCAATGTAGCACAGCTGGTTCTCTGAATCATCCCAGAGAGGCATTAAGCACCCCCGTAGGGTGTCCAGGAACCAACAACAGGTCCAAGTCAGTGATGTGGTTGTGTGTGTGTGTGTGTGTGTGTGTGTGTATGAGTTCCTGATGAGCAGGTTGGCATTTTGTATGAGGAGTCCTCTGGCATTAGTGTGTGAATTTGTGTGAGAAGGGGTGGATGCTGACTTTTGTTGAAAAGTGCTTTGAATAGTCAAGAGACTAGAAAAAATGCTTACATAAGGTAACGAGTCCCTACAGAAGACAGTGAAGTCAGCTGAGTCCATCAGTGGGACCTTTCAACACTCCACCTATGACGTTCACAGTTAACACTGCAACAGAGCCTCCAGCACCCCCCCCGCAGGGGCATCTGGGCAACATCCTCTAGATCTTACCATAAGCAGTTTGACTACTAGCTCCTCTATACATACAAACCCTGTAAACATGAATATCCTCAGGTATTAACAAACTGCTACTGCCTCTCCTAAATTGTAAACATACACTTTTCATTCCTATGCTTTCTGTGGTTGTGTTTGCATTTACTCTCTCTGTTGTTTGTAAAACAGTCTTTCCTGCATGTTGCCTCTATGTTTTGAACGTAATATGGAGTACTAATGTTAGTTTCACCCCCCACTAAATGCTGCTTTGTTCATTCTTTTGGTTTTAAGGAGAGGACACAGAAAAACACACCTATTCCTCCATGTACAGCACTGCATATGGATGGATGACAAAGTTTCTTGTATTTTTTGTCCGACAAATCCCACAGTCATAGAAACCAGTGCATTTCACAAATTTTATTTGGTAGACACTGAAGAGGTATAAAGCTCCTTATAATGCTGACGCCCTCGCTCTCTCTTCATTCATCTCTGGAGTTTGGTCATTGGAAGCCTAAGCATTTTCAAGGTTGATGGTCCTATTCCCACATTGCAATAATGACTTCCCCTTCAGCTCAACTACTCCCTCTCTCTCTCTCTCTCTCTCTCTCTTCCTCTGTCTCACCTGTCCTCCTCCAGTCTCGGACTTTGCTTGGCTTCTTGTGGATCTCTCGGCTCTGCTGCAGGATGTCTCCCAGTCCCATCAGGCTTCCTGCAGCTAAGGTGTTAGTGAGTAACAAGTGCCGGCCCTGGAATGCTTTTCGCCAGGAAAACAGTTTTCGGAACAGAAACCCTTTGCCCACCTTAGAAAGCATTATGTTTGGACCGAAGAGAGAACAAAAAAATAGGTTTCTTTCTGTGAAAGAGGTTTCTGACAAAAGACTGAATATGAAAAACAGTCTTCAGTGCCTTTATTGGTGATAAGTTATCCAATGAAAGCTGGAGACAAGATGGCCACACCTCCAACGCAACAAAATTAAAACAAACAACATGTCTCAGCCACAAAAATAAGAACAGAATATAAACTGGACTGAGTATTTCAATCTCTAGTATAATATAAAAATGACCCTTTTCAATTAATTGTACAAACTCCATAAAAAAAACTCTTGTGAAAAAATCTTCCTTCTTACTCTTTGGTTTCAAGGATCATCTAAATAACGAATATCCCGAGGATGTTAAAATCTCTTCTCACAGCTTCCAAATTGACCTGATCAACAGCAAAAAATATCTGATCACCAGATGTTTTTGTCAACCTCTTTTGATAGAGCTTCTCTGTTAAGGGATGTTTTTTTTAATAGGTGGATTTATATCCCATGAACTCAGCAGATAATTGCAAGAATTCTTTATCACCTCTTATTTCAAGCTAACTTAACCAATCAGATTGAATGAATATGATATAGTCAGGTTTTACCGCAGAATCAACTCTTGCTGAGGCCAGTTGGAAGAATGATAACATGTCTCTACTTTAGAGAAGCCCTCAGTTATTTTCTTCCTTTTTCAACAAAGAAACACACTCTAGTTCTACAATGAATGATGCTGTAGCAGCATCTATGCTAGCCTCTTTGATCATCACACTTAATCCACATCAGAGCTGTTTATCTGAACCCCTCTCTCACCTGGCTCTCTCTCTTCTCTCTCTATTTACAAATCCATCATGCACTCTCTCCTTCTCTGTGTCTGTCTCTATTCTCTACCTCTTTGTGCTGTCAACAGAGGTGCAACCAAACAGACTGTTTATAATATAGTAAGAGGAAGAAAGAGTGAATCAATATCAATTTCTGACATAATCCTAAGTGACTAGTAAGTAGATGAGGGACATTCAGAGATGGGGACTTGTGTTGGCACTTAATTTGCACTCACAGTGAAAAAGTCTTAACTTGGACCTGAGTTTTGTCACTTGTGCATAGTCTTAATTTCATTTTTCCTATTTTTCTGGGGAATTACTTTTCGGTTAATGTCTGACGAGATAAGTTTCAATGTCTCTCTTATTGTAACCATCTAAAGCACAAACCCACAGATGACTGAATGAAGCAGCAATGGCAGTATGATCATACCTCATGCTTCTTTTCAGCATAACCTTTGTCTATAATGAGTCAACCAAACAGAAGATTTGCTTAATGCAATATTGTGTTATCCAAACAAAGGAGTGATGATGAAACAGTATTATCTTTGGTGAATTATTTTGAAGCCCACAGTGAATATAATTCAGATATATGACCTGCTTTGTCTGCAGGAGACACATTTTCAACTCTCTGCATGTTAAAACTGTTATTCTGGGAACACCCCCCACCCCCACCCCCCAATTTTTTTTCTCAAGGCGAAATGTAGATTTAGGATGCAAGGTGCATAAAAAAGTAATTACTTCCTAAGAAAAACGATTTCAACATATTTCATTATTTAACGGCAAATTTAATCAATTTTTCTTTGCTTTCCTTTTTTAATTACACAGATACTTAAACTCAGCAAAAACAATAAAAAAACACAATTCATCAGCATTTAGAATAGTTTAAAGGGGAGATAGAGATCACATACAGACTACTGATACCATGTATGCTGTTTTTTTTAATCCTCACATTAACTGAATCATCACATAACCTGCCAAAGATATTCAATCCTGGTATTCAAGTATCAAGTCAGTAATTGGCAGCTGCACATACACAGAAACTATGAGTCAAATTTACAGTCATGAGTGTGAAACGATTGCTAGTTGGAAAATAAAAATAAATTTCACATATTCATTTTATCTGGAAAAAGTTCAGAGGTGCAATTCAGGTACAGTTTGATATAATAAAAATATAGATCTTATATTTAATAATAATTATAATAATACAGTTGTCTTTATAGGTACCTTAAGGGAACAAACTATAATGAGAGATTACTTAGCATGAAAACAGACAGTAGCACTAGTCTACATATTAAGGCAAAGTTTATGCAGGGCAATGTCAAACAGTCTAAAAAACAGCTGTTTCTCATCAATAATGACATTTTTAAGATCAAAACAGACACATACAATGGCTGAAAAAGGACTCAGCCATTGTATGTGTCGGTTTAAAGCAAGATAAAAAATATACTGGTTCAAAAGTTTTGGAAATGATTTGTTTGCTAGGTGCCTTGATAATCACCATCTTACAGGCAGCACTCAGGCTCAACTCTGGGTTGTGAGAACAAGAAACCCTCATGAGTTTACAGCAGCACAGGCAGTGAAACAGCTTTTCATCCCTGAATGCTCCTGCAGGAGTTCACATGATTCTGACATGAACAGACACGCAAACTGATAAGAGACACATTAAAACTCTAGAGACATGACATAACACTTCAACTTTAACACCCACAGCTCCTCTGAGTTTGGAGACATACATGGAGTCAGTTGAGAGAGGAGCGATTTGTGGGAGGATAAAGACCACACAAGTAACACAAAGTGTTACAGTCTTGTAACATTGTGCAAAGGCGGATGGAAAATATAAAGTCAGCAAAATATTCTTTGCAGCAAACAAAAGTCCTCTAAGTGAACATGAAGCCAGTCTCTATGCTTTCTCCTTTAGAGGTTTGGACGTTGGGAGCGCCTCCTGCTGTACATCCACAGCACTGCTGTCTGATACCAAAGCAGCGGGGTGGCTATTATCCTGTGAACACAGTATAAACCAATACACACATAAATACCATGAGTGTTTTTCTTTTTTTAACTACGAAGCGACAAGGAAACTCTTTAGGACACGATGAGCAACATGAGCAGTGAACTGGTGGAAAACAGTTTTGCAGAACTGTATGCAGTGTGTATATTGTCACTTATAAATTAGCATTCGGTACTTTACAAAAGCACATTAATAATTACATTTTAATCAACTATACAACATGCTAACTCTTTGTTTACATCAATTTTATTGTGTGAAGTTTTCAAAAGGCAGGATTACAGTGCAAACACCTTTAAAGCACACAAACCTGAAAGCTGTGAAGCACTTAAATATTCAAAAAAATAAAACAAATTATCCTAATTAAGGAGGCGAAATGACGGAAAGTCTCTTCAATCCCCAGTAGGAATGACTTACCCTATGTTTGAGGTAGGATAGGTATGTGTCCCATCCTAAGGTGATAAAGTTAATGTACACGACACGATACTTGGGTGAGAGGAAGTAGAAGTTGATCATCTGAGCAGCAGGCCAAACACACCAATCTGCCTGCAGGGAGGAACAACAAAGATTAGTACATACAAAGCTTGACAGGTTACCCAGCACAAACATCTTTACACTTACCTACAAAAAAAGCTTAGAGATTGGAAGATTCCAGCACACTGTCCTGTATTTTTAAGTACAACTTAACTCTCTTTATCTTTCCTGTTTCTGAATTATATATCAAATATTTTGTGGCAGATGGGTGTCTGACAATGTGAACAGGTTAAAATAGCATGACTGGTATTATCTAAACTCAATAGTAGCCACTGTCCACAACTGTGGCTCTCTATGTCATTTTCTATGTGAAAAAGGAATCAGCAAAATATTCTGAGCCATCACCTACAAATGTGTGCTGTTAGGAAGGTAACCTGCCCCTTTGTCTTTAAAATCAAATTCTGGCATGAACTTCATAGACTGTATTTTCTTTTCCACTGTGGCAGCATAAAATCCGAAGGGATATATTTATAATTTACTGTTTTATTTCATAGTTCTTGGCTTCAGGCAAGGTGAGGAAGGCTCCCAAAGAAAAATCATGCCCAAGGCACCCTGGCATCTACATGAGCATCTTTTTACATGAGCAACAGAGAACAGAAGCACAGATGAGACAGGCATGCTCAGTTTAACCTGCAGCTAAAAATAAAGATGGTTTTTAAAGTTAACATCTCATCTCTGGTTAGGAAAAAAAAACTTATAATGTAGAAGAGGGAACAATGATGTGAGTCAAATTGTGCTGATATGCTGCTCCAGATCTGCAGGTCAGACTCTGACAGGTGTACTTGCCTTATAAAACTCCCAGAACTTGTCTTTAAACTCCTCCCATCCTTCAGATAAAGTATGTCCCTCCATGGTACTCATACCTACAATAAACACATTTGTCTGTTAAATGTGCGTCAGAACCACAATCAGAGAATGGAAGAGTGTCTGTCTCTTGTGAAACAAGACTGAAAGTCATTAAAAGAATCTGTCAATTCAAGAAAACTTTCCAATGACCTTCGAACTCAATTCAACTTCAGCTGATCTAAGCAAATACAGGCTGTTGTATTATCTTACTTGCATCTCTAAGTTTGATCTTTGACTCTGTCTTAAGTGTGTATTTGTCTCAAATGTTAGGGCATACATGTGTGTACTGAAGGAGAAAGGAGACCAGATTAAAAATATACAGTTTATAAAAATCAAAATCAAAATCTTTCTTACCTAAAAAATACCACAATCCGATTGTTGGTGAGGCAATCAGCTGGTCCACCAGAACCTTCTTGCCAACTGTTTTCATGGCTTTTCCAACATACACTCTGTCCAGCCAGCTGTACCAGTAGTGCAACAGTGGACCCAGTGAGCAGCCAACTACAAACATGCAACCTTTTTAAGTGGAAAGAAAAAAAAAGCAGAAATTTAAGGCGATGAGTCGGTCATTCAAAATTTAAACACATTGTATGCATCCACAAATTCCACATATTATTAAGGAGAATTAGGAATTTTGTGTTTTCTTGGTTGATGAGAATTAGACTACACTTAAATTTCTTTCTCTGTAAATAAAAGACTGAACTTCGGCCGTATTGAAATGACAGTTTTAGTCTGTTTTTGCTCGAGGCTCTGAATGAACAACAGCAGTCACCTGTCCTCCTCCATTCTCTGACTCTGCCTGGCTCCTTGCGGATCTCTCGGCTCTGCTGCAGCATGTCTCCCAGTGCCAGCATACCTCCTCCACTCAGTGTGTTGGTGAGCAGAAGGTACCGGCCCTGGAAAAGCGGCCGCCAGAAGAACTGTATCCGGACTAGAAACTCTTTACCCGCTGCAGGAAGCATGGTATTTGGACTGCAGAGAGATTGCTGTCATCTGCAGGAGAAAATAGATTTCTGCTGAAAACTTTTTTTAATATTTTAAAAGGGAAAACTGTGAAACTATTAAGAAATGTCTTAACCATTAAATTTTAGCACATCACTTTCAGGGTTAAGTACCTCTAATTAACATATAGACTTTATAGAGTCTACAAGAAGGCTGAATCTTTTAGGGACTTTGACTGTATGTACAATAAAAGAAAGCATCTTTTCATTTTCTTAGTATTTATTATTATCTCTGGATCTCAAACTGACCTGATCCAAAGCCTCTGAAAAAAATGTCTGACTTTTCACCTTGTTGCATTAACAGCAGATCACGTGTACCACCTTCTTTATTTTACAGTCTGTTAAGTTAACGTAATTTATGTTAAATCTCATCTGTAACACGATAGTTAAGATAAGTTGGGTATTATCTGTAGAATTATTTCAGACACAACATGTTGAAAAAGTTTAAATGTAAATCTAATAGTAAATCTATTGGGGCCCAATTTAAATTAGCACTTACATTCTACTCAATTCTACTTAACACTTAAATTCGAGTCAACAGAAAGAAGGCAGGGATCCGCAGACGGGTGGAGGAAGAGCACCACCACCTCTGTCAGTTTACTGAACCGGCCGGTGACCCCCGGTGCTACCATAACACTAGCTATCCGTTAGCCGTTAGCTAGCCGTCAAACTGCGTGTCTAACGTGAATGTAAACCAGAATTATCCCTTTAACTTCCCAGACTATTTATTCTGAGATTACCATTTACTTAACCTTATTTCTTTTAAGTAACACATGCGTCGACTCTGACCTGTTGTGTGGTTGAATGTAATTTTACATTCAACTTTACAAAGATCTCTCTTCTTGATGTTAAACGCCAAATGCAACGAACCAATGAAAGTTGAGTCTGTTTCTCCGTCGGTATATTTCCACTTCTCTACCTCAATCCGACCAGCGCCTTTACCTGAGCTAAGGTGAAATTGAAATCTGTCTGAGCCTCCAACACCAGCACGGCAGGTGACACTGTAATTACAGCATGGTAACCTCACGTTAGGAGGAAAACAGACATCTCCTTCTTCCCTGGCAACCGGCAGCAAAGGTACATTACCGCCATCTACAGTGTTGGAGTATGAATCACAGCTACCTATCTTCGTAACAAAACAGTCTAAAACCCCTCCTTTATATTTCAGCATTTTTTTTTGATGATCCCACTTTACTTCAAACAATGAAACAGACTATTTAACACAAAGTAATATAAATTTTTCAAGCTCTTTTGGGGAAACGGATGATGTTTGACTGACAATACTGTAAATATATGAGCGCCACCTGCGGGTCTGGAGAAATATTGACGATACAGAGCTTCATAATATACAGCTGAGGCCACAACAAGTACCTGTAAACTACTTGAAAACTACTCGAAATTTTTAGGAATCACGAAAAATACTTGGTAGTGAAACCTGAAGAGTCATATATTATGCTTGAAAACTGCTGTTTTCTTTTATTTCACTGATTCCTGATTCCTTGATAGCACACGTCAATTCGCATCCCAGTGTGTGTGTATGTAAATTTCAGGATAGTCTGAAGTGCTGGAGAAATGAGGAGGTCATTAGACAACTAATGTCATAAATTGCATTTAGCAATACAAGCATCGACAAGAGATGGAGAGCAATGCCATTGCCAATCTGGGGCTGTCTTGTGTATAGGGCGTACTTAAGTCTCAGTTTCCTCATGTCACTAGTTCAAAACTATATATCCAAATGCAGTAAAACTCTGTACCTTAAGAGTCTAACTGGATGTTAGAGTGTAAACCTAACTCGTAGCATCAGTGTTTGTTTCTGAATGCCTGCTGCTACTTGGAATTATCCCCTCACCCATTATCAGTGAGAGGCCTAGCTTTGGCCTTGGTTGCCATGGTGAGGCAGGTGGGGGGAGACAGATATCTAAATATTTACTACATTGAAGGAACTGCGTGACCCAAGCTTTATTTTTAATCAGCAGAAGCAGACCATCTGCAGAATTGGAGTAAAAACCATGTGACCAGCAAACTTGGTGTTTTGCATATTTTCAAAGAACAACAATGAAAGATTAGTACAAAACAGGAACTGTACACAAAATTTTAGCTGAGGAAAATCAAATTAATCTTAAGACGCAGTGATTTGGGTGTTGATATATGTTATAAAATAAGAAAAACTGAACTAAACAAGAGAAAATTCACTTGCAGAGACACCTGAGAGCTTATGCAACTGATTTGCTTGATGAGATCATGGCACGAAAATAATAAGACAATTAACCAAATGAGATGAAATTATTAATCAGTCAGTCATTACAAGTAAATCAAGAATGCAAACTCATCCATTTAGCATGATAGATACTAACATGGAAGCTTGTGTTGTGGTGAATCAGCAGGTTTTTTGACCACCAGTAGAGGTTACTCTTGACCTCCATCAATCAAGTCTTCAGTCTTCATAGATTCAGTTCATAGCTCATAGTTTAGGTTGTACATTTCAGGATACAATACTCTCTTTTTTTCCAGTGTAACATAAAAGCACACTTAACACTTCAGGATACTAATCTCTGTGTGTATTATTTTGATCTTACATAAAAAAAACCCTACCTAACCATTAAATCATAAATGCATCAAAAACATTTACTCTGGTACATACAAAACATTTTTAAAACCTTCTTAATCATCCCTCTCACTGAGTGTTTAAACCCCAAAACACTCCATCATATAAAACCTGTTAGCAACCACTTCAGAACTTCGAGCCTTCACACCATTTGGAAAATTTGATCAGTCTGAAAGGAGAATACACAGCTGAAGGGTGTAATTATGTTGGATACAATTAGTGACACAATCAAATTATAATACTAAACAGAAAAATACAAAAGGCAGCAACAATGAATGCAAACAATAGGAAGATGATTAAAGTCTTAAAATTAATCAACACATACAGACAATATCCCTCAATTAAAATGAGATAACAGAGAAAGGATATGTTAAAAGATCTAAAATGAGTTTAAGATTATTAGTAACAGTCATATAAAGAAAAAAATATGGGAAGCAGCTTGACAAAGCTCACATATGGGCATATGTAGACAGGAATTGACATGAATGTCCAAACTGTCCAGCTCTAGCGTTGTAAAAACAGGGTTACACCTCAAACACACTCCTCTCTGTACGTCACCCTGTCTTCATCAGAACGTGGTGTAATCTATCATCAATCAGGTGAATCAGTTTCTGCATCTTTAACCCCATTTGCTGGGACGACTGAACTAAAGCACTGGTTGCTCTGCAAAAAAGCAGCTTACAAACCAGTAATTCGACACAAGCATAAAGAAATCACAATGAACAGTCAGTGCCAAGATAAACAGGAATCACAGTACGCTAAGTTAACTAGATCCTCTTTAAACAAGAGTGCTGTAAAAGTCACCTACATTGAAACCATGATCATTGTGCATTTCCTGAATACCTGATGATGTCGTCTACCATGACCAAAGCTTTATCTCATGCGTCAGAGATGCAGGAACAATATTTAATACTGATAACTTTACACGTTCCTCTCTGAGATGCTCCATGTGATAATGAAAGGCAACAGTTTTGACTTCCTGCAGCTCCTTACATTCAGTTATTATGGCTTTACTAGTTTTAAAATGCTGCTCTACATCACTGGACAAAGATTTCAGTTTCTCCTGGGCAACAAAAATACCATAGAGGTGAAGGGAAACACAGACTATTGATTAGGTGTTAATATTTGCCGGTGGAATGGAGGGTAAAGTGCCTGAGGAAATGACAGCTCGTTTGGCTGCAGAATCAGCCTGCACACTTCCACGTCACAGGATCAGACCCAGTTTTGTGAGCAGCACATTTGAAATTTGCAAGTTTTGATAGGAGCACGACGGCAATTTAGCATCAAAACGTCATGTTGGATTGACTTTCAAGATGATGTTAGAAAACCTCTTTAATATCCGTTGCTGACCAAAATCAAAAGCAACACCAAACTCAGAACTGGAAGTGGTATACACGGACGCAACTTTGTCTTTAACTAGTATGCACAACCTTGTAAGAGCGTATACTTCTATGACTTCAGCTGATGTAAAATAAGGTACTGCTCTTGCTCGTCTTTCCAACATGTTTGTTGTAACATGTAACTCAGTCCAGTTTTCCCAGAGAGATCAGCACAGAGGTCAGTGGCACTTACATGTAGTAGATGTCAACAGACACTGATCTCTGACTGCCTTAGATGTTCCCAGCTGATTCACAGAGTACACGCAGTTTCTTATGATCCCTTTGAACAGAAGCAGACAAGGAAAAAGCAAAGAAAAACTCTAATTTTCCTCTAACCTGGTCTCTGTTGTGATGGGATCCTGTTTCTAACTCCAAATTGTGATCAATATCAGGTGAACTTGATGTCAGTACTTAGCAATACAAACATTAACTAGTGAACTAGAGCAATGCCAATCTGAGGCTGCCCTGTTCGTAAAGCATGTTTAAGTCCCAGATTCCTCAGGTTACCAGTCCTATGAAACATGTTATCTTACTGGATGTTGGAGTGTTAAACTAACTAACTTAGAGCGTCAATGTAGTCCCTGAATGTCTGCCTCTATTCTGATTTATCTCCTTACCCACTAACTCTCAGTGAGAGGCCGAGCTTTAGCCTTGGTTGCCATGGTGAGGCAGATGAGAAAAGCCTGTATAGGGAACCCTTGGGACAGAAAACAAAGTATCACTACGACACAATGAGTGAACTGTGTGACACTGGGTTCACATTTACACAACTGAGAAACATGAAAGGAACAATTCTGTAGAGGAAGAAGCCTGAAAAGGGATGTCATTCAGGGAAGAGAGTCCTGGAAGGAGAAACTCCTTCACAGGTATGAAAATCCAAGTAGATAAGACAAATAGTTGACAAAGTAACACCTTAACTTTATATGTATGAAGGTAACAACTTCATATTGTGCTCGTCCCTTACTTCACACAAAACATACGACTAGTTTCCTGATGCTAAGTAGCAACTGGCCTTAAGCTGTTTCATTCCAAGCTGGCGGCCATATTCAAACAGTACCACAAGTTCTTACAAACCTGTAACTCAATAAACAAAATCAGCAAGGAATCACATCTTTTGCTACTTATTCATCACAGGTTAATGTATTTGTTCTTCTAAATATTTTCCTCATTCGTTCATTGTACACTCGTATATCTACTCATACTCAACCTATCATTTACATATGTCTGACATTGGAATTCAAGTTGGAATAATCAATCAGATGTTAAAAGATGTACATGCTGTATTTATTGTAGTGATATACATATAAACATGTATTTATACAATACAGTACTTCCCAAAAATGTTGGCATATTTTCATTAACACTTCAGGTTATAGTAATGTAACATATATTTTCATTACAAGGGACTACTGTAGCCTACTTTACAAGTTCAAAACAAAAACACTGACGATAATGCCACATGTAATATATTTATCTTGTAATTTACAGAAATATGGTTGGCATTCCTTTTCAATCTAAAGAATAAAAGGAGAAAATGCTGGCACACAGTCATTAACCCCGTTAACACAGCCTGTTCAAGGTGGGAATATAACGCTGTTATCGCGTATCAAAGTTCTGTACAGAAGTTAGCAAGGCTGAATTGCAGGAGGGGGCCTTGCTGTTCCGCCTCTTTGCCAGGAAGGGAGGTAGTCAAAGTGCCTAATCGACGTTTGTGTAAAAAGCTGAGCCGTCACAAGGGATGAACAAAGAGCTTTGAATTTATCAGTGTCCCCAGCTCTTGAAATCTATGGTCCTGCCTGAGAGGCTCCACGATGCAACTCTTATTAGTTGGAGGAAGCTTGATGAACTCTCTGATTTTCCAAATCAGCAGCTGCATGAAAATCTGGTCCTGTTGAAGACAGTGTCATTACTACACATTACATTAAAATATTGTTTTAAAATTTTACAGAGTGAAAATAATTTTTCACCGAGAGCATGGGTAACAGGGTAAATATGTATATTATATTACAAATCAAACAAATGAAAGTCACATACCTAAAACTCTTCCGACTTCTGTCTGCATCTAGTCCGATGTGGTCGAATGTGGTGGCGATGTGGCGTTATCACCTCTAATGTTCCTCCTCCGAGGCATCCCAACTCCACTTGAGAGTCTCCTCTTCAAAATCCTGGCTTGCAGTTCAGAAATGTATTCATAGGACTTCTCTGATTTCAGGGCACACAGACTGTATCTTCTGGTAGTTGTATTATACCGCTTTCTGAATCTGTAATATAAAATTTTTTGAACATTTTGTCAGTTTCTGTTCACTATAAAAAACTGACCACCTAACTCAACCATCTTGTCCACAAAGAAAAGCCTGTAGTGAAGGTAGACTCTCCAGTTCTGCTGTAACTGCTTCTATGGCAGCATTTATGCATCTTCATTAGGGGCCCCTATTTTTGTTTTCAAACAAACTTGTCACACCCAAACCACCCCCGTAGCTGCCAGTGGTTTCTCCTAGGATGCTGATTGGTCTGAACCACTCAATGGTCTGAACACTGGTTCAGCAGCAAATACATAGCTAGAAACAAGACAAGACAAGAATGACTGACAAGAATGACTTTTGAGATGAAATGATTGTGTGATCTTGCAAACCTGGCTGCCTGTCAAAGTAAATGATGACCTGAAGTACACAAATACATAAGTAATTGTACGTATACAAAAAACTGAATGTAAAAATTAATGTTTGTGCCAGTACATGAAAAAGAGAAAACATCAGGTGTAAAACGTACATGTTTTTGCCTTTAATTGTTTTCATTGTTGGTCGGTCTCGGTGGAAATTATAGTCCAGAGCAGCAAGCAAACTTCTTGCCTCATAAACTGGGGAACTGAAAGTGTGACGTTTGCTGGCATTACCTGGAGATTCCTTTTTACCACTCCCTGAAGAAAAACAAGTAAAAGAGATAAATAGCAGATTTTTTAAATATATATATATAATCGCACTGCCTTTGCCTAATGTCTTCAACACTTTGGTAACATGGATGAGTTTAAGCCACGTACCTGGGACATCAATGTCTTTCCACTGAAGGCGACTGCGGGCCTCATTCCTCCTCTCTTCACAGAAGTCTTTTACTGTATCAACACAGTAAGTGTCCTGAATTGTGAAGAACGTTTGCTTGTTCACCATCCCCATGTTCATACATTTAAGCAAGAGGGCAACTTTTGTGTAGTTGTTGCCAGATAACAAAATGTTGGTTGACAAGAAAAAATCTCCAGCTTGCATCCCATACTTCATTAAAGGCTGAGAATTCCACCTCCACACGGTGTGTCCATTAGGACAGACCTAAAAGCAAAGGAAATAATTGCATTTGGTATCTACAGAACTGTCTTTAATCTCAAATAAAATTTACAGGTATGACATGCAGTGATTGTCAAGATTTACCCATTCAACATTCATTGCCGTGCCCTTGGGGGTGATGTTAATCTCAAAGGGGGGAGCACAGTCACACATTGCTCCAGTACTCAAAATGACCGCACACTTCTTCACCGGTAGTAACAGAAGTGAGGCCAGTTGTCTCAAGCAATCCTCGTATACTATTGAGGCTCCAGCACCTATGATGTCATCCTCACGATGGACAAGCAGCGGGCCGGGCAACATAGCTGGCTGATAACAGGTCTCATTAGGAGGGTCTTCAGGTGCAGGCTGGTCTTGTGCAGGTTGGTCTTGCGCAGGCTCAGCAACTATAGAAACTGGAATAAGATCAAAAGATGGTTCTTCCTTTAGTGCTCCATCCTCTGGTTCTTCCTTTAGTGCTCCATCCACTCTATTGAGGCACAACATGAAAGCACATGTGTAAAAATTATTCTAAAAATTTTTTTAAAAATTAAGAAATACAACAATAGTGGAGTTCATAATGATTACACCAGAAAAAAATTGAATGACATTTACAGTGACAGTAACTTCTAAGAAGAGAAGATTAAATAATAAATATTATTTGATAGTACTACTTACACACTGTTCAAGGCATCATTTAAAACATTTTCTTTTGTGTCCTCCTCCTCATTATTCATCTCATGCAAGCTGTAGAAATAAAAAAATATATAATATCTATTATAATATGCAGTTATATAAAACAATAGACATGTGCAAATAATTTAACACAGCTGAGTTGTTTTCTTTGTGGCATCTGCATTAATACTCAAATGTTCATCTCGTAAAGACTGACCAGAGCACATTATCTGCATCCCACATATGGAGATACAACAGAAAACATAAACTGAGAGAGAAAAAACAAAGAGTGAGCAAATTCTAGTTTGTAACCACGCATACAGGGACAGAAAAAGTACTTTGATGCAATGACTTGCCTGTCCATCTCACTCGAAGCACCAATGCTGAACACTGCTGGAACTGCGACTTCAACATGTATTTTCTCCATTGGAGTTCTTTGCAAACTTTTTTCATAACTGGCAAAAAAAAAAGACACAGACAATAAGTACAATATGACACAGTTGCAAAGCCCTCTCTTATATTCTGTTCTTAAGTGTTGGAAATGCTGATGGGCCAGGAGAAAAATACCTAAATATGTCAAGTTAAAAAACACGTCAAGAGTTTGAACATTGTAGATGTTCCTATGCCCATGGGTCCATGACACTGCGCTTTCAAAATGGGTAAATCTAACAGCTTGTTTTTTATCTCTTAGAATATAATCTGAAAAAAATACTAATCATGACCAGTAATGGAGGTTGTGGGTACATTATGTTACTTCTGGAAATTTCAATTATTCTATGTATCATCAGATTCAATCAATCTGTTAACCCTTGGGGCTCCCTCATATCAGTGCTCCACCTATGTCCCCAGGGCACAAAAAATGCCCTATTAAAGACCGTGACAGTAATATTATGTATTAATGTATTTTTCCAATTTTTTTTATGAATGCTATTATTAAGTTCAGTCCTCACCATACATAACAAACATTCAATCAATTTCATAATTGAATCTCCTTAATAATGTGGAATATAATTAATAAAAATATGGGAAAATGTTGATATTGCCTGCCAAAAGAATTTCAACATTAAGGGATGAAAAAAAATGAAAAATTACATAAATTTAAAAAAATTAAATTGCAAAACTGCATGGCACTGTACCAAAAAACAAAAAAAAAACAACAAACAAAAACAAACAAAAAAAACCCATTTTGAATGAGAGTCAATGGCGCAAAAAAATGCCTTACAGATGACTTATTATGACTAATTTTGTTTCAAAACTGAATTAAAAAAATCGTGGAATACCAAAATTCATCCCAGAATACAAAAGCTTGCCAATTTTATGTCATTTGCGTCAATACAGCCAAAGTTATCCACAAAGAAGAGTCCAAATGCGGGGAAAAAAAAAATCAAAGGGCCCAGTTGCGTTAAGGCAACTTATTTCTTTTAATTTGTCAATTTAGACTGGTACTTCATAGGGTTTTAATTTAATGAAAAAAGTGAATACTGGTTTTGTTGTTTGTTGGCGGACATGTGCTTCCAAGCTTGGGCTGACCACGGTATTGTCACCGGGTCTTTTAGGTCCAGACAAAGTTATATTTTAATTAAGCCTTAAATAAACAATTACAGCCCTGGTTCATAAAAATACATATTAACCAAGACTGAAGAAATAGCTTGTGTTGTTAATTATACCATTCAGTATGTCCTAGCCTAGCCTAGCTAAAACTATCACACAACAACCAGCGTTCACAGCAGTTAGCTAATTTACCATTCCAACAGGAAAAAAGCAACCTCGGCGTCACTCTGAAAACCTTTTTCTCTCATTAGCGATCTCCATTTCGGAAACGCCACACCAATGTTTATCCTGGTTCTCTGTCGTTCTCTGTCCCGAGTTAGCTTCGCTTCATGTTTCCACTTCTTAGACGGCGAGGGCTCAAAGTCCCTCGCTTTCTCTTGCAATAAAAAGTACGTATGATCCGCCATGTCCCAAATCTTGATCATCAAACTTCAGAAAACGCAAAAATTGTTAGACAAAACCAGCAACACTTGCCCTTTTTTCTTTCTTCTTCTACGTCTACTTTTTTAATCTTCTTCTGCTAGTGCTACCTCTTCTTCGTTGGTGTTTACAGGGGGTTCCTCTTACCGCCTTCTACTGGATTGAAAAATTACTCAGTTCTCCTCTCTGATCTAAAATCAAGATCCCCTCCAGTCAGAAAAGAGTTTTTCTTTAACTAAGCTGACTTATATCGCAGCAAGCTGTGAGACGTGACACTGTTTGTGGATTTGAGAGGTGTCAAATTCAGTAGTGTGTTTCTTCTTACTCTATAGTCTCTTCTACCAATAGGAATCTGTCTCATTTAGATGCCACATTAATGTGATAACTGATGTCCTCTTTGATGATTGCTGGAATGCTTGCAAACTAAGGTCAATTCATATGAAGAATAAATAAAACTTGTCTTCAAAAGACTACAGCCCCTGCAAAAAAGTGTCAGACTGTCCCAGTTCTCTTCTTTTTTGAAGAATTTCATGCATCCATATTCTTCTTTATTTATTTTTTAATCATCTTCCTCACAACATAAAGCAGTGACAGGACATCAAAATTACCGGAGTGTGTAACACGTTCTCTGCACAGTTGTACAGAACGTTATCATTCACCAGCATGGATGCTCACATCATTATCGTTAGAGTTTTAGTTATAGTTATCGTTCTTAGTGTGGATGGCCCTTCCCCCTTTAGACTAGACATACGTAAAGGCCTTATTGGCTGCTGCTGTCCATTGGAGCAATGTGCCTACAGGGCAGCTATCTTGGTACAGTGCCGCTTACTTCTTCAGCACATTATGTCTATTTAGGAATGAGGTGCCTACACAATTAAAATATTCATAACTTGCTCTATTTTCACAATGTTTTGTTTCTTGTGAAACTCACACATGAAGTTATGACAGTGGATACTTGGTTAACTTATAAACGTGGACTTAATGAAATTACTTTATCTAATGCAGATAGTAACTGTAATAGATGTAAAACATAGCAACTTCAATAGATAATTTACATTATATATATGCACATGTATGTATGTATGCATGTATAGATAGATAGATAGATAGATAGATAGATAGATAGATAGATAGATAGATAGATAGATAGATGTAGAGTGGTTACTCAAGGTAAGTGGCACAACTAATAATCCTAAGGTGTATTTGATGGAGAGAGCACCTCAAAAGAAAAGGATAAAGGGATTTCATATTGTGGTTTTCATATTGTCTTTTCGTTTGATTTTGACTTGTATAAGTATTAGTGTGTATGTGTGTGTGTGTGTGCAAATGTGTGCCTATGTAAACATTGTGTAATATAATTTGACTGTAACTGTTAAAATTTAAAACTGAAATAAAACATTTGATTATAAAAAATAAGTCAATCTGGCGCAAAAGTCTGGCATATCCGTGTTGTACGGTACTTGACTATTGTGAACACAAAGCACAGTTTGCATTTTGATTCGAAAACCATTCATTTAAATTCATTCGCGCATCATGTATCGTAGCTACATGTCTGAAGTTTGTAGCAAACCAAACTGCTTTGAAATCGGTTAATAACAGAGCGAGTAATGATTTGTTTAAATTGTGCAATACCTCTTACCTCAAGTGATGCTCATGTAACCATGGCTACCGGCACTGTACCAAGATGGCCGCCACGTAAGCACGTCATTCCCCCAGTCAACAAGGCGTCTACGTCTGTAATGTCTGTGGTTACGTCCCCCCTCATAAACAACATGCATTTGTTGACAAGCAGAAGCTAACACACACTCGAGATAGGTTGAATTGGTTTGTGATAAAAAGTGAACGACACGACTGAATAATTGAGAGCAACAAATACGACACAAAGCTTGAAACGGGCACATTACTCACCAGTCCAACAGCGAAATAGCCAGTTCTGTGTCTGACTTGAAGCCCTCTGATTCAAGAAGCTCTCGCCAACGTGAAAATGCATGCCCTATATTGACCCTAGTCCGTCCTCTTGCTCGGTCACGCTCTCTTTTTCTCTTTTTTGAATCTTCTGTCTCCGTCCTCTTCCGTCTCTTACCTTCAGCCATTATATCAAACACTTCTTCTTCTTCTCTTCTTTCTTCTTCTTCTTCTTCTTCTTCTTCTTCTTCTTCTTCTTCTTCTTCTTCTTCTTCAATGGCGTTTAATATCGGCTGGAGCATTATCGCCACCCATTGTTATGTTAATTCCATATAATACTTACATGCTTCAAAACTGATTTCTCTGAACTATTTATGAAAATTGTTTTCACGTCCATATGTGTCATTCCTTTGTGTTCCAATTTGTTTATTAATGTCTGATTTCATTTCCATATTTGGGGCAGATAAGAATAACGTGTCCCACAGTTTCAATTGGTTGTAGAAATGGCATGCTCCACTTGGATGCTCTCTGACTTCCTGCTGGATCTTATATAAATGCCTTCTCTCAGTATTCTTGTCACACAACTTCTGCAATACTTCTTGGTTCTACTCTATAAGGATTTGGTCTCTTCTTTGCTTAGTGGAACTGTCAGCTTCACCTGATTTGCTCTTAATCTATCTTTAATTAAATGATCTACTCTCTCATTCCCTTGGATGCCTACATGAGTTGGTACCCGCAGAAATTGTACATCTAATCCAAATCTAATAATTCTATACAGAGCTAAAAAAAACTCTAATTGAGAATGTCCTGTCTACATTTTGAGGATGCATGTTTGAGACTGGCCAGGACTACATTTGAGTCTGAACATATTAGTTTCCTTAGGGGCTTAATTTCCTCTGTCCACTGTAAGGCTAATGAAATTGCTTTAATTTCAAATGCGTATACTGATACGTGACCTGTTGCTCTCCTTGTCATCCGCACTTTCAAGTCTGGGACCTAAAATGCAAAGCAGTTTCTCATTATCTGGGTTTTTGTATTCATCTGTAAAACTATGAACTAAGTGCCCATAGTTCTCATAAAAACAGTGTTCACAGAAGCCTGCAAATTGACGGTTTTTCCTGCTTGATTGTACAGAAATCTACAACTGGCTGCAGCAGTAACCATGGTGGAACAGCTGGCATTAAAGCTGACATTCAAACTGATTCAAACAATAATGGCCTCTAACAGCTGAAGACTGTTGAGTACTAGCTTAGTGAAGCAGTACGCGCTACTTGGTAGAAGAGACACTGCTCGCCTCAGAAGTTACATAGCTCTGAGTGCAGGGTGCTCTGTGGTAATGAGATGGATGCTGTTCTCCCTGTCTAAAGTTATTAGATCTACTTCCAAACTGCATCAAATAGTTTCCGATTTATTCTGAAGTGAAATCATCAACAGCTTTACATTGTTACTGTTAAATAATAGCCTAACAAATCTTTTATCTTTGGTTGTAACCTACCGCTTAGTTTTACTATAATCCTAAACTTGATTTATATGATATATAACTTACTGTGTTACAATACTACACAATTGAAGCAGTCTATCTATATTGGTAACAGTATTATGTTACTTTATATTTGCTCTAGGCTTTTGGTAACTGTTATTTTTATTAAACCCTGTAGTAAAGTATTCCTTAATAGATAAATGTATGTATAAATGGTGTTTGCAGTGATAGCTTTTTCCAAAAACCATACCAAGATCAGTGTCCGTTAACGGCTGGAAATGGCAGTAATGGTTACTGCTGACCCTCTGATCAATTATTCAGTCTCTCCGGCACTGCTTATCAATAATAAATGACAGGTTGTGTATTTGAGGCGGAATGCTTCAGTCCATTACGAGGTGGCTCCGGATTAGTCAGACGGGCTGTCAATCTTCAACACGGCATCCAGAGTACCACCCACCTGTCATTCATTTAACATCGACGTCTCGGGTTGCATAAATGTTACGGAGTTATACAAAGACCGGAAATGATTTTTCTTTCAAAATAAAATCGTCGATCACTCGCGTCCAGGTAGGCTACTGATTATGAGTAATCATGCCACTCCATCGTCAGTTGGGTGTGGAGGATAGCCCTTTCAAATAAAAGAAAATCTACTGCTGTATATTTGTGAACTTGTCAGACCTCTGACCTCTGACCTCTGCAACAGGTTTAGACAAACATTCTGCGGTCAAGTCGCACTTTAGTCATGTGGCCAGTCCCTTTTAACTGTCCATCATGGGTCTATCAGTGTTTTGATCGCCAAATGCTTTTTTAGCAGGGTAATTTGAAATGGTTTTTGGAGTCACAATGCGATGTTTTTATTTTCAGTTGTATTGAGATGAATCCTTAACGCTTTACAGGTGACTGGAAACAAAAAACAAGCTTTTTATTAAATATTTTGTGCTGAACATTTCTTTTACTGGGTTGACAAAATCAATGGTGTTCGAACATTTTTTACAGCATCGAACTAATTTCAAGTAAATCTACATTACATTCAGCCATATACTACATTTGTTCACGTTTTAGTTAGTTTGGCGCCAATTAACACTTACAAATGAGGGTTTTTTTTAGAAGCATGAACCGTGATTTTCCAAAAAAACGAAATAAAAGATAGTTTTCTTTTTTTTTTATCGCATTTACGTCGAGTTTATACGAAAGGCACTACCCCGTTTTTGAGGGTTTTTTTATTTTGGAATTTGTAGCCGGATGTTGAATTTCACAACCTTTCTAATTTGACAGTGGTGGTGTTTCTGCGGGTGCTGGACGCAGTGGATAGCAGCCGGATAGAAATCTATAAAGGTGAGCTTCTGTCTTTATTAATCTATTGCATTGAACCGTATCTCATAACTAAATATTCTGCATATTTGTGAGTAATGACCGCTTATGTTTCAAGTAAAGGAATTCAAATTTAAAGAAGCTCTGACATAAGACTCTTGCTGTAGAACAGCTGTTTTCATTGTGAAAACCATAAAACAATCGTAGCTGCACAAAATGCCTATCTGGTCGTGTGATCTGTGCGGATGGGTGTGAAGGCTGCTGGTCTGAAGGATCTGTGGTTGGACTCAGGGCCTGTCCTGCAGGAAAAGGCGTTTCACACCGTCTGATGGTTAAAATCAGGAAAACAGGTCTAAATTGGTCTGAGGCAGAAGCAATGGAATACATTTAAGACAGTTAAAATCCATTTATAGAGAAGACAGAGAGTGATCACATTATTTTCGACACGCTGGGGCTATATAGGCCTACAATCATCAGTCGCCCAATTTTCTAATGATATTTTAATTATTATCCTATTATCGTGAAATAGCCTAAGGTCACCACTAACTGGCCCACCACGGAGTCAATACTGGTCCGAATATTTGGATGATTAAAGAGCAATTAATGAAATTTCATTAATTAAACGTTAAGCCATATGGAGGACTGGTTTGTGTCAATGGTAGGGTAAGGCATTCATTTCTGAACCAATCAGATCTCGGTTAATGAATAGCGTGTTGTGTTTTCCTTATGGCAACAGCACAGCACTGAAAACAGAAAAGAGGAGTAGTCTTTTCAAAAACTAAAGAAATATATATTTTTGATTAGTTAATGTAAAAACAATATGCATTACATATATTGGGAGTGCCAATATACATAGTTGTATGCCACATACATAAGAAAAAAAAATATAAGCCTATAAATTCTAATAGCTTCTTCAGTGTAAGCTTTATTAGTGGGTATTAGCAGCATGGAGGTCTACAGAAATAGTGTAGTTAATTTTGAAACAAAGTGAGTTTAGAAAAATTGAGTCTTTAGGTGAAAGAGTTGTGTGTAAGGTGTGTATGTGTGTGCATGTGTTTGTATGTGTAATAAAGACAAACACTGAATATGTTATACATCATCTGCTGTTTTCAATGATATAGACTATTATGTAGCATTTAAACATGTATAATAACGTACTTATTGATTCAATCCTGTTACTTAAGAGTTTGGTCAGGTCTGTTAAAAATAATCTAATTGACCTAATATAATAATTTAAAACAACAATTGACAAAGAGTTTAGAATTAAAGTCTTGCAGTGATTCTGGTGCTATGCTCTTTTGTTTTACCTTCACAGATTGCAATATTTTGAATGAGTCATTATGTGAGCCAACAGTCTGCACTTCCTTTACTGACAGTTAAGTCACTTCCAGTCAGAACTGAAGACAAGACTGTTGCATCTGCTGTTTCTCCTGAGAAAACATGTGTCCATGTCGCCCGTGACAAACACAGCTACAGCATCACCCACTATCAGAGTCATATCATAACATGTCAGCGTAAATATCTTTACTGTATTTCAGATATTAGTAAGTCCGTCAGCATTATGAATAAGAAGTGGACTTCAGTTCAGATTTTTTTTTAAAATTGACATGTTTCAGACATTAGAGAACTGCCGCTACTAAAACAATTGGTTTTAGTGGAGACTTTTATTGTCCTATTATGAGAGATTTTAGAGGCATTTATATAAGAAAAACAACATTCTTGTAGATTTCAGAGCATCAGGATGCTTTGACGTAAGCACAACATGTTTGCTATCAGTAGTTCTTTGGCCCAAACTTTATTAATTAGTGAAACAGGCCTTCAAAAAGCTACATATATGAAATACAGAATAAGTGTCAAAGACTTAATGCACAGACAAAATATATACAAATAAAGAAGACTAATTACTACTAGCTTTACAATTTAGATCGATTTGTTTATTAATATTGAAAGAACAGATACATAGAGATGTGAAGACACTGAATAAAAAAATAAATAAAGAGCAAATATTAACCAAATGAATATAAACCAGTTTACAAAGTCAAATAGACTGTGGGCTGTTTTTAATCCAAAACGTCCTGGATTCACCTGCAGACTTTAGCATCAGAAAACATCTCCCATGTCTTGGCTGCTCCCCCTCTCTGCTTTCTGTTTGCTGTGGAGGAAAAAAAAAAAGAAAGAAATAAGAGATGCTATTTTTAGCTTCCCCTCCTCTCATCTGCATCCCCATGCTTCCTAGAAAAGGAGGCACGTGATTGGAAGGAAAGGGGAAAAAACGCCGTCTCAGGCAACCTGGTAGGACGACGGCAGCTGCATTAGACCACTGTTGCGTTAGTGAGGAGACATCTTCTGTGTTTAGTTACTGTCTCACGCACAAAGCTGTTAGATAATGACAGACTGAACTGTTGGATGTGGTAAATACTGAAATGTTGACAGGATTATTTATTTTAAAAAAATATTAAAATTAATTTGACCTGTTTGTCTTTCAGTGGTACATTTTAAGTGCCCCATTTTTATACACTGATTATAAAATGAGGCTGTAACACTGAATATTTTTAACATTTGGCATCATGATACACTGAATACTTAACACTTGTTTAGTGTAGGAAGACTTAATTTCATCTAAAATACTCGATTCCTCCAAATAATACCATTTTCTTTATTTTGGTTTAGATTGAGCTTCTCAGCTCTGGTCTTAGTCATGCCTGTTAATTTCATGTTGGATAGAACATTTTACAACTTTTTCTACCCTCTCAGTCTGCTCATTCATCATTTTAAGCTTTTTTTTTTCTTAATGGTAAACTTTTACTCGAGTTGTTAACCTGTTAGCAAGTAGCAAGTATTTTAATCATTTACAGTACTGAATCAAGTACAGAAATACATGCCACAAAAGTAGGCAACTAGGAGCAACAGAAGTAACTTATTATGCTGGATGACCCCTGTTAGTGTTATCTGATTGATTGTATTATTTTTTGATGGTTCCTGAAATGCTCCTTTAATGTTGCAGTTGAATAAGGAGGGGATCATTTGAGTTACTTTTTGCCATTCTGCAGTTTGATCCAAAATAATGCATCCTTGTTTATGAACTCATCCTGCTTTATATGTCTTAATCTAAAAAATAAAGAATCTTAATATGGAAAGTAGGTAATGGAGTATGTCAATGTAATTTAAATGTGCTTCATTACTTTACACCACATCCTGTTTCTTCTTTTAAGGATTGTTGTGGTAGCAGGATGCATTTGTTTACTTCACAAATGTGAAAATTCCCCAAATTGATATGTGCAAACTTCAACTTTGACTGACCTTTAACCTTTTTAATAGCACGCTCACTAATGTCCATCCAATTTGAAAGAGAGGATGGGATTGACAGAATATAAAGGGGCAAGGCAAGTGTTACTAATGCTAATGCTAATGCTAACTAATTGTCCCTCTCATGTTGGATCATATATGCTCGATGCTGAACTTCATGCTTGTGGACTTTTTGCTTGACTCTCTAGAACGTGAAGAATTTTCACCATGCCAGTTTTAGTCAGACTCATTTTTCACATGCTGCATTCAAGTGCACCTAAAGTGCCAGTTGTATGAGTTTGTTTGATGGAAATAACCATGAAATCTGCTTCTGGGGGTTCTTTGAAATAGGCGCAGTTACTGATTTTGTTGCTTTTGATCTTCTGACACATGAAATAGATTGGGCGTCCCTGCCACTAAGATATTTAGCTCAGACAGTCAGGCCGGCTTGGCCTCCAAGTTCAAGCAGCCAGTGTTGAAAGAAGAACTCAGATCTTATCGACACTCAGAATATATGATAAAACCATCACAATAAACTCTGAAGTTAAAAATAGAAAAAAGTATCATTATAATTATTGATCCACCTCTATAGTTACTTTAATGTTGCAGCTGGTAAAGGTGGGGACCATTTTAATTACTGCTGAGAGTTTGAGTGTTTTAATAGTTTCATCAGATCTCATCCAACAAACCAATGAAATTATGTTCACCTCAGAAAAATATGTCTGAAATTTAAATCCACCATCCGTCATGTTCTGATATGTTTACATTTGACTTGTGGAGCTGAAGACGCCTCTGTTGTGTCATTGGGTTTGTCAATAACCATCTAAGCAGGAAGGTGTTTGGCTGATCTGGGATCAGCTGAGGATTAGCAGTCAGTCTGCAGGAAACCACCCAGTGCTGATTAAATGAGCCTGAGTAGCTGGCTGCAGCAGCACTTAGCTCTGAATCCTGTAAGACATAAATCTCCTTTAGGTGACAGGTTTATAGGAAAGCTTGATGATTTCATTGTCCAGCATAGAAACTCAGAACTCTTTCATCATGACTGAAGGGGGATTGAATGGAAACAACGCTTCCCCTGGATAGAGGGGGAGACTTAAAAATCCAGTCAAAGAAGTGGAGGGGTAGGCAATGATAATGTGCTGCCTCAGTGAAGACGGATGATGAGCACAGCTTTTTGTTTTTCTTCATAGTTTCAAGGCTTTTTAGCTCTCTGAATAAAACATTTCGAAAAATGCACTGCTCAGTGCATTATATTATATAAAAACCTCGTCATTTTCCATCCCGTGATATGACATTTTTCTTAGTGACTCAACATCAGCCCTCATCTCTTCACATCCGTCCCTCCTGACGTTGGTCTCAGCGTCCCATTTCTCGTCGTCAAACCACATGAGATGATTTTAACCTCAGAGTGAATTTGACGGACCTTCAATATGGCTTTGAATAGAGTCATTGGAAAATATGTATTTTTTTCCTGTAGTATTAAACCATAAGAATCAAATTGACACATTAGAATTACATAAAACCAGAGAAAAAATCAATATTGTCAATTGACACATGCTATTTTCATCTCAGGTCCTGAACTTTTTATGTGGACTCACACATGTTGACATGTGTAAGAGAAATACATGATTTAGATCCCCTTTGTCGGTTAAAAACTATACTGTGGGGGTATAATTACAGATAAATGTCAAACAATAATAAGAATGATGGTTATGATGATGAGACTTTATTGATTCCTGCTGGAGAAGAAGGATCATGAGTCAGCACATTCAGCGGCGAAAAGGACAAGAGATAATAAGTTCAGAAGCTGATCAAATTGTTACAGCACTTACTTTCACTTTGACAAATTTTCATTAATGTAACAGACAGAGCTGAAGAGTCAGCAGATTAATTGATATGTTGAGCCTTTTTTTAAGCAAAAATGTCCAAAAAACTACTCAAATTGACGATTTTGTTAATTTAAACAATCAACAAAAAATGGTGTTTCTCACTATTCTCTGAGATTTTACTATTTAAAACAAGTTGTAACCTGAGAAAAGGGCTCAGTAGATCAGAGGATTAAGTCCTGGCCTTATAAATCAAGGGTTGTGAGATTAAAACTTAAAAATTTTAACAGGTCAGATTTTCCTTGAAGAAAACATACATTCTCAAAGTGTTAACGGATGAAAGATTTTTTGCTTTGAGCAAAAATGTCCAATCAATGTTACATAAAGTCCTTTGCACAGTTTACAATCTCTGTGTGTCATAAAGTGTAACACACCCTTGTGTTTTATGGAAGCTCTCACAGATCACCTGACCTGTAGCTTTGTTCAAGGCTGTTTCATATCGAGGCCAAATGAAAGCAGCAGCAACGTCCTGCAGGATGAAAGACATTTGCATAATGAGAATTTGTTAATTACTTTGAGATTAAGCACATAGGCCTCTGTCTGTAAGCTTCTGTATCAAATTATTCCTTAGTGAAGGTTAAGCCAACTCTCTTCTCCACAGCTAATCTCTGAGACGCAGAGGAAAGGCTTCAGTAATCTCACTGCACTGTCACACACAGCAAACACTCAACAGCCTCCTCTTAAAGCCAGCAAAGAGTCTGTGACAGGCGGTGTTTGACAACATCCAGACTTCCAAAAGTGGCTGCTGATGTTTTTGAACCCCTTGAAAAATAACTGTCACATGCTTTTAAGGTATCAAACCAGCACTTTGGTGAATAATCCATCTTTTAGATACAACAGAAGGGTTAGATCAAGCTGCAGCACCTTGACAAATCTAGCAAATGTTGCTAAAGTGAGGAAGCATTTTCAGATCGAAATGCGAGGAAAAGAGAGATTGTAGCTTAATCGGAAGAGATGGGCTGCAGCAAGTTGAGGAGGAAGACATGGCAGGCAAGGAAGGTGACTTTCCCTGCATCCACTGAAAGATAATCAAAAAGTTTAGAGGGGAAGTACACCATAAACTGACTGTAAGAACTTGGCTTGAATGTCTGTTTCTAAGTTTAAAAACTTGGTCTTATTTCCTAATGTGCTGTCACTGCAACACCGCCGACTCAGCTCAAAGCAGCTCGTCGATAAAATAACTGCTGAGCTGAGTTGACACTTTGCTGCAACGGTAACACGAGTAGATACATTTTTAATAAGACTGGCCAAAGACGAAATTGAACACTGAGCCCTGACTGTGATCAAGTGTGATCTTACTTCCAATAGGTTCCCTTCAGTCGGAGCCGGAAAAACAGTCACATTTTAGACTTTATGTTGTTTTGTTTCACAGTGACAAAAAGAGCAGTTTAGTGATGATGCATGACCAATTAAAGCCGTTCTAGGTCTTTAACTACAAAGTTAGCATTTTGTTCGGTTGGGTATATTGTGTCATTTCTGTGTGATGTGTCTTAAATCTTGGGGGTTTCTATCCACACATTTTTTTTTTATTCGTATTAAACTTAGACAAAACAAAACTTAAGGAGAAATACCAATAAATTTTTTAAAAAGTTGAACTTTGTCTTACTTTCTTTAGTTGTTAGCTGAGGAAGAAAGCTGATGCATTCATAGAAAACAAAATGCAGCAAATTTCAAAAGAAACAGGTGAATAAGTCAAGGTAGAAATGAAATATGTGTCTTAGGCATCCAAAAATATTACGATGAAAACAGTCAGATCTGTGTAGACTGATTGGGAAACTGTAACCTTCTTCACATTGATACATTGAACTAACATAAAGGCAACATTTCCATCCCATTTTTCAAATAATTGACAGTCATTTGAGGTTTGGTGCTCTTTAAAATGACTTGATCTAGTTGTAGCTTCTTCATATTATTTTGAGAGACACAGACCCACTTTAATTAAAGGTAGTTAATACTTAAGTTATGGCTAAGACAGGTGTAAACCGTGAACAGCTAGTTTAAACAGCATAAGATTTGAACCCAAATGAACACTGGTGTGAGATTTTGGAGCATCTTATTCAATGGAAAATTCCATAAGTGGCATCAAAATTGTGGCACATATTTGGAAAGAATAATGAAGAGTTAACAGACTTGTCCTGTTGAGTCAATGCAAGAGGTTTTAACGGAACAGTTGAGTCCAATATGAAAACCACCGTGTTGACTCTGCATCGCTGTAAACTCATCATTCATCTATAGCTTTTGCACTCTGTGCTAGTAAAGCAGTTACAGCGAAAGACACCTTCAAGAAGCAATGCGGTTGTTACTGCAGCCAAACTGTATCTTGAGCGAAGAAAACTTTGATGTGGGTTTAGACCAATTAGATTGCAGCTTATTTGTAAACAGCCTCTCAGAGCTAATAGAGGACTCTGCTATTTCACCTGACCTCAGGTTGGTTCAACATACAGTATTTAACCCTAAATTACTTTATTTGACTTATTTGATAAGAATTGATAATTGCTTAGGGTGAAAAAAGGCATATCTTCAAATTAATTTACTTTGGATAACTATGTAACATTAGATTATAGTTGTGTCATCTTGTGTACATTGTTGGATCAGTGAATTGTGAAATGGCTGTATCTCCTGTCTCTCCTGTTTGTTAAAGATGACAAGCAAGAACAGCAACACTGAACCATCTTTTCTCAACACGTTACAGAATTCAGCCCACATGTTTGTAATTGTGGGTCGGTTGAATTCATTTGGGATCTTTGATGCCACTATAATGTGCGTCTTCAGCCTCTGTGTGTACTCTTATTTCTTGTTTTTGCAGTCTCACTCTCAGTGAGTCACACTGCAGTCCACTTCACTGCAGAGGATTGACGTTCACATTTTCAGTCATTTGAAAGACTTAAATGTATTCCAGTCAGGTTCAGCAGTTAATTTATGCTTATTAATTTATTACAGTGACCAAAAGGTTATTATGCTGATTTTAAATCACCATCATTTTTAGAGTAAACCATGAAGTCTGTTGAAGTTTATGCAAGAGCTAAACATTTATGAGGAATCATCAAATCACAAGCAGAGCACAATTTGTCATTGACCAAATAGGAACTGACGGCTATTTCAGATGTTCTCAAGTAGGCCTGGAAGAAAAAAAATCTCTTTAGTCAAAATGATCAAAGCTATTTTGCCGAGTCCTCCTTGTTCTTTTTCACTTCCTGTTTGAACCTCACCTGCTGTTGTGTTGGCTGTGGCAGGCTTGGTGATAACTTTAACTCACACCTGTAGCAGCCACCTTGCATAACAAAGCCATCAGTGAGTTGAGGAAGGGTCTGCTCCTCATTATTTAGAAGCATCCCTGTGTTCCTTCATGTAAACTGATAGCTTGTGGCTCTGAGGAGGGTGCAGTTGTTTTGTTTGTGCTTTATTCCCTGAGAGTTCTCATGTTCCACTGCAGCCGAGTCGAGATAACGGTCTAAATATAGAGCAGGGTGCAGACACTCAGAGGCATCTGGGCTCCAGTCATTGTGCTCTCAAGAGCTATCAAGGTCTCCCGAATCCTTTTAGCCCTGAATTCTTGTAACTAAATGCTAGCTAGTGTGGTTAAATATCAGCATGCTAGTGTGCTTCTTCAGAGCTGCATGTCAAATGGTTGAATAACATCAGACATGATAGTGAGAATAAATGTAGCTGTTGTAGAAAACGGTGTCGAACCTCAGATACACATCTTAATTAGCCTAGCGTACTCTCTGATGTAACCTCCTGCAATAGTAGATTGTGTGTTTATGCTACTAAATCTCATGTTACCACTGTCATATACAGTTCTTGTTTGTGGTGTTGAACTGAATTTCTCCTTGTTGTAACTTTAGCTATAAGCATGAGATTCCTATAAGCATGAGGAGCTGTCAACAACTTTTAGCCCTCTTATGACGGTAACAATTAACATAAAGTTATTGATGCTAAAATACTCGTTCATTTGGCGAATACTGAACTCCAAACTCAATTCCACTTGATGTTTGAGCTGCAGCTGCTTTTTCAGTGAATTATTCCTCACACATACTCATCTGATTGTGACTGATTAAATAATTTGCCTCCAACATGTCACAGAATTGAGAGCAGTCAGCTGGGTTTTCTGTTTCCCTCCTGACACTGCAATATGCTGCTTTGATGAATGATCATGAAGCAAATGTGCAGTGTTCAAGCCTGACTAGTTAATCACTATCATCTGTTATGCTGGCAGAATCCCATCTTTTGTCTAAACATTCATTAAATATATGACCTTTTCTATATGATAATGTGTCTCTGATGTTCTCTTTAAGAGGTTTCTGGGGTTTAATTTTCCTCAAGTGTTTTTTCACTTATACCCAGAAAGACGACAGTCATTAAGAGGGCAAATCTTTTGCTAAGAACAAAGAAACCCTCACGTTCTGCCCCACTTTTTCAGGCAGCCAGATGTGCCCAGATGCAGGCATTGACCCTCTGCAACATGCAGAATCTGCTTCTTAATCAGCTGAGTTATTTATTCTTGCCATCAATGTCCTCAGTTAATTAATGAATAATTTTGCTTATTGAATGTTGCGAAAAACATTGCAATTTGCCAAAGCCCACAGAACTATATGTGCAAGTGAGTCTTAAACCAAAGTATAGTCAGCTTCCTGTCATTTATGAAACTGAAAAGAAGTAAATCTTGACACCTAAAAGATCAAAAAAGCCTGAAAAATTATGACATTTTTGCTTGAAAAATTAGAATTAATCTAATATCAAACTGGTGGACTGATTAGAACTAATCACCCAGTCATAGCTGCTGTCCTCAGTTTTTCTCATTACCTGTATCGTAGTCTTAAACTCTATCAGATCAGATTACTGATCCTAGTATCCACAACTTTCTACTTAAAGATAACATGTACATGTATCTGACTGACTATAGATACCCTTATGTTCTTGTTGAGCTTTATTTATATGTCCACATAGTATTTTCATAGTATTTTTTTATCAGATTGTGTGCTTCTTTAAATTGCTCTTTTGCTTATGATTTATGCAAAAAAAAGGTTATATTTTCCCTTCCATACTCAATTTTTTCTTCAAGAAACAGCAGTACCTACAGTACCTTCAGTTCCACAGATGCACTGCAAAGCATTGATTTTAGCCTGGAACAAATCTATTCCCCTGAAAGAGTGCTAAAAAGTTTTGATCAAATAGAAGGAGAAGAAATTTGTACTTTCACAAAAGGTCAGCTATTTTTAAATCACTGACACCATAGCTGCTGTTGAAGGGGTGTGAGATCCTGTGCAACTGTGAACCTGATCATCACTTTCATGTATACACATACAATGCACATTCTAGATCAGGTCGGGGTTTGCAGCATAATTATGTAGAAATGCATTTATTTTGCATTTTATTCAAGTGCTTTACAATGACATAAAATATTACTGAAATCATATACTAGAATGCAAGGGTGTGTGTGTGTGTGTGTGTGTGTGTTTGGTGCATGCTGTATTTAAGCCCAGCTAAAAAAAACAGCAGTGTGCTTACAGGCTCAAACACATCCAACAGTATCATGTACAACTTTAACTACTCATTATTAATTATGCACAACTTTTGAACAGACTTTATTCACAGCAAGCAACATTACTTACAGTTGTCACAATTCAACACTCTCAGGTAAAATCAAGCAAAACAATAGCTTGATGAAAGTCATGTAGACACTTTTTTACCATGGCAGCACTGAGGGAAAGCCTGTCTTGTTGTGGAATTTAAACAAATGAGATGGACTCATCATAGACTGAGTGGAATTATACAGAAATCTCTTTCTCTACTTTTCTGGCAGCAAATGTATTTCATGTTGGATGCAACATCCCCTTCAGTGGATAAAATAACAAGCCCACACAGTCTGCGGAGTCTGCCCTGAGACACTGATACACACAAGCAGTTCATTTCTTTACACTTTTTCAATATTGTCAAAGTCAAACGTTTGTGAAAGTGGCTGCAGTGACAGTCAAATCAACTATGACATTAAAATATTATGTTATACACAGTGTGGACTCATGGTGGACTCATTTAATTATAGTTTTGTTTTTCTCTCTTGTGTCCATAAAAACAGATGGCCTCAGCAACAGCGACCTACGGGCAGAAGGAGTCGTCGGACCAAAACTTTGACTATATGTTCAAGATCCTCATCATTGGCAACAGCAGCGTGGGCAAAACCTCCTTCTTGTTCCGCTACGCCGACGACTCCTTCACACCGGCCTTTGTCAGCACGGTGGGAATCGACTTCAAGGTGAAAACCATCTACAGGAATGACAAGAGGATCAAACTACAGATCTGGGTAAGAAATCTTGAGATGTGTCAGGTTTCTTGGAAGGAAGTGAATTTGACTAAGATCTATAAATGTGCTTGAGCCTGTGTGTTTTCTTCACACACGTTTATTAGTCAAACTTTTCCCCGAGTAAACCATCACCTGCAGCTAATCATCAGTGTCCCATGTAGCTGCCTTTTCCCACATGACTTTTGGGCCGCTGTGCCCACCTTATTCTTTGTGCTTCCACCATGTCCCAAGTGCATTTATCTTTTCTTTCATCTGCATATTTCTATGAATCACTTTGAGGGTATATTTTCTTGAGTTCTCAGAAGTATTTTGCACTATTAAAGCCGTTTCAGATGAATTCAGGTGTTGGAATGATAACTGCAGTTTTGTGGTATGCAAGTGACATTTGCAAATGCAAATTATGCCTTTGTACTCCCTCATTGGGGTGATGAGCTCTGCTCTCTCTGATAAGCAGATCAGCTGATTTGTGTCTGTTTGTCAAAAAGTTGACTGGTTTCAACTTTGTTGCTCAGAGCTGCTGCTATTTTTATGTAAAATCCCCTGATGACCTCACTGATACAGTCTAATCAGACAGTCTACATTAATACTGATTTGATCTGAGTCGCCCCTTTGAGGCTGCACTTCTGAAATGTGTACAGAAGAAACCTGTATAGGTCGGGTAACAACAGCATGTTAAGAATGGAGCTTGTTCATTGGTGCATCATTTGCATCATATTTCTATGTCTCTACGTTAATGTCATGGAATGGCTGCAGTTTGTGCAGGTCTGAGCACTAAAACTATTTATTTTGGCCTGGTAAAAGATCATAATTGCTAAGGTTGAACATAGTTTTAGGCGTGTCTGTGTCAGGATGAGGATGGGATGGACAGATAGGCCCAATGCAGGACTTTTATACAGGAAACAGGTTGATTTTTTGTTTTCTATACAATCAATGATTTCTGTCTCTTTTCTGACATTCTGAAATATGCACTGATTATCAGGGGAAATTGTAAAGTAGAGGAGAAATCGTAAAATGATCTTTTGCATGCAAAGCAGGCAGAATTAAAATGTTGCAGTTCTGAAACACAGCCACAATCTCAGCTCTTATATGGACACAACATGACTTCTTGGGTCTTCAGTGTGCTTTAATCAAAGTCTGTGTTAAACAGTTGAATGAATTCTGAAACAGCGAAACAGTGAACTGTCATCAGATCCCAGTTGACACAACATTTCCATGCAGCACTGTCTTCTCCACAGCCTGCTCAACCAGCTGTCTGTTGGATGAGCAGAACACCATAGAAGTAACGACAAGAGACAAACAGCACAGCTAGTAACAGTTACGTGCCTTCGGGAACAAACAGGATGGTGTTTTTTCTGGTGTTTTGTTGCATCAGACATGTGTTGACTCCTGAGAGCTCAACAGTAAACACAATCTTAAAGCAAAGATGAAATGTGAGAACAGCCTCGCTGAGCCACAGGAAACTGGTGTTTGAGCTCATGTTGTAGATCATAACATCATTTCCACCTTTACTACACATTCTGCAGCAGGCAGAGCTGTGATGGTGAGCAGAGCATTGTGGGTTTGTGTGTGAGTGTGTTTGTGTATGTGTGCTGTCTCTGTTGTCAGCCTTTGCCTCTGGTAAGGAAGACAAGATTGGCCAATCAGGGCATGAGAAACGGATGACTGGGTGCTGCTCTCCCCACCCCCATTACTACAGCCAAACACACACACAACCCACAACCCACACACATACACATACACACACGTACAGAGACCTACACACAGCCACATATAAAATCACCATCCCCCATCTCTCATCTGATGCTCAAGCAGAGTAAAAATCAGGGTGATTTTTATTCATGAGCTCAAAAATCAGCATCAGCACGTGTATTTATCTCTGATTAATACTCACAAAGTAGTGTGTCATACAACTATTGCCTCACCTGAAACAGTGATAGATTAGCGATAGATAGATCAGATATCCTCTTTTGTCATTACAGTGGAGACTATACAGTCAATGTGAATGTACACCGCCGCATTTGCACTGCCAGTGATCATAACTGTTGTCAGATGTTTGACTGCAACTAACCGCTATTATCAGTGATAAAAGTAGCTGCATGTAGCTATTTGACTCTAGCTGTCACGTCAAAATCATCTTTGTGGTTTTTTCACTTGTCATAGGTTAAATGGTGTCTGTGTGTCAGTCACTCTGCATCCTGATCACCAGTTACTGTTCTGTGTAACATGAGTAAACGAGCAGGGCTACAGTGTGTAACACAGCATGGCACTCCACTTCACACACCAATAACTATCTGTAATTTAAAAAAAAAACTGGATCATATTTTATCAAAAAAAAAATTGCCTTCTTGTTTTGCCTCTGATATTTTTCAGCTGCTCTGCCTCAAGTGATTTACAAAGTTTCCTGAAGTAACCCGTGACTGCTGATACTGTACCTGCTAGTTAGCTCTGTGAGGAACACTGAAGTGCGTGCTATAAAGGTGGGGTTCAGAGGTTTTATTGGCAAATTCTACCACCAAGTTGTTCAGAGACCTGCAGATCAGAGCCATCAAAGCTGCATTTGAGGCAGCAAAGACAAGCAGCCTGTGGCTTCAGATGAAGAGGCAGAAGAAGAAACAACACAGCAGGGCTTTTCTGGGACAACAGAATCACAGATGAACCCCCAAGAGGCATTGTGGGCTCATAAAAAGAAAACATCAAGAAGCTCCAAACACTTTATTATTACATTCATCAGCAGAAAGAAGGCTCTCTTGTAGGTTCTAGAACGAAGATAATTGATATCATATCCTGTGTTCAGTTTGATCATATATAACATGTGATAACAACATAAATTACCAAATATTAATATCCTTTTTAAGTGGCTTCTAATTTTAAACAGTTTATTTTCCCTACAGATCCTTTGAATAGCATTAAAGTGTGTGAGAAAAGGAGATTTTCATGTCTTCAACCACTTTTCTTCTCTGTTTCTCCCAGGTGTCCATGTGGAGTTAAGGTTAATTTTAATTTCATTTTCATTTTTTCATTTTTAACAATAAAAGCTGTTGGCTTCTGCTGTATTCAAGGTTCATGGTGAACAATGGGTACTCCATTGTGTTCGTTATGTAACACCACTCAGTGCAACCTACACTAACATTTTAGGTATAGAGCTGATGCTCATCCAGAGCAACTGCAGCGCACTGAGTGGATGAGTAAACTGCAGAGCATTATAATCATGAAGCTGTATGAAGCTACTGTCTGAAAATAGATATCATGCAATAATCTCATGACATTTATCATATGTGACTGAGTGAATAGACATATTAATGAGTAATGTATCTTCGTATAGTGTTTTTTTTGTTTGTGTGCATTTGTGTGTACACACCAATAGGCTCACTTTGTCATGAACTGTATATTGCCTTTCACCTTTAGTCTGCGTGTTCAGATGCTTGAACGTAAATTGTTTAATAACAGGCAGGCACCAGATATGTATTTGGTGAAGATGTATTGTGACTCCAGTGTTTAGCAGAAATTAGCAGTGAGGAAATACTGTATATGATATATGATCTATAACACATATATGGTTTATATAGTATGGAAATACTCATAAATCTTGTGGTACACCAATTATTTTCTTACTCACAGTAGAGGCAGTGACTATAACTCCCTCTTACTTCCACTGGATGTCAGTATTTTGCTCTTCTGCTCTCATGCTGTCAGCAGAATGATGCAGTTTGGCCAGAAGCTGCTCGGCTCAGGAAGACCCAGGGTGCTGAAAATCAGAGACATCAGGCTTTAATTCCCTGAGCATTTTATTTAGCTTTTGCTCTGAAATTCAAGTCACCTGGTTTTACTGGAACACTTGGGGCCAGAGTTATGAAATTTGTGTGGGGCATCTGCAGGTCTTGAATATTTGAAGAATTTCTAAAATAAGTTTTATGACTCTTTTGCACCACACCCGCATTCTTTGACACGTCTTAAAACAGGTTATTACCACATTCTGTTAACAATTTGTTCTGATAAAAACACTTATCAGAAACATCACACCTTTTACCTTGTAATTTCCTGTTATCATGGGAGTTCTTTTCCCATCATTTTAAGTGTTTTTGTTTGTTAGTGTACCTGAAGTTTTATCAGGATTCTAAATCTGTGTGCTGTTTTGTTTTCCAGGACACAGCAGGTCAGGAGCGTTACCGCACCATCACCACCGCCTACTACCGAGGCGCCATGGGCTTCATCCTTATGTATGACATCACCAACGAGGAGTCCTTCAACGCTGTCCAGGACTGGTATGTGATTGGCTTATTTGTTTCACTTGACAGGAGTGTAAACTGACACCGTGGAGCTTTACCTGTGAGAGGGAGGTCTGAGTGGGTGACTGATCTAGCAGTGTCTGGATAATCAGCAGCAGAATGGAAAGAGATGTAGAGATACTTTGGATTGACAGACAAAGACGATGATCAGGCTCAATTTCTGTTCTTATTGTTCTGACGGTCCACAGCTTCTCTTTCTGCAGAAGAACAGGATGCTGCAGGGATCATTATCTTTTATCATTTTTATCTCCTGCTGGGACTTTTAGTTTGTCATTTCTTTGTAATGAAGTTACTTTAAACATCTTAAAGAAAAAGTTTTTCAAGTTTATTCAGATTCAATTTAATCAACATGTCCTTTTTTTACTAATTCTGGGCAAAGCCCTTGTTTTCCATCAGAGTCCATTTTCAATTTAAAAAGAATAATTAAAAAAAAGGTCTTGATCACTATAGAAAACAAAATTTACACTTTTAGGGTGTTTTTGTCTCATAAAAAGCTTGTCTTAACAGGATTAGTTAGTGTTTGTCACTAACTATTATTTATAAGTTGTTGGCCATTTAAATGGTACAAACGCCATGAATATTACACAACATTTAGTAAGATTTCACAATGTAAACCCTTCAACTGTGACTAACTTCAAGTGTTCCTGCATATTAGGAAAAGATGAGGGAGATAGCAATGTGGCTAGTTATGCAATATTTTTACAAAATATTTGCGTGTTGTAATTTCAAAGAGCACACCCTGAGTATCAGATTATAATCCTTGTTACAACACATTTCATATTCAGTCTGACATTTCCAGCTTTCCACACCGTGCCAAGACTGTGCCAAAACAACATTAGTGAGTTATTGCTCAATTCAGATTTTACATGTGAGAAAAACATCCACATGTTGTTTGGTTTTTTTTCTTATCAAAGTTTGTGATTATGTTCTGCCACTGTTATCCTGAACATGTAGCTTTCCGCTGTACAAGCTGATTAGAAAACATGTTAAAGGAGTAATTTTGACTTTAGCATGGATTTAGCTGCAGTGTGATCCCAGTCTGTGAGTCTTCTGCTCTGACTGCCGGCGTGCTGGTTCCCAGGTCGACTCAGATTAAGACTTACTCGTGGGACAATGCCCAGGTGCTGCTGGTAGGAAACAAGTGTGACATGGATGACGAGCGAGTGGTGAGCGGAGATAGAGGCCGGCAGCTGTCTGAACACCTCGGTGAGTTCATGGTGTGCACACACACCCACGCTAACGCCCACACTTCATATCTATGACTCTAAGTACACTGACCTGATCAATGGACTGGCAGATTCCAACCCACACCATTGAGATTAACCTTTTTCAGAATTATAAATCTGCTTGGCAGCCTATTTAATATTTAACTGTGGAGGTAAGCTGGTTAAAATTGAATTTCACCCAGTAAATTGCCCCCTGACCTTCTCCCACACCTCATTTTCCCTTCAGGTTTTGAGTTCTTTGAGGCCAGCGCCAAGGACAACATCAATGTGAAGCAGACCTTTGAGCGTCTGGTCGACATCATCTGTGAAAAGATGTCTGAGAGCCTGGACGCTGGAGATCCTGCTGTCACAGGGGCTAAACAGGGGCCCCAGCTGACAGAGCAGCCTGCTCCTCCTCACCAGGACTGTGCATGTTAAAGCTGGCTACACCCCTTTTTTCTCCCTCTGCATCCTTGTCCTCCCTCAGCTGGACCCCAGGGCCCCTGGTCCATTCTCCATAACCCTTCTTACTCACTCTCCTGCTTCTTCATCCTGATTCTCGCTCCTCTTGATTTCCTGCTCATTGGCTGAGGGGCACAAGAACCAGGTTGCAAAGTATCTGAAAAGCTCTGAGATGTTAGTGGAACAGCGCTTTAGGTGTTTTGCTTCTGGTTTCTCCTCAGAAAGGAGCTTGAAGGTGTCAGTTTTTTCAATCAGTGCGGCTGTTGCTCTGACCCCAAAGAAAAATGAATAAAACCAGAGTGTTCCAGAATTCTTTGCAACCTGGTTTCTTAGAGGTTCTTGACCCAATTTCTGTTGTCTCTTTGTTCTTCAGTGTGGTTTTTATAAGAAGGATTTGACGGCGTCCGTTCTCAGTGTGCCATTGGAATCCTTCTGATGTTTACAGTACTTTGTTTCATGTCAGTCAAAAGTCTTGGGAGTACGTCAGCCTCAGATTGTTGACTTAGAGGACCACAGTGGAGTTAATGAGGGAGAGTGTTCCAGCTGAAATCTGATCATACTGACGTTTTACATTTCTTTCATGATTGTGGATACACAAGAATCAGACAGAATCTGTGTTTCTTTTGTTGTCTCATCTGGTACCTAAACATGGAAAATGCAGGCATTGGCAAGTTTTTTTTTGTCATTATTCATCTGAGCCTTTTCATTTGGCCTTTTTTTATGTTTTTACATCTCTTTTTTTGTATGCTGGTGCCCCATTTCTTCTTTTCATACAATAAACACTGGGCGGGGAAAATATGAAGGAGTCAGATTTAGTTAAAAAATAGCAAAAGATTAAGAGACGCATTTTATTTAATTATATTTATTTCCAATGTACATATAAATGTTGTGCAATATATATAATATCTAAAGGTATGCATTTCTGGAAATGAATTTTAAAAGGAATGAAGTTCTATGAGGATAGTATCAAATATAAGAGGTCTGTGTTGTTGGGTTTGTTTGGATGATCTGTGGCAGCTCCTCCGTGAGTCCCTTCATTTTCCCGTCAGTTTGGTCTCATGCTGCTTTCTGGAGATGTTGCAAAGTCAGAAATTCAAAATTCCTTTTGATCAAAACATGCAGTGGAATGATCCTTTGTGTCTGAATTACAACTCTGAAAATTATTAATATGAGTATCATCCTCCAAATCTGCTCAGTTGGACTGATAAGAAGGGAAACATTTTAAAATGGCTCAAACAGATTTTGAGATGCTTTTTATCTGAACAGCCTCAAGATGTTTTTGTTCCAGCTGTCACTAACAGACTATGTAAAAAAAAGTAAGAATATCTAAAAAGCGTTCTGTGCAACACAGTTGTGCTCACTACATATTAATATTACAGTGTATGATATTGCAGTATTTTACACACCGTGCTGCTGTTGCAAAGCATTGAGGTTGAAATTATGTCATTATAACAGCTGACAGACTTGAACGCAGCAAACTCTAGATTTTCATCTCCTTTTTGAAATCAGCTATTTTATTTACATTAAACTCTCATGCAACAATAGTTATCTGTAACATGCTGAAATGGGTTTGGAGGATGCAAAAAAATGACATTTTGTTAGAGAGTTTTTGTGGTATTTTGTCTTTATTTAATACTTTGACCCCATGGAGAGAAAGGGAACATCAGGAGACAACAGGATGACATCATACATACAGTAGACAACCAGGTGAAACTGATCTGCAGAAATGTTCATCAGCTGGGCCACAAGGACAGACAGGTTTAGTTTTAACATCAGTGAAACTTCTGGCAGTCTGTTACTGAGTAATTAAAACCAAGGTTGATTGATTATTGATTGAGAAGTATAATAATTGTGATGGTGTTGAAGGATAAAGGCATGCAGGTCAACAGGATTCAATTTAAAGAAAAAAAAAAGAGAGTTCCTGAACATAAGATTACAGCTGTGTCTCTCTGATCATACAGACAACAGCTTTCCAGATGTTGTAAATCTAATTTAGACTGAAGGAGACTGACCTAGGGTCAGACCTGTGATGTATTCGCAGGTCACAGGTTCAGTCCTACATGGGTTTTATTGCTTTACTTTGAAATGCACACTTGATGGTACTGGAAAGACTTGATTGTAGTATCTATGTCATCCTCTTTTTCTATCTGAGGCTGGAGGAGTGTGTGAAGCTACACACCGACACTTAACGGGTCAGGGTTTCCTTGCTTAATGACGAACAGCCCATAGTGAGATTTCCTCAGAATCAGTATTACAGCATCTGTTTGTCTGTTTGTGTGTAGTGTTAATTTTAGTGCTCTGCCTTTAGGTGAAGCATGGACAGCACTGTTTAGAGTCAAACAAGCCTCGAAAAGCTGGGACTGAAATGTTCACAGGTCAGGTTAACGCTGAGTGTCTAATACTACTTTCAAGTCAATGCAGAAAGTAAATACGCTGTGTAACTACATAACTACACAACACTAAGAGTGTTTTTACGCTTGTACAGTATACAGTTTCCACAGCTAAAACTGGTTTGCTGGGTATTCTGTCTTTTCACTTCACCAAAGATTGCTGGAGAAGCATCTCACTGTTTTTGCTGTAGGATGCCAGAATGAGCAGTTTTAAGTTAAAAATTGTAATAAAACAAGTGCTGCTTGGCGGATCAAAGGGAACTCTGGTTATTGAGAAATAATTTTATGTCAGTGTTATTTTAGGCTTGCTGTTGTTTACAGTAAAAACAGAGATAAAAAAGGATGGGACCTATGGATTTAGAGGGCAAAGCACTATAAAAATCACTGACTTTGACCAAATGATTAAAGCAAATCTGAGTCTGAATAACACAAACCGTTGCATTAGTAAACTGTAAAGATGTGTAGCATTTAAACATGAAATCACGGAGCCACTGACTATTTAAGTTTAGGTAAATGAGCTTATAGTGTCCCACCAAAGTTGTGACGTTCTTGTCAGAAAGGAAGTGATGATAAAGACAAACCTTGGAGATGTTTTTGATCCTGCGTATATTTTACTCTACATGGTTGTGACTGTTTCTTTTCCGGTAAAATCCAAACTTTTAAACTGTTCTCCTTTCTAATATGTCTTCCTCTCTATATAAACCAGATCTGTAAATACTGTACCTTTGAGTCATATGTGTGGATTGTGTTGTATTGACTCAGGCTTGCAACAACAACAAAAAAAAAGGAAAAAAAGATGAAAAAAGTACAGTTACAGTAAAAACCTGAAAACCCTAAAAGAGCCATGTTGTACTGTATCTGCATTAATTTCTAGGCCTGCTTGTGAATGAATGTGTCACTCTGTTTCAAAGCAATACACACTACAGTATCTACTCAAAAAGAAATGCCATCAAGCTTGGTAGAGGTTGCCGACTTTAGATCTTCTACTAGCTCGCAGAAACGTGTTTTATTTGTTCTCGTCTCACTGCCTCTTCAGATCCTCTTCAGTTTGGGCCATTAAATGAGAGAATATGCTGTGGATGTTTTTATCTGTACTTTGTGGTAAAACAATAAAAAGTTACTAACAATCAGTTGATTCTTGTTTTTGAAGCTTTTGTACCTTTGGGTTGAATTGGATACTGTCGTCTGCTGAGTTAAACTCCCAAATGAAACTAATAATGAACATATGCACTAATTTAAGTGACCTTTTGCTGGATCATAAAAACTGTTTAAACCCAGAATAGCTAAGGTCCAGAATTATTCAAAATAAGCCATTGATATGATGTTAAAAAGCTCAGAGTTATCTAGCTTTAGCAAAAAAATGGTCCTATTAGTAGCAAATAATATGCTAAATTACTCATAAAGTACACGACCATCTATATTGCCATCCCTATACAGACTAACAACTGTTCGGTGAAAGTGACATCAAACATTTTGCTTTGGACGTGCTGCTCTTCAGGTCCTTCAGAATTTCAGAAACTATCCAGACAAAATGTCCATTCAGACACTGCTGCAGCAACATAATTTGCAATTTTCCAATTAACCAGCAGAGGGGGAGCATTCCCCAAAAGGTTATTACACAACACTTGATTCACTTATTAAGCCTCCTTAAAGGGACCTTTAAATGCACTCTAAATACATAAAGAATTATATAAGTAAAACGTAAATTATGCAATACAGTAAAGATATTCGCCATTATATGTCATTGACTTTAATTGTAATCAGTCTTCCATGGACCTCCGTGTAACCAAAGCTGTAATTTTATACCTAATAATGTTACTTCATAAAAAGCATCCTATTCTTGAGACCAATGTGCAATGAAATATAAAAAAAAAAATCTTAAGTTAAATAAGTTGGTTGAATACTTTCATATAACTTGATATATTCTTAAAACGATTTCAGTCAAGAATTGTCAAAATGTCTATGGAGCAACATAGTCAACACCACCCATACCACTAATCACCAACAGCTGGTTCATTGTTGTACAAAATGAATTAGATCGTCAGCATTCCTTTGCTGATGGGCATTTACATAAAAGTTTCACCAAAATGGAGAAAAAACAGTGTTTATTGCCAGCAGCATTTAATTCAGAACACAGTGGCATATAGCCAAACAACTCTGGGCAAGAGGTGACAGCAACAGTCAGTGCAACAAAAAGGTTACCACTCCTTACATTAAAACAAGAACATACTGAAATGGGGACACAGTAGAGCAAAAAAACAGATGGGCCTAAATACATGTGTTGGTAAAGGTTAAATATAATAGACACTGACTAATTGCAACCTTTAAGACCCAGCTATGGGCAACATTCGAGTATGTCAACAACATGCAAATTATTCCCTACAGAAACGTTGGTAAATAGTGCATATCCTGTTTCTTTCATAGAAAATGTGGGTTTACGCAATTTCCTATTAGCCTATTCCTAATGTATCCATTTGTGTCTAAATTGTGCATATTACTGTAGAAATACTGAAAATCTGTTTGGTCCAGGTTTTATATTGTAGGCCTGTATAGACACAGCCCATCTGTAAACATTTTTCTAAAAAGAAATGAGATAGGAGCCGCCTGTCAGTAAAGTTGAGCATGTAGCCACAATAAATGCCTCAGAGAAGCTCATGACCAAATTGCAAAAAATGCAGTTAAATGTTGCTTTGTTCATCAGTAAAGTTATACGAGGTAGAACCATTGACTTGTAGGAAATTATATCGAGGGATACATTAGTGGCAAACGCTGTTAATGTCAGAATATTAATCCAATAAACCAACTGATCATTATTTGTTTTTAAATCTATTATTAATAGGCTACCAATGCGCACTCTCTGGTGTGGACTGTGGAGCAACGTGGAGCCTATAAAAACACAACTTGTTCATTTAATCTGATGGCCGAATTGACTAATCATCAATTATCTTCAATTGTGTTCTACCTGGTATGTCTTTATTTTGCCGATGCGCAAAGCCATTTCAACACACGATTTTTAATGTACAGTTTGGCCTATGTGGCCTGGCATTCATTCATAGGAACTGCACACATCTGGGCTACGCCACAGAAAAACCAACATCAAAAACGTCCATGATGAAGCTTATATGCTGGTGTGTAGCCCAGCTGCAGGTCCGTCTCTCCGTCTAGTGCACTTGAACCTCGTGTGGCAGCAGCTGGCAGCCGCTGTTGACATGGGTGAGGACTTTCTGTTTCAGCTGGGCCACTTGTTCCCTTAGCAGGCTCGCCGTTGAGGCCAGGTCGGTGTTGTGACTCTTCAGCGTTTTGACCTTGTCCTCCAGCCTTGAGATCCGCTCCAGTTTACGCATCCGACACTTGGAGGCTGCAATCCGGTTCCTGAGCCTTTTCCTCTCGGCTTTCATGCGCTCTTGTGAGTCAATGTCGATGGGAGACAGCGGCGGGCTCTCACCGAAGCTTTGAACGTCAGGGACAGTTTGCGGCTCCTCCTTCGGTGGCTGGACCCGAGAGAGCTCCGGCTGCGGCGGGGCTGCCCCTAGATGATGCGACGGAGGAGGCGGGAAAGGGACTGTGTCCGTGGAGTAGTTTACGGTGGTTTCCAATGGCCCGCTGCCGTAACTGTTTAAGTTCGTATATACGGGTAGATCCGGCTGGACGGTGACCGGGGCGATGTTAGCGCCCAGATCCAAGCTGCTGTTCGTCTGCTCGGTTCCGCTTAGCTGGTTCTGCTTGTGTAGGTCCTCCAACGCCTTCACGAAGCCCTCGGCGAACTCCTGTTCGTCCGTTACCGTTTTCGGGTAGAGGAACTGTGAGCTGGTGGGTGTCGTTGTGACCATACCGTTGGACTGGATAATGAGTCTCTCCAGTTCTGGGGAGGCCAGTTTGAGCAGTCCGAGGTCCGGGGAGCTGAGGATGCTCTCGGCGTCGCGGAGATGCGGCTTGAGGTCTGCGTCGTCCCCCAGGCTCAAGTTAATATCCTTCTTCATCATTATTTTCGTGGTCAAAATGACAAGTCGTTGTGTTCAGAACGGAGCCCTGCCCATAACCTCACGGAAATAAACAGAAGCGTTGAATATCTTGAATAAAAGTATTATTCTTAACACTTCACTGAAACCGATCTCAGTCTTCTGATCTCGAGCAGGATCTGAGTGTACTGTGTACTCGTGCGCACCGCCTCGAGCTTTTCTAGGCTCGCACGTTCCATTATGTCACATCAGAGCGCGCGCATTGGGCAGAAATTGCGTTTTCCAGACATTAATTTTAATGAAGGGACGAACCAACCTCAGAGGAGGAGACAAGAAAGCAGTCTCACTCTGCGCCTCTTTTCGGTATCCGGCTACCGTATTAAACACGGAAGGCAGTACCCATGGGTGTGAACCCATGTGTTGGGCAAAGCTTCCCACACTTTGGAAGCTTGGGGTCCCCTAAAAAAATCAACAAAAGAGGTCCACCCTCCAAATGATTTTTTTTTTTTTTAATGGATGTACACGTATTGGCTTATAGTACACAATAAACACTGGCAAGTAGGTGGCTCACTGCACAAGATAACAAAATAGCACATAAAGTCACATTATCTGCATGCCCACCTCTAACCCTCTTGTCAGTCTTGAGCTTTGGATTGCACCTCTTGTCCGCTGCAATTTCAGAAATGCTGAACACAATTCAGGAAACAAATAACATATCAGTGAAGTATAAAAAAATATATCATATACATTACTCAAGTCTAGCTTGCACTTTAAAGGCCCTGAATGCTTACACAAGTGTTTTCACATATTGCAGCTACATGGAGATGTGCTTTATGTAGCTTTAAATGTCTTGTTATCTGAGGTCACCAAATTTAATAAACTCATAACAGTTATTTGGGTATCAGGTGTCTCTTCCTTCAGGGTCATTCAGAGCAAAGGGAATAAGAGAGACGTCAGTCATTCACAGTCTGTACATGTCTACACAGTCAGGCAAAAGGAGCGAAAACACCACTGGGATGTACAATGGGTGTGTCATCATTCTTCATGGAATCACCTAGTAGACATAAGTTTTACAATACTTTATATAATAATCACTAAATAAGAAGTTTGTTAAGCCTCTCATTGTGTTAAAATATATAATGGACACTGTGATGTAAATAGGAAATACACTATAAGAACCTTAACTACTCTCAATTATAGTCATAAGTACAAGCTAGTTGTACCTTTTTGTAACATCTTAGTATCTGAGATAAACCATGTGATATGGCTAAAGACTAGTAGTGAATGGGACATATGTTAAAACTTCCTAAACTAATATTTAAAGGTTAAAGACTGAACTTTCACTTTCAACAGAGTGATTCATTTTCTCATTCAATGATCTTTGGTATCAGTTCTGTTGCCATGGAGAGAAGGGAGAAACTACAAACACTGAGGTGGTACATAAAGGTTAGTCATGATGAGTATTGATTGGTATATGTTTTGTAGACATTTTCAGACCAGTCACACTATTATACATAATTAGTTTTGAACAATCAATACAACAATGATATTATGTAATAGTTGGTAAACTGCAGGGTATAAGGGGAATGTCAGCTTGCGTTATTCTGGACATGACCAGCTGTAATTTTCATCCGTGTGGTCAAAAAAAAAAAAAGTTTTACTGCTTACTTCTGTTTTTGGCCCTCAGTCGTGACACTTGTTGTATTTCTGCACACAGCATAAGACTTAGGAGAAGTTGAATCTGAAACTAATCTGATTTCAACACTTCCTTTGGTCAGTTAACAGTTTTCAAGTTGTTTTTGAGTTGGGTCTGGTCTCACACCCATTCAGTGATAAAGTCACATGATTTTCACTCAAGAGTTTTTCAATTTTTCACAACAGATTTACCAATTTCACTTTCCATTTTTGAAACAGATATCAACTGTTAACCGTTTCTAATATGAAACACTTTTTTATTTGCTTTTTAAAATTAAATGTCCTAATTATTTATAATAGTTCAAAAAATATTATGTCTGTCCATTTTACGTTGATTTGTTTTCCATGGATTACTTGGTAATCTTCAGTGCCAGTTTTGTGAGCACTCCTCATAAAGGAGGCTGTGTTTGTCCATGGTTTGTACATTTTAGCATGGTTTTCCCTCCTGTCACATTCAATAGACTACTTTTGTTCATTTTATACTTGTACCAAGTTGTCTAACTAGGGCTAATGTTATACATTTGTATTGTGCTATACAAACACACTTCCGCAGTCACGGTAAATGTGCTTCAGAAATGCTGTTGTGATGTTTCCTTAAGTGTAAATATGGAAAACAATAAGCTACTGAACGTTGCATGTGACTTGTTCTTTAAATGTGACAAACTAGCGTGAGAGGTCTGTGTTTGGTTTCCTTCCTTTTCATGTAATGTTTGTGTTTTGTGCATTTTGAGAATACAATAATCAGGTACAAACAGCATTTACTCCATCAATTTATAAGCCTAAATATTTAACTATGAATCAATATTCAAAAGTATTCGGTCCGATTGGAAAAACGACCTTTGTTTTCTTTATTGCCAAACAGTGCTCTGGCTTGCAAAGGGTTACACAGAGAGGGAACATGCGTCACAGGTAGGCCCCATCCATCACTGCAAAGCTTTGTGTGGGTGGATCACATGATGGACCCTGTGATGTCAGATCTCTTAGCACCATAGCGGAAATGGAGGTGGGGTTTTGGGGGGGGGCAACAGAGGTGAGATATTTTTGTCTGAGTGTCAGTGAAGAGAGAGTGGGGTGCTGAGCCTGCAGTCAAGAAGAAAAGAGCAGTGGGAGCTGGAAAAGGATGTAATTCACACAAAACACATTCATTCATTCCCCTTTCTTTTTATAATACAGCAAAACAAAATGTGAGCTACATACATTTATGGAGAGGTAAACAAGACATTGAAGATTTGCTCTCTCTTTCTCTCTCTCTCATAATAGCTGTCCATAAAGGGTGGTAAATTTCTGATTAATGTGTTCTTGTGATGTGTAAATGGTTGGGTCAAGTAGGTCAAATAATTTCCCTGCGACTGCAGAAAGAGTTTGTCTTGTAGTTAATGTGTAAAATAAAGGCATGGACTGTTAGTGTATACATGTATATGTATATATACAGATATACTCTTTGTGTCCAGTTCTGTTGTATTGTATGAAAACTACAAAATTGCATTTGTATCTGTATAAATCTGTATTTATCTGTATAAACCCTGAATAAGTCACCTTTTATTTTCCTTCCCTTAACTTCTCAATGACTTTAATAGCAAAACCAACAGCATCTTCATACTTAACACAATGTACACAAACAGCAATAACTAACACTTTATTTGACATTATTATGTTTCTATGGACATGTCTAGCAGGTTTGCATTAGATAATGCTGACTGAAAAAAATAAAGACAAAAAAATTGAAAGCTAAATTTATTTAAATTAGAATTTAATTCTTCTTTTTCTTTTGTGTAGGCAGCACAGCAAAGATATGTTCTAAAGATTTTGAGAAATTCTGTTCTGATGTCATGATTGAGAACTATTTCCCTGATATACCACTGATTCAGCCAAAATAACAATGAAATTTTATGTCAAATAGACTTTAATTTTAAACTAGTTGACAATATGCAAATTAATTTCAAAATGAAACAAACAAACAAAAAAGACCAACTAAATTTCACTGGGAATAGTGCAGTAAATATAAGAACATCTTAACATTCAAACAAAAACAATGACTAGATGAACTTGTCTGATTTAGATGTAGATGTCCTCTCAATAAGGAAAAACATCCTTCTTGGCTTTGAGGGCCTCCTGGGCCACAACAAGGTACTCCTTCAGCATGCGCTTCTGCTCCTGCTGCCATTTAGTCCAAGGGACTAAATTTTTGTGGCTTGTTGATGTTAACTGGGAAGGTCATTTGTAATCACCCAAAGAAAACTTGAATATGTGTGCTGAATTTCATTGTAATGAACCCTGTAGTGATGAACCTGACAACAGTGTAACTCCTAGAGCCATATTGCAAATGTTAAAGGTAATGGACACCCTCAGTATCTCAAGAAAGCTTCAGATGTAGTTGATAACTCTATATAGCTCTAAAAAGTATTTGTATGTTTTGAAAATGGTCACTAATATTCTCTTTATTAAGTTTGACACTATTTCTGCCAGAATGAGGATTCTTGACATAACAGTGTAAAGTTTTCAGATAAAAAACACTGAGTAAATGTATTTACTCTGTATTTAACCTTAAAGCTAACCTCTAAATGTGTCAACCCTTAATAATGTGTCATATGACAGTGAAATTGCTCTAAATTAGTCAAACACCACTCAACATGATCTAAGGAGTAAACCCGGGCCTCCAGGAACTTTTTTTTTTTAATCAGTGACTGTGTGCAAGTCAAGGCAAAGTGGGATGAGCTGTCAGGAATGCTTGGCATTGGTTGGAATGATTTAACTTCTGCTGTGCCTGAGCCCAAAAGATCAGGAACGTTTCGTACTGTACTGAGCAACATGTGAGGGATGTGTGGTCTGCACTTGAGGTCCTTTGAAACAGACACAAGCATCCATCTTATGTTGGTTGACAGACCATTTGTGTATCTGGATGTAATTAAATGTTGTGTAAGGCGCTCTTTTAAAGTAATTTTAAAAAACCAGATGAATGTTGGGTGTTGATTCTTGCTAGCAATCTTTCAGTGCAGGTATGTGACTTTGTGTGGGCATGTGTGCTCAAAATAAAACAGATGTCAAACAGAACCTAATCTTAGATCTCATTTCCTTTTACATTGCTTATCTTTCACATGGTTATTCTTTGCTTAGAGGAATCGAGGGTTATATGCAGTAATGGTTCTTTGATCTCGAACCTTTGACTTTTACTTGTGATGTTGAAGGTTGAGGAAGAAGTTTGGACTACTGAAACAGCCATAAGTTATTGTTACGTATTATATATTGTGTGTGTGTTATTAGAAAAAGATTAATGAATGAAGGAAAGTGGTAAATTCTCACAGCATGGACTTTTTGCTATTATTTATCTCTCTAAAGGGAATTTGATTTGTTATAATTTTAGGATTAAGTTTATTGATGGATATTTTATATATATATATAAATATGTTTGGTACGAATGTATAAAAAATATATGAAATATATATATTCAGTAGAAATGAAGTAAATAGCAATCCTGACAAGTTAAGGCACACATGTATTCTCCTGAGTCCCACTAACATGCTCCACTGGGTCTGATGACGTAGTTTCAAAGTGTAGGTGAAGTTCCCCACTAATGGAGGATGTAGGAACCCCAAGCATGAAATTACAGCGTGTATGTGTGTGTGTGCGTGTGTGTGTTAATATGTGTGGGAACAATATGTGTTTTCACACAAACACACTCTGACAATATCACACATGTGACCACAAAACCTCATCAGGCTTCCTACCCACCTTTTCATGTTTAACATTTACTCTTGTAAAAGCACAGACAAAAGCATCAGATATTTTAGTTTTCAGTGCATGTTATTGTACAAGGATACATCGCACTCTCATTTTACACCATATTTTCAAATTTTATGTCCATGTGACGCGTATATGACGTTTCCTGCTTACTTCTTATTATTTTGTATGACTAAAATTTTAAAAGGTTGATTTATTTTTTCTTGTAATTTTTTCTTTGAAAGCAATCTAAAAATCCCCAAAGAATCAATAATAGCTTATATTATTTTCACAGAATAAAACAATAATGATGGTGATGTTAAAAAATGTGCCTCATGTACCTCAAATGGTGGTTTCCATCTATCTTCCAACCAGTCTGTGAAATAGAAAAATGCAAATTACATTTGGTGGAACAATTTTTTTGCTGTTTCACACAAATTTAATTTCATCCCTGATGCTGAGAGCTTGATTTTAGGCTTAATGTTAACAAAAAGACATACCTCTAATTTTAAGGAAAAGGCAGCTTACTTACCCAGCCCTTTATATCTACGGTATATCTGGAATATATGTTTTTAAAGATAATTAAAACCTCCTCAGTTAATGTGGGAGGATAATAGCTTGATCATCCACATCTGGACTGTGCTGCTGCTTCTCCTGCTCTGTCCTAGTGATTGAAACTGTCACCTCACAGCAGATATAGGGGGTTTGAATAGTGTCCTATCCTTTCTGTATTTTTTTCCTCTCATGTCTGTGTGGGTTTCCTCTGTGTGCCTGGCTTTTCTACCACAGTCAAGGACATGCAAGTCAGGTGGTTTAAAGACTTCTAACTCTGAATATTGCAACACAGGAAATGTGAAGCGATAAAGCTGAAAAAAGTACAAATTCAGTCAATGGGCAAAGTTATTATATTTATGCATGCGAAACAATTTTTTTAATGTTGTTTGTCAGATTTTCTCTGTTATTTAAACCCTGTTTTGGCATTTTAAAAAAAGGAAATACTAAAGCTAAAATGTCTTCTAATCAAAGGCTTGTCTCTTGACTCATGACCTTGAGTTTGGGGAGGGAGTAACCTACACAAACATGCCTTTTCACAATTTTTAAAGAACTGCTATTGGACTAATTTCCACTGATCCACTCCTTTGGTGAGATGGTGAAGATGGTAGGCCTATTTAGCTAATTGTTTCCTCATTATGTGCTTAATATTTACAAAACAAAACAAAAAACAAATAAATATTGTCAGTTTATAAGATGATTCATCAGTTTAATCATGAAATACGGTATCATATGAAAGTTACAGGTGTAATACTCACAACCAGACTCCCACCAGGAGGCCAGGCTCAGGTAAAGTGAAGTTGGTTGCTAATTTTTGCCAAATATATCACCATGAAACCAATGACCACATTCTCTTAAAAGTATTTAATATTTATTCACACTACACTGCACTTTTTTGCGCACTAACAAGGTCACCTCAATGTTAAATAACATTACCAACAGAGTTAAGTCAGAGTTGTTAGCTAGCACTTGGCGCGGCCGGCTAGCTAGTTGTAGCTAACATTAGCTGAGTTACCTGCTCCAAGCTGCACTTGAATCAACCGAGTAGTGGGAATTCTGGCTTCTTGGCTCAGCTCAGCAAAAAGAGCCAATTCTTTCAGATCCCATACAGCTGTTTATTTCATACCAGCGTTGGTTTTGATAATTCAACCAAAAATTAGCAATGACCTATGGTTGGAATATATACTCATATACCACCTATATTATGCAATGTAATTGAACTAAAACTTAGAATTACCAGCGTATCATACTTTTATGCTAGTTTGGTATACAAACCTTGAGGAATGTCAGCACATCAAAAACCATTGTCCTTGTGTAATTTTTTATTATGTAGCAGCAAATGGCTGGATATAATTTGGATGCAGTTCTGCGATAAGAGGTGATCCTTACCTGTAATGACCTCTACTACATTGTCCTCCAGTGAGTGTTCTCCTGCACTTTTTAGCTGTGAAATCTCTGTGAGTTATAAAAAGAGTGATGTTTGCGGTAAGTATGAATCCTGTGGGCGATATAATGCTGACTTCTCCACTATAATCTATCCCTTGCATAATAGAAAACTTCTCAGCTGAAGCTGAAGTCAGCCCATGAGCAACACACTACATCTCTGCTAGCTCTGCTGCTGGTGCTTCATTTGTGACTGTGACCACTGAACTCTGATGTCCCTGTACAGGGTGAGCACTTATGTGGAATCTTCCCTTTGGTGTTAAATACAGTATCACAGAAAAAACAGTGCAGATAAAAAAATAAAAATAAAAATAATAAAAAAGATTTTGTCAATACCCAACACTTGATCACAATTCAGGGGATGGAAATATTCCTTGGAAGGAACAGTGTTTCTGTGAGAAGACTGGAGAGAGAGAGAGAGAGAAACAGAGCGTGGGGGGAGATGTTTTCCTGGCAGGCTGGGATTAGATGCCGCTCCATAAATATGTTAAGGCAGCTTGGTATACTTTGTGCCCAGTGGTAAAAATAGGCCTTCTTCCCGAGGGAAGTGATGACGTCCACAGCCTGCCTGCATCATCAGCCACAAGTCAGCTTCATCCTTATATTGGAAGAGGCAGAGAAAAAATGTGTGGGGGGAGCATCAGTGATCACCATGGCAACAAATACGGAGTGACGCAGGTAAGAGCATTTGAAAGAGAGAGAGGTAATGATTGGCTGCCGACTCCAGTGGTGTGTGTCTGTATAGAAGAGATGTGTGGGTGGCAAAGAAGAGAAGAAGGAGTCAATAGCTCAGCTCTGAGATTAGCACTCACAACCATAACTCACACAAACACAAACACACACACACACACAAACACACACATGGACAAGCATGGACAACAATTCAGCCTCACAATGAGATGATATGATTTAGCACGCTCCGACTTTAGCACTGACTTCAGAGGCAGTGGAAAATGGGGTTATTTCCTCCCTCACAAATGCCATCTTGGTTATTATGCATGCCTGCATTTTGTGTGAGAAACATTCTCCACATTTTCTAACACTGACTCACCATATTCTGCTATTAAATTTCAGTACCATTAAAATGGACCTTTAGGCAATTCTCCTGTTTTGCCAATGTGTTAATCCTGAATTTAATACAATTTCCAAGGTTATCCTGCCCTCTAGTGTTACTGCTGACTGTACTGCAGTTTTATTTAAGTTTTTCTGTTCTTTCTCTTCCAGTCACCTTCTACAACTCATAATGTTTTGTTTTGTTTATAGGATTAAAAGGTATCCCCTGGGCCGCCGTTTAGCTCAATTGGGAGCGCGGGCGGCCCATGTACGGCAGGCTCAGTCCTCCACGCAGCGGTCGCGAGTACGACTCCGGCTCCGACCATTTGCTGCATGTCTCTCCTCTCTCTCTCTCCCTGTTTCCTGTCCGATATCTCAGCTGTCCTATCAATAAAGGTGTAAAAGCCCAAAAAAAATAATTAAAAAAAAAAAATAATAATAATCCCATAATGGTAAATCCAACACTATGTCTTCTTGAGTATTTATCAGGTTGTTTTACCATGTTGAAAGCTGCTGTTGTTAGCATGATTGTAAAGTGTCAAGGTGAATCCATAAAGGCTGACAGGGTGTGTGTGTGTGTGTGTGTGTGTGATAGTTCTGATTTCAAATGCCTTGTGCAGTAAGAAGAGATTGACTTTTTATTGTTAATATTATTTTTTATTTACTGAGACCCTTTGTTTATAGAAAAGATTTTGATTTTCTCAGGCAGTACTGGCTCCAGTCTCATCTTATTTATTATTTTGATTTTAAACTTTAAAAAAAAAAAAAAAAGTATTTTTTTCATTTATTTATTTTTTTAATAAAGAACACAATGTGTCTTTGAGTTTTCTGGATCATAGTGCTGCTACACTCATCCATTAGCACTAATGTGTTTCATTGGGGACAACTAAGTCACATGTGACACCCTGTGTTAAAATGTGGTATTACTAGTTAGTTCAATCCCAAACTGAGATAACCCTGATAACATTATCAGGATTAGTTTCCCAGGCTCCCTCTAAAGCTACAGATGGCTCAGAAGTAAAACTCATGATGAGTAAACTAATTATTCTGTGTAAAATCAGCCTCTTTAAGGAGAGTGGGAGAAAAGATGAAAGCAGTAGCGAAGGATAAAATGGATTTTCTTAGCATGCTGACCTGAAGTGTTTGCCAAACGACTATTTGGATTAACACTTTGAAAACATTAACTTAAAGAAATGTTTAAAAACTTGTATAAAAGATGTTGAGGCTGGTAATTAAAAATGAAGGGCTGGACAACAGAATACATACGATGCAAACAAATTATGTTACACAGTGTGACTTTATTATTTGATGAAAACATAAATATCACTTACTTTTCAATTAGTTCTTACATTGTGGGACATGATAACACATTCTGCTCACACTCACATCGCCCCCACATTTCCCAGGTGTCACAGATGGAGCAGGAGTACAGCCTGAAGGAGCAGGAACTGGACGCACGGGTGCGAGAGCTAGAGGAGTGCAGCAGAAACTCCAGTGCTGATCTGACGCGTCTCCTTACAGCGCAGCAGAAAAGCACCCAGCGCTGGAAAGAAGAAGCCAAGAACCTGATGCAGTCCTTCGAGACTAAAATCACAGGCCTCAAGTAAGAACTTGTGAAGGGGGATTTAAATTATCAAAGAAAGGAAAGAAGAACCCAACAGGATTTAAACAGCAAGTATTAAACCTGAAAATGATTGGGAACATAAATGGAGGAAACTCTTACTTTGACAGTGTCACTTTTCTGGGTGTTTGTGTAAATGAATATAAAGAAATGTGGTGTTCAGAAAAGGGCAAGCAGAGCAAACGTTTTATGTAACCAATAGACTGCTGAAACAATACTGTTTCAAACCCCAATATGATACAGGTTGAAACAGTATTAAGCACATTAAAAGTTATTTAGCACCACATCCTTTGTGCAGTTTTTTTTAATGAAATTAAACAGAAAATCTTTTGATACTGCCCAAGGACTACTTTTTTGTCATATCAGTTTTACCTCTTTTTAAATTTCTATTTCAGAGCAGAGCTGACTCGCCAAAAGCAGCGATCGCATGAACTGGAGATGCAGCTTGAAACTGACCATAACAGCATTACTGAGGTTTGTGTAATACAGGTGCACACACAACCCCACTTGATTTTCAGCACAAGAGAGTGTCATGTGAAAGGCAAAAATACAGTGAGCACACATCCTTATCAGACATTCTCACTGCATGGTTAAAATTTGTGTCTATCAAAACCTTCACTGTCTTCTCTCCATGTCGGTAATTACGCCCCAACTGTTTTCATTCATGCACACTAAAACTGCTTTATGGCAGTATTCCTTGTAAACTTCAAAAAAGCCGTATTCTAACACTTCTTACACTAACAAGTAGAATAATAAAAATTGAAACAACCCCAAAATAGTTACAGTTGTTCAAAGTATACTGCACATTGATTTATATAAACTTAAATAACACTAGACTTAAAAGAACATGACATAGTTACATATTTAATTAAGTAAAGGTATGTACATATGTTGCTTGTATGTAAGACACACTGTAAGACACTGTCTTCTATCTGAGCTGCCCTTTGCTGCTCAGGTCTGATCGGCTACTATTAGCCTCTGCAAATGTCAGGCCACCTTGGTTAAAGTTTGTTCAGACAAGCAGCTACAAAAGACAAGGAGCAGGAGGCATTTTACTGGAAACCTGGAAGGTCAGAGCATAAGTGTCAAGCATCCTTACAGCGACAGGAAAAGTTTGACTTCATGCAGGCCATCTCATTGACTTCAACATTATATTTGCAAAATATTTCCAGCTTACATTTACAACGTAAATGATGAAAGAAGAGAAATATTAAGTGGTAAGCAGGGTGGAATAATAACCAAGGGAATAACAGGAGCCTGCACAGTTTTTGGTTCTGAAAAATGAACAAAAAACTGAAAGGAGTTGGGTTTATTTTGTAGCAAAGGAATGATACAAACTAATAATGGGAGGATTTACAAACAATTTCTGCATATATACTAATGCAGAGCCAACATCTCCTAACAACCGCCCTGAAAAAGTATGTCCACATTAATGGATAAAGATAATTGCACATGAGGTGACTTTTTGTGTTTGGCTTCATGTAACTAATTGGCATGTATGTCTGTGCAGTACGAGAGGCAGCTTGCAGAGTATCAAGAGAAGACAAGTCGTCTCCAGAGACGACTGACACAGGCTGAACAAAGGGCAACTACTGCTGCACAACAGGTACGGAGACATGATGACATGGTGTGTCTGACTTCTCTGACTGAATACTGACGTTCTTTATGTTTTTTTGTTTTTTTAACAGCTCGGTGTGTTGGCATCACAGCGAAGGAAAACAGCCATGGTTGATCCAGAGACTGAATAACTCTTACTGTGGTGTGGGATAAACATTGTAGCAATGGCAATGTATGTTTAGATCAGGTCGCTCTTTTTCTTAGTATGATCATTTTTGGCCAGAGGCATTAGACAGCAGTGATGTTGTCAGTGCGCTGGTGTTTTAAAAATAAAAAAAAATACTTTAAATTGTACACACAAATGTTTTACCAAAAGTTGTCTTGTGTCATTGTATTTATAAAAATAAAAGGAAATCCTCTGTGTAGAATGTAAATAAACTTTGTAATTAAATGAATAACAAAAATAAATCTTTTTTTTTTTTTAAAAAAAGGAGTGGACTGTTCTCTTTGCTGTCTATATGAAAGGGGTATGATGGGAAACAAAAGTTTTGCTTCTTGAACGCAGTATGCGCCGTTGTGTTGTCAAACAGTGTAACACAAAACCCTGACCAGCAACATGCCTTTTATTTAGCTGCGCTGCATGCCGGGAGAAAACTTTGTTGCTAGGAAACCGTAAACCTCGACTCTGTCAACGCGTCAACAGTGAAAACTAAATCCTACTTTTGAAGCAGTAAGACCAAGAAAATGTTAATTTTATTTCGCAACTGACTTATTTGCTACGAAGAGTATGTTTGACTATCTCTTGAGGAGATAACGGACCCACTGAGACAATGATCACAGACACCAGGCAAGTTGAAAAGTTGGCAAGTTGTAATATAGCTTAACTATAACGTAAAGTAACGGCAGCTAAACTGACTGCAACGGCTAATGTCCAACGTTACCTTGACCATAACTGCTTTAGAGCAGTAACATTACCTAACGTTACTGTATTACGAGCTGTACGTATTATAGCTAAGACTTAATTTTTTTAATTTAACTTTAAAGTAAATGTGCTGAGGTAAGGTAACACAAAGTTACTTGTGTATATAATAATATGCCTTTACTTTGCATATTTGTTTGATCAAAACAAACAAACAAAAAAAACTTCTAGCTGGTGTCACTAGTTTACTGAAGTAACTAGTAACTCCTCCACACGTTACCTTCGCTGCTCGTGAGCCTGTGACGCTACGCTGAGTCAGCGTCGCTGACCCATGCCATGGCCTCTGTACCTCCGAAGCTGTCCTCGCCGAGCCCCTCAGGCCAAGGCAGTGTAAATGAGATTCGAGGTAGGCTGACTATAAAAAGACTTTTTAGGTGTCATGAAAGTGTGCTAGTTGTTTCTTAGGTATTAAACCATATATGTGACAAGCCTTGGTTTTCAAACTCTTGTTTTAAATGTCAGTAATGATCTTTTATTCCACACTTTCACAGAGAGACTGCAAAAACTTGCTGAATTTAAGCGCCCCATCATCCTACCAAGTGCTCCTGTCCATGTTCAAGACCCACTGGTAAGAAATGCCAAACAAAGATAAAACCAAGACAGAACAGGATACATCTATATACTGTACACCCAATGCAGTACTTTCCATAGTTTATAATAACATTATCTTTGGCTCAGTCATAAAGATGTTACAGTAGGAGGATATGAGATGAGATATGTATGAGATGTGTTGATATCACTTTCTTTTCCCTTATCTAGGCTGTGCTGGGGAGATGTGTAACAAGGAAAGAACCCAGTCTTCAGCACTTAAAAGCCCGTGAGCAGATGTATTTTCCAGGGTGGTACACTCGGTCACCTCCATCTAAACAAACAGAGGAGCCGCAAAGGCGACATGGACAATTGCCCAGCTGCCTACCTCCTCTACAATCTGCATGCCACTCCGGCCAAGGTGGGGAAAATGAGTCCAGCGGTAGGCTAAGCTAAGAAAAAGCCTTTTAGGCATGATTTCTTGATTTAATTGAAAGAAGTAAACTATTATTCCACACTTTCGCAGCGAGACTGCACGATCTTCCTGAACGTCAGCACTCCACCATCCCACCAAGTGCTCCTGTCCATGTTCAGGATTCACAAGTGAGAACTTGCAAATAAAGATCAAACTAAAATAGTATAAAATATATCTATATACTGTTTACACTATGTAGTACTTTCCATAGTTTATAATAACATTATCTTTGGCTCAGTCATAAAGACATTACAGTATGAGGATATGAGATGAGATGATATATGAGATATGTTGATATCACTTTCTTTTCCCTTATCTAGGCTGTGCTGGGGAGATGTGTAACAAGGAAAGAACCCAGTCTCCAGCACTTAAAAACCCATGAGCATTTTCCAGGCGGGTGCGCTCAGTCACCTCCATCTAAACAAACAGGGCAGCCGCAAAGGCAACGTGAACAATTGCCTATCCGCCTACCTCCTCTACAATCCACGACCAAGGTCAGTGACAAACATTTTTGAAAAGAGGATGAGCATTCTTTAAAAGTTGTCCATAGTGCATGATGGACAGGTACCTCGAAAGTATCTCTTTGATAAATTATTTTATGAATCTCAAATAGAAACAGTGCCGAGACTTCTGTTAAATTTCTGACCAATATGTGAAACTCTTTTACTTGCCAGTCGTAAAAGCTAGTGTAATGTCAGGTGGTGTATATTAGGTTTATAAGAATATCTTTTGTGAAAACCATTTATTTATTACTACCTTTGAATAAGTTACAGCAAGAAAAAAAAAATCTTTGCATGTGTCTCCCCACAACTTCTCGGTTATCTCAGGATGTGGTGCCAACCCATAGTCCCCCCACACGACCCTTTTCCATTAAAAGAGGTGGACACCTGGATGCTGGCTCCCAAGTTCAAATTATTGAGTACAGTAAGGATGACTATTTGATAATCAGCCCTGAAGGTGTGTTTGAAGCGCGTGAGGACGAGTATGACTTCATGACCCTTGAGAACTGGGAAGGGAACTACAACTTACACTGCAAGCTAATGCGCATACCCTTCTTTGCCCGTTTCAAAATGTGGAAGCCCTTCTACTTCTGGCGCACTAAAGTTCGTGCCAAGAAAACTCATTTGGCGAGGGAATCCCTTCGATACCGCCTGGTTTTTGTCAATAAGGTATGTGATTGTCTGTTTGTATCAAGGTCAGGAATTTTGCTCAATCTGTTTTAATAATGTCTTAAAGATGCTAAATGTAATATTTTAGCGCCAATTAAAGTACAAGTCTTGTACAGAGACCCTGACTACTCCTGTTGACTATATGTACTCGATTGATGTCTTGTGAAAACAGAACTATGAAAACGCAATGTTAATCAAAAGAGAACTTGAGATTTTTTCCATACCAGGAGCTAAACTTGGCCCTCCTGGGTGAAAACCAGAAATCCTAACTGCTAGGCCATGTGAGAGTTGTGCTTTGAACACCTTATATTCTAGCTACCTTAAATTTTTAAAGCATTTTTTTTTAAACAATTCTTTCAGCCACACTTGAACAAAGTCATAAGAGTTTGAAAGGAATTGCACTGAAATTAGGGCTAAAATTGTATACATTGTACTTTTAATAAATATAGGATACTACACTGTAAATATACTCACTGGGAATAATCTTTTCAATTGTATATGTTTTACAGTGTCTTGGTCCTACACTCATAGACATCAGAAAAATGTGTTACCAAATCATGGACACAGGCTTGTGCCACATGGAGAAAAAACACACATACTCGCTGCAGGAGTTCCATGACAACCAGCTCAAACAACTGCACGAGGTGCACCCAAACAAATATAAAAATATAGATCCATAAAATTGTAAATACTGTACATTGTGTATGTCTGTGTGCCTTCTCAAGAACTGATCGCCCTAAATTTTTCATTTTTGTTAGGCAATGACTGATATGAGGAAGTTTCAAGACCTGGTGAAGGAGGTGATAGTTTGCACCTGTAGCAACTACTTGTCAGAATTTGATTCATCATCTATTCCTGGTGCGTACACACTAACCATATGGAGACACTGAAATTAACATTTAAAGACCACAATGTTGAAGGATTGATAGTCCTTGCTATTGTCACAGATGACCAAAGGTACAGGAAAATTCCTACATGGGTCAACAAGACTTTTCTCTCTAGTCGCCTCATAGGGTGGGTAATTTTCCTGCATTTTTTCTTTTTTATTCTGTTTGCTATCTGTTTCTACTTCTGTAACATGAATAACTTCTTTTTTTACAAGTCAACTGTAGAAAAGGAGGAGTCTGTCATTAATCAAGCACATCTATCATATTAGTAAAATCCTTCTTTGCCTCTCACCTACGCAGCTTTATCCGTCTTGTTGACTATTTGGTCATCAGCACCTTGCACATCTTGGTGGAGAACGCAGTGGCCAAAATACTGGCTGTGCTCCAGGAACAGGTACGTCAAACACCCAGCCATGCTATTATTCAGCACCCTGAGGCTGACGCTGACCCTGCCCAAGAAGAAGAGATGGAGAAGAAGGTAAGTTATTGTTTCTGAAGTATTAACAATGAAACCATGCTATCCCACCAAATACTAGTTTTCATGCAGACATTTTAAACTTTTGATGGTGTGTGTCTTAATTGTCTCTAAAGTCAAAAACTCCTCAAGTCCAGTCTTTGTTCATTACTGAGTTGATTCTGGATGCCAATTCTATGACCTACAAACCCTCTGTGGAGGACTTTCAGGTATAATGTAATAAACTGTTCACTTATTGCGTTGATTAAAAAAAAATAATAATAATGATTTAACACTTATCTTCACCTTGTAATTACTACAGGAGGCCATTGCAGAGATCATTGGGCAGTTTGAGAAAACAGTGATGTCAGTTAACACACTCACTGCAGATCCTGTTTTTGATTCAGTGACCGAACCCGAACAATTTGAGGTAGTAAAAATAATCACCACTTCAACCTGACAGCCCTGATGTGTACAACCAGTGTAACTATGTTTTTTTTTTAAAAATGTTAATTTTATTAATGAATTAAAACTATTTGGATACTGATATTACTCAGTAATTAATCTGTATATAGTCCATTTATGTGTTTTTATGTGTCATTCTCTACTTTTAGGTATTGGAAATTAAATATATGGAAGGCCCCTGTTTGCAGTCCATCATAGACAATGACTGCCACATTCAAAGTGTGATCCAGAATATAAAGGTCAGTTTTTTATGATGCATGGGTTTCTATCATTAGTGGATTTCTCTGTCTGTCTGTACCGTGCTGTGTATGTAAGGGCTTTAAGACCTTTTTTTTTTCCTTTAGGAATCACTTCAGTTGGCCTTTGACGCAGCAAAAGTGTACTCACACACATTTGAGCATTATCAGCAGTTCTTTAAAGAAAACGAGAGTCTGGATCTTGATGCAATGCGGCAACAGGATCATGGTAATGTACTTTACATTGAGAATAACTTTTTTGTGACACATTTCTTTCAACATACGTTGGATACTAAAAACAAACACTTTGTGAACAAAACCATATTTTCTTAAACCAGACTTTGCCTTTTGTGAATGATCAGTCCAAACAGGATATTTCTATTCTCACCTGACACTCATTAGAAATTAGATATTTTTGATAGAATAAGTGTTGTTTTCTGCTTTCCTTTCAAATTGTTCACCTTGAAAAGTAATATTCATAATTTATCACTCATTGTAATTGAGTAGCTTTACTAAATGCCATTGAAATTCAATCCATATTTACTTTGACCTGCATTCAGCTTCTCAGTCTTCAGAAGCATGAACTGACAGCTGTTTGTGTGATTCAAACAGCTGAACACTTGAACTTATAAAGCAAAGCAGAGGGCTTTTGGTTATCATGGAGACAGTTTTAAACCTTTCACTAAAGCAAAAAATTAAAAAAACACACTCATCAAAGATGTTAAGTGACCCACCATAAAATCAGACTTAACAAATAATAAAGGCATTTCAATCCTCAGGACACATTTACAAATCTAATGTTTTTAATTATTTACACCTGTTCCCTGCAAGCTTGCAGTATTAATCTTCTTTGTCTGCCACATCTTTACACTACTTGACCTTTTATTGTCACCAAGTGGCAATCATTAGAATAGCATAAAGTTGGTAGCACATTCACTTGTGGATAACATAAAACAAAACATGGTTCTGTTTCTGAAAATTGTTGTTCCATATACAATGGCAAGTACTTAAAAGCTCCACAGTTAAAAAAAAAGAAAACTGTCAGAATAAAAGACTGTCAGTATGTTTTATTTATTTTATGTAAAAATTAACTTGCAGTATCATTATCTTTTTGTTAAAATATGTTAAAGTTGCAATGTCGTATGGTAATGCAGTTTAAAGCAGGCTAGTTTGGAAACATTTTTTAGTTGTTTCTTTTAAGTGTTGAGAAAAAGTTTAACATCTCAGTTGTGATAGTAGTTTTGCAACCTGTTCTGCATTCAAAAGCAGTGCTGTCAGCCTGCTACACCAGTCCATCACAGTTGGGTTTACTTAATCACTGACTAGTAATTCCATATTTGAGTTGTACATGTTTCAAACCTTTCCATATTTTAAGTATGCAAACTATTAGTCAATGTAGTATTATAATAACAACAATGATATATAACAGAGTTCTTAGTTATTTTAATGTTCTTGTTTTTTTTTCTTTTATTTTGTTATTTCATCCCATTAATCCTAAACAGTGTTGCCAAGAGTTTTCTTGACTAAAATGATTACTATGACTGTTTTTGTTCATGCGCTTGTGAGTAGCTGGGAACCATCCAGGGAGATTGTCCAAAGAAGACAGACAGTTAATGGAAAATGGGTTCTGATAAGGTCAAAAAAAAAATAAAATCATAGTTGTTCTGCAACTGTGACACATCAGATGCCCATCCATGCTCTAAAAAAGGGGAAAAAATTGCTGACGTGAAGAAAATAAAACCTTGAGGACAGACAGTAAGCAAAACTGCAGAGGTCTAAGTTAAGGAGTAAAACAATCACAGGTCTTTTCTGTTTGTAGATTTGTCCTTTTTTGGGAAGGCACTGGAGTTATACCATAGTGAGCATAAGGAGGCCTCAGCCATTCCACAGAAGAGACATCTAGGCTTATTGCTTGTGGACAACACACTGCTCAAAAAGAGTCTTGTGTCGTCCCCACTCCGCTGTCTGGAGGTGAGAACTAGTTATATGCAAACACATACTGTATTACTGCCATTACTCGACCCACGATGATGAGCAAATGCTTTAAACAAAAGGACAGTGAGGTCACTTTGTGTTAATTAAACCTCATTCAAATGAATATATAAACAAGGTCTTGGTGAGTGAGATTTTTTTTTAAATATGTAATCTAGTACAACCAAAAATGTCATTATCCCTACAGCGAGGGTGTAAAAGGCATGTAGGAGTCATCGCTGTGCTTTGAATCTTTGCTGCAGGTCATCAACGAGTTGCTTCCTCAGTTGGCAAAGAGGAATCTTGATACTGTCATTGCAAAGGCTTATGAGGCCCAGTATAAACTAGAGTCCAGTCCCTCCACTACAGCTGAGTATGCCAACTACCTCGCATTTGTGGAGGAGATACAGGAGAGGGTAAGACGTGTATTTCACATCGATGGCAGAAAACTTTTTAAAAGCCAAGTTATTTTACAGTGTGTTGTCATCAACTAAGTCTGCTGTCTTCTCTTCTGCCCCCTCTTCTCACCTTCACTCCTCTCTACATTTTGCCACCTGACTCTATTCAACACTCTCTTCTCCCTCTTTCTCCCTCCAGATAACAGTGTTAGAGGAAGAGCAGGAGACAGTATGTCAGATGTACAATCTGATTAACATGTACTCAGTTCCCACACCACATGAGGATCTGATTGATTTTGCCACCTTGAAACCCTCCTTTAACAACTTACTGAGCATCATTGAAGAGGCAACAGGGGAGAAACACTCTAGCATGAAAAAGTTTTGTGCCTCTCTGCACAAGGACATAAAGGAGCTGAACCGTGAGGTCACGGAAGTCAAGTTGAAGGCACAGGTATTTGAAGAGGCGTATTAACTAATGCAGGTTCATCAAAATATGAAGGATCTCAGATTTGGTAAACTTACAACCTAAGAATACTTAGTGTGGATGGTTGGTTTTCACTCCAAAATATATCACTTGTAATAACACGTATGTCTTGTCTTCATTTTCACTTGTTGCATTATGCTGTGTTTTTTTTTTTTAAATTAAGGATCCACAAATCCTAGACATTAATGCAGATTCCTCAAAAGTCCGTCAGCTGTTGGGGGAAATCCAAATTTCCGTAGACGAGCTGCAAGCCAAGGCCTCCACCTACACCTCCTACCAGAAGAAATTTAAGGTGCTGTAATTCTTTAGACCTTATCCAAAATGATTCATGCATTAAAATAAATAAATAAATCATGTCAAACACTTTTTTTGGTTGGAAAGCTGTGTCCAAAGCAAATAACATTAAACATGCTAACAAACCCAACCCAAATAAGTTTTCTTTTTCTACCTTCTGATAAAAAAAAGATGGAAGTCACCAAGTTTGACACCCTGGAAGAGTTAACTGGGGAGTTTAGGCTTGTGCAGCTGCTGTGGAACTGTCTAGAAGAATGGGACTCCTTACAAGGCGGATGGACACAGGTGAGGTGCACTTAACATATTGTATGAGAGGGAATGAACGCACATACAGAATCACATAGAGACACGTGTAGAGAGCTCCTGTCTTCTAAGCTTTACTGTCTTCACCCACTCCCAGAGTACACTTGAACAACTGGACTTGGAGCAGTTCAGCTCCCAGGTAGTCAAATACGGCAAATACGTCAACCAGCTGGAGAAAGGCCTGCCGCGTAACAATGTTGTACCAAGACTAAAGGACAAGGTGGAGGTCATGAAACAGAGGGTGAGTAGGAAAATTTGTCCCAAAGTAATTGACATTAATGTGGGTTGTGTGGGACATAAATAGCGATGCTAATTTAAAATATAAACGAACAACAAGTGATTCCAATCAGCTGCTTCTTGACTACACTTTTGTGACTATCTAAACATATAAATGTGTTCTCCCTCAGCTACCTGTGATCACTGATCTCCGTAACCCATGTATGAAACCAGAGCATTGGAAGACTCTGGAGTCTGTTGTGGGGACCTCGCTGAATGTGCCAGAGCTTACTCTGGCTGTTTTGGATGAGATCAACATCTTCTCCCATGGTACGGAGATACAGGAGGTAAGCTTCTTGCTTTACTTTTTGAGACCTTTGTTACTGCTGATTAGTAAGTCGATAAAGGGGTAAGCACTGCATGTACTTCCACTAAACTTCCCTAATCTAACCCAGTAGCTTGTGTCATTTTACTCTATTTTTGGTACAAATACACAAGCTAACTGGATAAACAGAACTAATGCAATCCTTTACTTTCAGCTGTCAGGACAGGCTTCCGGAGAGGCATCAGTGGAGACTATTATAACAAAGGTATGCTGACAGAGACCTAGCCATGAATATGTAAACATCCATCTATTGTATATCTAATATAGAAATTGCAGTAGAGGCGTACTCAGCCTTCCCGCTCTTTAAATATGCATTGCTTTAATCATATTATTTTGTGCCCACATATACCAATTTGATGATTCATGCTGCAGGTCTCAAAAAGTACATCACATACAGAGATCTCTGTTTTATTAACATTTTCAAAGATGCCTCTGTGTACTGTGTGAAGCTGAATCCCTGTTTTTTATTATATAAATGTAATGAAATGGAAAGTCCAGACAGGCTTCTTGCAAGCAGATTTTTGACCTACTGACAAAACCAAGGTTCATAATTATTACTTGCTATTTGACTCTCCTCACAATGATGAAATACAATCAGGCATATTAAAATCTCTTCAAGGAAGCCAGTAAGATTACATTATTGCCATGTCCTCAATATTAACCCCTTACTAGATTTTCTATTGATACTATCATCTATAAAAGCCTACATAGTCAAGCTCCTCAGGTGCTCAGTGACCTTCTGATTCCACTCAGAGTCATTCATAACACAGAAAATGTGAGGTGTTGGTAATGGTTCATGCCCCATAATTGACCCTTTTCAAATAAACATTAAGTAAAAAAATAAATAAAGTAATTTGGTTTTAGTTCTTTTCAATTTTACTTTGTTGTAACTTTGTACTTTTGTAAATAAAATATATAGAAACATACATAAATTGTACTGATTAATTAGACTTACATTTTTGAGTGGTGAACTACTCATAGAAGTATGCATGCTGGGTGGAGATGTGCCTGCTATAGAACAGCATAAGTTTTGTTTTTTTTCTTGTTATTGATTAATCTGCAAAACATTTTCTCAGTTAACTGTTTGGTCAATGAAATAATATGTTAATGAAAACCAAAAGAGATGCAGATTCATTTTTTATAAATTTAATCGACTAAGTGTTAAAGCTTTACTCTGGAGTTTTCTATCATTCGGATTTGATACTAAAGTGTTAATGTTATTTATTTATTAAGATGCATTCGCTCTAGCCAAGTGTGTAGTGTTGCAGTGTAAACATTTGTGATGAACACAAACTTCCTCCCTGATGTGTATGTCTGTTGAAGACTGCACAGTACACACTTTTTTTTACCTCTGCTCTCTCTATGAGCCATGCAGGTGGAGAATGTGTGGAGGACCACAGAGTTCACTGTGCTATCTCACGGTGACTCCAAAGACATCTTCATCTTGGGAGGCACTGATGATATCCAGGTGACAGCACACACACACTCTCACACAGAATTTATTGGAACACGCTGGTTGTGTTTAAGTTCATCTGATTGTGTGTGTTTCCATGTTTGCTTTCTGTGAAGGTACTCCTTGATGACAGCATTATCAGTGTTGGCACAGTGGCAACCTCTCGCTACGTAGCTCCTATAAAACTCAGGGTGGAAAAACTGCTGAGACAGTTGATCCTCTTCAACCAGACACTGGTAAGGGCTAAGAAAAGAATAGCATAGAGAGATCTCTCATCATGATTACTTCAGGCCTTGTCCATGCTTAATGCAATTTTTGACTTTGTATTTGGCTTCTAACATTACACAGGAGCACTCCCTAGTGGCTGCAGACAGGACAAGTCAAATTACATGCATAAAGAAATTATGCTTATAATGCTCATTGAGTTCTACATTTCCATTTATTTTAGCAAAGAAGGAAGAGATCACATTTACATCCACAGTTAATAGATAGTAATCATTTCCTTTATCTTTTTAATTCTCCTCGCACTTACGTTGTCCCCACATCTTTCCCAACCTCCCCTGTATTTCTTCCTTCTCCCTCTCCTCTTTCTTCCCTCCTTCCCAGGATGAATGGCTCATATGCCAAAGGAACTGGCTATTTCTTGAGAGTATTTTCTTGGCCCCAGGAATTAAGACACAGCTGCCTGCTGAGTCCAAGATGTTTCTTAAGGTGCACAAGTCCTGGAAGGAGATCATGGCAAAGGCCAATAAAATGCCCAATGCTCTTAAAGCAGCCACACAACCTGGTAGGTGACCACACAACACTGATAGAAACTTAACAAGGAGACAAGTATATGCAGGAAGAGGCAGATACATGTGATCACACATGAACTCACTCAGGTTGACACATTTCATCTTACACAGATCTGCTGGAGACTTTTCAGCACAATAACATTCTTTTGGATGAGATTCAGAAGTGTCTGGAGGCATACCTGGAGTCCAAGAGAGTCATCTTCCCCAGGTACACGCACATCCTTGGTTTGCTCTTTATTACACCAACAGACTTTGATAATTTTATCATCCTAAACTTTTTGATTAATTTTTCATGTCCTACCTCAGTTCAAGGTTGTCCAAAGCAAAAATAAACAAAACCTCATTTAAAATAACTTTACTAAACATAATATACTCCTGAACTTTTTGATCCTTGACAGGTTACCAGTTGTTGTGCTGCATTTATCTATACTGTTAGCGCTGGGTGATAAACACTATGATGTTGATGCTGATGTGTAGTGCTGAGCTCTCTGATATTTACCCTTTATCTGTCCCTTGCAGGTTCTACTTCTTATCCAATGATGAGCTGCTGAAGATTTTGGCACAGACAAGAAACCCCCAGGCAGTGCAGCCCCACCTCAGGAAGTGTTTTGATGCCATTACACGGCTGGAGTTTGCTTTACTGCCCGAACAATCTTCTAGTGCTACAGGAACCGCGCTGGATGCTGGAGAACAGGAGGTCTATAGCAAAGACATCCTGAGCATGGTTTCTCCTGAGGGAGAGAAGGTCAGGTTTGAGTAACCTTAACATTTTCAATCACCATGTTCTCTGTTTTATTCTTGTTATTGTTTTGTCTCTGTCCTTGCTGCAAATGAGAGTGTGAGTGAGAGGGAAAAATACAATCTTAATGCTCCTGTCCTTACTGTTTAAACTATATCAGCCATGTTAAAAACCAGCATTCCCATTCCCTTAATAACCCTAAATAAGAACAGGATTAAGGCATGTTCCAAAATGAAAAAAAAGGCCCTTACTAGTTAAAATTAAGCAAAAATTGGATATGCCAAACTCTGGTTTGTTTTTATTTAAAAAGAAATTGTAAAAGTTATTAGAGTTTCAAAAACCACACATTGGTTTTGGTCTTTGTCCTCTGTGGTGTGCCGCTGTTTTCTGTTCTTTGTGTCCAGCTGAAGACCGCCACCCATCAGTTATAAATGATACCACACAAATCACTGTGGTAAAATAGTGTTTGACATCTCAAATTCTGCTACATTGATGATGAATAAGTTTTTGAGAACAGTGTCAGTTATCCTTGCACTGATTGCTCAGTCACCCTCTTTATGGGACAAAGGGCTTATGTGTTGTGACCACCAGGGGTCTTTAGTTGTCACCCCTGGGGTCCTTCAATCACAAAAGCAAATAAAAGCTCTGAGAACTCATACAGCGAATTGCATCTAACTCTTAGCAAAGACAAGTAAAATAATGTCTTTCGTTATGTCTGATTTTCTCCCTCTGTTTGTAAGTTTAGGTGGCTTTGACTAAAGGTCTGAGGGCACAAGGTAATGTGGAAAACTGGCTTTGTGACGTGGAGGCAGCTATGTTTTCCTCACTGCGACGCCTCAGCAAGGCTGCCATTGCAGACTACCAGGTGAAGTCCAGAGAGGAATGGGTGGTAGCAGGACATCCATCTCAGGTATGAACTAACACACACACACACACACACACACACACACACATTAAAGGAATTCTATTCTGTTCTTTTAGGTAATGCTGTGTGCTAAGGTATTTCTATTTTTAGACAGTCATTTTAACTTCAGTGTGTGTCCACCAGGTGGTGCTGACCATCTCTCAGATGATGTGGTGCAGGGACCTTGATGCCTGTTTGGAGGGAGACCACGACCACTTTGCTGCCTTGCAGGAATTTGAACTAACTAACTTTGATGTAAATTACATGGAAAAGTCTACTACTTGAGTTTCCTTCAATTGTCTGTCAAAAGAATGGGAAGAAATAAATCAGATCTATGCCTTTAATGTATTGTACTTTTTAACTTCAACTTTTATAACCCAATGATGTTTCTGCTTTTTTTTGTACTTGGGTTTGTGTGTATTCCAGAGGCTGAATGCCCTGGCGGCATTGGTACGCGGACAACTGTCAGCTATACATCGTAATATCATCACTGCCCTCATCACCATTGATGTCCATGCTCGAGACGTTGTCACAGATCTAGTCCGCCAGAAGGTACAGCAGTGCAGTTTCAGTGTAATAGTACAACACACAAAAACATAATTAAGTGGCCGGAATCTATGTCTGCTCTTGTCTTGGCATTATAGGTGCAGATGTTGACGAGGGATTCTCAAGTGATCTGAAAAGAGTTGTAACGATTCACATCTCACTATAACCTCACTAACTATAGCCCTCTTTTGCAGGTTGATACCAGGTCTAACTTTGAATGGCAGAGACAGTTGCGCTACTACTGGGACGTGGAGCTTGACAACTGTATAGCCACAATGGCTCTGTCGACTTACATTTATGGCTATGAATACTTAGGAGCCTGTCCTAGATTAGTTATCACACCACTCACGGTAACACACACATACACACTGATATTCAGACAAACGTGTGCCTGATACCTGTGTATTACATGAGCCTTTTTTTTTAGCTTTATGATGTATGCAACTGCAGATAGATCAAAGTGGAACACATCTTATTCTCTTATCCTTAGATGTACATGCTTTACCCATTGATAGAGCTACATTAATATTCTGTTAATTCAAATTGCTTGACAGAAGCTAACAAACCACTATTAGGAGCTAATAGGGTGACCCATTGCATGTGTGTCTTTTTGTAGCTTGGAATGAAAATTTGACCCATAAACACAATTGAGTGCTTCTCTTGATGTTTTTTTTGGGGTTTTTTTGGTTTTTTTTGTCAGACAGGCACAGTTTCTTAAACTGTTCTGTATCTCTCACCCTCATTAACATGCAGGACCGTTGCTATCTGTGTTTGATGGGGGCTCTGCAGTTAGACCTGGGAGGAGCACCAGCTGGGCCGGCAGGAACAGGCAAAACAGAGACCACAAAAGACTTGGCTAAGGCCTTGGCCATACAATGTGTGGTCTTCAACTGCTCTGATGGACTTGACTACAAGGTCAGCCATAAAAAACTGTTTTCATCCACAATGCATCTGAACTCTGTGTGCTCCTTTCTTACTCTGTTAAAATATGTTTTCTTGTTTTTTTCCACTCAATTTTTCAATTTTATGTTTCTTTATTTCCTCCCCATCTAAACATGCTGGAAACAACATTTACTGCCTCTTTTCACTTCATAAAATCAGCTCTGTCTCACTCTGATGGAACCTACTGAGTGATGCCATTAGATGGCACTGTTGCTAAAGCAGTCAAGCCAGTGCCAGTCAAAAGCACAGACATGCCGTACAGAGCCTGTCTGAATAGCTGTTTTTTTATTAAGACATTGCCTTAAGCTACATTTGATCCTTTTCTTCTCTGTTCTTTTTGCAAATTTTCCTTTTCTGCCTGTACAACAGTGGTTGTCAGTATATTAAAATGCATCCCACTGTAATAATAATAATAGTAATAGGCTCATTATGACCTTATGTATTATTTATATGTGTATTTATTGCATTTACAATCTCATCTCTCAACAATCATTCTATGATCCAAAAATAAACATAAAGGACAACTCATCATAACTCAGAAAACTGAATTGAAACATGCTCTTACTCACACATTCAGGGAAGGTCTTCTGATAAAAGTGGTCAGTTGTTTAGGTATTTGTGCAATTTGTTTACAGTTGTCAGTTGTCTTTATTTTTTAATCGTTATCAAACACAATGCTTACATTTAATTTATAAGTAAACCTCTTAATATAACAAAGTAAATATCTTAAACGTTGAAACTTATGATTGGGCCTTTCACCTTGAAACAACCTGTACTTTTCAACTTAATGATAAACAGCATTTTGTCCTGCAGTGCACTGAGGTTGGAATCAGTACATCTGAGAACACACACTGACAGGAAGACTGGAAAGCCATTCTCTCTTCGTCTGCTGTAGTTAGTTATTGTCAGTAGACACCTGTGTATTAGAGTTGGACAGGGCTTTGATTTATCCAGGCTCAAATCACAGCACCACACTGGTTTTATACTTTGTTCAATTCTGCTTCACTGTGGCTGAGCAACACCTAACTGTAACATTTTATACTAGCATTGATTATACTATGAAATATTTAAAAACCTTGATTGGTGTTTTTTTGTGTTACCCATGAAAGTTCAAGCAACATATTACAATGCAAGAATAATGATATTACCTGCAGCTGCAATTATATACATTATGTTGCCATAAACAAACCATATTTTTTTCCCAAGTCACGTTATGGTTATGATTGACTTCAATGTTTCCACTTAATGCAATAAAAATCAAAATAGAAATGACAACTCAAAACTTAATATGTCACACCAATTCACCATGATAGTTCTTCTCCTCATTTTTAATAAGTCACACTTCTCTCTTCCAGATGATGGGACGCTTCTTTAGTGGGCTCGCTCAGTCAGGTGCTTGGTGTTGTTTCGACGAATTTAACCGAATCGACATTGAAGTGCTGTCTGTCATCGCTCAGCAACTCATAACCATACGAAATGCCAAAGCAGCTAAGGTGCACCCACACACACAAACATGTCACTTTTGTATTCTTCACAGGACACTGTGCATAGTTTATGTCAAGAAGAATTTAAGACATTGCTCTACTATCCCAAAGACCTAAGTATCACCCAGTGATGACCATTACAGATATCCAGAGTCAGTCACATGACATTGAAACACCTGATTAAACCATACAAATGAGATGATGGTCTGCCGTCAGGCTCTGTAACTGTACAGTTATTGTATAGCCTCTTATGTTTTCTCTCTGTGTGTTTAGTAATATGTTGATGAAAATAATTAGCTTTAATTGTTTTCTGTGACTTTTAACAAAACACCTATAATTTGCTTATTGACAATAAAAAAACAGGGATTTCCAATGATCATCATTTATCTCGTAAACTAAAATGTTGCTTTTTATGACATGACACACGCAGATTTAACCAAATGTTAGGGGTACAAGTACTACATAATACCAGCAAGCACTGCACCATAGTGTTACTGTCATGATTTGTAGGTTTGAGTTTAGTTACTTCTTGATTTATTTTGGTTACTTCTTGTTTTGTGTCTTTCATCTACCTATGTCCTGTCAAGTTTCCCTCCTTTTTTGATTACCTTCCCTGCCCTGATGTGTTTCACCTGTGTAAGTGTCCTACATAGTCTCATTGCTCCCAATGTGTACATAGTCTCTGTGTTTCATCTTTGTCAGATCATCTGTTGTCTTCCTCTCTAGGTTGTCTTTTTCTGGCTCTGCATTGTTCCCTCGATTTGGTTTGTCCCTGTCTCTGTCCTCACTTTGTTCCCTGGTTCTTGCGTCCTAGTCACAGTCTTGCATGTTGCCTTTTTGCTCTTGTGGTTGTTTTTCCTTTTCATCAGCTTTTTTTAACAAAGGCTCCTTTTTTGTTAGTATTCCCTGCGTTGTGTTTTGCATTTGGGTCCACCTTGGTTTACAACCTTGACAGTTACTATATTTTTCATCGATGGGTTAGACTGTTAAGTTGGGAGCCAAAAAAAGATTACATGAATTAGAAATTAATTAGGTCCATAACTCACTGCCAAACAGACATAAAAAGCATTTCTTACTCAAATCTGTGTTATGCAGCTGTCAAGGTTTCAATTTGAAGGCCAGGAGATCAAGCTGGTGATGACGTGTGCTGCATTCATCACCATGAACCCGGGCTACGCGGGAAGAACGGAGCTACCTGACAACCTAAAGGCTCTCTTTAGACCCATAGCCATGATGGTGCCAAACTACGCACTTATTGCTGAGGTAATGGGCTTTCTGTGTGTGCGTGTTGTGTATGTCTGTTTGTTTTCTCAACAGACGTTCATCATTCCTTTGATTACCTCTTTTCCTGCAGGTGATTCTGTACTCAGAGGGATTCGAGTCCAGTAAGACCTTAGCACGGAAGATGACCCAGATGTACAAGCTGTGCTCAGAGCAGCTGTCCCAGCAGGACCACTATGACTTTGGCATGAGAGCCGTCAAGTCTGTCCTGGTTATGGCTGGGTCAGAGCATCACACTCTTACATACACTGACACACGAGTGCATTCAGTCATGCAAGGCCCGTTGTGACTTGTTACACACATGCATAAAATACACAGAGTATATTTAGCAGAATGTGCTAATGGGAGACTGATACGGGTAAATAGCTATATTGCTAACCAGCACACAGTTGTCGTGTTTGAGTCCATTGGAGAAACATCCAAGAGTGAGATTTTTATATGTTCATTCTGTGTTCTGGATTCTTGTATACCCAAAAAATATTTTTGTCCAATATAAAAGCATAAAAAATCAAATACCATACCAGTAATCACTCAGAATTAGAGGGTAGAAGCCACTGACTGTTGAAATGACCTTAATTCTTTCTATTTATAACTACGATTTAAAACAGTAAATTGGCTTTTCTTCATTTAGGCACTGGTCTCCTCGTGCGTCATGAATCATGTTAGGGTGCCCGATTTCAAATGTAGGAGCGTTGGCACACAATAAGACATTATGAGCAACATTTGGTAGACAGAAGACACTACAGTTGTTTGTGATTTGAATGGCTACATAAAGTGGATTTGAATGGATGTAGTGAAAGTCGTGCTTTAGCTAGTTGGTTATTAGCTTAAGCTCAGGGAACTATTGTAATTGGCTTGTGATTCATTGTCTGTCTGTGCCTTGGTATTACTCCTCTGACTGCTCATTCCAAGCTAAGCACACATTCATTATCTCACACTCCAATGTTTTAACTTTTTTTTTGTTGTTTTTTTGTTTTTTGTTTTTTTTTAAATCATGTGGAGCATGTGGATATAGAGATCAGGTTGTGTAATATTAAATTATAGTCACGGCCGCTTATTATCTTTATTACATCTGTATTTGTAATGACTCTATTTTTCCTGTATTAATTTTCCTATATTTTTAAAGTCCCCCTCTATTTAAAAATATCATTTTCCTAAGTCTGTGTCTCCAAAAACTGTCAAGTCTTGACTAAATTGACTTCTATCAGTGCAACGTTTATTACTAGAAAGGTGTTTTCACATGCTGCTACTGACGGCGCAACTGTCTTTCCAAAAATTTTAACTTCAAATGTAACCCTAACAAGCAAGCTAAATCACAAATTCAAAAGCCAATCGCAGGCAAAGAGCCTCTAGTGCAATGAAGAAATGTCAGGACAGAGTGACAGTTTGCATTAGCACAGCCCCTGACTCTGTGTCTGCCACTGCTAGTCATAGGCTACCAAGCCAACAAAAGATGTAAATAAAAGAGGCTACTACTCTGTTCAGTCTGATACACCTGTCAGTTACCATTTTTGATGCTGAAACACAGTATTGAATATTTATCATAGGCTTTAAAATGTGTCTGTAGAGGAATTTGATGTTTATTTTTAGTGAATGCCCAAACTTCTTCGGCTGTGTTTTTACTTTTTGAGGTGAAAATGGCAAATGGCTTCAAAGTGTTAGTAATTTACCTTTTTGAGTTTTAATATTTGTTTTGAAACTGACCATCCTAAGTTAATTTAGATATTTGCTAATACCCAATACCAAGAGGTGGCGACAAGCTTCAGGATTGCTACCAATGAAAAAAAGTTTTTTATGTTATATAAGCTTTTGTAATGTATTATTTATATAATGAATGTATTTTTAACCTTTCATGGCCTCGCTAATAAATACCCTGCTTCAAAGAAAATTCCTGATGTGTAACAATGCTAACATGACGTGTTAATAATTTATAAAGGAATACACTTTTGTATTCTTAGGTCTCTAAAGAGGGCTAACCCCCACCTCAGTGAGGATGTGGTTCTTATCAGAGCCCTGAGAGATTCCAATCTGCCAAAATTCCTTGTTGATGATGCTGTGCTATTTGGGTAAGTCTATCAGACATTTTGGTGAAGAAGTTCATCTTACATCTGGGGCTTCCAAATGCACACAAACTGAAAAATAACAGGATATCAGAATAAAACAACAAACCTACAAAACACAAGTATAAATGAGAAGAAGTTATCCTACATGTTTAACAAGAAGAAACAGTTGTTTTTTTGTATTTTTGTTTTTTTATGAAATGTTTATATACTGTATATGTGTATTTATTATGCCAATGTCCTCCAGTGGTATCCTGTCAGACCTTTTTCCTGGCGTGTGTATTCCTGAGAATGACTACGGTGTGCTACACTCCACCATCCTGGATTCTCTGGTCAAGCGAAACCTGCAGCCTCTAGATAGCATGATCAATAAGGTACAACAGGGAAAAGTGATGATCATTTTGTATTTATTTTTCTAAATGTATTTATTATTTCCTCATTAAGGGTTACCTGTGACAAAACTCCACCCTGTAATGTATTCATTTTAAAAAGTAAGGCAATTATTACTCTTAACTATTCTGAGCTTTAACAAATCCTATAAAAAAAATTTTTTAAAAAAATGTGTTAGTCTGTCCCTCAGAACTTTTTGAGAGCTTCCCTACACAGTTAGCCTGATAACAAGCAGAACTGTCAGCTGGCTACATGGTTGCCATCTGTAGAATCTGTCAGTTGAATTTGGTGAGTGGGCAGATTCAAAAGCCTGAAACAGGGCAACAAACTGCCTGTTGCACTCTTCATCAACCACCATTTGGTCACTGTTTACCTACAGATAATATAAATATATGAAACAGATCAGTCATTTTTGACTGATTTCCAAAAATACATTTGGACATAGTAGACTAAACTTAAATCGAGAAATGTGAACTGGTGGGGGGGAGCTGTTTTCAGCTGTGAATTAATACACACCGATAGTAAGTATTTACAGCACAAGGATATTGTCCTGATCCAGACTCCTCCTGTCAACATGTTGAAGTGTCTTTGAGCAAGAAACAGAAACCCATTTGCGTCTCAGTGATTAGGCCAGTGCATGGCAGCTTGCCACTATCGGTGTGAGTGTGTGTGTGTAAATGGATAGATTGGAGGCGAATTGTAAAGTACTATAGATAAAAGCAGCATATAAATACATGTATAGTCCATTGGCCATGTTATTTGTGCTTTATAATAGGTTTTAGACGGCACTGGAGGTATATGACAAAGAGGAAGGATTATGCTATAATAAGCTTTGGCTGCACAAGCAGTACTTTTAATTGAATCAATTCATTCTTGATTTTGAATTTTTGTCAGATTTGCTGACAGTTAATCTTTTAGAAGATTTCTGCAGCCACCATAATATTTAGGTGAGCAGAATTTAGATGCTTTGTTTTCAATTCACTTTGATTCAGTACTAAACTTGTATGCATTGGTTTGGTCCATCCTCAAAACATGCGTTTTTCTTTCTCCTTTCCACTTGTTTTTGTACACAGGTGATCCAGCTATATGAGACCATGATAGTGCGTCATGGTGTCATGTTAGTAGGGCCTACTGGTGGCGGTAAGACCACTGTTTACACAATCCTTGCAGACACACTGGAGACCCTCCATGGCACAGAGCACAAGGCTAGCAACCCGTTCTATCAACCTGTCAAGACCTATGTCCTCAATCCAAAATCTGTCACGATGGGAGAGCTTTATGGAGAGGTACTTTAGACAAGAGAATAAATGATTCAGCTTCTTTGCTACTCTCTAGACCTGAATTTATTCATTACTTTTGCCTCAACTCTTCAGGTTAACACATTGACACTGGAGTGGCGTGATGGACTGATGGCGCTAAGTGTTCGTGACGCAGTCAGTGACACCACTGACGACCATAAGTGGGTGATCTGTGATGGACCGGTTGATGCCCTGTGGATTGAGAACATGAACACTGTGCTGGATGACAACAAGATGCTCTGTCTGGCTAATAGCGAGAGAATCAAACTTACCCCATCCATCCATATGGTGTTTGAGGTTAGAGCTGAACAGAGTAAAGGCAGACTTTGTTATTTTGCCTTGAATAGGAGTCTGATGCTCTCTGCTTTAGTGATTCCATGGTTCTACATTATTTAATACTCACTGTTTTGCTTTTTTTTCCTCCTTCATAACTGTGTTTTTTAGGTCCAGGACTTGGCTGTAGCATCTCCAGCCACAGTCAGTCGCTGTGGGATGGTTTATATTGACCCAGATGAGCTCAAGTGGATACCATATGTCCAGACATGGATCAGTGGATTAGGGGCCAAGGTTGGACATAATACTGGATATAATCCCTGTCATTCACAGACCTGTTTTTTACACTGTTTGGGTTTGCAAAAACTTGTGAAAGTGGCTGCAAGCATGTTAGTTGTAATAGGAGATTTGTACTTGAGGCTTTCGCATTTTAACCTTTTAAAGCAGTATTACATGTTTGTATAAGTACATTTTCTTCTTATTTGTGGTCCTACATATCAGTGTAACATATCATATATTCAAGTAACATTAATTGTATAGGTTAATTTGAGTCATGGGCCTGCACTTTTGATCACAGTCAAAGCCAACATTCAAACATTAAATATTGTTTAGGCTCTTACTTTATATTACTGACTACTACTGTTTCATCAGTCATCTGTTCATCATTGTTCTCATACTCTGTGTGTAAAACTCTGGTTGTGCATTTCTAACTGTTTGTGCAGCAGTACACAATAGGTAATGTGCCATTTCATGCATTACAAGCTGAGCTTCAGCAATCGCATGAAGACTAAGACAGCAAATCACATCAAAGTTAATAGCTAACAACATCAGCCCTGAACTACTTCGGCTGGTTTATCACAGAGTTGACAGTAACACAGTCTCGCCCCTTAACTTTTAAATCTCTTTACTATGTGTTTCTCTCAATGTCATTGACTAATATTTACACTCTAATTGGCTGAAATAGTTCTGTTTGTTGATGGTGCATTTGTCGCTGTTTGCTTTTGTCATCTGTCTTGTTTCTTCAGTTTTTTACATTTACATACTAACCCTCCATTTTGAGTATTTTAACCTCTACATTAAGCTACTTCAGGTTGTTTTTAACAAGCAGCCATTTTAGGGAAAGGTGTTGGTTTTCTCTGTTTAATTATTGCATTGGTTTGTGGCTGGGATCATTTTAATAACAATTAAAATAAATTGTGGAGTTGTAGATTCAGAGAAATTCCACTTAATTTTGTATTGATTTCCATTTAGCTGTATAAACTGAGGGAGTGTGTTTCTCTATGTCTGCTGAGGACAGGGAGAGCAGTGTTTAATTTATTCTAATTCTCTGTCTTGTCTTTCCAACAAACCCCTTGTTAAAGTAGAAATTCAACATTTTGAGAAACGAGCTCATTCAGTTCTGATTGAATTGATTGAGTTAGATCATAAGATTGATGAAGAACTTACATTTGTACTTAAAATAAAAGGGTATTAAGGTGAGATTAGCTTAACTTTGCTTAGCAAAGACTGGAAGATGGATTTTTTTTATTTTTAATTTACACAAAGCCTACCTATTAGGACTCAGGATATATGAGGGAATTAAATAATATTGTGATTATATTTGAAGGTATTGCAATTGTGATGAGTGAAAATGTTAATGGGAAAAAGATCTTTATTTCATTCTCACTGATAAAATTTAAAAACAGTGTTGATGGAATTTTTGCTGGTGTCTTTACCAGTCAATAATTAATCATTTCTTTATACCTGAAGATTAGCAGACTGATATATTTATTAGACTAATGTGAGAGCACAACCAATTGTCTTGTTTAAATCTTGGCAAGAAAATTCATATTTCTTTTTCTTGTAAATGCAAAAGTAACTGTGTTGCTTCAGTGTTTATGTAGGTAAACACGCTTAAGATCACTTCTCACTCTGTGCTGTGTCTCTAGATTCCAGATGCTGTGCGAAAATACTTACTGGAGCTGTTTGAACAGTATGTGGAGAAGGGTCTTCAGTTTGTGTTGAAGCATTGCATCCAGGCTATTCGCCAGGTGGACATAAGTAAAGTTACAACACTTTGCTCCCTGCTGGAAGCACTGCTGCTGGGTCAAGGAGGGCCGGACTTCAAAATGGTAAATTGACTACAAGATTTAACAGTCACTTTGGTTTATTTTAGGTCTGTCTGTGGTGCCAAGAAGGGACCGGTTCATTAGTGCAAATGGACACATTTTAGTACAATAACTCATCACTATCATCGCAAAGACTCAAGAGAGCCTCTGCCTATTCCACATGACACCAACATCTTAAAGCAACATTATGTGAAAATTATTATTTTCTGCTACTTAAAACTGTGGTATGTTAAGCCAACATAAACTTAATTAAACACACTGAGACAATATGCTGCTAACACCAATAATAGCTTTAACATACTTCTGGCTCTGTTGCAACGGGCTAACTTGGGTAAGATAAAAAATAATCAAGTCTTTGCTAACTCAGCAAAATATTAAGCCAATGCAACAACTCAAAACATAACTTGGAAAATCAGCTTAGTGTGCATCTTTGTTAAAAAGCAAGAAGGCATCCTTGACGTGTGTCGCAATCAGTGCTATTCGACCAGACCTATGTGAGTAACTTAGAGTCATTACAACATCCATATGTTTATTGCTTTCCATTCAGCCTCTACACCCACCAGTATTTTCCACTGGGTCTCCCTCAGCAGTGGAGATGAAAATCTACGCCTTGTAGCTGTTTAAAGCTCCTGTAATAATAGTTTAAACACAAAACTTACAGCATGCAGTCAGATAGCTTCAACAGAGCTAAATAGCAGCTATAGTAGCAGCAGTTACAGGTTGCTTTAGCAAACTCTGTATATTGTTGAGAATTGAGGCAGAGCAGCCCGAGAACATCAGAGGATAGACAAGAAAACATTTTCTCCATAAAATATATTATCCGGTTTTACCAATATCAGTGACAGTTGATGGTATGTGAGATGAGAAGCAGTTAAGAGATGCCCCCTGTTGTTCTAGCAGCTCAGTCAAGTTACATACCACAGGGACAGGCACACCAGTCAGTGCACCATCAGCAAATGATTTTGAAGCTGCTATTTTTAGGTAAAGTTGGTATATTATGTTGCTTGAAAGGTGATCAGACCTCACAACTACATATATTGACAAAGGCAGAATCTAGGTTAAATAAGCACTCTAATTTATGTTTAACGAAAACCTTCTAACTGGGCTTCCTTCCCTTTTTTTATGTGTGTGTGTGTATGTATTTGTTTGTGTTTTTGACAGGATTCAAGGCATCTCAACGGCGTATTATGTCAGACCTTCATATTTTGCTACCTGTGGGCAGTAGGTGGCAACCTTATTAGTTCACACTGGGATGCTTTTGACACCTTTGTCAAGGAGCAGTTTGAAGACAACAGCGATGCTAAGGTATATATATTTATGCATATATCCACGGACACATAGAGAGATAGATGGAAGGGATACAGGGGATTTTTAGGCACTATGTGTCAGGAACTCACAGGCAGGCGGACACAATAATGCAGCAGCACACAGGAATAGGCAGTCTCAGGGTCTTTTAATGCAGTCC